>OY728159.1:714896755-716138755 GCA_963277665.1 Viscum album
ACAACACACTGGAATAATCTGAAAAAACAAAGTACCTGATACAACTTCATTTGATGGCCCGGCATCTGCTGAAGTAGTTGCAAAGGATTTCACCACCCCTTTCTACTTGTAGTCTAACTGCTTCCCATCACTCAAGATATTTTTCGGACACTCGTTTGCATAGTGACCCATCTCATTGCACTTAAAACATTTCACAAACTGTAAATCAAATTTGGACTTATCATCACCTTGATCTTTTTTAGTGCAATCACGAGCCTTATGTCCCATATTACCACATCGGTAGCACTTCCCAGAATTCAGAAGACATTCCCCAGCATTCCTTTTACAACATTTATCACAAACTGGAAACTTTTTTTTCTTACCATCAGACTTTTTTGAAATATTCTTTCCTTTCTCCTACCACCTCGGTCTCTTCTTCTGATGGTTGTTATAGAACACTTGATCATCGGAAAACTCCATTTACACATTCTCAGCACATCGAACAAGATTTTCATAACTTTTAAACTCACGGGAAGCTAAATACCTTCGATATTTTGGCTTTAATCCTGAGTAAAAACGATTGATTTTACTATCAAGGTCCCGGATAAAATTTGGAGCATACCTTGACAATCGAGTGAACCTTTCTTCATAAGCAGCCACTGAGTCTTCATCTTGCCTCAATTCCAGGAATTGTTTTTCCATCCTAAGTCAAACAGCCTTAGGAAAATACTTCTCAAGAATCATACCTTTGAATTCATCCCAGTCGAGAGCATCATTCTCATCAGCCTCCCTGATATTTTTAACCATCGGCCACCACTGATCTACTTCACCCTCCAAACGATAAATAGCAGTACTAACCTTTTGATTGTCTGAACACCCCATGACATCAAAAATATTCTCTAGTGATTTAATCCACCCTTCAGCTAGCACAGGGTCAGATGATCCTCTGAATGATGGGGGATGTTTCCTCATGAAATGTTCCACCACTGATATGTTCCTCTGCGATTGATCTGTCTGATCTCATGCATGGATACCACTACCATTTATCGCCTGAGTCAACTGTTCCATTACTGCAACAAACTGCTCAGTTCCAATTCCGACCATCTTAGGATGCTGATTCGGAAAGTTATTTCCTTATGTATGCCTTCCTAGCACTGCTTCCCTGTTTCCTCTGCGGAAAACCATTTTGAACAAACATGTCTTAGATGAAGCAACATGGTGATCTTCAAATGCTATATCTTTTCAAAAATATTTTTGGATAATCATTTAATAGAATTCTAACTCCTAAAGTTATCTAAACTGACCTATGATACCAACTATAAGGCCCCAGCCTTAAACCTTACTTAATCTCGAGTTATTACAAGATTACTCATTGAGGATATTTTCAGGTTTAGAGTTTTAGAGAATTAGATCATAAAAACATGCATTACATTCCACATTAAAACAAAGTGGTTACATAAAGATAGTATTAATTTTTCCCATCAACGGAGACATATTTAACATAAAACATGGATTCTTTCTTGAAACTTCTTGACACTATCATCATATCATGTACCTTTCAATTGACCTGTTAAAACATTTCAAAAAAACTTGGGATGAGAATAAAAAGCTCAGTATGGGATATACAAATATGGAAAGGAAACATGAGTTCATATATACATAAAAATGAAATCATACTTTACCCATAAAACATAAGCACTTTATCATACCTCATCAAATCATGAATAGATCATAGAAATCATAAGACATAAAGGTAACTTGAGGCATTCATAACATTCTTACATAGGGAGTAACCCTCTTGGTTACATTTGGAATACCCACCACAGTATATTCCCTAAATATCTTCGGAGAAACCTTAATGTTTCACTCCTTCACGTTACCCAATGCATTTAAGAGCTATATCGGGCTCACCCACCCTTAGTTTATCACGGAACCACCCATCATCATAATAATTCCCAAGAACCATAAGATATTTGTATCACATAAAACATGCATAAAGGAAACATAACATTTACACATTTCAATCACCAGATATCAATACAACACATTCATATAATAAAAACATAATGGAAACCATTTTCAATACCAAAATAAAAGAAAAGTAAAACATGTTATTTATTTTTCATTTAAAAATAAATGTATGGCTTGTAGAGGAAGTCGAAACTCAAATAATGGTCACGGCGGCGGAGAAGTCGTTGTCGCCGCATACGTACGACAAAAAAACATTCCCTTTTGTCATTTAGTAAAAAGATTCGTATGAAAAAGATTCCTTTTGAATAAGTGTAAAAGTCAAAGAGGTTTATACACCATATAAAAGAAAGTTGTGTATAAAACAAAATATTCCTCAATGAAAGGAGATTGAGACGAAGTCCCATACCTCGGGTCCGACTTGACTCGATCATTCTTTAATGTCCTGAATAGTAAACTTGAGTTAATTTCTACTTGATTAAAAACCTTTTTCAAGTTCATAATTCCTTTTATATCACTTATTTCCATGTTATGAACATTATTTAATCATTTAATTTAATAACGGTTGTTTTTTCAATATTTGGTTCTTGAGTAAAAAGTGAACTTCCTATATTTACAAGTTGTTCACGTAGTCAAAAATCCATTCTCTCAAGAATTATATTCCTGATGTAGATGTCATATATTTCATATATATCCAGTATATACATGAATTTATAATATTACATAATCATTTAGAGGTAAGAAATAAAATGCACCGTTCATGGAGACGGTAAGTCGTACGTACGCATGAACGCTACTTTCATTTATATTTTGTATTTTATGGAATGGAATCATAATGACATAAAGATATAATTTAATTCCAGTATAATATCATATATAATATCATAACTCTATCCTTTATATGTCCCACATATGGTATTAACGAATCAAATCACTTTTAGGGGGCGGTAGTCCGCACTTCCTTAAATGAAGATATCGTGTTTACCCATAATGGAACCCATAAAGGTATGCCCAAAATGAAAAATACAGAAGCTTAAGAAAAACATAAAAATATTATATATCATATATGAATATAGTTTCATCTTAATGGACACCTTTGAAGGTGTTAAATGAATGTTGAACAATCATCGTTTCAGGAGGTAGAAATTCGTCATCCACGGAAACAGTATGTTCTTTAACCATTAGATGTAGGTGTTTGTAAGTGTAGCTTTAAAACTTATTATAAAAACATCATAGTATATTTAAGATACTGGATTTTTTACAAAAAAATGAATAAAAAGACTTTAGGGGGTTGGAGAAGCAAAATAAAACAAAAGAACACAAGTGAACACATTACCTTAAAATCGGGTAACGCTCTTTGATTTGAGATCAAAGGCTTCCTTGGGAAGACTTCTGCCCAAATTGACGCTTCTAGGATTAAGAGAGGGATGTGGAGAGACAAAATGTGCAGGTTTTGGCCGAGAAAAAGGCTTTTGAAGTGTGGGTAAGGTGGTAGAGGTGGGGGCCTTTTATAAGAGGAAAGGAGGGGCACTCTTGGAAAGTAAGGAAATGTTACTTTATTTTCAAATGATTTTCGGATTTTAAAGGTCCCACATTGATGTGTTTATAGGATAAGCTGATAAGGGTTCGACATCCACCCATACAATAGGTTTTTGACATGTTTTGGTCTTAGATTTTGTATTATCTTTCCATTTTATTTAAATCGTTAAATAATGAGGTAATTGCTGCATCATCATGATGTCATAAATAATTAAATTTATTTAATGTCTAAAAATTATAAAAAAAATACTATGATGTAGGAAATATTATTATCTTTCCAATGAATATTTATATTCAAAAATATGACCTCTATAACCCCATGTAAAAGTTGTTTTAGTAAAACAATACATGTTTGTGTCATTTTTACTTTTACTTTAAATAAAAGGCATAAATGTCATTATCTTACCCAAGTGGCTCCATGGGGTCCCACAAATCTACCCATGGGTTGTATTGGTCGTCCATAACTCATCCAATAGGGTTAGGACAAGTGTCAATATATTTTCATTTTATTATAATATCATTTTTACCTTAAATTAGACTAATTACCTTTAATCGCGATTAATAAAACTTAAAAGTTACTTTTCATCAAAAAATTATTTTCATATCATTGAACCACATTTTACTTAATAATGAAAATCATTTAAATTGGATTTTTTAAATTCAAATCACAGAAGTGGTAAAGTCTCATTTAAAAGAAAAATCAAATTTTGTGACCACCACTTTGCGGTTTCACTATTCATCAAAAATTGAAGCTTTTCAGAAAAATACCAAACCTTCACCCTAAGCTATATTTGATATTACAAATTCAAAAATGATGACTATTTTACAAAATTCAAAACATATAAGTTGCATTAATTAATTTAATAATTAATTCCCACTGTCAAAACAAATAGCGTGTTTTTATGAAACAATAAGTATCAAAAGATTGACACCAGTTTAAGTCCAATTTCAAAGTAAAATTAATTCCAACGACCACTATTGGATTAAATAGTAAAAATATATTCTAATTTCACTTTAAAACCACTTCAAAATATTATCTAATCATCTTAATAAATTATATTAAATAGATTTTTTGAATTAAAATTCAACACTTTTCACTATTCATTAAAAATGATCTTTATCGGAAAAATACCAAAAAATTACACAAAGTAAATTTTGATATCCCAATTCTAAAGAAGAATTTTATTTGGTTCAATATAATGTATAAGAGTGACCAAAACTATATTTAAAGAGGTTTTTCCATCAAAAGGCGGTTAATCGACCGTTTAAAGAATATTAGAAGATTTATGCTTAAAATTGGATTCATTTGCATTTTAAGCCTCTAACATTTATTGGATAAAAGTAAAAACATTTAACAAACATATATAATCATATTTTAGTTATTTCTATTCATTACCGCCAATACAATGGCTACGTGTTAACTAACATTTAAAATAATATTATTTTATTACTAGTGTGCAACATAAGATTTCAAAGAAACTCTTTGTTGCGTATCGGGTACACTATCGAACATAGAAACCCATTTAAAGTAAAATAAATATTTAATTCGCAAATATTAATAAATATGAAAATTTATTATTCTTTATTTACCTGGGATGTTACACTTACTCTAAGACTTCAGAGGAAGATTCAAGGATCTTTCCATCTGATTCTGATTCGTACCCCCACCCTAAAAATAAGTTTCCCCCTTCCACTTGAACCCATTGTTTTAATTCCAACTATCCCTCATGGGTACCAACATTCTTCCCCTGCTTGTATCCCCTAAATGATCCTACTCAGACACCGTATCTCTATTCACCATTTTCATGAAATAATTTATACACATCACTGCTATCTTGGAATGAATTTTCTACCTCAACCCAAATTCAAAAAATTCATGCCTTGAATGATGTACTACCCTCCACCTCGGGTGAAAACTGCACTAAGTTCATAAACACAGCCGCATATTCAATTACTGATATGTTACCTTTCTTCAAATGGATCAAATCCATTGTATACTAAATTCTGAACATATGAGGGTATAATTGTTTGTTAAATAATTTCTCAAAACCCTCCCATGCCACACCTTGGTCTGTCCAACCTTGGACCTCCAACTCCCACCACTTAAGGGAAATACCTTCCAACATATACATGGATAACTTCACTTTCATCTCTACCAGTGTTCCCAAGATTTAAAATATCCTATTCATTCTCTTTAGCCACGCTTCATCCCTTTCTAGATCCAAACCATCCCTAAATATGGGTGGATTCTTCCTTTGAAACTGAACCACATGACCCACATGCTTTGTTTTATCCACTTTATTCTCACTTTTCACAGCTTGGAAAGCTTTCACTATACTCTGCACTAGTTGCTAGTTCACCTAAGACTCAGGTACAACCACATTTTCAGCAGCTTCCTCTGGTTGTTCTCTATGATGCCTACCCGGTGCCATTTCGATTAGTACAAAAACAACCATAAGTCCCACTCCCTTAAAAAGAAAGGGTATACAATTTTCAAATTCAATACATTTTAACAGTGACAACTAGGACTTCCACAATTTCACATTTCCCATGTTGCACTATTCTCAAAAATACATGGGGTTTTGAAAATCAAACCATTTTCAAAATACCCCTAGTTTCCATGTTTCAAATCCTTCCATTTTGAAACCCAATTCATAGTTTCCAAAATCCATGAATTCATACCACACCATAAATCCTTAATCCAAGATGAAATATGAAACCTAGAGGGAATTCATTTCTACCATTCCTGTCATGCTCTTCTCATTGGCTACACGTACAACAATGAGATTTCCACTTCCTATAAGTGTCTCAAAAACACTTATGTACCCAACTCCCTGGTATCTTTAAGTTCAGCATAAAAGAGTTAGCCATGTTCTTTTCAGCTATACATTCCATTTTCCTACAATCCTACATGTTGTTACCATCCCGAATCAAGGAAAAGGACAAGAACGAATGTCAACACCAAGACCAACAATCAATGACAAAGGACTGAACAACTGCTCTCACTCGAAATCCAAAGACTAAACAAAATGATACCACTTGTAACATCCTTCCCTATCTGATTGTCCTGAGAGGGCGGAGTAATTCTACTTGGACTTAAGCGACACTACCAGGATGCCAAAGGCTGGAAATAAATGCCAAGGGCTTCAAGAATAATTGGGGAATTATTTTTCCTTAAGATAAAATCAACCAACCAGAAATCCCATTACCAATAAAGCTACGTTATGTATGTTAAAAAAACAACCAAACCAATACAGTACCGAAAGGAAACCATACTATTCCTTAACAACCCACATGCCACATAAACCCAGCCAAACCTCAGAGTACCAAGCAGAAGACTACACAACAAGACCCCAAAGAACTAAGACATCATACATAGCTTCACACCAAGCTCCATTCTCTAAGCACCACAACATCACCAAAGCATCATGCTAAACCGCTAGAAAAATGAGATGATTTACCCTTACCTATGTCCCAAAAAACAACATATATAAAAGCACCTAAGTTCCAAAGCTATGGTGAGTAATAATACTTAGTATTATTTTTTAAAGTGACTTCCCTACACACACCACTAGGATAAAACCATTATCATATTTATATAAAATATTTTATATAAAACATTCAGTAGTTCATTAACTACCAATAATCCAAACACACACTTATTAATCCACCTTTACCCTCACCATGAAACCCAAGGGAAATCCAAAAAACCATTCCATAATCCATTTCACCATTTCACATTAGCACAACAAACTCTATCTTACAAAGCTACACACAACAAGGTAACCAAAATATTGGAGCTTCCATCCAACCCGTTCACCCATTTCCAACTAGCGGTGCTTCCCGACCACTATCTATAATGGTGGTTCTTCTATCCATTATACATCACCTTTTATAATGAGACTTACCACCCAATTCCACAAAATCAACCAATCCATAACACTTAATCAACCAACATGCATAAAGTACCAAGACCACACAACATGCAAATAACAATTTCTATCACATGCCAATCCACTTCAATAAACCACCCATTTATTGAAACCACCCTTAAATAGTTTTCTATGCCGAAACACATTTCAATAAAACAATATATTTATTGAAAACCATTTTCACAGATTAACCTAATATACTGATTATAAAATCAACATTTTAAAATCCAACAATAAGAACATTTCACTGTGAAACCCCTTTTTCCCCAAGAATCCATAAAACATCACCAAAGGGATTTTTAACCAATTTCTCAAATAAAATCACCAATTAATTCAATAAAACCAAATTAATTGGAACAAGACTTCTAGTTCTAACAAAGTGGATTCAAGATCGAAGACACCTACCTTTAAGGTTCTGGTGAATTTGACCCACAAATAATCGCACCCCAATCCAGAAAATTCTCCACCAAAACCACTCTAGATTTTCTTCCATAAAATAAAAAATCCCTAATCTCATCATTTAAGGAAAAAACCTAGATATACACATAATGGATGTAGATCTAGAAAACTGAGAGATATGGAAGAGTAGATCTAGATAAAACCAAATAGAAACCAATAATAGAGACTTACATGGGATAAACCACCTTCAAACCACCTTGAAATCCCTTAAAATCACCTCCAAAATGAGTGGGAGAGAACCCTTATACATTTATAGAAGAAATAATAAGTAGAGTTTGTATGGGAGAATATTTGGGTGAGTTAAGGTAATCTTGACTAATCCTATATTTTAAACCCCTATTTTTAAAGGGTCGCATGTCTAGCTCCCATGGTTAGACTAACAGTGCGCTAATTGTGCACATGTTACTTCCTCAAAGGGGAACCTTGCACGGCCCACCCTACAAGGTTAGGAAAACCATGTGAAAACTGTGTGTATCCCACTACCTTCATGGTTCATCTCGCATGGTTTCCCCTTAACCATGCTCAAACTGTGTGTATCCCACTGCTTGCATGGTTCATCTAGCAAAGTTTCCCCTTAACTGTGCACAAACAGTATAGTCTTAAAAGGCCTCCAAAGCTTTTAAAAACCATTCCAAACTCTCCCAACCTCTTCCCAACTCATCCCAAGCACTTTAAAAACATAAAAAGTAATAAAAATGATATATACCTCAAACTGGGGGTGTTATTACATGACCATATCCTTTTCATGCAGTGCACATAGCCTCATGGAATTTATGCAATCTCCCTTCTCTCAAGGGAGCCACTCAAACTCTACAAATTCATTATTATCACAAAAATATTTACCACTTAGTATCCTCTAATACTCTCCAAATCATAGGTATATAATATTTATGAGTTTAATCCACCTGCCTTGTCCATAAGTGGTCAAGGAAATTTTGAACTATGAGGGACCAGATTCCTATTATAATAAGAATGCATAGGACCCATATTTAAGGCCCAATATCCTTATTCACTATAAAAAATGTTCTTGATATTTATTTGTCTCTTATTTATAATATAGATCAATAATTTCATGGGATTATATATTTTAAATGATATTTACATTAGCATAATAAAAACTCCCTTATGAACTATGGTAAATATAATTCATGTTATGATTAGGATATATAGGACACCTTTTTTAAGGTTCAATCCCCATATTAAATTATATAATACCTTATAAAACCTTCACATTATAGTAGATATATTTAAAGTTCATTTCATTTATCATGTATACATATCCTCTATGAGACTCATAATTATACTTATCTTAGGGTAGCCTCAGTATATAATCCCCATAATAAAATACCCTTTCTGTTGGTATCCTCCTTAAGTGTAATATGTGGATTATTTTTCTTTAAAGGCCCATAACGAAAATGAAGAATCATTTCTAAGCCTTAGTGTGTAATCCTAATATATATTCAACCATACACTATCATATAAAGGTTAAAATGTTTTGTTATCTATTGTTTCTCAATTCAAGAATAACTCACGTGAGCTTAGATGCCTACAATGATCAAGCCATTAGAATGTTAAAAATTCCTCCAAAAAGGGAATCCTCCTTAGGTATAAGTACCAACTATACTCTCCCAAACTCCAAAGTGATATAACCCCAATGAATCATCTCATGGAATCCTCATTTGCATAATCCCCTCTTAAACCAATGTTGTCATACCTATAAAAAAAAGATTTCTTCAACATTAGAAGTACATAGACTCTGATTACTACACTCATCGGATACATAGGATTCCACTTCAAGCATCGATTCTCCATATCCAACAATAAAACGTACACATATACATCCTTACCACATGATTTAAATTTCATTGTACATTTATATCAAACAACCTTAAACTGTGTCACTCAAACTATGTGGGATATAATTCGTGACTATATGGGATACATAAGATGCCTCTATGAGGTTAAGACTCAAAACCCTTAACCTTTCATCACCAGTTCCATAAATCTATATCCTTCATGAGATTATTTAATTCCTCTACTCACCTATCCATACTTTTTCCTATTTCAAAATATCATCCATCGGGGATATATTCCCTATGGACCAATTTCCCATTTGATTTGTATCCCCTGTGGAAATTTTTATATTATAACATATTAATGATAATATCATGACCCCACCCAGAAGTTTATATTATTTCTAAGTCCCACTATTTCATCCTCATTAGTCTAGGGCCCTAATAGGGTTCATCATCATGAGGCCATACTCTTTGTGACATCAATCCACCTCAATTGGGACATACCCCTGAAGGGGCCGCCTTTATGGGGTCATAATCCTTATAAACCAAATTCATCACCATTTGGCCATATTCCATTTAAGGAAAACTAGAAAGGTATTCTCATGTGAATGAAAAATATTAATCATTGTTATGTATCTTTCACCTCATCATATTTACCCCATGATGTTAAACTGTATGGGTCGATCCATATCACATGACCTTTAAAGGTGAGAGGTGTCCAATTAAGTGGAATTCAACTACATAGTTTCATATTTCTTTCATAATAATACATAGTAAACCCATTTATAGGATTGATCCCAACACTATAAATGCCCAAATCCTTTTTACATGATAATAAAATCGAGAGAGACCAGTTTTATAGATTTAAAACATATTAATCAGAGAACTAGAATCACTAAGTCATAATGGGTTATAAGATGGAGAACCCCAAATAAATACAAAATATCACATCAATATTAAATTGGTTATTAATATTAGTGTAACCAATCCAACATTGGGATCTGGTAAAGATTCATGTACATGACTTAAATATATAAGAGAGTCCTAATGTAAGTAATAATTCCCCCTAATCGGGTTTGATGATCTTGAACTCCCATTATGTTGACCAATATGAGTTCCTAAGTGTCATTGGAAAGGAACCTCAATGGTAGTATTCCTTTGTAAATTAGGCCCATAACTCATTACATATGTGGAAATCGGTGGGTGTTTCTAGTTCCATGAATAAACCCCATTGGAAGCTATCAGAGATAAGATCCATGACATGTCATGGGGATTTTGAATCAATTCCCATAACCTCAAAAAAAATTGATTTTGGGGAACCCTAGGTCTGGTTGAAACCATGTATTATGTAATTATGCCTTTGAACAAATAGTTTTGTGTTATTATTGATGTTTTTAAAAAAAATTGATGAAAGCATGGATGATAGTGAGTTTTTGGATGAAATTTCCAGTATTCAATCAAATTTTGTATTTAATGACATGAATGACTCAATTGTTAGAACAGATTATGACCCAGAAATCATAAAATAGTACCAAAAGTTTTGACACATTTGGAATCATTTGTTTTATATTATTTTGATATGGTATATTCTTTTAAAATTTATAAATAGTATCTAATTATTTTTGTTAATTATATTACACTTTTTCAATCAAAAATATATCAACTATTGAAATAAAAAATAATATTAAGAAGAGTAGTCAGGGTATTAATTGAATATAAAAATGTAATTAAAATATTGTTTTTACGTTAACAAATCCTTTAATTAAACATATTTTATAAATTTTTTTTATTTTATAAATTTTAATCGATATATTTTACATTTTAATTATTTTTAATTGTTTAAAATTACTATTTTGAATTGTTGGTTCCCTGTGTCTACATATGAAGAAGTCATATGAAAAAAAATCAAAGAAATGAGCAGTGCATCTAAGATTTAGGTATAACTCCATTGATCACCATTATGAGTATTGAATTTATTATCCATTTATTGATTTTCGGAATATGATATGGGAAAAATTTATAATTATAACATGGTATGTTGATTATCATTTTATCCATTAATGTTAAATATATTAACTTCATATTATCAACCATGTTATGTTGGGGAACTTCATCAATGAGAAATATTGATTACACTGAGTATTTAGAGAGTATTCTGCAGGGTACACTAGAATATGGAGTGAGGCATTAGAATAATTTAATGACTACCATGACTACTGATTGGATAGTAAAAACCCTCTACTATATTACTTTAGTCACCAAGATGTCATCCACTGGTGATTTTATTATCTTATTTTCAATACTCGATGATGATCAATCCTTTTCTATATCCTTTTCCACCCATGACCACACCAGAGACTTCCACTACTGTGTCTCATGGTCTTATCCCTACTTATTTCACATACTCACCATTTTTTGTACATTCCACTAGTCCTCCACATATACCATCACTATATCCAGACTGAGGATCCACTAGGAACTTTTCCCCTATACATCCAAGCACCATATCTATATACACTGTCTTTTATATATAGATTTTGACTATTGATATTCCATCACCCAAAGTTAATTATACATCCACTACTATAGCTCTAGACATAATATTCTAGGGGAAAGTAGATACCCCATATTTAAGTATGTGTTTAAAGAATAATGAAAGTACTTTTTGAAAAAATAATATATATTATTTTTTAAAAGAATTGTCTAATTTTCAGGATCAACTAGATCTTATACCATAATATAAGGTTGAATAAAGATATAATAGGTATAGAATATGAATGAAAAAATTTTATCTCAATATAATTAAGACAACACTATATTTGGTAAGAACAATAAGGAATGAAAAATCTTTATGTGTACACATTCCAAAAATAGTAATATTATTCTTATTCAATCCATAAGATGAAGATATATTGGATAGAAAATAATGGATAATTCTTGTGTTTATATTTGGTTAATTAATGTTAATTATATTTTATATCTATTAATATATAACTTTTTTGTTAATATATATTTTTTCCAATGTAACTTTGATAAAATTTCAATGATGGAAAGAATTCACAGACTGTAAGGTTTATGGAGTTGTGAGAAATATGGAAATATTATATGTATTACTTATATGTTGATTTTAAAGATAGTATTTTTATAGAGCTTGAATGAGTAGCAAATTTTCCTAACATCCCACTATCATCGTATAGGGAGATGATCAGGTATTGGAATTTTCTAGAGTGTAATGTATTAGTTAAATTTTTATATAAGAGTTTATTGTGTTTTAAAGTAGATAATACTAATTTTAGTGATATAAAATAAATTTTAAATATTTTTATATGATAAATCTGAAAATAATATGATAAATAAAATTTATATGAAATACATAATTACTCTCGAGCACACTTCTCTCCCAGATCTAGAGCATGCACTGGTAATTTAAGATTGGTTTTTTATATAATGCTTGAAAATATTTAAGGTTTTTACCTTATATATTTAATTTGTGAGAATATAAAATTAATTGGAACCATTTTTTCTTCTCATGATAGTGGGAACATAATACATATTTTAATTATTTTCTTATATATTTATGGAATATAGAATCCCTCGAACTACCTTGGGTGTTTCTATAAAACTAAACTAAACATACCGAAACTATTTTATATTTCTTGGATATAAAAAAATTAACACCTTAATTATAAATATTAACATGGAAATCAATTACTTTGTCTTATATTTAATGTTACACATAGAGGATTATACAATTGATAATCTAGATATAAAGAAAAAATCTATGGATAAATTTTTCCTTAGAGAGAATAGTTTGTCACGTGAAATATATAAAACTTTATATCATCAAGGGGAATATAAAAACTCATCCTACTATCATTATTTAATTCAAAAAAGGTGAAAATAAAGTATATTTAACCATTAAAAATAATATTGATCTTTATTAATGATATCAACAATCTAGGATCAATGGTGATGGATGTGTTTATAAATCCTCTTATCTAAAAAGCGGATATACACTATATCACTAATGAAATACTAGGTCTATAGAGAAAAATAATTTTCATTTATATACCTACTAAAAATTATATTCAATTATATTTTTTTGGGTTTATTTGGTTCTTTTTGAGTGGGGACGGAATAATTTAGTTCTATATGGGTTCATTTTGTTATGTTTTGTTTTGTCTAGTTTCAGACAAGAAAATTTTTTATCAAACATAACCCAAAACAAACCCAATAACATATAATTGAAATTGACTAAACTAAATAAGACCAAAATAATATAAAATAAAAAATTACATTGAACCAAAAAAACTAAAAAAATATTAATAAAAATAACGAAACTAATTTGAACTGAAGTAATGAAAATCAAAAAATACATAAACAAATTAACCCAACCCAGGAATTATTGAACTAAGATTACCTTGATTTATTAGAAATGAATAGATCCATATATAAACTAATGACTATACTGAATTTAACTAACCAAAACTGAATAAAATTGAACTAAAAATTGTGTAACCAAACATGGTTAAATGTAACCAATTCTAATTACAATGAACTATACAAAAATAAACTAAAATACAAAAACCAAAGTAAATAAAATAATGACTATAATAAAAAAATCCATAGTTAATCAAATATAAATAAACCAAAATGAACTAAATTAGACTAATTGAACCATAAACGAACTAAAAAATAAAAAAAATGATTGGAACAGGATTAAACTATATAGAATCAAACTGAATAGGCCCAAAACCCCAACCCAAATTGTACCAAAATAAATTAAATACATATAATAAAAAATAAATTAAACTAAATAAAATAAAATAAAATAAAATAAGTTCATAGTCAAACAAATAAAATCAAACAGAACTATTCTAATTTGAATCAATAAAAACTGACCATACATATCTTAACAGGCCCAAAATTAATTAAAACTGAACCAAAATGAAACAAAAAAACAATCATAAATCCACAAAAAAATAAAAGTGTCATGAACCAACCTACAACAAACATAACTAAAATAATAATTAATAGAAAATTAATTTTTTATGAATTTAGGGGTGGATGGGTTGTTTTATATAGGAACATACATTTTCTAATTGGATATTTTTTTTAATTAATTTTTGATAGAGGATTGATGATTAATATTACTCATATTAATATGATTAAATTTTTTTGTGCTTATATTTTATGAAAAAAGTGTTTTTTAAAAATATAAAAAAAAATGATTAATATTTCCATGAATAAATATATCAATTTAATATAAAAAAATCATTTCAAAAGTAAATTTTTATGATGAACATAAGACTGAATGAACTTTAATCTATTGATATCTCAACTTATCTCAGATATTATAACATCTCAATAGAATATGAAGAAGAAAAATTTTCTTTAATATAAAATTATATTAAAGAAAAAATGAATTAAATAAAAAAAATTAGAATCTCCTAGAAATAAATTACTTAAATAACATGCTCACTTAATAAAAAAATAGCTGGTAGAAAAAATATATTATAATTAAAAATAATATCCCCTCAGTGTATAATTTCATCCACCTAATATTCCTTAACTCTAATTTGAGATTTGATCTAAATTTCATGTTATCTTATCTTAGTATTGGCTAGCCTACTGTCCTCAATGTGAGAAGTCCCCCTTTTAATGAACATGATCACCAGTTTGAAAACACCACCCCCCCCCCCCACACACACACACACGCACACATAATCAATCATCTAAAAATATTCCATGAGTAAATTTATATATGCTAAGTATAACAAAAACTCTCCACAACCTTATCATCTTGGATATTTCTTAATTGGATACAACCACTTACATAGGACCTTTAGTGAACCAACCAACATTAATCTAGCTATATAGATCAAGTTAATTGAAAACTCTAAGAAGAGTTGGAAAGTGGCTGATGAATTATTGAAACAATACAATAGACACTGATAAAACCAATTTCAAAACTAGACATTAACATTTTTAATTACCTCCTAAAACATGGAATATCTTCAGTCATCTAATAACAATGGCCACATACAATGTGATAAATTGGAAAACATATTTATTTAACAACATGAAATGATATGTAACTCTATAGGAATCACTTAATATAACCTCTAATTAATAATTAAACCTTTATTCATTCAACAAAACAAATTTCTGAGTATAATACATTTTTTAGACCTAGTGTTTCACATCTTGGGATAAAAACTATTAATTCATATAATCATCACATAAAATCTTAACAAACGTACCTGGAGAAAAAATTTAAGTTTATTCTATGATATATATTATTTTTTTGTGTTATTTATTGGGTAAATATTTCAATATTATATTTTAACTAAATGATATTTTTTTATATTACAAGGATAATAGATATATGAAAATTAGTTTTTTCAGTTTATCAAGTAAAATTATATGAAATTGATTTGTTTCCTTGTTTTACTAGAAAAGGAATTTAATTTTAATGTTTTTTTCATCACATTTCATTATCCTATACAAGTTGGAAAAATAAAATATGACTATGTGATAAATAATGACACCTAAGAAACAATTGTAATTATATTTCAACTTCTCTTAATTTCATTAAATTTATTTCTTCATATTCTGTTATCATTTTAATTAATATAATATATTACTCAATATAATTTAATGGAGGCAATGAGAAAAAATAAAACCAAACAATTTTGGTTGAATGGATCATTTTCATTAGGGATTTATATAGGTCCATCAAGGTAGGGTGTGTTGTTGACAAAGGAAAAATATTGTACCCCATAAATACTATTCTTCCAATACTTTTTCTATGAGCATTAGTTTTGGTATATTTAAAGTAGAATAAATGAATACTAAAATCATATCAGAAATGTTAAAATAGAAATAAGGTTCTCAGTTCCAAAATATGATAAATTAATAGACCAATAAATCTATGTTTGTTCTTTCTTATTCACTTCCACCATAAAGTTATTTGGATATTGATGCCTAATTTTTGATAATGCACTCTATTTATGAGGGTTACTCTATTCCTTAGGTTGATTTAGGTGTATTTTATTATTCTTATTCCCACAATGTTAATGACAATGGTGCTGTGAGAGATAGGGATGATGTTGTTGGTGTTTTAATTGGAGATATTGATGGGGAGGGAGATAGTGGTTATAGGAATAATTATGATCATATTGATACTAATTCTAAGAATATATTATTATTTCAATTGTATTCATTATTTATTATTATTAAATTGATCATTATTCTATATTTTCTTATGTTCTTTTGTATTATTAGTGGTGGTTTGATGATTTGTTAGATTTTTATGTTTAAAAAAGTGAAGATCTTTTTTAAACATCTAGGTAAGATATTTTCATGAGCAGTTCCCATGGATATAATTTTATAGTAAATTCCCATGGATATAAATACAATGTCCTTGGTGGAAAAACATCAAATTATAATTATATCCATGGTCTATTCCCTTGTCTAGAAAAATATTATCACAAGCATACTTTTTGAATTCTCTTTATAGGATTGGGCTTACCCAAGGTTAAAGTTATTATATCATGGGTCAATGATCAGTGTTTTATATATATCCATGGGAACCACCCATGGATATAGATGGAACTTTATTTCTATGGTAATTTGGTTAACAATTGGTTGTAATGTGTCTATAAGAAATAGACATATATTTTTTCTTTAGTCACGATCATTTCCTATTACTATAGTTAAATTTTCTAATTGTGACTTATTTTTGGAATTATCACCTTGGGAAGATAAATGAGAAAAGAATCTGAGGAATCCATATAAATGGTTGATTTGACTCATTCAATTATAAATAATTTGAAAAATGTAAATCTTTCTTATTAATAAAAATGACCAAAAAATGTTTTAATGAAAAAAGTGAGAGGGTTAATGGAATATTGGAAGTAAACTTCTACAAAATGAGATTTAGAGACCGAAAAAAAAGTTTTATCTAAAGTCCTATAATTTATTATTAGTGATCACCAAATAGAATCTATTTTTAGTCCATTATTTTTTATCTACAGTGGTCACCATTTTCTGGTCACTATAAGCCTCTATAACATTCTCTATAGTGACCGATTAACCATGGTCATTGTAGGTAATTAATTTAAAAAATATATTAATACACTACACGACTGGTATTTTAAAAAACAAAAAACAAAATCAACCATAATTCAAAAATTCAATACTTTTCTAAATCATATATAATTTAATAAACACACAACTAAACTCTTAAAATTATTTTCCATGGTCCACCCCTTTCATCTCATGTCACTAAAAACAAAACAAATTAAAAAAAAAATTTGGTAAAAAATAAAAAAATGTCATTAAAAACATAGTAGATTTTTTAAATTAAAATATAGTTCAATAAATAGTATATAGTTGTTTTTTCATCAGTTTACTCTGTTCCCATCATTATTTATTCTAAAACATCTTATTCACTCAGTATTAGAACCCCACAAGTCTTATTGACATGTTTTCTACTCGTTCATGCCACCAGTAACTCAAATATTGTTTTCCTTTTATTTCACATCAATCTGAGGTCTTTTATATGGTTTTGACCATCACACACAACTTCTAGTGTTTTAAAACACTCAATGAACATTTATGGTTATCCTGAGAAAACAACAACTCAGATTGGAATGGTTTTAGTTCCCACATTTTAAAAATTAAAATATTTTTTTCATATGATTTCACAATAATCCAAAGTCATTTTCATTCTTTTGATCACATGAAGTATGTTTTAAGACTATAAAATTGACGATAATATCATATTTTGTATGTCTAAGAACATTTCATATCAAATTTAAATTTCATATTCTTGTATATATAAAAAATAAAAAGAAAATTTTCAAATAATTTTGCTATAATATAAGGTATTTTATATTTTTTAACCAATATATGAATGTTTTAGTGTTTTAAAACCAAAAAAAATGTGTTTTCAGTCATCGAAAGGAAACAATAACATGTATTGGAATGCATTCAGTTCCTATATTTCATAAATAAATAGATGGTTGGAATAATATGATTTATAACCAATATGAGTACATTTTCTTAATTTCGACCCTCTAACACATGGATTTAAAGAATTTCAATCCTTTAAATATTGTTTATTCCATCAGTCTTAGAACACCGCACAAATAATGATGTGTCTTCTACTCATATGCATCATAAATAATTTCAAGATAGTTTTCCTATTATTTTATGACAATTCGATGTCTATCTCTATTATTTTGACTATTACATGCAAGTTTTAGTGTTTTAAAATGATAAAATGAAGTTTTTGATCATCCTAGAAATAATTTGGATAATAATATTAAAAATTCCTTTATTTTTCATCATTTAAATGATTTAAAACATTAAACTTCATACATAATAATATCCTGAGGAATGATTGGTTCAGTATAGTTCGAGACTAGTGACATAATCATTATATTTTACAATACATGAAATAATTTATACTTAAAGGTACCAAAAATGATCATCTTTTAGAAATTTAAATGTTAAGGCTCATTCTCATAACCTAAGGAATAAAAAGATAAGAAATAGGTGAGCTCAAATTCTTAGTAAGGTATGATTAAATAATTCATCAAGGATGTGTTCATAAGAATAAGTTAAAACATGATCATATGATAAATATCATAAATTCATGGGTGATAACAATAAAACATATGTTAGATTGATATTAAAAATAATAATAACATGTAGAAACAAAATATCAACATGGAAATATAATTACTATAAAATTTCTTATAATAATTTAACTTAAACCTTGAATCATGAGATCAATATATCATAATCAATAATAACCTTTAAATATGTCACAAAATCAAGCATAGGAAAAAATTAATTTCATGAGATAAATATTTAGAAGAATATAAGAATGTATAATATCTATCAAATGTGGAATATAAATTATAATAGGAAAAATTACTTTCACAATCCACACTATCATCACTCATTTGTTCTAGAAACTAAAATGTACTCAAGAATACTTTTCTCATGAGATGTTAACTTTTAACCAGTGAATTGGAGGGTGATATAGGACCCCACCCATCAATCATCCATAATTATTTATTCCATAAAAAATAATTTATTTTTAAAATCATATATAACCCACAAAAATAAAATTGGTTTCATAAAACATCCAAATGTAAATAATTCACTTTTCATAAGGAACCAATGGGAATAAAAAATGGATTTCATAAAACATCTTAATGGTATAAAATAACATCATGAATTGATTTGTTTGATACCAAAAACTTGATCACCCAAAATAATCACATAATTAATAAAAATATAGGTTGAAACATGAAACATAACTTCATTTAAGATATATCATTTAAATATAATGAAAACTAAGTCATGAAAAGAGTTTTTTGAAAACATTTTTTTGCATCATTGCAAAACTCATAGTTCTGAGTCTCTTCTCAAAATGTATTTTTTAATAAAAATTAAAAGGAATAATTTAATGAAATTTTATTTGGTTCAAAAAAATATTTTTCCCCAAAAATAAAAATTGAACATCATTTAAAATATAAATCCTTATAACAATTAAGTTCAATTAGAAAGTATATAACTAAAATTTTGAGTTTCCAAATCCATTACCTTTAACCTTGGTTTCCACAAAAGTGATTCAATATCATATATCATTAATATAAGAATATAAATTACCTATTTAATAAACTTATTTATATATATTTCCATTTATAATTTCCATTAATTACAATTTTATTTTATTTTTTTGTTTTTTAATCTCTTTTCACTATCAGGTGTTAATAATTTTTACCATTTTGATCTAGGATCAAAAAAGAGGAAACAATTTTCATTTTTCTCCCAAATATCATCATTTAAAAACCATTAAATTTAATTAAATTTATGTTTTATAAATATATATTATGTTATAATTCTATTACATGCAAGTTTTATTCAGGTTTTGTAAAGAAGGAAATGAAGAAGAACTAGTTTCGGGTTATTTTTCGATATCAATGAATTGCCTCATAACTATAATTTTGTTTTTTGTTATGAAAATAGAAGAATATTAATTATATATATTAATTATATATAATATATACTCATAAAATATAAAAGAAACTCAATGGTGTTTGAAAATTATGTAAAACAAAACATGTTTATTCAGGGAGGTGGTAGTATACACAATGCGTGATTCGAGTTTTTGTTTTTCTTATTGAAAATTAGGAGGGTGTTTATTGATCACTAAATCATTAAAATAACATACTATTATAATAATTAGACTTATGTTATCAATTTAATATTGTGAAATGAAATTTTATGAATAATAAAATCATATAAATAAATAGAGAGAAAATGAAGAGATGTTCAGAACTTATACCTCACTTCTAGGATTATCACCATTGTGAAGGGTATTAAAAATTTTATTGTGTTATCTAGAGAATAAAATAACATATTTAAGGTGGATATTAGTTTTTAATAATTTTTTAGTAGATTTTTGGATAAATATAATGGGTTTTGGTGTTAATGGAAGCGAGGAGATGAGTTCCCATTTTATAAGTGAAAAGAAGGGTAATATTTTTAAATTCCCAAAACATTTTAAAAATATGAAGTTAATATCAAGGAAAGGGGCTAAAAATATATAAATAATCAATATAAGAAGTTATAAGGTATATAAATTCCTTACCAACACATATTTTACCCATGTTTGGGGTGTTTTTCTCTTATATTTTTACTTTTACAATTTCATCTTTTATCATGATCACTAGTTTTTAATAAGGGTAACTTATCCTTTATGACAAAAAATAAAAAAGACATTATTAATAAATTTGGACCTTATGATTCCAAAAATATATTTTTTTTATTTTATTCAATTTATAAAATATATAAATATCAATTTTAAATACTAAATGTATAACATATTAAAAACAATTTTTTTGAGAAATATAACTTAAGTTATAAAATGTAAAATATGAGTTTGTAAATTAAAACTAAAATCCATTAAATTATAAATTCACTTATAAATAAAATATTTTGTCTTATAAAAACGTTTAATAAATTTATAATTCATACTTATATAAAAATAATTTCATAAAAGTGTTTTTATTTATAGAAACGACATTTTTCATTGTTCACCTAAAAATAAATCATTTCAAAAAAATCACAAAAATTAAAATTAAGATATATTTTTAATTATAAATTCAAAAATAAATTTATTATTATAAAATTAAAATTATTAAATTTTTATATTTAGTTATTTAAATAAAAAATAAAAAGTATAAAGAAAAACCATTTTTTTGAAAATGACTTCTTAAGCTTCAAGTAAATTTAATATTATTTCATATAAACTTATAAATAAATAAATATTGAAATAATAATTTAAAATATAAATATGTCTTATTATAATAAAATTTTAATGTGACCAATTTAATTTATTAAAGTAATACACATTACCTTTTTGTAAATATCTCTTTTAAGCACATTATTTGAAAAAAAATTAATCAAAGAGAATAATAATATATAATTATTTTAATATATTAATATAATTTTATATACTTATTATTATATTATAAATATAATTTTAAAATTTCATTGTTTTTTATTAGGGTGTTTTGTGTGGGTCATGATATCAAAGACATTGTTTATTTAAGGGAAATGTACAGTGAAATCTTGCTCCCTTACACAAATGAAAACTCAGATTTATATTTTTTCAGTTACTATAGTTAAAATATAGATATATGGTTGTTTCCATATGATTTTATGGAAATTTGGGGTCATTTTCTTAGTTTTAAATTCCAAATGAATGTTTTTAAAGATTCCTAAATCTTTAAAACTGCTTGTTCCATCAATCCAAGGATACCACACAATGTAATGATGAATCATCTACTCATACACATTAGAAATAATTCAAATATACATTTCATATGACTTCATACAATACAATTATGTTTTACATGGTTTTTATTATTACATAAACATTTTATTATTTTAAAACACTAAAAATGTGTTTTGGGTCATCCAAAGAAAAAAACTCACATTTTGAGAAAATAAATTTATATATTTCAAAAATATTTATATGATTGTTTTTCTATGATTTAACAGCACTCTAAGATCATTTTTTGGGTTTTGACCCCTGGACATGTGTTTTTAAATACACTAAAATCTTTAAAAATAACTTATTTTTTTCAATCTGAGCACACCAGATATGGGAATAATGTTTCGTATACTATTACACATAAAATATAATTAAAATATATTCTTCCAATGAGTTATTGATAATATGAATCTATTATTTTTGTTTTTTTCATTACACTCATATTTTAGTGTTTTCTAACACTAAAAATTATCTTTCTATCATCTAGAAAAAATAAAAAATGGGTTAACGCCCCATTAGTTCTTCTATTTAAAAAATAAATCTATAGTAATTTCCTATGATTTAAAGGAAATAAGAGGTGCTTTTCTTGGTTTTGACCCCTTGAAGCATGTTTTTAAATACAATAAAATATTTTAAAACTACTTATTTATTTATTTCAATCAAACTATGCATCATAATGATGTGTTTTCTACTAATAAAATTTATAAATAATTCAAAGATGGTGTTATTAAGATTCTATGGTAATACGAAGTCATTTATAGGGTTTTTACCTTTATATACATTTTTTAGTATTTTAAAGAACTAAAAATATATTTTTAGTCACCTATGAAAACGATGAGTTATATTGACCCACTATCAGTTCCTACAATTCAAAACTAATTCAATAGTTTTTTTCTAATGATTCCAAAAAAATAAAAGGTCATTTTTTTGGTTTTGACCCACTGTTGGAAATTTTTATAAAATGTCATATCTTTAAAAACTACTTATTTGGTCTGTTTGAGAAAGTTTCACATTAGAATAATTTTTTTCTACCTATTCATATCAAAAATAATTCAAAGGGGGTTTTCCAATGATTTTGTGATGATATGAGGTCATTTTATTTGGTTTTTTCTATTACATGAATGTTTTAGTGTTTTAAAACACTAAAATTTTGTTTTTAGTCATATTTAGTAAAAGAAAACTCATATAATTTGTTTTTTGTTACTATATTTTAAAAATAAATATATATTTTTTCCCTATGGTTTCATGGAAATCAATGGTCATTTTCTTGGTTTTTACCCCCCACCGCACATTTTTAAAGATAATTAAATATTTAAAAATTGTATATTTAGTCAGTTTGAGAGCACTAATAGTTTTATTATCATATTTTATACTCATACAAATAAAAGATATTCAAATGAAAACTATCATTTGTTTTCACATCAATATTAGGTCCTTTGTTATGGTTTTGGCCATTACATTTATCTTTAGTGTTTTAAAATCTCTAAAAGTCATTTTGAGTCATCCTGACCAAACACCACGTCATACCTCCATGTTCTAAACTCGTATATTTAAAACATAAACCTATAGTTTTTTCCCTATTATTAAATATAAATTAGTGTTCATCTGTTTGGTTTTGACCCTTGACATAAGTTTTTAAATGCTATCAAATATTTAAAAACTACATATTCAGTTAGTTTGAGTACACTACGCACTGGAATAATATTTTGTCTACTTGTAAACAAATATATTATTTAAATATAGTTTTCTGAATATTTTAAATGAGTATGAGGTCATTTATATTGTTTTTACTATCACATACATGTTTTCATGTTTCAAAACACTTAAAAGGTATTTTTGATCATTTTGAGCAAATGAAATCTCAAATTAATTCACTGTGAGATCCTATATTTCAAAAAACTGTATATTATTATTACCATATGAATTCATGATAATTTAATATCATCTATTAGGATTTTATTATGACACTAAAATTTAAGACACATTTCTTTCATTACTAAATTAACTTTAGAAATAGAAAATAAATTGTTATTATAGTACAAAAATGAAATGTTAAATAATAAAAAGGTAATATAAAATAACTCATGCATCTGTTTAATTTTCTTCTAGATCACTTATGGAGTCCATATGATACCCACTAATTGAATCTAATATATATAAATATTATATATTATAATCATATCAAAAAATATTAGTATGAGTAAAATTAATTTTTTTCCCAAGTCATCGATGTCTACGCACCATAAACAGGATGTTATGACATCACCTCATATGTATGTGCTGAAATATATCATAATATATCCTCATACTCTTATTTTAGTTTTTGAAATTGATCATCCATATTGTACTATAAATTCTTCACTACAACATCTAATCCGGTCTGTGTGTGAATCCCTTCATCTCGACATGTGCCTATGACCTCCACTCTAACAACTACAGATCAGGGGGCACCATTTTCATAGGAAAATTAGTAACCATGACCTTCATTACCCATGAAATGGTGAAATATATCATATTTTTTCACAGTGTTATGTCACTTATCCTATGGATGTTCTGCTATCTCAACATAAAACTAATACTATTGAATATAGATAATGAATTAATGAAACAATGTCAATAATTTCTATAAAATAAAAATATATTTTTTATTAAATATTTTTATTACTATAATTCAAGTAACTTCGGGATTACCCACCAAATGATTCATCTTCCATACCAAAATTTAATATGTTCTCTAGTGTAAATACAATAAATTTAACCAAAATTTGATATTTATATTCATTTTTTACTAAAATATTTTAAATATATGAATGGTAAATGGATTCTAAACACAAATTATATCTAATCTATGATGTTTTTTGTGTGACAAGTCTAGAAGGTATGACCTCAAATGCCTAATTATGTGAATTATGACTAAACATGGTTTACATTCAATACAGTTAGTTAATATATATATATATATGAAAAATTATAATCATTTATATACTAAAATCCATAAATTTTACCATCAACACCTCAATCGACAAAAACGCAACCAAATCCTACCACTAGGTGGTAAGAGTACCTGTAGGGACTCATTGTATAATGTTTGGAACACTCCTAAATAGTGAATATTGATGTACCTTCACCCTTCCTTTGTAATATTTCTATAACATTCTAAATTTGGCAATGCACACTACCCAAAAATCTTCTAGATGGAATTTCAAATTATCCTACTTAAAAAATAATAATTATAGTGGCTATAATAATAATAAATATAATTACATGAAAATTTTATTAATAATTTTATCTACCCCCCCCCCCATAATTTCTCAGTCATGTCTTGGGGGAATGGAGTCCAGGTTTGAGTCCTAGGATATAATCTATGTGGTTATCATGTTGTATGTCCCAACTATCAATTCAGTGCACTAATATGCTCTCAAAATATATGAGAGGTTTTGTAAAATAACTACCTCATCCAAGTACTAGAGTTATAATAATGAACCCCTCTATCAGGACCCTTACATCTCATAGAAGATACACCAGATCTTGTTAATCATATGTTCATAATACGGTAAAACATAAATAGTTTTTTAATTAAAAATAAAAACTATTTGGAGAATATTCTTATATATAATTATAACAAGTTATCATAAAAATGAAAATATACATACCAAAAAATCCAAATAAATAACCTTGAGATTCTTATGACATTTCTACATTTATAAAAAAATAAATTTAAATCTCTAAATTTTTATAAATATAATTCCAAAACATTTTGATATATGTTAAGGTTTTTATATGTTATTAGAAAAAAAAATATTGGCAGTTTTTCACTGGTCATGAAAATCTATAATATCTCCTTCAACTATCTCTCCTACTCAATGAATATATTCTTCTCATTCAGCTATAATGGTTTGGTAAAGTTATTTCTTTAGTAGTGTATTAATATATTTTCACTCTCATTCAATCACCCCCCCTTCTATAAATTTTCACCACAAACTTATAATTCAAATCAATTCTTACAAAGTAAATACATTCTACCTGTGATACATGTCTAAAGGGATTGATTCTTACTTTTTTATCTTTATAAATCATATTGTTAAAGTTTTCCAATGTAAATCGAAAATAGTATTCTTTCATTCTAAGAACCGGGTCAACCAAATCACACATCAACATTATATATTTTACTCTATGACTATAAATATCCTCAATTATTTCCCTTAAAAATTCATAATAATAACCTTTATTACTAGATGAGAAAAAAATAAATTTTTTCATTTCTTGATTCACATCAATATCACTAGTATGAAATAAAAAAATTTGCATTCAAAACATGTTACAAAGAGAAATTTCAAATGGACCATTGGCTGGTTGATTGAGTTATTTAGTCACTATATGAGCACTTGATTCATGCATCTTATGGACCTATAAATTTAACATAAGTCAATGTATGGGTAATATTGAAAAATAAACAACATATAGATTATAAAAAATATTAATTCAATTATATATATGTTCATGAGTATTTAACAACTCATTAAGTGTGTAGAATAAATTTTTTAGATCTGATGATCCTTGACACAAGTATTTACCTAGTTCAACTCAGTGATGCTCATCCAAAATTATAACACATTATAAGATAAATGAAAAATTAAATATAAAACTACAAGGAATAATATACACTACTGGAAATGGGTGTTTTCCCAACAGTTGTTTACCAACGGTTCAAAGAAACCGTTGGTATATTCTGTATTTTCCAATGGTTCATAGAAACCGTTGGGAAATACCTTTTAAAAGATACTTTTCCCAACGGTTTTATGAAACCGTTAGTAAAATGTGGTAAAAATAAGTTTTTCCCAACGGTTTTATGCAACCGTTGGGAAAGACTGGTTTTTTCCAACGGTTTTATGCAACCGTTGGGAAATACTGGTTTTTCCCAACGGTTTTTATGAACCGTTGGGAAAAAAACCCCAAATACCCCAATGCGAGCAGCAGCCTCCCCACAATTCAGAAGTGGATCCAGAGCCTTTTGCTCGTCTTCAGAAGCTCTCCAAAAGTGATTCCTCAGCAGAATCACTTCCCAATCCCCACATCTTCCATTAGATCACCAGCCACCAGGTTAGATTCCTATATTTTAGTTCCACCTACTATAAAGAATATACTTCTATGAATGATTTCCTAATTCCCAAATTTTAGGGTTTCTGTTAAAATTTATGATTGTTCCATGAATTTTGTAGTCAAATCCCTATATCGGTGTACGTCCAATTATTGTTTTCATTACACATTTACATTTATAAGGGCACGGTGTCTCTTTATTGTGTTCTAATTTTAAAGATTCATAGTTCTGGTTGTGCGGTGGTTTTGGTTGTGCGGTGGTTTGTGATGTGCAATATTTTTGTTGTGATATGTGGTTGTTTTGGTGAGATGGTTGGTCGATGTAACATGGCGTCGATGGTTATTGTGAGATAGTGAGTTATTTTGTGGTGGTTTTACTAGTTTCCTGGTTATCTATGGAATAAATTATGTTGTTAAAACCAAAAAACAAGATATTAAATAAATGAGATGGAATAGAAATGGATGTGTGGTAAATGGATTTAATTAATTTAACATTAAATGAATGGACAATGTAAGTGTGAATGAAGTGGCTTATAATTGAAAGTGAGAAATGTTATGTGTCTTGTGTGGTGGTGGTGTGGTTTATGTGTTTTATGGTAGTAGTGAAGTGTGTGATTATGTAGTTAATGTGAACCCATAGGTTGAGTATTTTGTGTTATCTATATATCATGTATTTTTATGTTATTTCTACACATTCCCAACCAGAGTTGGATAAACTTACCAACGATCAGAGGTTTTGAGTTATGGGTATTTTTTCTAATATCTAGGATGGTGGTTATATGGTTTGATAGCTACCATGTCTTCCCTACTCTTCCTTCAAAAGTGATTGACCATGTGTTTTTAGGTAAGATGCGATGTGATAGTCCATGTGTCTTCAGGTGAGATGTATTATGATTTCCCTAGTGTTTTCCGGTGAGGTGTGATGTGATAAGGCTATAATAAGATGTGGCATGTGGTTGGGGTCATGTAGGGTAGGAGGATGGCACAAGGTTGATGTTATTCATGTTCATGATACCCTACTAATATGGTAATGGGATGAGGCATGTTTTGATGTGATATAACAGATTAATTTCTTGTTGGTTTTACATTTTTTCAATAACACATTTGTATGTTTTTTCACATGTGTAGTTGATACCTTGACTATTTTCTTCCTTTATTGTTTACTTAAATGTATTTTCTATTAAAGTTCAATCCTATTGAATTGTTTATGACAAAATGACTTATATAAATTCTTTTTACAGAATGGAAAGAACTTGGATGTATGAAACCGATTGGATCTCAAGCGATTTTCAAAACAATTTGGAGAGATTTATTGATTTTTCATTTCATAATGCTTCAGATAGTGGTCGCATACACTGCACATGTTCCAATTGTGTTGGTAAATCTTGTTTGAGCCGTGAAGAAGTCAGCTACCACATAACCAAAAATTGTTTTCAAGCAAACTACTTTGTGTGGTATCACAATGGGGAGAAAATGAAATCTCAAATTGGTGATGATCAAAATGAAAGGACTGGAATGGAGAATTTGTTAGATGATCGGTTTCCATTTATTCATCATCATGAAAAGGAAAGGACTTTGAATCAAGAAGACTTCGATATGAGGACAGCTAATGCATCTAGTGAAAATGATGATATTGATAGGGTGAAAAAATTGAATGATGCTGCCACGACTCCAGTATATCGACAATGCGATAAAATGAAAAACCTGGAATTTTTAATCTGATTATTTCATAGGAAAACTATGTAAGTAATTTCTAATACAGCAATCGATTACATTATTACCCTCTTGAAGGATTTACTTCCAGATGATGCAGATATTCCCTTAAACCACTATATGGCATGGAAGTTAGTTGAAGAACTTGGATTTTCAAGAAACAAAATTCATGCTTGCCCGAAAGATTGCAGTTTATTCTGGGAGGAAACCGTTGAACGAAATGATTGTATAAAATGTGGCACATCCCGCTGGAAGACAAAATCTGATGGAACACCATCTCGCGTTCCACAAAAAGTAATGTGTCACTTTCCATTGATCCCCAGACTTCAGAATCTTTTTATGTCTGATGATATATCAATAAAAATGAGATGGCATGATACCGAGAGAAATAAGACTAATGATGAGTTGGTTCATCCTGCAGATGGATTTTCATGGCAGAGATTTGATGCTCGACATCCTGATTTTGCAGTTGACGTGCGTAATGTGAGGCTGGGTCTTTTATGCGACGGTTTTAATCCGTTTGGGCATATGCTTACTTCGCACAGCACATGGCCAGTTTTTATACACATTTATAATCCTCCCCCATGGTTGTGTATGAAAAAACCTTTCACTTTCATGAGTATACTCATATCTGGTCCTTCTGATCCCGGCATTGATATTGATGTATACATGAAACCTTTAATAAAAGAGTTGAAACTTCTTTGGGATGTGGTTGTGTGCACATATGATGCATGTTCGAAAGACATATTTCAGATGCGTGATGCACTTATGTGGACGATCAATGATTTTCCGGCTTATGCAATGATGTCTGGATGGAGCATGAAGGGAAAACTGTCATGTCCATTTTGTATGAAGAATACACGATCTAGAAGACTGAAACATCGGTGTAGTTTCAGTTTTATGGGACATCAATGATTCTTTCCAAAGGATCATCCATATAGAATGAATCGTCGAATATTTGATAATACCATAGAGACTGATGATCCACCTCAGCGTATGTCTGGAACTTACGTGCTTAATGAATTGGAAGATTTCAGTTTTTCATTCGGGAAGGGTCAAATGAAATCTGGAAAGAGAAATATGTTTCCACTGAAACCTGTTACAATTGGAGGAAGAAGAGTATCTTTTTTTATTTGCCTTATTGGTCAACCAATTTGTTACTTCATTTCTTAGACGTAATGCATATTGAAAAGAATATATGTGAAATTTTGCTTTCGGTTCTTCTAAATGTCAAGGGGAAGACAAAAGATGATTTACGATCTCGGCGTGACTTGGTGGATTGGGGCATCAGACCAGAATTGTATCTTGTACGTATCAGTGAAAATAAATGGCAACTTCCATGTGCTTCTTATGTGATGACACCTGCGGAAAAAACAATTTCTAGAAGTATTAGAAACTATTATAGTTCCTGATGGATATTCAAGCAACATATCTAAACGGGTCAACAGAAGAGATTTGAAGCTAAAATCTTTTAAGACTCATGATTATCACGTTCTACTGCATGAGTTTCTTCCAATAGCAATCCGTCATCTTTTGTCCAATAATGTAAGGGTGGTTGTTATTCGGTTGTGCCATCTTTTTAGATATATTTGTGCTAAAAAGTTGTCCAAGTCTTTCTAGTAAAAAATGTTGACAGATTCCCCATTAATTTTGTGTGAGTTGGAGAAAATATTTCCTCCATCATTTTTCACATGCATGTTGCATCTGACTATCCATATTCCCACTGAAATACTTCTCGGAGGACCTATTTATTTTCTTTGGATGTATCCAAGTGAAAGAAATATGTTCACATTAAAGTCTTATATCCGAAATAGAAATCATCCCGAAGGTTCTATCATGAACGGTTACTTGGCTCAAGAATGTATGGATTTCTGCTCGATGTATTTGTCTGATCTTACTACAAGATTGAACAGACCAATGAGAAATGAAGAAGAACAGTATGAGAAAATTGAACCCAGTTTTCCATCACTTCCTCAAACAAGAGGAATTCCTGGATCATATACATTGAAGACATTAATCCATGAAGAACGAGAGATGGCACCTCGCACAGTGTTGTTCAACTGTGATTTGTTCAATGACTATATCAGGTAACTAAATTGATTATGTATATCTTACATATATGTCTGTTAAACTATTAATATTTTTTATCTATAGGGAACATAAAACAATGATAAATAGGAATCATCGTTCTTTATCTTTGAGAAGGAGAGAGACTTTGCATAGCAAAGAGTTTTCTGCTTGGTTAAAATTGAAGGTATAAAAAAATTAATGTTTAAAATAATTATATCAATATTTAATTATCTTTAATAGTCATTTATATTGCAGGTATTGAGTTTTTCTGCTGACTCTGTCTCTGAGGAAATAAGAGCTTTGGCTTTTGGTCCTAATACCGTGGTTCGTGACTGTAAATCAATTGTTATCAATGGGTACAAATTTATTGTCACTGAACGAGCAAAAAACATGAGAACACAACATGATGGTGTTATGGTTACTGCCACAACAGATTGTTATGCCAGTGCTTCAGATAGTAGACCACGATTTGAAAATGTGGGTTATTATGGAGTTGTTGAGAAAATAATAATATTGGATTATTACTCTCATGGAAGAGTCACAATGATGAAATGCCATTGGTTTTATTCGATAACGAGACATGGCACATTTATTGATGATTATGGATTTCGAGTAATTAATATGACTCGCAATCTTGCTACCGAAGAACCATATGTGTTGGCATCAATGGCTAAACAAGTTTTTTATGTCAAAGACCAACTTCGACCTGAATTTGGTGTCATAGTTGAAGTAATTCCAAGAAATATTTTTAATGATGGTGATGGTGGAATTGACACTGTCCCTAGTGCCATTGGAACCAATCCATTTATTTCTTTTGATGACTCAAATAGCTCAATTGTCAGAGTTGATTGTGAACCTGAAGTTGTGGTTGAAAATATATATAATAATTCATCCATGTTCTCAATTATTTTGGTTTACCTCGAGTTGGGTTGTTAAGGTTGGTAATATTCAAATTGATTTAGTATTGATCCCAAATATGTTTTAGCTGACTTGACCGTTATGTGAATTTTCAATGTTTATTGGTTGCAGTTTTATTTGAATTGCATTTTCTAATTTGGAATTGAACTGTATTCAAACATAGTCACACATATTTCTAACTTGGTAAACATTACAACTTGTATGATTTATTAAATCCATTCAAGCTCTTCTAAAATAATTGATAGCTGACTTGACCGTTATGTGAATTTTCAATGTTTATTGGTTGCAGTTTTATTTGAATTGCATTTTCTAATTTGTAATTGAACTGTATTCAAACATATTCAAACATATTTCTAACTTGGTGAACATTACAACTTGTATGATTTATTAAATCTATTCAAGATCTTCTAAAACAATTGATAGCTGACTTGACCGTTATGTGAATTTTCAATGTTTATTGGTTGTAGTTTTATTTGAATTGCATTTTCTAGTTTGTAATTGAACTGTATTAAAACATAGTCAAACAATATTTCTAACTTGGTGAACATTACAACTTGTATGATTTATTAAATCCATTCAAGATCTTCTAAAACAATTGATAGCTTAATTGACCATTATGTGAATTTTCAATGTTTATTGGTTGCAATTTTATTTGAATTGCATTTTTTGGGTTACACATTAGTTTTTTTTTCTAATTAATTACATATTTGTTTTCAAAAGCAGGAAATGAAGCCAATTTAAGAGTGACGAAGGAAAAAAATGATGGAGAACAATCGTCGAATGATGGAGATGGGCGTTCCACCATTAGTGCCTACAGTGAGTACTTTATTTCAAATTGATATATTTAAGGAATATATAATTTCATGTGATTAATTTTTTTGTAAACATTTTTGTAGGATCCACCTATATGTCGACATTTATTCGACGAGGAGCCTAGTACTGGTCCTAGTACTCAAGCCGGTGGTACGAGGAGGGTTCATACCAGAGGTGGACGAGCAGCTGCGCGTACCCGACTAGACCCTACCCCTCCCACTGACATGTCATCCTTCCCACATTCTAATCTCGGTGTGTCTTTAGAGACACACGGGGTATTTAGGCCTCCCATGTTTTCACTACCTTCTGTATCTTCTGGCCCATCATTTTCACATCCCATGATGTTTCTCACTCCTCAGTCAGCATCCAGTCAGACAGCTGTCCCATCTTCTTTTCCTTCTACTTCTATCTCTCCGAGATTCTATATTCCATCGTCTTCAACTCCTGTTCCACCACAGGGTGTTCCATCAGTTTCTGTGGATCCAGAGGCACTCAGTGATCAGACCGGCACAGGTATATTTATAGAACCCTAACAAATTTTTATAGAAATATTTATTTTCATTATAACATGTTCTGATAAAATATTTGTTTTTCTTTCATGACAGATACATCTACTGACAGGAGGTGGGGGTGGGGGCATACACGCATGCGTTCGGTGTGGAACCACCGCAAATAGGTTATGGTGGATTATAATGAAGACAATCAAATGGTTGAGAAAACAGGGCAGCAATGTCGGAGTTTTTTGGCGACGCTTTCCAAATACTCTGATATCATTCTCGTCCGCCCGCTATCATGGAGACATTTGCCGCATAAAGTCAAGGATATATCTTGGGCAGAGATATGGGTAAACAAATCTGTTCTATTTAATGCCATGAATTATTTTTGTATTTATATGAATTAATATTTTGATTTCAGCTTTGATTTAATTTTCCCGATGGTGAGGGTGCACGATCGGAATGTCTAAAGGATTTAGGCGAGCTTTGGAGAGCCTACAAGCATGAGTTGTATATGGGCTGGCGTGCTAGAGTTGGCACCGAGTTAGAGGCGGTACCAGTTGTGGATGATTGTCCTATAGAGCAGTATCATCAGATGATTACTCATTGGACGAGTACCCAGTTTAAGGTATTAATAACATTTGAGGTATTTAAATAATAACTTTCATGTTTTTCATTAATACTATCTGTTGCATTTTCTAATTTTATTTAGGAATCATCTGGAAAAAATACAAATAACATTGATACAAAAAAATACCTCCACACACTGGGATGCACTACGATGCCTGATCATGAGAGGAAGCAGGTATAACAATTGTTTATAAGTTTTCTTTACGACTTACACTTTCTTTTGTTTCTTCAATTACTTAATAGTTTGCTAAAGTTTTCATATAACTTTAGTTTTCAATTTCATTGTAGAGGCAAATACAAAATATTGAAGGACGCGTGCCTCGAGCAAAACTGTTTTGCTCGAGTAGATGAAAAAAGGATGGAAGTGCCGTCAATGAAGCGACTCAACTGCAGATTGTAAGTTTTAATCTGTTGAATTTATTTTTTTAATATATATTTTGTAACTTAATGATATATTTATATTTGTAACAGGCTGCTTTAGAGGCCCTCGATTCCCAAGAACCAGAAAATTTTGGGCCAACAGATCACTTACATCAGGTGTTGGGAGAGGAGCATTCTGGCAGAGTACGCTGCTGACCTAGGATATCCCCGACGAGGTATTGGCCCTCCTCAGGTACAAGCTGTAGTTCCACCGAGCTGCAGCAAGTTAGGGCACAGGCAGAACAGGCTAAGAAAAGGGCCACAGAGACGGAAGAATAGCTTGCTAGGGAAAATAGTGCGTTTATGAAATTTATTAAAGTTCTACGTCCTCCACTTCCAGAAGAGGCCAACCCAGCTTTTGATGAGTATATGTCGTCGATACGTTCTATATACGGTGCACCGGGTTGCAGTTCTAGTGGTAGTCAGGACGATGTACATCTTGACAATGATGATGGTGAGGAGTCTAACATGGAAGAGGAGGGAGAGGAGGAGGGCGAGGCGGGTGGTGAGGGCGAGGAGGAGGAGGAGGGTGAGGGCGAGGACGATGATGGGGACGAGGAAGAGGGTGATGATGATGATGGTGATGATGGTGATGGTGATGGTGATGTGGAACAAGTTGATCCATTAAATTTTTGAATGATATTACTAAGATTTGATATTTAATCTATTCTGCTTGTTGGTTTTATCTAGACTCGTAGTATAGTATTGGAGTTGAGTTATTTTTATATATTATCTGTTTTTATGGATGTTGTTTTCTTTTAGTGGTTGTGTGTTTGGGAACCCCCCTCCTTCCTGGACCCTGGACAACCCCCCACCCTCCTCCCTGGACCCCAGACAGCCCCCCACCCTCTTCCTTGGACCCCGGACAACCCCCCGAACAGCCCCGGACAGCCCCCGGATAGCCCCCCGAACAGCCCCCCAGACAGCCCCCCACCCTCCTCCCTGGACCCCAGACAGCCCCCCGAACAGTCCCCCAGACAGCCCCCAGACAGCCACCCAGACAGCCCCCCCACCCTCCTCCTTGGACCCCGGACAACCCCCCGAACACCCCCCAGACAGCCCCCCACACAGCCCCCCCACCCTCCTCCCTGGACCCCAGACAACCCCCTAGACAGCCCCCTGGACAGCCCCCCAGACAGCCCCCCGGACAGCCCCCCCACCCTCTTCCTTGGACTCCGAACAACCCCCCGCACATAGGATTCTCATAAAATGGACAAAAATTTAAGTACATACGGAAAACTGACCAAACGCATTCGGATTGTGTCGATACATTAGCACAACGATCCATGGGTCATATGTGACATGTACGATTCAACCCCGCCACAATCTGAGGCGCGGTGTGGCCGTCACCACTCAAAGTGTATGTCTTCTGTTTCAAAAAAACGTCATTTGAAGTGAAAAACATCAACTGGCATACGTAAAACCGAAAAAATGCATTCATATTGTGTCGATACTTTAGCACAACGATCCATGGGTCATATGTGACGTGTACGAGTCAACCCCACCTCAATCCGAGGCACGGTGTGGCCGCCACCACTCAAAGTGTCTGTCTTTGGCTTAAAATGGACAACAATTTAAGTACATACAGAAAACCGACCAAAAACATTCGGATTGTGTCGATACATTAGCACAACGATCCATGAGTAATATGTGACGTGTACCAGTCAACCCCTCCTCAATCCGAGGCATGGTGTGGCCGCCACCACTCAAAGTGTCTGTCTTCTGTTTCAAAAGGACGTCATTTGAAGTGAAATACATCAACTGGCATACGGAAAACCGACCAAACGCATTCAGATTGTGTCGATACATTAGCACAACGATCCATGGGTCATATGTGACATGTACAAGTCAACCCCACCTCAATCTGAGGCGCGTTGTGGCCACCACCACTCAAAGTGTCTGTCTTTGGCTTAAAATGGACAACATTTTAAGTACATATGGAAAACCGACCAAACGCATTCGGTTTCCATTGAAACTTTAGGAGAACGATCCATGGGTCATATGTGACGTGTACAAGTCAACCCCTCCTCAATCCGAGGTGTGGTGTGGCCGCCACCACTCAAAGTGTCTGTCTTCTGTTTCAAAAGGACGTCATTTGAAGTTAAAAACATCAACTGGCATACGGAAAACCGACCAAACGCATTCGGATTGTGTCAATACTTTATCACAACGATCCATGGGTAATATGTGATGTGTACGAGTCAACCCCGCCTCAATCCGAGGCGCGGTGTGGCCGCCATCACTCAAAGTGTCTGTCTTTTTCTTAAAATGGACAACAATTTAAGTACATACGGAAAACCGACCAAACCCATTCCGTTTCCATTTAAACTTTAGGAGAACGATCCATGGGTCATATGTGACGTGTACGAGTCAACGTCGCCTCAATCCGAGGCGTGGTGTGGCCGGCACCACTCAAAGTGTCTGCCTTTTATTTCAAAAGTACGTCATTTTAATTGAAAAACATCAACTGACATACGAAAAACCTACCAAACGCATTTGGATTGTGTCGATACATTAGAACAACGATCCATGGGTCATATGTGACGTGTAAAAGTCAACCCTGCCTCAATCCGAGGCACGGTGTGGCCGCCACCACTCAAAGTGTCTGTCTTCTGTTTCAAAAGGATGTCATTTGAAGTGAAATACATCAACTGGCATACGGAAAATAGACCAAACGCATTCGGATTGTGTCGATACTTTAGCACAATGATCCATGGGTCATTTGTGACGTATACAAGTCAACCTCGCCTCAATCCAAGGCGCGGTGTGGCCGCCACCACTCAAAGTTTCTGTCTTTTACTTAAAATGGACAACAATTTAAGTACATATGGAAAACCGACCAAACACATTAGGTTTCCATTGAAACTTTAGGAGAACGATCCATGGGTCATATGTGACGTGTACGAGTCAACCCCGCCTCAATATGAGGTGTTGTGTGGCCGCCACCACTCAAAGTGTATGTCTTCTGATCAAAAGGACGTCATTTGAAGTGAAATACATCAACTGGAATACGGAAAACCGACCAAACGCATTCAGATTGTGTCGATACTTTAGAACAACAATCCATGGGTCATATGTAACGTGTACGTGTCAACCCCGCCTCAATCTAAGGCGCGTTGTGGCTGCCACCACTCAAAGTGTCTGTCTTTTGCTTAAAATGGACAACAATTTAAGTACATACGGAAAACCGACCAAATGCATTCGGTTTCCATTGTAACTTTAGGAGAACGATCCATGGGTCATATGTGATGTGTACGAGTCAACCCCGCCTCAATCCGAGGCGCGGTGTGGCCGCCACCACTCAAAGTGTCTGTCTTCTATTTCAAAAGGACCTCATTTGAAGTGAAATACATCAACTGGCATACGGAAAACTGAACAAATGCATTCGGATGGTGTCAATACTTTAGCACAACGATCCATGGGTCATATGTGAAGTGTACGAGTCAACCCCGCCTCAATTTGAGGAGCGGTGTGGCCGCCACCACTCAAAGTGTCTGTCTTTTGCTTAAAATGGACAACAGTTTAAGTACATACGGAAAACCGACCAAACGCATTCAGATTGTGCCCATACTTTAGCACAATGATCCATATGTCATATGGGATGTGTACGAGTCAACCCCGCCTCAATCCGAGGTGCGGTGTGGCCGCCACCACTCAAAGTGTTTGTCTTCTATTTCAAAAGGACGTCATTTGAAGTGAAAAACATCAACTGGCATACAGAAAACCGACCAAACGCATTCGGATTGTGTTGATACTTTAGCACAATGATCTATGGGTCATATGTGATGTGTACGAGTCAACCCCACCTCAATCTGAGGCGCGGTGTGGCCGCCACCACACAAAGTGTCTGTCTTTTCCTTAAAATGGACAACAATTTAAGTACATACGGAAAACCGACCAAATGCATTCGGTTTCCATTGAAACTTTAGGAGAACGATCCATGGGTCATATGTGACGTGTACGAGTCAACCCCACCTCAATCTGAGGTGCGGTGTGGCCGCCACCACTCAAAGTGTCTATCTTTTGCTTAAAATGGACAACAATTTAAGTACATACGGAAAACCGACCAAACACAATCGGATTTTGTCGATACTTTAGCACAACGATCCATGGGTCATATGTGACGTGTACGAGTCAACCCCGCCTCAATCTGAGGTGCGATGTGGGTGCCACCACTCAAAGTGTCTATCTTCTGTTTCAAAAGGATGTCATTTGAAGTGAAATACATCAACTGGCATACGGAAAACCGATCAAAATCATTCAGATTGTGTCGATACTTTAGCACAACGATCCATGGGTCATATGTGACGTGTATGAGTCAAACCCGCCTCAATCTGAGGCGCGTTGTGGCCACCACCACTCAAAGTGTCTGTCTTTTGATTAAAATGGACAACAATTTAAGTACATACAGAAAACCGACCAAACGCATTCTGTTTCCATTGAAACTTTAGGAGAACGATCCATGGGTCATATGTGACATGTACGAGTCAACCCCACCTCAATCCGAGGTGCGGTGTGGCCGCCACCACTCAAAGTTTCTGTCTTCTATTTCAAAAGGACGTCATTTGAGTGAAATACATCAACTGGCATATGGAAAACTGACCAAACGCACTCAGATTGTGTCGATACTTTAGCAAAACGATCCATGGGTCATATGTGACGTGTATGAGTCAACCACGCCTCAATTCGAAGCGCGGTGTGGCCGCCACCACTCAAAGTGTCTGTCTTTTGCTTAGAATGGACAACAATTTAAGTACATACGGAAAACCGACCAAACGCATTCGGATTGTGTCGATACTTTAGCATAACGATCCATGGATCATATGTGACGTGTACGAGTCAACCACTCCTCAATACGAGGCATGATGTGGCCGCCACCACTCAAAGTGTCTGTCTTCTATTTCAAAAGGACGTCATTTGAAGTGAAAAACATCAACTGGAATAAGGAAAACTGACCAAACGCATTCAGATTGTGTCGATACTTTAGAACAATGATCCATGGGTCATATGTGATGTGTAAGAGTCAACCCCACATCAATCAGAGGCACGGTGTGGCCACCACCACTCAAATTGTATGTCTTCTATTTCAAAAGGATGTCATTTGAAGTGAAAAACATCAACTGGCATACGGAAAACCGACCAAACGCATTCGGATTGTGTCGATACTTTATCACAACGATACATGGGTCATATGTGAGGTGTACGAGTCAACCCCGCCTCAATCCGAGGCATGGTGTGGCCACCACCACTCAAAGTGTCTGTCTTTTTATTAAAATGGACAACAATTTAAGTATATATGGAAAACCAACCAAACACATTCGGTTTCCATTGAAACTTTAGGATAACGATCCATGGGTCATATGTGACGTGTACGAGTCAACGCCGCCTCAATCCGAGGTGCAGTGTGGTCGGAACCACTCAAAGTTTCTGCCTTTTGTTTCAAAAGTACGTCATTTTAATTGAAAAACATCAACTGACATATGGAAAACCTACCAAACGCCTTTGGATTGTGTCGATACATTAGCACAACGATCCATGGGTCATATGTGACGTGTACAAGTCAACCCCGCCTTAATCCGAGGCACGGTGTGGCCGGTATCTCTCCAGGTGTATGTATTATGTTTAAAATGGACATTATTTCGAGTAAAAATATATGGTATACAAAAAATAGATCAAATTATGAATTGACTTCCAGATTCCACATATAATTGTCATCTAAATTATAATTACATTATGAATTCTAATTTAATTATGGATGTGTATAGTTACACCATTATATGTTAAATGTGTATGAATTTGTTCTCTATATGTAATTGTTAGCTGGTTATTGCAGGTACAATAATTGTATATGTATGTGTTAGTTTATTACAGGTACAATAATTGGATTGAAAATGAGGGGAACCCACAAAACGGGTAGATTGCAGAGCTCTGCTGGGTAAATTGCAGAGCTGCTGTGCAATTTGCCCAGCAGAGGCTATGCCAACGGTTTTGAACCGTTGGCATAGAATGTGTAGGCCTTGTTTTACCAACGGTTCTATGTACCATTGGTAAAACACTTTTCCCAAAGGTTCTAAACCGTTGGGAAAGAGAATATATAGGGTTTTTTCAAACGGTTATCCAAACCGTTGGGAAATAGGATATATTTGGTTTTTCCCAACGGTTTGGTAAACCGTTGGGAAAAGCATGCTAAATTTGTCCACTATTTCCCAACGTTTGTAAACCGTTGGGAAAAACTTTTCCCAATGGCTTACTTCCCTATGGGTTGCAGAATCGTTGGTATAACATATACCAACGGTTCTGCAGCCTTTCCCAATAGTTCTAAACCGTTGGGAAATCCTCCATTTCCAGCAGTGATATGAACTATAAAACATTTTGTATCAATGGTATAATCGATGGAGTTTTGAACAAAATGGATTTATGTAATTGAAATCACTAATAATTTTCCATATCAAACATTTTCCCTTCTATAATTAGATATTCATCAATATGTGAGGGTTTATATAATTTGTTTTAACCTCATCAATATATACAGGACACTAATTGGTGAATTCAAATATCAAATTACCCTTATCGATCAAATCTTCAAGTTTAGCTCTATTAAAAAAAACTTTAATTGTATTCAAGTAATAATATATTGGTTATATACTGCTGAATTTCATATAACCTCCAGAAATGGATTCACCAGTTAAATTTGTAGTCATATGAACCATTAAATTAGAAAAAGTAACATAGAAATCGTTTCTTCAAGTGATGTAGTGTAATTATAATCTTATCCTGTAGATTTTACAAATCACCCATGTGATGATTTCTTGAATATATATGTCTAAAAATTTTAAAAAATTCAATAAATGACTCAACAATATGTTTAGGAAAACAAACATGAATTATGATTATGAAGAATTGTTGAAGCATAATATGATTATCATGAATTTTCAACCCTTGTAATGACATGCTTCCAACATTGACTTGATTGGAAACATTAGAAAAATAACCATTAGGGAACTTTATAGTATTCAAAATTAATAGAACTATCACTTTCTATTTTTTACTCATAATGTACTATGAATAAGTAATGTATTCCCTTTTAACCTCAAGCATCTGTAACTGTAATGGTTTTTTAAATCATATTTCTAAAGTATCACATCAATCATTGTAATTATCAATTGATTTTCCCTTGATGCCCAAAATGTTTTATAGTATATTATCACACACATATTTCTCAATGTTCATCACATATGAATTGTGCCATAAAATATTATCTTTCCAAGAAATGAAATTTTAAGAGAATAATATGCATCTTCCAATTCTATTTGCACAATCAATTTCTATTAAGAATAGAATGAAATAAAATAGATAATAAATATTAAAAATAATACATTTTGTGAATGTTTTCATGGTGAATTTTTTCAAGAATATGAATCCTATACATTATTTACAGGGTTTTACCATGCCCTATATTCCCAACAAAATACACATTGTATATTCTAAGCTTGTGTGGTGGAGGAATAAAGAATCGGTGACCAATGTACTTCCAAATTTTATATATCTAATTTAAAATTGATTTCATACTTTTATTTAGACAAGGGGAGGTTAATTAAAATATTTTACACTAACATGACAAGTTTTCATATGTTGGGAAGTTATTAATTGTCCACAAAAAAGGCAGCCTAGAGTTTAGATAATTCATTGGATGTTGAATCAAAATTCATTACAAATTTTTTACAAACTTTTTGCATCTCACCAATAAAAATTTCCATATAAAAATCAATTTAATCACTAAATCCTCTTGGTATATCAATAAAAAAAGGTAATAACAAAAACTTTCTTCATAAAAACCATGGGGGAAGGTTGTATAAAAACAAAACCACTAGCCATACACTAAGTATATCACCAACCATGGACCTGAATGGGTTAAAACCATCTGATAACAAATCTAGTCGAACATTATGACTATCCTAGTAAAATGATGAGGTTCTATGATAAAAATCCATCCATGGAAAATATTTTTCCTAGTTTATTAACTTATCATCATCTTTATTTATCTATAAATTCTATGTCATCGGTTTAGAAATTTCAACTAAAATGAAGAATCCCTTCAACCCTAGTTTCTATTAGAATTAACACATCTTATTAGTAGTGATATGTTTCCCTTAATTCAAAAACATACCAGGAAGAATCAAACTACCTAAATTAATTTCATTGTCCTTCCACCTATATGAGTAACAAATAGTATATTTACTGAGGTGTGCATTGTCATTTTGGAACACCATATATTTATTATGATAGAAGTAAATGGTTTTATATAGGAAACCAAGGTTTTTGGTCAACTTGAGATCTTTATAATAAGTCTTAAATATCATTTAAAAAGTATGTAAAAACATATAAAATAGTTTTAAAAATATACTAAGTTAGGTTCTTTTCCATAGATTCAAATTATTCATGTGTATCAATTCAATGATGAAAAACAATGTATTAAATCCAGTGAATTAGGGATATAATTTAGTATGTGCATCATCAGGAATGTAAAATAATTTAAATTCATATCCATCTCTATAATAATGTGTGTTACTCCCTCCAACATCACTATTTATTATGTAACTCTTTTCATGTTGAAACTTGAGTATCATTTCATTGAGAATTACATTCATCAGATAAATTGTTTATGGATCAACATCTATATGAATACTTTTTTATAAGTGATAAGAGATGTAAAATTTCCCATGATGTGTCCATATATTATAGTTTTTTCAAAACTCATTCAGAAGTAGATTTTCCCTATAATTCTCACATTTAAAGAGATATAAATTTTCATGTTTTTTGTATGGAAAATTACTCAAATAACTTTGATATCCCTTGGTCAAATCAATAAATTTATTAATCCCATTGTAATATTCAATATAAAATCAATATGTTCGATGAATCTAGCTCTAATATATATTTATATCTATAAAAAACAAATAATTGAAATATATAAGTATTAATTATTAAACTTACTTTCTAATCAAATAAACAAAATATTGTTTATGAAAATATAATTATTCAAAAAAGAAAATGATAATAATGTATACTAATTTTTTCAACTTCCAAAAAAAATCATTGGATATTATTAGAAAATAAAAAATTTTGTATTTATTTATTTTTTGTAATATTGAAAAAAATTGACTCAAACCATTCTACCATGATAATGAATAGAACATATAAATTGTTCAGAAAACAATAAACAAGAAAAATATTCATTAATGAAAAAAAAACTTTTTTTAATGATAAGTTAAATGTTTTTTAAATAAATAGATATAAATTTTGATAATATCTATTTAATAAATATATACTTTATAATTATATTTTTAAATTGTAACACACACACATAAAAAATAATATATTGATAAAGGATTTAATAAAGAAAATATTTATTAATTAAAAAACATTTTTACTTGATTCAAAAAACATTTAAAAAATTATTTATATTTAATGATTTTGTAGTAAACATATTTATAATTATATATATATATTATTACTATATATTAAAATAATAAATATATTAAAATAATAGAATTATAGAAAAAATATTTTTTTGTATAAATACTTTATTAATATAAATAATCGATATAAATTTAACAAGACTAAATGTAATGTCTAATTCTAATAATAATAACAAGGTTAAAGATTAGACTATTATAAATTATTATTATTTCAAAAATAAAATAAAAAACCAATCGATTTAAATTCATTCAAACCAACCAAATTAAAAACTATAAACCAATACATATATCAATTTAGGAATTTCATGTTCATTTTAAAAAAAATATCCTAGATTATTCCTTTGAGGTGGATTAGGTTATGATGGATGAGTTTGTGTTGGTTTCCCAGAGGAGTGACCTGCGGTTGTCTCCTTCCTCCTCTTTTTTATGGTTCTCTATTTTTTGATGCTTATTCCAAGTTTAGATTTGGGTTTGATGTTGGGGCCTTATACCACCTCGATCTCTGCTCTAGTTTCCTTCACCACCACTCTGACTCTGTTCAGTTTGGTGTGGTTGTCCTGTTTAAGGATTTGGGAGGTGTTGTTCGGGCAGTTGATGTCATCCTTGTGTTGCGACCTTCATCTGGTTATTTTTGGTTTTCTAATGGAGCTTTCTTCTTGATGTTCATGTTGGTTCGACGTTTGAGATTTGAGGTGTGGACAACCTCCTCATTTTTTACCTTGATGAAGTGGATGATGTTCCAAGATGCAACAAGGATATTCTGGTTTTGTATTTTGTTTCGATTCGAAGTTCAAATCATGATATGTCATTGGATTGGTTGAATGTGTCTTTAGTGATGGTGGTTTGAAGCTATGGTGGGTCGTTCCCCCTACCATTTCGAAGGTTTTTGGTTTTTGACAATAGTGACGAGTACTATTTCAATGGATTATGATTATAGGTCATGTGGTGACAACGAAGTGTGATAGATGTTTGATGATATGGTGGGGTGTTTTTAGAAGTCTCTTGTTAGTGATGTGATGATGATGAAGGTATGGTTTTTTGGTGAAGGTGGATCTTATTGTGTCTTCAGTTGGTTGAGGTTACATGGTGGTTGACGTCGATGTGTAGAGTGGATTAAAGAAATGATTCATGATTATGATGATGTGTTGATGGCCAGTGTCATTATCGATAGTGATATGGAGATGATGGAAAAAGTGATGGTGTAGTACTCGAGGACTTCCCAGTAGCTGTGTGATCTTTGGTGACGTGTTGGACCACGGCGTGTCCTCTTCATTTCAATTTAGTTTTGTTTTCATTATTTTTAATTTTTAATGGTTTCTCACAGTTATCACATCACCCTAAAATTGTCTTTTATAAAAAATATTGGCGTTCAATAGTTTAAGCATCATAAATCTATGATTTCCCACAAAACCCTAACTTCAACTAATTAATCAATTAGTCAACATAAACAAAAAATCAAGATGTGATTTTGACTAAAGGAGGGAATTGGGAAATCGTGTTGTGGTAGGGGATAAATGGTGTGTGTGGGGTGAATAGAATAATGATTGTAGCTTCTCCTAGAGGATTTTTGTGGGGAGATGAGCTATTCGTGGATGAGTTCCATGGGATAAGGTCTATGGTGGGGAGTTGAGGCGGGATGGGGGGTTAATAGGGTGCATATCGAGAGGAATTATGTGTGGCGGAGTTGCATGGGATAGTTTCTTTATTAGGGAATCTATAAAACCCTAATATTTTAGAATATATTTTTCTTTAAATAATTATTAAGTGTTTGATACATTTATTTATATGTAACACCAAGAATATTTTAACCAAAATATATTATAAAATAGAATTATTTAAATATGACCATTATAAACTAATTATTGATTTAGTGGGTATGAATATTAGTAATTGCATTATGAAATATATTTTCAAAATTTTTCCTTAACGCAATTTATTTATTAGTTATTATTAAATAATTAAAAAAATCAATCGTAAGAATTAGCAATAGTGAATGTTTAAAAGGGTCATTTTTCTAAAAAATAGATGTTTCTATATATTTAATATTTCAAAAAAAAGTTAAATTATAGAATTTTAGAATTTGAATTTGATGATTTGGAATTCATTTTTTGATTTATCATATAAAATTTTTATTATAGTTAACTATTTAAATTTTTATGAAAAGATTGATTTTTCAGTGAATAGTAAAAATATCGATTTTTTGAAAAATTATCATTTAATTTCATTAAATCAATTGACTTAAATATAAAATTATATTTTTAATTCTTTTAAAGTATAATATCATAATTTTTTTAAAAAAAATATAATTAATTCCTTATTAATTGAAATTATACTTCATTTTTTTATAAGTTCATTTCTATGTTTAAAAACACATTTTAATAAATGTAGTTTTTCATTATGATTTGAGAACTTATATTAAAATTATATTTTCAAACTTATGAAAATTAAATCATAAAAATTTAATTTCATATTTGGAATCATAATATATTATATTATTTTATAAAGTTCATTTCATTTTTAGTTATAATGAATAGTAAACATTGTAAAATTTTATCATCACAATAATGCATAAAACGGGTTAATTAAGGTTAAAACTTCAGGATAAGGACTCAAAATGAAACCAAAACTTGATTTTAATTACATTGATAAGTATAATTTGAATATAACCATATTATATTAAAAAATATGTCATTTTAGTTCCACATAACTTTAATTACAACCATTATATTATTTTTTGTTAAAAATAATTACAAAATATCACTCTCTCTCACATATTACTTTTTCAGGATATGGATAGAGAAAAAAATTATATATGGATAAATATATAAGATAAAATTGATTGATAATAAAATATATTTTTGGTAGGATTTTTTTAAAAAATATAAATATTGTGTAAGTTCCATGAACACTTACACAATGCTAACGTAGCTCTTATGTAAGTAGTAGAAAAAATAAATAAATAGTATTAAAAATAGTTGGAATAAAAATTTTGGGAAGGATTATGGTGTTGAAATAATTTCATGGATATTTATAAGATATTATTGGATGTGGCACTATTTATATTTTATTTCCATATCTATCTTGATTCCTTTAAAATCAATATATGTGAGTAGTCATTAAAATGACTTTAAATGATATTTAATGTTTAATGATAATTTTTAAATTATAAAAATAGTATATTGAATTAAGTTAATGGCATATGTTCTATAATATCATTCATTTCTCAAATATATTCCAATTCTATTTTTTTAAATTACATTAATGACCCTCAAATATTGAAACATTTGTCACAATAGTTAAGTTTAAATAGGGTTAATGAGGGGGTTAACAGGGGGTTAATATTTCATGTATTTACTATTTTCCCACCCACATCACTTATAAATGGGAACCCATATTCTATCTTCTTAACACAATTTTATACACTAATATTAGTTAATACTTGGCCATATACCTTTCTTTATTTCATCCCCATTTCCTAGAGGTGCTAGTTTCCCCTAAAGACCATACTTTGGAGGCAGATAGTGTAAGCTAATGAAGGTTTTCCAAAGAAGATGTATAACTCCTAAATGAGTGTTTCTATATTTATATCATCTTACATATCTTATAATTCTTCTATAACCATGATTATATATTAACATAATTATCTTTAATTTAATTAATGTTTTAAAATTTATGGTGTAACCATTTTTTATTTCATTTTCCAATCAATGGGAAATTAAAGAAAAGCTTTTGTGTACGTACGAACTACAGTCTTAACAAAGAAAGGTATTTCATTTTCTATCAATTCCTTTCATGGATAGTTATTTTTCTGGATTTAATGTCTATATATTATATTTTGTAAATTTTATTATTCTTAAAATATAATATATTATATACCTTATTAACTACCCATCCATTGTAAAATGATAACATCACTCATGTGTACATGTAAACTTCCAACTCCACAAACTGATTTTATTTGTTTTTAAATTCCTATTTATATGGATGGTCAACATAAAATATTTAATAAAAATATTTGATATATATTATATAATTAGGATTATATATAGGTACTATTATTTACCTTTCTTTTATTCCATAAATGAAAAAGTGAAAACATCCTTCATGTGTACGTATAAACTACCATCTCTATGAAATGATGTAATTATTTTTTCATAACCACATTATCTGTTTAGTTATAAAAGTGTATATAATTAATAAATTTGATATTTATTAAATTATTAATACTCTATGGATGATTAAACCATGACCATGTTCCAAGGACCTAAACCATCAAACTGAAACATGCATGGAAAATGAACCAATTTTCACCTGAAAGTTCTTTTTAATGAAGTATTGTTAATAAATTAGTAGTTGGAAATTATAAAGGAATTAAATAAAAAAATATATATGCATTATTATTTTTCTATAATAAATATATAATATATATATAATTATTATATAGGAGTTTTTAACACATGTGAAGAAGAATGAGACTTGAGATAAGAGTTTATTTTACAATCTCTTTCTCATTCGGGATTGTTTATACTTATGTTTTTGATAAGGTAATTATATGACCTTTCTCACTTAAACCCCATATAATTTATTATAATATGGTTATTAATGGGGTTTTGTTTTTTACTTTATTTTCTCTTTCTTTGATACTAAAATATACCAAAATAATGATTTCAATAGAAATCGTCCTTATTTATAATCTTTTTGTAGGGAATTTTTTTCTTTCATGCCCATGATCATAAAAATGTTTTAAGAAGGTTTTATCTTTGCATAAATGTTATGAAAGTTTATTTTTAAAACCTTTTATTTTATTTAAATTTTATTAAAAATAATATTTTCAAAGTTTTTTCATACGATTAACTTTTATCTTATTACAAAATTTTGAAATAAATGTTTACTTTTAACTTATATGACTTGACTAAATTTTTCCTACAACGTGAAAAATCCTTATTCATGAATCAAAATTTAAAATATTAAATGGGTTTTAAAATAAAATAGTACTCCCATTTTTTCTTGTAATATTGGTATTAAAATTCACCAAAATAAAATAGATATTTTCTCTTGACTTTCAAATCATATTTCAAATGATTTTATAAAAGATATTTTTCATCAATACCAGCATACTTTAAGGGTTGTTAAGATTCACTCAGGAAAAGATCTTACTATAACATATAATTTCTATATCTGGATGTATTATCATTTTTCTATATATTAATTTATATGAAAATAATTTTTTTCCATGACTTTAATAAGTGATGATGGAATCATGTATGGTTCCATGTTTGTTAAGGAAATATTATGTATGGGTTTTCATTATGAGATATTTGGGAACATTATATCCCTCTTATGAATTCAATAATGCGATATATATATATATATATATATATCATGAGATTATGATCATAATCATAGACATTATTTAAAATAATCAATTTTCATATTTTGATGTATGAGTATGATTTCTTCTAGCTATACCGAATAGATTATGTATAGAAATGATTATGAGTAACTGAGTTTAAAAAATTATGATTTATAATGACTTCAATACTTAATTCAAATATTTTGATTCTTGAATTATGTACTATTATTTTCCAACATTATTCATTGTTCTTCTATATATTCATTTATATTGGTGTTATGATCTATGTTTTTTTCGGTATGGATATTTTATGTAGAGAACTTGCACTTGATTATGTTATCATAGTATTATGATAATTTTCTGATAAATTATGATTTTTATCTCTAATGTTTACCCATATTGATCATCTTATCTCACTTTTACTTATGTTTCACTTCCCCATGTTTTGAAGGAAGTTTTTGAGTATGATAATTTTAGAATATTGCTAAATATGAAGAATTTTTATGGGAGATGTTGAAGATTGTTCATAAATAAGATAATTATATATATAGTATCTAAAGTCACTAAAACATTAATGTTCGGGGGAATGTATTACTATGATAATTATTTAATATTTATCTAAAATGATGTAGAATTTATGTTTTCAATTCTTAGGTCACCTCATTTGGTATTAGAGTATGGTTATTTATTTTTTGGGGATTGGGTTTTGATTAAAATAAGGATAAAACCTAATACAACCATTGATGAGTTAAAAGTGATAATGGATGAACCTAATGTGTCATAGATTGATATGAAGGTTTCATAATTTAGGAAATATATATAATTATTTTCATGATTATATAATTTCATACTCTATTTATTATTTTTTTATACTCATAATTAACTTTTTTGTTTCCTTAAATGGATAAAACTATTAAAAACCAAGTTAAAAATGGGTGTGGTGGATGATGTAGTGGTGTTATGAATGATAAACCAATCAGGATACACTCTGGAGTAAAAATTATAGTGGTTATATTTGAAAACAAATCTCAATTTATGATTAATAACCTGAAACTTGGTGAGTTTTATGACACACCTGATAAAAGAAAAATAGAGGTTCATGGGAGTTTAGGTGATGAAGACCATATAAAAAAGAAGGTTAAATTTTCTTCATGTTTAAAGTGTGTAAATAATAACCTAAGGAAATGTACCAAAGGAATAGGAAGATGTTTCATATATGGTATAGGAGGACATAGATCAATAAACTACTAAGGAAAAATGATGAGTTCAGTTTACTCGATGGAGGGGAATATAGTTTTCTCAAAGGTACTAATTGAATATTTTAAATTTTTAGAGTATGTAAATTGTAAAATAAATGAATTAGAAGGAAATCCCAAGAAGTCAAACAACTTCAACTTCATGTAAATTTTTATTTAGGAAATAAGAAAGGGAAAAAAAGACACGACAAGCCCTATCAGCCAAAGACTGGAAGAGCTTCAGGTGTCTTGAAATAGTTAAGACCAGTGGGATCCCAACTAACCATATTGACCCCATATAGATTCAATATGATCACATTTTGCATGAAAACGGGGTCTGGACAAGGTACATCAAGGGAATCAATGTGGTGAGTGACTTGGTTACCCTCACACCATGTTCAAACCACTCTGGTGTTGTTGTTAATCATTCCCCAACACTTTTTGATGATGTATTGAATAGAACAAAGAGTGGAACCAATGCCATGCAGGGTGTTTTGAAGTATCTTTGAGTCAATTTCAGCCTCTGAGAAATCAATCCTCTTCTGGAGGCATTAGATAGGACCATAGAGCTCCACCTTCACCTCCACCTGAAGGGAGGATCCATGGCCCAAGAAGATGAAAAATTCCAAGATGATCTTATTAGTAGAGTCACGGATGACCCCTCCTCTATGTAAGACCCCCATATTTCAAGACCTGTCAGTATTGAGTTTGAGGCCCATGGAAGGGGGTCTAGAAAACCCATTGTCTTCTTTTGTTTCTGATACTAGGATAGGAATCATGAGTATTCACTTGAATTCGTTGAAGGGTTCGAGTCTCCCACCAGTTAGTGATGAGTCTGACCATATTGAGAAGGAGGTTATTAGCTCTAATGATGATGGACCTGTTAGAAACCTGGAACCCTTCATTTATAAACTTTTTCCTAGACTTCCATAAGAACCCACAACTTGTATTCATACCCATGGTGTGGGCCTCTCCAAACCCATCTCTCCCACACTGTGGAACCAACGTTCCAAGAACGGAAGATCATCCATGTTATGAGCATGGAGAGATTCAAAATCACTGAAGTAATTCCACAACACACTCACTCATTCAACCTCAATGAAAATATTTTCCACACTCTCCTCCCTACTATTTTTGCAACAAGAACATCTTTAACCTATCGGTATGTTGTAACATTTGATTTTCTCATATGTGGGAACATCCTTGTTTCGTATCCTCCATGTGAGAAATATTTACTTAAAGGGAAGATTTTTAAAAAAATGAACTCATTCCAAATATTATCATGATAATTAATCTCTAATGTTCGGTGAAAATCCCTTGTGAAGAAGGCCCCTCCGGAATATGGAGTGAATATGCATCTATCAGGTTCAGAGTTAAGTTAAAAGTTGTTCATAACCATTGGGGTCAATATGATCTTTTATATTGAGGTAATTGTGGTTAATTAGGATAAGGGGTTGTTATATTTTTGGAAAATTATCAGACAAGGTGAAGGTAATGTTATTGGATAATATAAAAATTTATGTCAACATGGTTGATATTATAAAAAGTGAGTTTACATTTGAAAGAATATATGATTTTATTGTGTTGATTTAATAGAATATATGATTAAGGAATATATATTTAGTATGTTAATTTATGATTGATTTCAATTTTTTGTTGTAAATTTTTTTTGATCTTGGGAAATTATATGATCATATATTTTTAATTTTTGGGTATCAAAATTTTACAAACATATTTTGAAATATCATTAATAAAAGTTACTTATGTAATGGTTTAAGTTGAACCTTTATTTTTATTACTGAGGTTTTGGATATTAATGTATTATTTATTAATATAGATATTTATCAATATTTTATAATTCATTCAAATTATTTTTTTAAATATCTAGAGATAGGAGGAATGAATTTTAATTATTTTCTAGATCTTATGATTCGTTAAAAATTAATTTTACTACATTTGGCCTGATAAATTCATCATGGATATTTATCACATGGAATATAAGGTGGAACATCGATGGAAAACTTCTCAAAGAATTGTTAAAGAATGAAATTATGATTATGGTATGGAAATAAATCTTTTAATTATGTTCCCTCATATTCTCTACCTTGATGGTAATGAATTCCTCAACTCAAGTTAGAGAAAGATAAATATATCAAGTCATATGTGGAATGTATTGATCAGATATCAAGGTATTTTTTTAGGAACTCATTAGTCTTATAATAAAACATACTTGGTTTTAGAAGTAATTAATTTGGAAAGACGAAGTTTAGTAGTAGTGACATAGAAATTAATTGTAATGATATAATCTACATCAGATTTCATTACTTTTTCATGACACATTATTTCTAGTAAGAGATAACTAAAAAAAATTGGGTGAAAGTTATTTAGGGCAGTGGGATGTAACACCCAACATATTATAATATATATATATTTAAAGAAATTTAAATTTTTCTATTGCTTTATTTACATGCAACACCGATCTTAAATAAAACGTGATATACTATAGAAATATTATTATTTAAATATGATCGGTATAACCTATTTGTTTGTTTGGTGGGTATGAATAAGAGTAATTGAATTATGAAATAAATGTTTAAAATTTTTTCTTATCAAAATTTACTTATATATTCTTAATAAATAATTACTCAATTTTTAATTTTATGAATTGGAAATTTTTAAGGTTTAAAAAATCAGTTTTCTAAAAAAAGTGGGTTTTCTATATATTTAGTATTTTCATTTTAAAAATAAATTTATGAATTTTAAAAGTTGTATTCCATTAAATGAAATTCATTTTTTGATTAAAAATATGTAATTTATACTAGGTTGAATTTTTGTGATTTTTCTGAAAGATTTATTTTTGAGTGAATGGTGGAAAATATCGATTTTTGCAAAACTGTCATTTCTTATCTTTAAATAAAGTATTATAAAAATTCAATTAAATTTTTAATTTTAAAGTAACATTAAATATATTTTAATAATTAAATAAAATTTATACCCTATTAATCTTCATTATATTTTATTTAGGTATAAGTTTATTTTTATGATTAAAAATAAATTTCCATGAAAATGGGTTTTCTTTGCATTTTGTGAACTTATATTTAAATTAAATTTTTTCACTCTTGAAAATTAAATCATAAAAAATAGATTAAATATTTTAAATTAAAATATTAAAATTATATAATAAATTTTATTCAATTTTCATTCATAATGAATATTAACCATGGTAAAATTTTGTTATCACAGTAATGGGTAAAATATGTTAATTAAGATTAAAACTATAGAATCATGTCCCAAAATCAACCCAAAACATAAATTTATTTAATTTTATGATAGTGAGTATAATATAATTATCCTTATAAAATATGGTATTTTTGGGCCACTTTATTTGGATTACAACATTTATATTATTTTCTGTAAATAATTACTACAAAATAACACTCTCCCTCACTTATTATATAGTCATGGTAAGGATATAGATAAGAATTATATATTAATTAATATAGAAGATAAAATTTATTAATAATTAATTATATTTATTATATTGATTTATTTTTTATTTTATATATGGTTTTATATCTTTTAATGATTATGAAATGTTGATGTGGTTCCTGTGTAAGAAGTAGAAAAATCAAATAAATAATTTTAAAAATAATAAAAGTAATATGTTTTCAATGTGTTATGTTATTCCAATAATTTAATAGATAATTATATGTTATTTTTTATACTGAAAATATATATATTCTAATTCGTTTTTTCTTTATTCCACTAAAGTTAAGATATGTGAATAGTCATGAAAATGAATTTAAATGATATTTAATGTTTAAAAATTATTTTTTAATAATTATAAAATCATAAAAACAAAAATAATTATCAATTGAATGAGAAATTTTATATAATATAATAAATGGTTCATATATTTATCACTTTTAAATTCTATAATTACTTTCATGTCCTATAAAATATTCAATATTTTTTACAATGATTAAGGTTAAACAAGGTTAATGACGTTAAACCAAAAGATATGGTTTTAAATGACAGCTAAACCTCTCTAAAATTGATTAGTTGACTATATTTAGAACTTATATGAATTATCTTATAATATTTGGTAGTTTAGATTCATTATACATGAGTAATAAATATATTATATATTAATGTTTCAACTATTTACAAGTTTTTCACCCACCTCACTTATAAAAGTAAACCTCTTATCCTATCTTCCTTGCACCATATAATCCAATTATCTCAGAACATAACTAACAAAATACCTTACCATATTCTTCTCTATATCCTAGAGGTGTTTTTATTCCCCAAATACTACCCTTTCAATGCTTATAGTGTATTTCAAAGGTGGTTTTCCGAAGAATATATATTACTCTTAACCAAGTGTTTCCAAATTTTTATTTCTTATTCCACCTTCCTCAAATATTCTATAACCATTCTAATATAATAACACTAATATATAATATATACATAAATGTAGTTATTTTATGGTTTAATGAATATATATGATATTAATTATAGAATTATAAATTTTTAATAGTGACTTATTATTTACCTTTCATTAATTTCATCTATCAAATTGTGAAAATATCACTCATCCATACATACGAATTAATGTCTCCAAGAAGTGATGTAATTCATTTTTCTTCCCCATATTATATGGTTGGTTATATAATTTTATATAATAAATAATTAAGATAAATATAATATTATTAATATTCTATATATGATGAAACCATGATTATGGTTTAAGGACCAGAACTGTTGAACCACAACATTCATGAAAAATTGGACTACTTTTTACCTGAATGTTAATTTTAATGAAGAATTATGAATAAATGGGTAATTATTAATTATAAGGTAATTATATATATTAATATATGAATTAATATATATTTTTAATATATTTATAGTAGATATATTATACAAGATTTTTTAACAGCTAATAAGTAGGATGAGACTTGAGGTAAGGGTTTATCTCACAATCACATTCTCATTTGATATTGTTTTTTTTAAGCTTCCATTATGGAATTTATAAGATATTTCTCATATAGACTTAGTATATTTTATTATAGTATATTTACTTAAATTTTTTTCATATTTTAATTTCATTTTCCACTCTTTGATACATAAAAAGTTTAAAATTATGATTTTAAGATAAGTCATCTTTATTTCCCCTCTTCTGGTCAGGATTGTTTTTCTTCTATATCCAAGTTTATTAAAATGTTTTTTGTAATTTTTATCCAAAAAAAATTTTATAAAAGGTAATTTTTTACAATTAACTTTCTTTATAAATCATTGAATGTATTATTTTCAAAGGTATTATATACGACTCACTTTGGACTTTTTAAAAAAGTGTAAAAGGAATGTTTTCTTTTAGATTATATGAAATTAGTATATTTTACTATTTCAATTTATTTACTTATTCATGAAGATTATTTTAGAATACAAAAATTTTTTACAAATAAAATATTATTCCTATTTTTTCTATAAATTTTTGTTTTAAAATTACCAAAATAGTATGAATGTTTTCACTTTATTTTCAAACCATATTTTAAATGATTTTATAAAATAGATTTTCCATGTATGAATAAATTATTTAAGGGTTTTTATTATTAACTGAAAATATTATCTTATGTCACCATCTAATCTCTAGATGGATTATGATGATGTTTTATGTAAATTTATTTAAATCCCCTTTCATTCCATAGGTTAAATGGTGATGATGGAAATCTGAATAGTTCCAAGTTTTCTATTGAAATATTGTGTAGGTTATCATTATTAGGCAATTGGTTTTATTATATCCTTAAAATGAATTGGGTAATTTGATATATATATCTCATGACATGATGATGAGGATGATCCTGTACATGATTTCAAATAACCTATGTAAACATATTGGTGTGTGAATATGATTGCTTTTAGCTACGTACATAAGATTATGTGTGGACATGATTGTTAGTATATATGTTCACAATATTATGATTTCAAATTATTATCATGAAATATTCCTATTTTATAACTCATTAATGATGATTTTTGATTTAAAAACTTTATTGATCATTCTTCTAGATTTTTATAGATTTTGGTTTCATAATCTATGTCTTTTTCTATGTATAAATCATTTATGCTGAGAACATGCATTTGATTTTTTTATCATACACTTATGATAATTTTCTGCTCAATTATAATTTATATATCCCATGTTTAACCTTATCGAGAATCTGAGCTCACCCTTACTTATATTTCCCTTCTCTAAGTTATGAAAGAAGGTTTCATGTATGATATTTCAAGAATGGTACTAAGTATGAAGAATGTTTATAGGATAAGTTAATGATTTTTCATAAATATATTGATTATGTATCTAGTATTCAATGAAACTAAACCTTTTATGTTATGGGTAATGTATTACTATGATATTTATTGAATATTCATCTAAAATGATGTAATATTTATGTATTTTATACTCAGGTAAACTCAGTTATTATCACAGATGGATTTAGTTATTTTTGGATATTAGGTTTTGATGAATATGATGAAAACCCAAATAAAAACTATATAAAGTTAAAAATTATATAATATGAAACTAAATTTTCATAGGTTTATAATAAGGTGTTGTAATTTCGGATATATTAAAAAATTAATTTCATGATTATATAACTTTTAACTCTGATTATTGTAGTTTGACAATCACACTGAGCTTTTTGTTTTAGTAAATGGATAAAACTAAGATGAACCAAATTAAAAATGGGTGTGGAGGAAAATGTAGTGTTTTTATGAATGAGAAACTAATCGATATAGAAGTTGGAGTAAAAAATATTATGGTTACTTCTAATCAGATATCTCAATTACTAATTAATAACCAAAAACTTTGTGATTTTATAGACACAACTAATAAGATAAAAATGGTTTTTTATGTGATTTAGAGTGATGAAGACCATGGAGGAAAGAAGGTTCATTTTTATTCATATCATAAATGTAGAATGAACTACCTAGGGGAATGTCTCAATGGGATAGTAATACGTATCAAATGTGGTAGAGGATGAAAAAGTGCACTAAACTACTATGGAAAAATGATGATTCTAGTTAACTCTATAGATAAGAATAAAGTTATCTTGAAGGTATCAATTGATTGTTTTTAATATGCAGAGTGTGGTCATTATGAAAATTGATTCCCTATGGCTAAATCACTTGAAGTGAATTAGAAAGATCATAAGAATAAAGGTTTACCAAGGTCATATATTGAATATGAATGATCTATAGATAACATATAAAAGAAAGTAAGTATTAAGGAATAAGATAGAAATGATTTTTTAAAGGTACATCAAATAGTTTAACTGATTTAAGTATCTACATATTGGGTTTTCAAGGATAGGATGTAATTGTATTTTATTTAAGGGATGATAAATTTAAGGATGATCATAAGTTTAAAGGCATTTATATAATTAAGTGGATCCTTGAATAATATTATGTTATGATATTTAAAATCTTTAATTTTTTTTATTTCCTTCAATATTATTGATTAAAGTATATTTAATTTTGATAGTATCATAATATTTATTTACTTAAAAATTATTTATATTTCCTGTCCTGATTTTCAATAATGTTGTATACAATTATCCTAAAGTGTTATAGAAAAATTATTCATTTGGGACCATAAAATATCATTTATACAAGTTTTTTACTTTTCACATATAGAAAAATTATTTTTCACAATATACCTAAATACTTAACCTCATAGAATAATTGTAATTCACATAGTCGCTTTGAAATCCATGTAATCGATTTTCCATAATCGTTTACCTTCTGTATTTAGATCATATATTGATATACATAAATCCAAATTGAGTGATTTTTTTTTTGAAATATATGAAAAATATATACTTTTTATTATAATAAATTATCTTCTAAATAGATTTCTATCCTATTTTAAATAATGCTTTAAATTTCTTCATGTTTCCGGGTATGATTTCACTATATTTCAGAACCATTTTTCTTCTATTTTTTAATTCATACTTAGATTATATAAACATTATTTAGGTGATTTTTTGTTATTTGGAATGATAATTAAATTTTATAAATATATATCAAGAAGACCAGTATCTGATTCTTCTATTTATTTGGTTTTTTTAGGTATAAAATTTAAAAATTTGATTTGTGTACACTTTTTAAGAATTTGGATACATGAATTACTTACATGATAAATTACCTTACATTAATTCACTAACATGAGTCACCCACTTCAATTCCATTACGTGAATAACATATATTAAAAACAACTACATGTATTTTTTTATATATTTCGTCAAAATTATATAGGTTTATCTTAAACCTAGAATTATGCCCAATTTTTCATTTTTCCATGGAATTTTATTTTTTGAATATTCATTTTAAATATTTAATTTGTTCTAATGAATTTATAAATTCATATTAATTATGTAGAACCTATTATAAGTGTTTTATACTATTAAAAAACATGTTTTTATAAAGATTTAAGGTTGTCTTATTTTCCTGTCATGAAATTTACAGCTTGGAACTCAAAAAATATTTTTATTATAATATGTTGTTTTCTTTGATTATATTGTTTAAAAAACAATATTAGTTTATATTAACCTCATTAAAAAAATTATATTATTAATTTAATTTTATTAAGTTTTTAATTTCTATAAAAATTTACTGCTCATTTTAAATTTTCATCTTGAGTTTATTTTTTAATATTTAATAAAAATATTTATTTATTTATCTTTCCTATAATCCAATTTAATTATTTTTATTAATTTAAATTATTTTAACCATTTTCTCGAGTGTTCATTCCAAATTGATTTTTATTTAAAGGACTTTAAGATTATTAAAAGAAAAATAGTGGTCCACTATTAACATACATTTATATACTTTATTACTCAAAGATATATAGGTCATTTTATGATCAGCTATTTATAAAATTTGTAAAAAAATATCAAGGGAGGAGAAAATATTATTTGAAATCATCCACCTTGTAAATAATTATTGCACCTTTGATGGAAAACTAGGACTTCATCATTCAAATCAATTCAAATGGATAATATCATTTGTCTCATGGGTATTTTTCTTTATATATCTTTCTAGTAGTTATTTAATTGTTGTATTTATTTATTCTGGGCTAGGTATAGTTGTTTTCACTTATATCATTAAAATAATAGGTTATATCACCTATAAAAAGTAGTTTGTGGTAGTGATGCCTTACCAAAATGTAGTTTATTGGTTATTTTTACCAGACCAAAAGCCTTAATACATGGGTTTAGGATGCTTCTTATTGGAATTTTGGGTTTCTTATCGCTCCTAAAAAGGCTATGTGTTAGTTTTTGGGGAACTCCTCTGAAATTTATTTATTTTTTTACTCATCCTATTTTAAATGTTTGGGTTTAGATTTATCCCATGGAAAATTATCTCTCTCTTTCAGAGTGGGTACCATACTCCATCGGTTGGGGTTTATAGAGTATATTATGATTTTTTAGATTCATAATAATATAAAATTACTTATGTTCATCACTTTAATTTTTTTTTTGCACTCTTCACACATCTATTATTCTTATTCATTTAATAAATATGTGTTTAATATTTTTAAACCACTAAATTTTGAAACTACTTTTAAAAACTTTGATAATTTTAATAAAGTTATATTCAGACACCCCCCCCCCTCTAGACCATTTTTCATCAATATATCAGACCTAATAATTAGTATGAAAGCCTGAACTTTACTATATATATTTTAGATCTTTCATTTTTTTCCCAAAAACCAAGTACATGGTATCCAAGGGATACCCTTTTAGGAATTTTTCATTCTACACTATTGTCTTTTCAAAATATTGTTTTGACTTTATGTTCATATTTTTATTTCATCTAACCTATATCCTAGCACTTAACAAAACCAAGGAAAGATCTATTTTAATTTGATAGAAACTCAGGAGATTGAATTCTTGAACCCATTGGTACTGCCTTATTTCAATAGATGTGATTACAGATATTGGAAATACAAAATAGAGATATTTTTTAAAAATATAGGTATTGATTATTAGACTGTCATGGCTCAACTTTTTAAAATACTTAAAGTTAAACTTGAAACATTAAATTTAAATGATTATATTAATTATTTATTTAATTAAAAAGTGATAAATTATGTTTACTACTTTCTTAGAAGAAGTTTTTATAGTCATATATATTCTTGTAAAGTTTCTTCTAACATTTGAAAAACATTAAATTCTCTCATAAAGAAACTAAAAAATTAAAGAGAATTAATATTGGAATTCATATGGCTAATTTTAATGAATTTAGAATGTATGACCATGAAATTGCAAATGATATATTCAATAGATTCACAAATATTGTCAACAACATAGTTACACTTTGTGAAACTATGAATATTTAAGTGTTGATTGAAATAATACTTTGAGACTTCCCAAATAAGTTCTACAAAAAGGAAGTTGCAATTGAAGAAATAAAATATTTTGCAGAATACTATCTATAAGAGAGGATTGCATCCCTATTACAATATGGTATTTAATATAAGATAATTTTTTCATATTAATCTAAAAAATAAGGGGATTATCTTTTAAATCAAAATATGTTTATGTTAACACTTCTAATGATTCCTTAGATTATTTTAGCTCAAATAAGGATAATTATTTACGTTATGTTTAAAAATATATTCAAGGGATCATAATGAAAAATTATATGACCAAAAGGGATGAATGGAACATCAAGAGATACAAGAAATATTTTTTAAAAAAAGTAAAGAAAGGTAAATCCATAATTATTTTTTATAAATTAAAGAAACTCATACATAAAAAATGTGAGTGTATAATGATGAAATAATGTGACACCCCAGGTTTTTCTAAAAATAAATAGAAATTCATGGAACTTTGTTTTAATTATATATTTATAACTATCCTTTAAACATAATTTTTCCACTTCTATGTTTTGAATGTCAAGAAATTGTCAACTACAATTGTGTCCAGTAAGTTATTTGGAGTCTGATGAAACCAACATTTTTCTGTAAATAGTAACATACCCTAATGAATATAAATATGAATAGTAATATGAACCTAATGAGTAGTATATTTTATTATTATTTCATTTTCTTAAGTCTTTAAGATAATAACATCTTGGTTAATTTTCATCGTGATATAGAAGTAGTTATAGAATTAGAATTGTTAATTTTTGAATTAAGTATGATTTTATTTAAAAATTAATTTAATAATATTTAGAGAATCATTTTCAAAAAATGGACTTAATTTTTTAATTCTACATGTCGAAAAATTGTTAGGGTAAATTTTTGGGATTTTTCTAAAATTCTTGAATTTTTGATGAATAGTGAAATACTATAAAATATCGTATAATCAAATTATAAGTAAAATAAACTATTTAAGACACCATAGGTGATTAAAAGACACTTGGTTCAAACTCACATGCCATTATTACTATTTTAGGTCACATGGACTAAGACTATGCATAATCTTGGGTAAAAATATTATAATAATGATTAAAATAATGAAAAATACCCCCTCTCCTCCACTATAAATACCACCCTCACTCTCCTATTTTTCCCACACCTCTAAAGCCTTAATACATGCCTAAGTTCTACCCAATACTCCTACAAAGTATCTTCCCCACGTCCTAGAGATTCTAGTCTCACCAAAATACCCAAACCAAATCCCTAAAGAAGGATCTCAAGGAGACGAGATCAAGAGGTAAATATCCCCTTTTATTTTCTTTCTTTTCTTTCATTTTATGTTATTCGCATCCTTTACCTTTGTCTTATGTTGGGATATTTCATTCAATATCCCCCATTACTGTACATATTATGTAATAGTGATGATATATCCCCTTTCTCTCATCAAACTTTTATTATAAAATTTTAAGAGATGTCGTTAGGCTGCCGAATTTTCGTGAGAAATTTCTCAAGTTTTCTTTTATTTCAAGATTCATTTATTTTCTCCTCATTTCCTCACCTCCTCTTATACAAGAGGAATTAAAGCTCCATAATATTTTATATTCTTGATGTTATCATGTTCATGAAAAATTCTGCATCATTATTCTTCGTTTCTCCCACTTATTCAAGGAATAAAAACATTGTCTGTGATGTATCGAATTACCAACACTGTGGACGATGTGATTTCAATTTCCATTAGATCCTTCAAGTCTAGTCATGAAACCATTTCTATGGTTGAACCGGGTTATAATATATGTATTATTCCTCATCCATCATTCTGTAATTCTTTTTTACTCACGGGTTTAAATGTATAAGACAAAATGAGGTTGTTATTATCAGAGAACAACTAAAATGAGCTAAATGAACATTATTAATGTTTTAACTTATGAATCATCCTCATATAAAACATCAAAATGATAAATGGTATAAATTATGGTAATATAAATATGTAAATACCTTTCCATTCTAATTTTGTAGTTTCACTTCCAATCGACAAGAACATCCATCGTCAACTAATCATGAAATTATGTAAGGAACTCTCCCAAAATAGTGCAAGGAACAAAATACTAATAATTGAAGGATGAAATAAGGTTATGAAATGATCATAAAATATATTATAAACATGAAAATTTTCTATAAAATACTAATAACACTATTTTAACCATTGTACAAGAAGTTTAAACAAGTTTGAAGTAAGACAAGCCTGAGGTAAGGGAATTCTTAACCTGATTTCCATTCTTTGGGTTAACCTTATACTTCATTGTTTATGTGGTATTAAAATTTATTGTGTGATGGTTTTTGATTATATTTTCTTTAATTATGTATAATTACAATTTATATACATATTCCATCCTCTCTACTAAGTTTCATTTCAATTATATGATATTTATAATGGACTTTCCTTTTAAAATTCAGTTTTACAAAGTTCAAAGGAAATGTTTTTATGATATTATTCATGTTGTATGATTATGTTCTAGTTATTGGGAATTATTTATAATTAAGGGTGTGAAATATATCACCCTCCAATGCATTGGGTAAGTGTGAGGTGGAGGTCAACTGTATGGTTACTTTAAATGAAACTGCGATGGTTACACAAATAGTAACATAGCCGTGAGAGTTACAAATTATAAGGTAGTTCAGAGGGTTACAAGATTATATAATTAATTCCCCAATATACCTTTATGATTATATTTATGTTCTAATTTTTTGTTTGGATCTTGTGTAAATCTCATGTTACACAAAGTAAGTATATATGGTTGACAAGCATGTCTTTTGAAAATTCTTTCATACATTACGAGTATTCATGGACTAGTGTGCTCTTTCCTTGTTTTTCATCCCTTACTGAGCTTTTGTTCTCATCCCAAGTTTTTAAATGATTTTCATAGGTTATAAGGATGTTTAAGGAATAGAAGGAAGCCAAGTTAAATGTTTTAATATCTATCAAATAAATCATGTTTTATTTGGAAAGTTTTAAATTTTGGAAGGAATGAGTATTATTTTTATGGTATCCACTCTGTAACAATGTGTGATTTTATGAATTTATTAAGTCCCAATTATCTAAAGCTATAAACATAAAAATATTCTCAATGTAAGAGGAAGTTTTTTCTTGACTAAATTATAGATTATGTATTTAATAAGGTTGGGTCCTTGTAGTTGGTATCAGAGGATAGTTTAGATAACTTTAGGGGTTAGGATAATGTTAAAAGAATATCCAAAATGATTTTTACTCTATTATTAATTTGAAATATTATAGAATTTAAATATTACCATGTTTCTTAATCTAAGATATGTTTGTTTAGAATGGTTTTCCGTAGAATGAATAGGGATGTTGAATAAGATAGGCACCGACAGAATGACATCCTTCCGGATCTACCGCCTGAAATGGTAGGGGATTTAAACCGAGCATTTTGTGACAGTAATGGCTCAGATAACACAGGAAATAAATTGTGGTGGCATCCATGCAATAGAACAACCATAGGTACCACAATGGAACATGACAATAGTGGAACATTTTATAGAAAAATACCCCATGATTTCAATGGATCTTCCAACCCGGTAGCAGCTAAATGATGGATCAAAGCCCTTGAAAAGATATTCGATGTTATGGGTTGTTCAAACAATCAAATGGTATGTCTTTCCATTTATCATTTTTACGGGGAATCTGATTAGTGGTGGTCAATGGTAAGGAATATCAGGGGTAGAGAGGATTTTTATGCCTTAGAGTGGGATGAATTTAAAATTCTTTTCCTTGAAAAATATTTTCCTAAGGCGGTGCGACATAGGATAGAGAAGAAATTCCTTGAATTGAAACAAAAGGAGGAAGATTCAGTGGTTGTGCATGAAGCGAACTTCACCCGACTGGTGAGGTATGCTCTAAATCTTATTATGGATCTTGATAACAAAATCAATTTCTTTTACACGGGACTGAAGCCAAGGTATTGAAGGGCATTGTCCACCCGTGAATTCAAAGTTTATCAGAAACTTGTCTGATGTGATGAGAGGTTAGAGATGGAGTTTGCTGATAATCATGTTCATTTTGTAAATAGGAAGAAGAAGAGGTATATATGGAAATTTATGGGTAATAATCAACTAAATAAATCTAATGGTAAGAAAATCCAATTTTCAGTTTGTGAAAATTTTGGCAAGAAACACCCTAGGGAATTTCTTAAAAAAAATGGTGTAAAGACCCGGAAATTTCAAGGAAATTTTTTTTCTTGATTTTCTTTGGAATTTTACAAGAGCGCGGTTTCTGACGGCACCTGATTCCGAGGCCCGGAGTGCCCGGAATCAATTTTCGAAGTTTGGCTCGGGTACATTCAGTGAACGAACGAGCGGGAATTTCTAACTTTTGATCCGGTGCTCGGAATTGAAATCCGAGGACACCGATGAACTCGCAACGCCGATATTCGCTTAAGAAGACCTTTTCCGAAGTTGTGTTTGCCTAGGAGGAGTTGTTTAATTTTCTGGATGAAATGAAGAGTAAAATAAAATTGTGATACAATATTTATTTTATATCTTTTAAGTGGTTATAATCTTTTGTTGGAAGTTGGGTGGTATAACCACCTAAGTGAGGATTAAGGTGAGGTGGGGCCCACACGATCCCCAACCCTTCACCTTCCCCTTAACTCTCTTCTACCCCCCTTAAACTCCCATGCACTTAATGTGACAAAACCCCTCAAATTCCTAACTCCTTAAATTCCTTAACTCCCTTGAACCCCCCCCCCAATTAAATGTGACTCTTCACTTCCACCTTCATTAATTTTGGAGCCTCTCCACCCATTAATGAAGGATGTAACTTAATGAATTTGAATTATTTTGAATTCATTAAGCTAACACTATAATAAGGTGTGTTGTTTTATTGTTTGGGGTTGGCTAAATCTTTGTGATAGAGTCATGGAAGGATTGAAGAGAATTCCACCCTCGACAAAGAACACGAAGGACATCTCCAAACATGGAACAACGTCTTCTCGACGAAGAATGCCTTTTCCAAAGAAGAACGTGAAGTTTCCAACGTCGATCCCTTCTTGGATGCCTCCTTCCCACTCCTTCCGGAATAAAGAAGGGAGCGCCTTTCACGAAGAATGCCGACATCGTCAACGGCTTCTCTTTTCCGATCTCGACGAATCGCCACCGCCTTTCCGCGACTTCGTCAACACATAACGAAAAGCGAGGTAGGGGTTTGTTGTTGCTTTATTTAATTATTTTCCGTTCTTGGTTCTATCATGACAAACTTGAGGAGGAACGTTTAAGTGTTATCGTCTAACGAGAGGGGGACCGGACCGCACAAACACGGCTGAACCCCCCTCCTTTGTTCTTGAATGTTTCTTGCGGATGAAACGAGATAGCGTGGTGCCGTCGCACCACGCGGGGATCACACAGAAATTATTGCGCGGCGCCGTCGCGCCGCGCCGTGGAAAGAATTATCATGAACGCGACGCCGTCGCGCCGCGTCGAAGGAAACCGAAGACGCCGCGGCCAGAGCGGGGTCGCGGCGGAGGGGCGCGGTGCCGTCGCACCGCGCCGGATGACGAAGGCCGCGGCCGGTTCCGGGCCGCGGCGGATCGTGATGACCGGCGGCCAGCCGGGCCGCCGGTGCCGGAAGACGGAAGAGGACCGGCCCTTACCGGTCCTGTTGACAAGAAGTCGGCCGGCCAGGTCGGGCTGGCCGGGTTGGTGGAAACTGGGGGAATTTAATTCCCCCGGGCAGTTATTTGGCCCCCCATTATGAGGGGGGGCCGGTTTCACAAAGGGGGGGCAGGCGGCCCCCCGTTTCCAGCAAGGTCGGCCTTCGGCCAAGCTGGCAGTGCGCCCAGCGTGCTGCCTTGCGCTGAACCGGCGCGCCTGGCCAGTTCGCCGCGCCGGGCCATGCCGGGCCGGGCCGCGCCGGGCCGGGCCGCGCCTCGCCGGGCCGGGCCGCGCCGCGCCGGGCCGGGCCGGGCTGTGCCGGGCCGGGTCGACCCCGTCTGGGGCGGGTCGACCCGGTTCGGGCCATCCGGGGGGTCTCGGGCCGGGACGGCCCGGGCCCGAAACCCCCGTTACCGAGCGGTTTGGTCAAATGCCCGTATCTTGGGCTACGGGCCTCCAAACGACTCGTCGTTAGCGGCAACGCGATCCTTGGATCGAGACGGTCGTTTCGGTATACTATACTCAAGGTGCACCTTCCTTTTCGGGAGCCTACGTGGTTAAAACTCCGTAGTTAAGCGTGCTTGGCCTAGAGTAGTGATCAGGATGGGTGACCTCCTGGGAAGTTTCCCAAGGTGAGTGTGAGACGAAAAAGCCAATAACTCTCAGACCGAGCGTCCGATTGACGCGCCGTCTGTTGCGTTGAGTTCTTGTTGACGATACGGAACTTTTGGCATCCTCCGCCCGAGTTTTGGATGCAGATGGATAGTGGCCGGGTTGGATCGCACCGAAATCCAACCGGGCCCCTGGAACGGAAAAGCTGATATCTTTCTGACAGAACGTCCGTTTGACGAACCGTCAGCGGCGTTGGTGATCGCATTGAGAAACGGTCCCTATGAGTTTACCCTATGAGAGTTCGGGGTACATTTGAGATACAGCCGGGTTTGGTTTGCTCACGAAACCAACCGGGCCCCTGGGAAGAAAAGGCTAATAACTCACAGACCGGGCGTCCGATTGACGCGCCGTCTGTTGCGTTGAGACCCCTATGATGTGGCGGTCCTTTGAGATACTTCTTCATGGGACTTTGAGATACTTGGAGTATCGACCTGTAGCTCGTGGTGCGGACCCTCCCAATGACGAGCGTGCGGAGTACGGAGACCGTGTATTGGCTGAGACCCGACGACTGCTGATTGAACGACTCGGAGTGTTACAGAGGTGCGCTTGGTTGTAGCGGCACATGGGAGCGCTTGGTTGTAGCGGCAGACCCACGACAGAGTTGCGCTTGGTTGTAGCGGCACATGGGAGCGCTTGGTTGTAGCGGCAGACCCACGACAGAGTTGCGCTTGGTTGTAGCGGCACATGGGAGCGCTTGGTTGTAGCGGCATACCCACGACAGAGGTGCGCTTGGTTGTAGCAGCACATGGGAGCTCTTGGTTGTAGCGGCAGACCCACGACAGAGTTGCGCTTGGTTATAGCGGCACATGGGAGCACTTGGTTGTAGCGGCATACCCACAACAGAGGTGCGCTTGGTTGTAGCGGCACATGGGAGCGCTTGGTTGTAGCGGCATACCCACGACAGAGGTGCGCTTGGTTGTAGCGGCACATGGGAGCGCTTGGTTGTAGCAGCTGGCCCGCAGTACTCGATGGGTGGAGTTCTTCAGCAGTCTTAGGTTAGTGAGCAGTACCTCGGAGTCGTGACAGGACCACTGTACACTCTAGAGACGGAGCTCTTCAGCAGTTACGGTTTCGATAATGAAAATCCTGGTTTGAGCTGAGACTTTTGACCTTGTGTTTACCTCATGATTGAGATGGGTCACTTGCTAACTTAGGTATATGTATGGGCATATACCCGGGTAGTGGTTATCCTTGTTGGTTTAGTGAGACCTTGAGGGACTCGGGGTCCCTACTGAGTATCGTTATACTCACCCCTACACGGTCTATGCCCGCACCTCGTTGTGTTGGTTGCAGACGACGGGCAGTGCTGACAGAAGCCGAGTGTTTGAGGACTGGACAGTACCTGGAGGTGGACTATACGAATAGATGGTATCCGAAGGAGGACCTCACGACGAGGCGGTACCCATAGGTGGACGTGACGACGAGGCGGTACCCGGAGGTGGACCACTGGGCGAGACATACTCGGAGCGGACGGTGGGACCTGAGGAGCAGAGGAGCTATCTGTACCCACCCTTCAGGTGGGATTTCCAGTGGATAGCTCGGCGTAGCAGCTTTACTTTTCAGTTGCTGTTTTCCCTTTCGAGTTGTACTTTACAGTTGGGCTTGTATTTCCGGCCCCTTTTTACTTTTTGCACTTACTGTTGTACTCAGTTTTTACTTAGTGTTTACTTCTTCCGCTTGTACTCTGTGGTGCTTGTTTTCTTTTATAAAGGCAAAGCCTTCCCATTTATCGGGATTTTACGCCTTTGGTGCTAGTCGTCAGCCCCTGGCCTATGGAAGGTGGGTTTGGGGTAGTCACGGCACGGGCCCCGAGGACGGGTCGTGACAAATTGGTATCAGAGGAGTTTTGTTCTACCGCATAACTTATAACTCTGATGTTTCTTTCTGTGAAGCAATAGTGTTAAGGGTACCGAGTGTGGTTTTCAGTTCAGGGAGTCCAATGTTGGTGCGGCGGCCGACGTATCCGTACACCAGGACCCTGACTACTGATTTCCGACTTTGTACACAAAAACACTGATTGCGTGTGTGTTTCCAAAGTTTTAAAGTCAGCTCAAACCAGGTCAGCTCACCAGGTATAAGACGTTGACCGTGTCGCATCTGTTCAGGATGTCTCCACGCAGACAGTCAGTTGGAGTTCCGAGAGAGTACTTGATGACGGCTCACCGAGCGACGAGGCTCTGGTGCAGGGCCCTTTTTACTATGTTGGCACCCTCGGGTGGTGTACCAGTACATCACCACCTGTTGGGCAGCAGATGCCAACGGCTATACTAGCAAACTGTGCACGCTGGCGGAGCGCATTGCACGAGTTCCAGCAGTAGAGGCCTCAGAAGTTACGAGGCGAGGCAGATTTCCAGACAGCAGAGCAGTGGCTGGAGGCGATTGCTAGAGTTTTACGCCTAGCTGAGACATCAGTATAGTGGATGGTGGACTTGGCCACTAGTGTTTTCCAGTGAATGTCCATGAGGATGGTCCGCATAGTGATGAGGCTTCGGTACGTGAACCGATGCCTGAGATAGTGCCTTTGGGTAGTGTGTCAGCTATACATCACTACCTGTTGGTCAGCAGTTACAACCGGCGGTACCGGTAGGTGACACATGTAAGTTTACTGCCTTACATGTGTTCTAACTTCAGATACCCTCATGTTCCGAGGTGAACCTGACTCATAGGCGGCTGAGGACTGACTTGAGGAGGTGGCCGAGAATTTTCTAGAACTTTGACAGTTTCGGCGGGATGACGTGTTGATAGCTGAGAATTCATCGAGGCGTACCGAACATATCGAGTACTCGATGGAAGATTTTCGATCAGTGCAATAGAGGTCGGACCTCTGAGCATGGTATGTTTAAGGGCTTCCGAGCCAGCACCTTTTCTCTATGCATTTCTACTTAGGCTAGAGTGCTAGAAGGAACCTTTGTGGTTGAGAATTCTTTGCTGATCGAATACAGCCAGAGAATGTTAGAAGTTTGGAAAGTAGGAAACTGACACCAGTCTCGGAGACTTGGGCATGTAAAATGTTTCAAGAAGAGGAAATGTTAAGGACAGATGAATCTGCAGAGCAGCAGACATGGAGGCAGAGCTTGGAGAGAAGCTCTTGGTTGTGTACATTTCAACATGTTACCATCACCCGCCTTTGTAGTCCCCGCTAGACTCAGGGAGTTGGAGAGCAGGGAAAGAGGGTAGCTGCTTGCGGTCATGGAGTGCGACCAAAAAGGGGCTCTAAGGATGATTCGAAGTGTGGAATTTATCTTCTACTAGCTGCCGTAGCCACAGGCATCGAAACGAATCATCCCTTCCTTCCATGAATCTAGTCCCAGACCTAGAGATTCCGGTTAAGCCGTTGACTTGACCCTCACGTCTGGAGATACCTTTGGGAGGAGACTCGATAGTCACACTTACGCCGACGGTGTGATCTGACCCTTGAGGAGAGAGTCTCGGTTAGGACCTCTTGGTGGCAGCGTCGAGGCCTTACGACGTTAGTTTGAGTATGTATTTGGCAATCACTGTTCATACTCAAATTGACGGTATTAGGCAAACGTTGGGATGGGTTTTCCTTGGTCGGCGAAAAGGAAACCCTGGGCAGCACAAGATAAACTCGTGCATGGGAGGGTGTAGCCGATCATTCTTGGGTCAGCCAACCTTACCCTCGTGGCAGCAGGAGTTTTGAGTTTCAGTTCTAACCTAAAAAGGGAGACCTTTAGATTTTGAGGATGGCGACCACGTTCTTATACAGGTCTCACCTCGACGAGGTTTACGGAGATGTATCCGAGGCGGCAAGAGATCTCTGAGGTTCAATAGACCTTTCTAGGTCCCCAGCAGGGTAGGCGAGGTGGTTTATCACTTGACCCATCCACCTCAGTTGCACCAGGTGCACGATGACTTTTACGTAACTCAATTGAGGAGATACGTGCTTGATCCTTCACACATCATCGACCTCAGGGAGTTGGACGTCGATGATAGAGCGACATGCTTGGAGGTTCCAGTGGGGATCAAGGATAGACAGGAGCAGATCCTACGAGGATGATCGATTCCTTGGGTGCACTTCCTTTGACAGTACGAGAACCTCCAGGTGAGCACATGGGAGCGGAAGCTCAGATGCGTGCTCTGTACCGCTTTTGTGACCCTAGTTTGTGATGAAGCTTTACGGGGACGTAAAGCCCTGAGGTGGGAGTAATGTAAAGACTCAGAAATTTCAAGGAAATTTTTTTTCTTAATTTTCTTTGGAATTTTACAAGAGCGCGGTTTCTGACGGCACCTGATTCCGAGGCCCGGAGTGCCCTGAATCAATTTTCGAAGTTTGGCTCGGGTACATTCAGTGAACGAACGAGCGGGAATTTCAAACTTTTGATCTGGTGCTCGGAATTGAAATCTGAGGACACCGATGAACTCGCAATGCCGATATTCGCTTAAGAAGACCTTTTCCGAAGTTGCGTTTGCCTAGGAGGAGTTGTTTAATTTTTTGGATGAAATGAAGAGTAAAATAAAATTGTGATACAATATTTATTTTATATCTTTTAAGTGGTTATAATCTTTTGTTGGAAGTTGGGTGGTATAACCACCTAAGTGAGGATTAAGGTGAGGTGGGGCCCACATGATCCCCAACCCTTCACATTCCCCTTAACTCTCTTCTACCCCCCTTAAACTCCCATGCACTTAATGTGACAAAACCCCTCAAATTCCTAACTCCTTAAACTCCTTAACTCCCTTGAACCCCCCCCCCCCAATTAAATGTGACTCTTCACTTCCACCTTCATTAATTTTGGAGCCTCTCCACCCATTAATGAAGGATGTAACTTAATGAATTTGAATTATTTTGAATTCATTAAGCTAACACTATAATAAGGTGTGTTGTTTTATTGTTTGGGGTTGGCTAAATCTTTGTGATAGAGTCAGGGAAGGATTGAAGAGAATTCCACCCTCGACAAAGAACACGAAGGACATCTCCAAACATGGAACAACGTCTTCTCGACGAAGAATGTCTTTTCCAAAGAAGAACGTGAAGTTTCCAACGTCGATCCCTTCTTGGATGCCTCCTTCCCACTCCTTCCGGAATAAAGAATGGAGCGCCTTTCACGAAGAATGCCGACGTCGTCAACGGCTTCTCTTTTCCGATGTCGACGAATCGCCGCCGCCTTTCCGCGACTTCGTCAACACATAACGAAAAGCGAGGTAGGGGTTTGTTGTTGCTTTATTTAATTATTTTCCGTTCTTGGTTCTAGCATGACAAACTTGAGGAGGAACGTTTAAGTGTTATCGTCTAACGAGAGGGGGACCGGACCGCACAAACACGGCCGAACCCCCCTCCTTTGTTCTTGAATGTTTCTTGCGGATGAAACAAGATAGCGTGGTGTCGTCGCACCACGCGGGGATCACACGGAAATTATTGCGCGGCGCCGTCGCGCCGCGCCGTGGAAAGAATTATCATGAACGTGACGCCGTCGCGCCGCGTTGAAGGAAACCGAAGACGCCGCGGCCAGAGCGGGGCCGCGGCGGAGGGGCGCGGTGTCGTCGCACCGCGCCGGATGACGAAGGTCGTGGCCGGTTCCGGGCCGCGGCGGATCGTGATGACCGGCGGCCAGCCGGGCCGCCGGTGCCGGAAGACGGAAGAGGACCGGCCCTTGCCGGTCCTGTTGACAAGAAGCCGGCCGACCAGGTCGGGCCGGACAGGTTGGTGGAAACCGGGGAAATTTAATTCCCCCGGGCAGTTATTTGGCCCCCCATTATGAGGGGGGTCGGTTTCACAAAGGGGGGGCAGGCGGCCCCCCGTTTCCAGCAAGGTCGGCCTTCGGGCAAGCTGGCAGTGCGCCCAGCGCGCTGCCTTGCGCTGAACAGGCGCGCCTGGCCAGTTCGCCGCGCCGGGCCACGCCGGGCCGGGCCGCGCCGGGCCGCGCCGCGCCGGGCCGGGTCGACCCCGTCCGGGGCGGGTTGACCCTGTTCGGGCCATCCGGGGGGTCTCGGTCCGGGACGACCCGGGCCCGAAACCCCCGTTACCGAGCGGTTTGGTCAAATGCCCGTATCTTGGGCTACGGGCCTCTAAACGACTCGTCGTTAGCAGCAACGCTATCCTTGGATCGAGACGGTCGTTTCGGTATACTATACTCAAGGTGCACCTTCCTTTTCGGGAGCCTACGTGGTTAAAACTCCGTAGTTAATCGTGCTTGGCCTAGAGTAGTGATCAGGATGGGTGACCTCCTGGGAAGTTTCCCAAGGTGAGTGTGAGACGAAAAAGCCAATAACTCTCAGACCGGGCGTCCGATTGACGCACCGTCTGTTGCGTTGAGTTCCTGTTGACTATACGGAACTTTTGGCATCCTCCGCCCGAGTTTTGGATGCAGATGGATAGTGGTCGGGTTGGATCGCACCGAAATCCAACCGGGCCCCTGGAACGGAAAAGCTGATATCTTTCTGACAGAACGTCCGTTTGACGAACCGTCAGCGGCGTTGGTGATCGCGTTGAGAAACGGTCCCTATGAGTTTACCCTATGAGAGTTCGGGGTACATTTGAGATACGGCCGGGTTTGGTTTGCTCACGAAACCAACCGGGCCCCTGGGAAGAAAAGGCTAATAACTCACAGACCGGGCGTCCGATTGACGCGCCGTCTGTTGCGTTGAGACCCCTATGACGTGGCGGTACTTTGAGATACTTCTTCATGGGACTTTGAGATACTTGGAGTATCGACCTGTAGCTCGTGGAGCGGACCCTCCCAGTGACGAGCGTGCGGAGTACGGAGACCGTGTAGTTGGCTGAGACCCGACGACTGCTGATCGAACGACTCGGAGTGTTACAGAGGTGCGCTTGGTTGTAGCGGCACATGGGAGCACTTGGTTGTAGCGGCAGACCCACGACAGAGTTGCGCTTGGTTGTAGCGGCACATGGGAGCGCTTGGTTGTAGCGGCAGACCCACGACAGAGTTGCGCTTGGTTGTAGCGGCACATGGGAGCGCTTGGTTGTAGCGGCATACCCACGACAGAGGTGCGCTTGGTTGTAGCGGCACATGGGAGCTCTTGGTTGTAGCGGAAGACCCACGACAGAGTTGCGCTTGGTTGTAGCGGCATACCCACAACAGAGGTGCGCTTGGTTGTAGCGGCACATGGGAGCACTTGGTTGTAGCGGCAGACCCACAACAGAGGTGCGCTTGGTTGTAGCGACATATGGGAGCGCTTGGTTGTAGCAGCTGGCCCGCAGTACTCGATGGGTGGAGTTCTTCAGCAGTCTTAGGTTAGTGAGAAGTACATCGGAGTCGTGACAGGACCACTGTACACTCCAGAGACGGATCTCTTCAGCAGTTACGGTTTCGATAATGAAAATCCTGGTTTGAGCTGAGACTTTTCACCTTGTGTTTACCTCATGATTGAGATGGGTCACTTGCTAACTAAGGTATATGTATGGGCATATAGCCGGGTAGTGGTTATCCTTGTTGGTTTAGTGAGACCTTGAGGGTCTCGGGGTCCCTACTGAGTATCGTTATACTCACCCCTGCACGGGCTATGCCCGCACCTCGTTGTGTTGGTTGCAGACGGCAGGCAGTGCTGACAGAAGCCGAGTGTTTGAGGACTGGACAGTACCTGGAGGTGGACTATACGAAGAGATGGTATCCGAAGGAGGACCTCACGACGAGGCGGTACCCAGAGGTGGACGTGACGACGAGGCGGTACCCGGAGGTGGACCACTGGGCGAGACATACTCGGAGCGGACGGTGGGACCTGAGGAGAAGAGGAGCTATCTGTACCCACCCTTCAGGTGGGATTTCCAGTGGACAGCTCGGCGTAGCAGCTTTACTTTTCAGTTGCTGTTTTCCCTTTCGAGTTGTACTTTACAGTTGGGCTTGTATTTCCGGCCCCTTTTTACTTTCCGCACTTACTGTTGTACTCAGTTTTTACTTAGTGTTTACTTCTTCCGCTTGTACTCTGTGGTGCTTGTTTTCTTTTATAAAGGCAAAGCCTTCCCAGTTATCGGGATTTTACGCCTTTGGTGCTAGTCGCCAGCCCCTGGCCTATGGAAGGCGGGCTTGGGGTAGTCACGGAACGGGCCCCGAGGACGGGTCGTGACAACTGGGAAGTGTTTTAATTGTGGTAAGTTTGGACATATTGCTTAAGATTGTAATTAAAATGATCCAAAGACTTATCCTGATAAGAAAACAATAAAGTGTTTTAAATGTGGTGAGATGGGTCATTATGCAAATGCCTGCCCTAAGAGAGATCTGAATGATGCAAAGAAGCCAGACTACAAGTAGAAAGGTGTAGTTAGATCCTTTTTGACCACATCAGCAGACATCAGACCATCCAATGAAGTTGTATCAAGTACTTTTTTTGTTCACTCATCTTTTGAAAAGTTTTTTTTATACGGGGTCTACACATTCTTTCATATCTGGTAAATTTTTGGGTAAATTGGAAATATCACCTCAATAAATGAAACTGAAACTTATTTTTAAAACACCAAGGGGAAATATTATAGAAAATAGTAATTATAAGAATCTTTTTATTGTGGTATTTGGAAATACTTTACCTATTAACCTTGTTGTTTTTTCCTTAGTTGAGTTTGATGTGATTCTGGTAATGGATTGGATTTCTGTTCATCATGCTATGATTTATTGTAGAGCTAAAGAAGTTGTTTTTCAGAAAGAGTTTATGTTTGTATATAAGAATGAACCCATACAATTGATAACATATCAGAAAGCTGAGAAGCTATTAAAATATAGAAATGAAATTTATCTTGCTCATATTGTTGAAAACAACAAAACTATTCAGATTAATGATGTGTTAGTGGTAAATGAATACCTTGATGTTTTTCCTGATGAGTTACCTAGTGTCATACATAATCAGGAAGTCGAATTTACAATTGACTTAGTTCCTGATGCTAAGCCAATTTCAAAACCCCCATATCTTATGGCTCAAATATAATTTCTTGAATTGAAAAATCAGTTGTAGGATTTGATTGATAAAGGCTTCATTTATCTTAGCACTTCACCATGGGGAGCTCCTATTTTGTTTGTTAAAAAGAAATATAGTTCCATGATACTTTACATTGATTACAGAGCATTGAATAACATCACTATTAAAAACAAGTATCTTTTGCCTCACATTGATGACTTGTTTGATCATCTCTAGGGAGCTTAGTACTTTTCCAAGATTGACTTGAGATCCGGATACCATCAGCTGAAGGTGAAGGAGGATGACATCCTGAAAATATCCATTCATACTAGATATGGGCATTATGAATTTTTTGTTATGCCGTTTGGATTAACTAATGAACCTGTTGTATTCATGAATCTTATGAATAGATAATTTCATGAGTTCTTGGATAAGTTTGTGGTTGTGTTTATTGATTACATTCTAGTATATTCTAAAAATAAATAGAAGAATGAAAAACATCTAAGGGTTGTTTTAAAAACCTTAAAATAAAAGAAACTGTATGGAAAATTCAGCAAGTGAGATTTTTTGTTGCAACAAATTTCTTTTCTTGGACACATTGTAAATAAGGATGGAATAAAAGTTGATCCTGCCAAAACAAAAGTGGTTGATGAATGGCCAAGACCCACAAATGTTACAGAGATTCGTAGTTTTCTTGGGACAGTAGGTTATTACTGATGGTTTGTTAATAAATTTGCACGATTATCTATACCGATAACTAAGTTAACACAGAAAGAGGTTAAATTTTTTTGGACAAAATAATGTGATGTTTGTTTTCAAGAACTGAAGAAGAGATTCGTGAATTCTCTAGTTTTGGCCTTACCTTCCTGGAATGGTGAGTTTTTCAGCTATAGGGATGATTCTTTGAAGGTACTTGGTTGTGTTTTGATGCAGAATGATTCGGTAATTGCATATGCTTCGAGACAAATTAAACCTCATGAGCTAAATTATCCCACACATGATTTGGAATTAGTAGTTGTGGTTTTTGCTTTGAAAATTTAGAGACATCATTTATATGGAACCAAATGTCAAATATATACTGACTATAAAAGTCTAACGTATATATTCACTCAGAATGAATTAAACATAAACTAGAGAAGATGGTTTAAACTAATAAAGGATTATTATTGCATGATCAATTACTATCCTGGAAAAGCAAATAAAGTGTTGGATGCCTTGAGTCGGAAACATCATGCATCATTAACCATGTTATGGTTGGAACATGATCTCTTGATAAATGATTTGATGAATTTTGGCATAGAAGTTGTTAGTGTAGGGAATAAATCTATTTTGTTTCAGGTTTCAGTGCAGTCTTCATTATCAGACAGAATTAAGACAGAATAGAAGGAAGATCATGAGCTACAGAAAAAGGTATAATTGGTTAAAATGGGTAAGTTGCCAGAATTTATTCTTGATAAATATTGTGTTTTGAGATTTGGAAAAAGGTTGTGTGTTCCTAGTGATTCTCAATTGAAGATATATTTGTTGTGTGAAGCTCATAGTTCTCCATTTTTAGTTCATCCAAGTAGTACTAAGATGTACAGAGATCTTTGGAAGTATTATTGGCGGGGTGGAATGAAAATATATTTTGCTAATTTTACCATGAAATATTTGGCATGTCAATGGGTTAAAGAAAAGCGGTACTTACTGAAGGGGATTCTTCATCCTTTTCCAGTGCTAGAGTGGAAATGGAAGAATTTATCCATGGACTTAGTGGTAAGACTACCAAAGACTTCTCAAGGTAACAATGTGATTTGGATTATTATTAATCGGTTGACAAAGTCTGCACATTTTCTTTCTATTCGAGATGAAATGTCTTTGGATCATCTTTCTTGACTGTACCTCAAGGATATTTTTAGATTATATAGAGTTCCTCTTTCCATTCTATCTGATTGGGATCCCAGGTTCACTTATAACTTTTGGAAGGGACTTCAGAAGTCGTTGGGCACAAAATTAAATTTCAGAACAGCTTTTCATCCTCAATCAAATGGTTAATTAGAACAAACGATTTAGACTTTGGAGGATATGATTCAAGCTTTCTCAATGGACTATTAGGGAAGTAGGGATCAGTATCTTTCTTAAGTTTATTTTTCTTATAATAATAGATTTCATTCCAGTATATAGATGGCACCTTTTGAGGATTTGTATAGGAAGTGGTTTCAAACTCCAGCGTTTTGGGATGAAGTCAGTGAAAGAAATTTTATGGGGCCAAAATTGGTAGAGGAAGTGGCTGAGAAAGTGAAGATGATCCAGCGGCACATGAGAATCACTCAGAGCAGGCAGAAAAGTTATGCAGATAACAGAAGGAAAGACTTATCTTTCGAGGTAGTTGACCATGTTTTCTTTAAAATATCTCCCTGGAAAAGTGTGATGTGTTTCGATAAGAAAGGAAATCTAAGTCCGCGATTCATCGGTCCTTTTGAAATCTTCGAAAACGTTGGACCATTTGCATACTTATTATCTTTACCTCCAAGTTTTTCTTAGGTATACAATGTTTTTCATGTTTCAATGTTGAGAAATTATGTGCCAGATTCATCACATGTCTTGATCCCAGAAGTATTTCAGTTGGAAGAGAACCTTTCTTATGAAGAGTAACCAATTAATATTCTTGATCGAAGGGAACATGTATTGAGGAATAAGATAATCCACTAGGTAAAGGTTTTGTGGATAAACCACATGGTTGAAGAAGCAACATGGGAGTTAGAAAATGCTATGAGGGAAAAGTACCTGCAGTTGTTTAATAATTAAGTAAAATTGAGAGGATAAATTTTCCAGAAGGTGGGGATAATGTAACACCCCAAGTTTTTCTAAAAATAAAGAGAAATTCATGGAACTTTGTTTTAAGTAGATATTTATAACTATCCTTTAAACATAATTTTTCCACTTTTATGTTTTGAATTTCAAGAAACTGTCAACTACAATTGTGTTCAGTAAGTTATTTGGAGTCTGATGAAACCAACATGTTTTTTTTTGTGAATAGTAACATACCCTTATGAATGGTAATATGAATAGTAATATGACCCTAATGAATAGTAAATTTTATTATTATTTTATTTTGATAAGGCTTTAAGATAATAACATCTTGGTTAATTTTCATCGTGATATAGAAGTAGTTATAGAATTTGAATTGTTAATTTTTGAATTAAGTATGATTTTATTTAAAAATTGAATTAATAATATTTAGAAAAAAAATTCAAAAAATTGACTTCATTTTTGAATTCTTCACATCGAAAAATGTCTAGGGTAAATTTTTGTGATTTTTCTAAAATTCTTGAATTTTCGATGAATAGTGAAATACTATAAAATACCTTATAATCAAATTATCAGTAAAATACAATATTTATGACATCCTAGGTAATTCGAGGATAATTGGTTCAAACTCACATTCCATTATTACTATTTTAGGTCACATGAACTAAGACTATTCCTAATCTTGGGCAAAAATATTATAACAATGATTAAAATAATGAAAAATACCCCCTCTCCTCCATTATAAATACCACCCTCACTCTCCTACTTTTCCCACACCTCTCAAACCTTGAGACATGCCTATGTTCTGCCCAATACTCTTCCCAAGGATCTTCCCCACGTCCTAGAGCTTCTGATCTAACCAAAAGACCAAAACCAAATCCCTTAAGAAGGATCTCAAGGAGAAGAGATCAAGAGGTAAACATCCTCCTTTATTTTCTTTCTTTTCTTTCATTTTATATTATTCTCTTCCTTTACCTTTGGATTATGTTGGGATATTTCATTACATATCCCCCATTAGAGTCCATATTATGTAAGAGTGAAGAGATATCCCTTTTCTCTCATTAAATTTTTTTATGAATTTTTAAGAGACACTGTTAGGCTGCCGAATTTTCATGAGAAATTTCTCAAGTTTTCTTTTATTTAAAGATTCCTTTCTTTTCCCATTATTTACTCACATACTCTTATCCAAGAGTGTAGAAAACTCTAGAATATTGTATATTCTATATGTTCTCATGTTTATGGAAAATTAATCATCACTATTCTTCTCCTCTCCCACTTATTCAAGGAATAAAAACATTGTCTGTGATGTGTCAAATTACCAACATCGTGGACGATGTGATTTCAATTTCCATTAATTATTTCAAGTATGGTCATGAAACTGTTTATATGGTTGAACCGGGTTATAATATATTTTTTATGCCTCATCCTTGGTTCTATAATTCTTTTTTACTCATGGTTTTAAATTTATAATACAAAATGAGGTTGTTATTATCTAAATGAACATCATTAATGTTTTAACATATGAATAATCCTCATATAAAACATCAAAATGATAAATGGTATAAATTATGGTACTATAAATATGTAAATAAATTTCCATTCCAATTTTTTAGTTTCACTTCCAATCGACAAGAACATTCATCATGAACCAATCATGGAAATCATGTAAGGAACTCACCCAAAACAGTGCAAGGAACAAAATACTAATAATTAAATAGTGAAATAAGGTTATGAAATGATAATAAAAGATATTATAAACATTAAAATGTTTCTATAAAATAATAATAACACTCTTTTAACCATTATACAAGAATTTTAAAGAAGTTTTAAGTAAGATGAGCCTATGGTAAGGGAATTCTTAACCTGATTTTCATTCTTTGGGTTAACCTTCTACTTCATTGTTTATGTGGTATTAAAATTGATTGTGTGATGGGTTTTTCTTATATTATGTTGAATTATGTCTAATTACATTTTATATACATATTCCATCCACTATATTAAGTTTCAATTCAATTATATGATATTTATAATGGACTTTCCTTATAAAATCCTCTTTTAAAATTCTATTTTACAAAGTTCAAAAGCAATATTTTTATGCTATTATTCGTGTTTTATGATTATGTTTTTGTTCATGGGAATTTTTTGTGATAAATGGTGGGACCAATATCTCCCTCCAATATATTGGGTATGTGTAAGTTGGAGGTTGGTTGTATGGTTACTCCTAGTGTAACTGCGACTGTTACACAAATAGTAAGGTAGTCGTGAGGGTTACAAATTATAAGGTAGCCAAGAGGGTTACAAGATTATGTAAGTAATGATCCCAGATAATTTTATGATTATATTTTTGTTCTCATGTTTTGTGTGGAAGTTTTGTAAATATCATGTTACACAAAGTATGTATATATGGGTGACAGGCATGTCTTTTAAAAATTATTTCATACGTTATGAGTATTCATGGACTAATGTGCTCTTTCCTTCTTTTTCATCCCTTAATGAGATTTTGTGCTCATATCAAGTTTTTAAATGATTTTCATAGGTTATAAGGATGTGTAAGTAAGTGAAGTAATCCAAGTTAAATGTTTTAAGATCTATCAAAGAAATCATGTTTTATTTGTAAAGTTTTAAATTTTTGAAGGAATGAGTACTGTTTTTATGGTATCCACTCTATAACAATGTGTAATGTTACGAATGTATTATGTCCCAATTCTCTAAAGCTCTAAACTTTAAAATATACTCAATGTAATAGGAAGTGTTTTATTAACTAAATTCTAGATTATGTATGTAATAAGGTTATTTACTTATAAATAAGATGGGAAATATTAGAAGTATAAAAAGAAATGAAATTTTCTTATCATTCTGTTTAGAGTTTTAATGAAGAATCCAACTCCACTAACAAATCTAGATGTGTTAATGAGACTAGAAACTGACTCTAATGGAAAAATATTCCCAGGAAATTAAATATTTTGAAGAGATTATAAAACCTATAGGTTTGTGTTTAGTGGATTTATTAAATAAGGTGATTAATTATAATAATAATTTTTCTAATTATAAATATTCTTCTAGTTCTGATTGTGATAATTATAAAGTTAAAGAATTATGTTATTTATGTGATGAATTACATGTGTAAATTGAGAATCTTTTTAAAATAATGAAATTTTAACTAAGAATAATAAGAAGGTTAATAAAAATAGAAAAAAAATAAAAAAATGAAAAGTTAAAGAATTATATTTTTGAGTATGATAAAAAACTATTTACAATAAATATTATAGAAAATAATCATTCTAAACATGAAAAAGAAAATAAAAATTTGAGAAATTATTCTTCTTCTACAAAAGATTATGTCTATGATGATCCTGAAATTATTTAGAAAGATAATGTTAATCTGAAAAAGGTAATTGTAAATTTGAAATAAACACTATATACCATTGTTCAAGGAAGAGATAAATTCGATAATATATTAGCTATGATGAAACTGAATAAATATAAAACTATTTTTTAATTATAATCCACATATTACTGAGTTATACAAAACTACTTTTGTTAAAAGTTCTGCTGGAAAATTCTTTGTTTGTTACATGCATAAATGTTGTATGTAAAGAAATTAAATATATCAATGTTTCTCAGGTTCACCCAATATCTCTATATTACTATAGTTTTTTACTATAAGAATTTATCTTCTCATTTACCTTGAAAAAAAAATGATTTAAATCTTCTTTGGTACTAAAAAATTATCTTACTAACCAAATTGGACCCAAAATATCATGGGTAACAATTGGTGTTTGTGTCTAATTTTTTTAGGAGTCTACCGAATGTACTTAAAATATTAATCTAATGGTGGATACTCTTCAAATAAAGTTTCAATTCATTGATATACAGGTAGTATTTAAAAAATACAAATTAACCATTTTATATATGAGAAGATTTTTCTATGAAGCATAAATTCAGGGGTATCTCTTAATATTTCTAAATTTTTATTAATTTCAGGGTATCTTCCTTTTATTTATTAATTCTTAGAATATGATTAATTTTTTTATGTTTTTATATGTTTAAGGGTAGTTTGATAGTATTTATATGCTAAAATTTTAAGATTTATAAAAAATCTGTAAAATATAGAATCTATTTTTCAGATTACTATTGTTTAAATAATGTATATATTGGTTTATTGTATTACTATTTTAAGACCTCTAAAATATACTAAATGGTGTTAATTTAATATTTATACCTTTAGTTTCCATTAAATCATATTTTAAAAATGATTTATCATATTTTTTCCCAAATAAGATTTAAAAATTCTGCTCACCCTATTTAATTATATATTTTAATAGTGCATGACTTTATAGTGGCTCCATGATACATGTTTATAAAATTAAATAATTAAAAATTTATTAAACAATTATATATGAATTTATTCCATTATCTTATAACTTAACACCCATTTTTTATCTTTATTCAAACTTAATATTTTTTATGATTTTAAAATGGGGAAAAGGTTTTTTAAATTATATTTGGCTTTGTAATTATCAAAAGGGGGAATGTTGAGTGGATCCTTGAGACAAATAATGTTTTTATAATTATAAAGTATTATTTTTTTATTTTCTTAAAAATTATTTATTAAATTATGTTTAAATTTTATAGTATTATAATATTTTTTTAATTAAATAATATTTAGATTTCTTGTTTTAATTGTTAATAATATGTTATAAAAGTATATGAAAGTGTTCATAGGATAAATGAGTCATTTAGGACCTTAAAATATCATTTATACATGTTTTTACTATTCCCATGTAGCAAAATTAATATTTACTATATATCCAAATACTCAACCACCAAGCCAGTAGTAAATCATATCACATTTTTGAAATCCATGTTGGTGATTTTCCAAAATCGGTTACCCTATGTATTTAAACCATATATTCATCTAAATAACTCAAAACTAAGTGATTATTTTTTTAGTAATATAATAATAATATCTAAATTTAATTATAATACATTAACTTCTTAATCAAAATCTATCAAGTTTAAAATTGGGTTTTAAGTTGTTGTATGTTTACTGTCTAATTTCAACTATTTTTTTGAACTGTTTTACTTCTCATTTTTTTATCGTAACTTGAGTTATATAAATCATATTAAGGTGGTTATTAATTATTAGGAATGGTAATGAAATTTTATAAATTTATTTAAAAGGATAGAAAGTTTATTCTGAATTTTTTTATGTCTGTTTTAGGTTTGAAATTTGAAAAGTAAATATGTTTATAATTTTTTGAAATTATGATATGTGAATCACCTATGTGATGAATTATATTACGTTGATTTAGCTATATGATTCACCTTCACAGATTCCCTCACATGAATATACTATATGGAAAGTACCTATATGGATTTTTCCTACGTAGTTCAGTAAAAGTCTATACATTTTTCTTAAACATGGAATTATGATCTATTTTTCATTTTTCCAAGGAATTTGATTTTTTCCATGTCCATTTCATATATTGTATTTATTCTAATGAATTTATAAATTAATATTAATTATAAATAAAATATTATGTGTGTTTTATATTGTTATAAACTTTTTTTAGACATATTTAATTTTATATTATTTTAACGTCGTGATTTTTACAGCTTGAAACTCAAAAATCATTTTTATTATTTTATATTATTTTTTTATTCCATTATTTATAAATTAATATAAGTTGATATTAAACTCATTAAAACTTTTTTTAATATTATTAATGATTTGTTACTATGTTTTTAATTTATCTTCATGTTTACTTCTATTTTTAAATGGAATTGTTTCTAAATTCTGTATTTCAAATTCAAACCATCTATTTTCATGGGATTTTGTTTTGAACTATTATTACATAAATATTTTAAACTATTCAATTGATTTAAAATTTATTAAAATCAATATTAATATTATTAAATTTACTTTATGACTTGAGCATTTAATATTCAATGATATTGTTTGTTTTCTCTCACTTTTTAATAACCTAGTTTTATTATTTTTATTACTTTGAATTATTATAACTATTTTCTCAAGTGTTTAGTAAAAATTTATTTTTATTTAAGGTAGTATAGGATTATTAAAAGAAAAAAATGGTTCACTATGAACATATGATTACACACTCTAATACTCAAAGCTATACAAGAAATCTTATGCTCAACTATTTACATTTTTTGTGATGAACTCTCAAGGGAGTAAAAAATATTCTTCAACTTCATCCATCTTGAAGAGATGTATTGTAACTTTTATGGAATTCTCTGACTTATAAATTAAAATTCATTCATATATCCTCCATAAAATTATTTATCTATAACTTTAATTCTAAAACTCTCCAATAGTTCTGTAATTTTTTTATTTATTTATTCTAAGCTGGGTAGAGTTTCATACACATTTATTTTTCACACAATAGGTTATAAAACCTCAAAAATTATTCTTTGGTTGTTTTACCTTACTAAAATAAAATTCCTTGATTATATATACCTAACCAAAATTTATATTAATTAGGTTGGGGGTACTCCTAAAACTAATGGGTTTCTATCTACTCCCCCAAAAGACTATGTGATATGTTTGAGGATTATCCTCATAAATTATTGTGTTTGGATTAATCCCACAATAAAATTATAGGTTTAGATTTCTCCCATGTAAAATTATCTCTCCCTTTGATAGTGGGTTCCATAATCCATTAGTTGGGGAGTGAAGAGTAGATTGTGATCGTTTAGATCTGAACTATAGTAAAATTACTTATGTCTGTCTATTTAATTTTCTACATACACTCTTTACACATCCAATATTTTTATTCATTTATGAATTAATTATTTAATATTTTAAAAACTCAAAATTTTTAAATTATTTTTTATTAACTATTCTAATTTTAATAAAAAAAATCCACCCCCCCCCCCTTGAGACCATATACCATCATCATATCAAACCAAATAGATACTCTATTAAATTTTTATGTGATGGTAGTTTAATATGATTAAGTATCCTTTGAGAGATGGTAATTGAGTTTTAATAGATAATTTAGGTATCTTTAGACCTTAAATATATCTTGTGTTTTAGTAAATAAGTTATTTGAGGAAGAACTCTATATATTAAAAGGTATTAATAACCTTTAGGGATGGCATGATATATGATATTGAGATAATTATGGTTAATTGGGATAAAGGGTTGTCATATTTTTGGAACATTATAAGATTAAGGTGAAGGTGACATTATTAGATAATTTGTAATTTTATGTCAATGTGGTTGATATTATAAAACTTTAGTTTACATTTAGAAGAACGTATTATTTTGTTATAGTGATATTATAGAATACATTATTAATAAATATATATATATATATATTGTATGTGACATAATTATTTCTTAATTTTCATTAGTGATAAAAGTTATATTTATGTTGGAAAAATATTTGATCAAATCTTTCTAATTTTTGGGTTCTGGATTTGGTCAAACTTATTTTAGAAGATTTTTAAGGATAATTGATTATGAAATGATTTAATTTTAACCTTGGATGTTATTTATGGGGATTTATTGATTAATTTAATATATAATCATATGAAAATTTATTCATATTGGATAAAAAAAATTAACCATTTTTATTTTAATAAATATCTAGATATTGGAGGAATGCCTTGTCATTATTTTGTGGAACTTTTGATCTCATAAAATTTAGTTTTAGTGATTCATTAATGAAAATTCATCATGTTATTTATAATATAAAATATTAGACGATTCAGGGATTGAAAAATACTTTAAGTAAACTCAAAAGATGAAATATTTTTATGGGATGGAAATAAATTAAGTATATTATCACATATTCTATAAATTGAAGGTAAATAAATTACTTAACATAATTAAGGGGAAGATTAATATTTTGGGGCCATATTTGTACATCCAAACTAAGATATAAATTTTTATTTTTTAAAACTCATGAGTCATATAATGATATATAAATGGTTTTATAAATACTTAATTAAGAATTACTAAGAGCTCTAGTAGTGAGATAGAAGTTTATTATAATTATGGAATCTACATCATATTTTATTTCTATGTAATGATACTCTATTTCTAGTAAGTGATAATTAAAATTTTTAGGGTATAATTTATTAAATAGGTAGAATCTAACATGCTATTATTTTAGAATATATTTATCAGTAAATAAATTTTATGTGTTTGATGGCTTTCTTTACATGCATCACTGAGATTAAATAGACCATGATATACTATAGATGTGTTATTATTTAAATATGAACTTTTTAATGTTGTTAAGTGTTTGGTGGGTATGAATTAATGTAAACAAATTATTAAATATATAATAAAATTTTTCCTTATTCAAATTTATTGGTGAGTACCTAGTAAATAATTACACTTTTTTGAATGATAAGAATTAATAACTGTTAAGGTTTAAAAGGGTTATTTTTCTATAAAAGAGGTTTTTATATAAATTTTATATTTTCATTTAAAATATACATTTTTTAATTTTTAATATTAATTTTATAAAATTAAATTCATTTTTTATTCATAATACCAAACTTTTTTTAGGTTGATTTTTTTATTTTTATGAAAAGATTGATTTTTATGTGAGTAGAAAAAAATACCAATTTTTGAAAAACTATAATTTATTTTCTATGGATAAATTAATTCATAACCATCATTATATTTTTAATTTTATTTCAAATTAATATAATATAAATTTTATTAAATATTATCTAAATTATTCTATAAGGATAAAAGGTCTATTTGATTTTGGGTGTAAGTTCATTTTTATGCTTCAAACACGGTTTTATAAAAACTTTTTTTCATTTCCTTTTGTGAATTTATAAGAAAAGTAAATTTTTTCATATATGAAAATTGGATATTATAAAATTTATTCAATATTTTGAACAAAATTATTTAATAAAGTTCGTTTAATTTTTTATCATAATGAATGGTAACCATGTTTAGAGTTTTCCATCATGGTAATGGGTAAAACGGGTTAATCAAGGATAAACATAAGAGATAATGTCTCAAAATCAACACAAAACATTCCTTTATTTAATAGGATGAGTTTATTTTACCATAAACATTATATATTCTAAAATATTTCAATTTTATTCCACTTAACTTAGATTGCAACCTTTATATTATATTAAGTTAAGAATAATTGAAAAATGTCACTCTCTATCACTTATTATATTCACATGATATGGTTATTGATAAAAATTATATATGAATGAAAATATAAGATAAAATTGATGAATAATAACCTATATTTATGATATTAATTCATTTTTTTTATACGGGGTTTAATTTCCTTGAATTTTTACATAATGTTAACACGATGCTTGTGCAAGAAGTATAAAAATAAAATAAATGATTTTAAAAGCATTAAAAATAATATATTTTAGATTTATTATGGTTTTATAAATATTTTATGAATAATTATAATGTATTGGTTATGTTTTTTGTTTTTTATTTTAATTCCATTATTATCTCGAAGATTTTAATTTCAGGATATGTAAATAATCATGAAAATAAGTTCAAATGATATTTAATATTTAAAAATTATTTTTAAATCATTATAAAATAAAAAATAATAACATACTGGCTCAAGTGAATGTTAAATTTTCTATGATAATAATAATGGTTCATAAATGTTCATCTTTTAATTCTTAAAATTACTTTCATGACCATTAAATATTAAAAAAATTACAATAGTTAAGGTTAAATAGCGTTAATGAAAAATTAATCCAAAATATAATGTTTAAAATGACATATAAACCTATATATAATTGATTGGATGATTATATTTTGACCTTATACTATTTATATTATTAAATGATTCATTTTGGATCGATTTTACATGAGAAATACATATAATATATATTAATGGTTCAAGCATTTAGAGGTTTTCCACCCACCTCACTTATAAAAGGGAACCTTCTCTCCTCTCTTCAGCATATAATTTTATCCACTTATATCAGAAAATACCTACCCAAATACATTATTATATTTCCTAATCACGCCCTAGGGGTTCTTTTATTCCCCAAACACCATCCTTCAAAGGCTTTAGGTTCATGACAAAGGAGGTTTTCCCAAGAAGAGTTATAACTCTTAATTGAGTGTTTCCATAATTATTTATTCTTCCACATCATTTAAATATAATATAAACATAATGATATAATAACATCAATATAATACATATATACTTAAATTTCATTATGTTCATGTTTTAACCCTTTTTAGTCTCATTTTCCATTTAATGATAATTGAAAGCATCGCTTGTGCATATGCATGAACTAGCATGTCCATGAAGTGATGTATTCCATTTTCCACAACCACCTTTCATGATTGGATATTATGATAGATTTAAGTATTATATATTATATTTATTAAATAATTATTTTTTAAAAAATTTAATTTCATACCCAAATATTTTAAAATAAGACTATGTTCGAAAACGTACTAGACAAACAACACCGAGCTTCAACAACAGTAAAATATTATTTTTAAATATGACCATTTTAAACTAGTAGTTGAACTGAAGGGTTGGAATAGGATTAAATAAATTATAATATATATATATATATATATATATTATTGTATATAAATTTATTTATTAAATCGTAGGAAATAACCACTGAAATTTTAGTGAATTATTTTTATGATTCAAAAATATGTTTCCTGTAAAAATGTTATTTATTACTTGTTGTGAGTGAATATTATAATTAATTTCTACCAAATATTGAATTTTTATTTGATAAAAAGTATATATTTTATTAAATAATAATATCAAAATTATCTTAGGGTGAAATTTTGTAATTTTTCAAAAAAGATTAATTTTTCAGTGAATAGTTAAAATATCGATTTTATAGAAAACTATATTTTAAACTAATTAAAAGGTTCCAGTTTTTTTTGAATTACTTTTAAAATTAAATTAATTTATTTTAATTTAAAAATATAAATAATTTTATTTAAATAAAAAATTATTCTTAGTTTTTATGAAAAAAAATTATAATTAAAATTCATTTTTTCTAGAAAACTGTTTTTCATCGTGTTACATATTTATTTTAAAAGTATCTTCTGCCACTAATATGAATATAAATTCTTAAAATTTATTTTATATTTTTAATTAGGAGGTTCAAATTTTAAATTTAGGTCCATTTTACTTTTTGGACATAATTAATAGTAACCATAGTAAAAATGGTGTCATTATAGTATGGTTAAAACATGTAAAACAAGATTTAAACTACATGATAAGACTTTAAAATCACACAAATAATTTATTTTATTTTATTTTATGATTTTTTTTTCAACCAAAATTATCCCAAATTTTAAAATGTGGCAATGTATCGCCACTTTCCTTTATTAATGACCATGATATTATTTTATGTAAATAATAAAAACAAAATATCAGTCTTTATTTTAATATCTCTAATATTTTTTCATAGGGATAAAAGATGATTAAGATCAGTAATAATTTTTTAGAAATTATTAAAAAATTATTTTATTAATGGTACATTATTTTTAATTTTATTGTGGAAATAATCACCTTAAATACTTATGCAATGCATACATAATGCATTTGTAAGTAGTAGAAAACCAAAGTAAATGATTTTAAAAAACTACAAAGTAATTGTTTTTTGTGATTTTTTTGTTAAAATAATTTTTTTGATAAATATAATTTATTATTGATGGTTAAAGATTTTATATTATAGTTTTAATGATGTATTTAAAGTCAAACTATCTGAATATCCCCAAAATAACTTTAACAGTATCTTATGTTAAATAATATATTTATTAAATTATTTAAAATTTATAAAAAAACATATATTTTTCAAGTAAATGGGATATGGTATATAATATCAAACATTTTCCACTTATAGGTCACTTTTAATTTTATAGTTACTTTCTTGGCCTTTAAATAGTAAAAAACATTGATAATGTGGTAATTATCAAAACAGTTAAGGAGGGGTTAAAAATAATATATAAGAGTTAAAAATAAACTAAACAAATCTAATTTTTATTGAGCTAAATTATTTAGAAATATATTCACCCTTTATTATAATTATAAAAAGATTTTCCACTATAACATGAAAATTAATTTTTATTAATTTAACACATTATCTAATTCCAAGGGTTACCCTCTCCTCTCTAATATAAAGACTCCATCTCCCCTATCTTTACCTAACTTTTTGAGACATGTAAATCAAAAATTATCTATATAAATCACTTTGAAAACATCATATTTACATTCTATAGGTCTTAATATCACAAAAATATCAACAAATAAGTCTTAATATGTAATCAAAACGAGGTATTCAAATAGGAGGTAATCGTATTAACCAAGAATTTTCATTTTACATCTTCTTATACCTACTCTAATTATGTCCCAACTATTAAAATATTATAAAATAATTATCTCCCATATAAAAATAATTTTTTTTTGTTTTAATGGAATAATATTATTCATATCCTTCTCCATCAAATGGAAAAAATCATCATCCGTGTGTATTCATGGACAACCGCCACATGAGCTGATATAATTGATTTTTCATCACCTCCTTTCATGTATGGATTCAGTGATTTATTTAATTTATAAATATGATATTAATTACATAATAATGACACATTATGTTTAATATTTCATCTATACTCATACCATTCCAATAACTACAACATAATCTTTTCACGTGCGTACGTACAGACTACCGTCTCCACGTGTGGTGTACTTAATTTTTATATAAAACCAATCATGGATGGGCAAGGGGATATATTTAATAACATAATTAGATATTTATATCATTATTATTATTACTTAAATATGGGATTTTATTATCATTCCTTATTTTTCTTCCAATAGAAATTATACAAACATCGCATGTGTGTACGTGTAGACTACCGCCTTCTGGGTAGATATATTTTAATTTTCATGATGAATTTTATTGGATGGGTATAAATTTGTATTTTATAGAAAAAAAATGATAATTTTATCATGATTATTAGTTTGTAAATGATGTATCAACAAGCCCTTTGACCACAGTCACCCTACTATAGTCATTTTTTCAATTATGAACTAAATGTCCTCAAAACACCTAATGTGAACTTAATTGATTACATAATTAAATATGTGATTGATGTAAATGAAATAATGGATTAATTATAAGGGAATAAACCTTTAAAATGTTATTAAAAAAATTAAATAAATATTATAATTTTATTAAATATTAGTTAAAGGACATGCAGAGAAAGTTGGGACTTGAGCTAAGCAGTTTCCTAACTAAATTTCCTTTTATGAGCTTATAACAATTATTCATTGAATTTTTTATTACATGATTATGTGTGAATTGATATATAATGTTTTTATTAAATATTTAAACTTTTTTTATGTGGATTTACATATGTTCAAATAAACAATTCATGGATTAATTATGACTTTGTCTAATAACAGGCAAGGAAATACAAGAATTTGGACCATATTAGATAAATTCCTCTCCAACCTCCAAGTAATTAACACCTTTTCCCATGATTCCATTAAGAACCTCAATATATATATATATATATATATGATCATTCACCATTGGTGGTGTAGCTGAAATTGGAGATTAGAAGAGAGAAGCACTTTTTCTTTTCTAATAACTGATTCCAAATGGAAGGGTTTATGAAAATGATAAAGTAATCATGAGATAAACTAGATATGGGTTATTTGTGGGAAGTTTTAATGAATTGGCTGTAATGGTTCAAGAAATACATGTATGAATAGATAATTATTATAATGATTATATAGGATTTCCTATAGATTTTAAAAGATGATATGTTAAACCTGGATGAGAAGTCACAAGATGCCTAGGAGGATGATCCATTCATGAAACTGGTGGAGAAACAAAATCTACTAGCTAAAAAAAATCTTTAAATGGAGAGGAATTAGAGGGGAAAATATGGAGTGATTTGGATTAAGGATGGATATAGGAACATAGACATTTTATAGTCTTGTACAAAGGATATTAAGGTGATCATGAAGCTCAATATAAAATTGGATGATGGATCCTATACTGTAGAGGTTGAAGTGGATAGTAAATTTGATCTACATCATCTCATGGACTTAATGAAAGAGTTTATAGGTAAAATAATGGAATCACTATTGGATAAGATAGAAAAAATGTTTCCTAGACTTGAATTTTACGATTGGTTGAGATCGCGTACAATGATATGCTGGAGTAATTTCCAGATGAGGGAGAGATTAAGGAGACAGTTATCAGCTTCAGTCATGAGAGTTCTCTCAGCTTAGATGAATTTCCCAGATCATTTTTTATGGGGTCTTGGGACATCATAACGTCTCATATAGGGGATTCGTTGTGGGAAAAATTTTGTGGTGGAGCTCTTAACAGGGTATTTTTTGTATCTAAGTTGCTTCTTATACCAAAAATTAAAGACCCATCTTACCTTAACCACTACAGGATGATTTTACTTTGCAATTCCACCTATAATATTTTTTCATTTCTCTTGAATAAAATACTCATTTGTGTTATTCCAAGGCTAGTTTTAGAGGAACAACATGGCCTTGTGGAAGGGAATTCCATTCAAGGGGTGATCAGTATTTCAAAAGAGATGGTGGATGACATCAATGTCACAACCATCAGATCAAATATCATGATAAATGTGGACATGGATAGGTCATATGATCAAAAGTAATAGAGATTCATTGTTAAAGTCATGAGAGAGATCAGTTTTAGGTAATGGTATTATGATATAGGTTTCAGATGCTTTGCCTCTCCATGGATTTCAATTTCTTTGATAGGAAGGGATTTCATCTTCTTCAAGACTATTAGGGGTCTTGGGTAGGGGGGTGTCTCTCCCAACCTTTTCATTCTTGCACAAGAATCCATTACAAGAAATATCAAATGTAGTATAAAAGGGGGAAGGATATGGGACTACAAAAACAAGACTGGGAGGGTTTATTTTCTCACCTGATATATGTTTATGACATTCTTTTCTTCTTTAATGGATGGAAAAAATCAATTAGTTGTTTCACCAAAATCATGTATTCCAATGGAAAGTGCACTGGTCAATGGATCAATCTAAGGAAGAGAAATGTGTTCATATCTAACACGTGGTTTTGTAGGCTTAGTAGAATCATACATGATAAATTAGGTATACTAAGGCATGATCTTCTAGTGGTGTATCTAGGAGATCCCATATCGAATGGATGAATAAAAGAGGTTTCCTTTGAAGAAACTATAGCCTCGGTCACAGGGATGATCCAAAACTGGTACAAATATATTTTTTCCTTTGTTGGGTGTATAACACTGGTAAATTGTGTTCTAGATTCTATCATAGTGCATATTTTTTCTATTTTTAAAGCTCCAAAGGGTACAATTTATAGGATTGAAAAAATACTGATAGCCTTCATGTGGGATTCCAACAAGCCTGGTAAATTCCATTGGGGTTCTTAGAAGATAATGTCTATGACAATTGTTGAGGGAGGCTTTAACCATCATAATTTTTTTGAAACAATGAGCACCATGCATGTGAGGATGGCATGGAAAATTATTAAAGGTAAAACTATATGGGAAAAAGTCATGAGGTACGAGTTTTGAAGGAGGTGGTACTTCTAGGGGATTTGAGGAGGGATATTATTGAGTCTTTTAAATTTCATATTACAACCCTTAGATATACTAAAAAACAAAATGTTATGGGTGGTGGGATACAGTGAGATCAATTTATGGTATAGAAATTGGTCTGGTAAATAGAATTTTTCCTTAGGGTGTCCTATTCTAATAATTTCATTTAGAGAAGAAAGAATGTATCCATTATTTATCAACAAAATCAATGATCACTAGTAGAAGATTCTCCATGATAAAATTTTCATGAATGATGAACCTAAAATATGTGTTTACTCAATTTCATCCATTTGTACCTTTAATATCCAAGATTTCCAAGATATGTTGCATAAAAATGTTGAGAATGATGAATAGGATTCTAAAATATAGTGTAGGGATATCCTTGTGAAGATTAATTTTTTGGTATGGTGGATGAGAAATGTTATGTTTATGTTGGAAAATTATTTGATCAAATCTTTCTAATTTTTGGGTTCTTAATTTTGTCATACTTATTTTGGAATAGTTTAAGGATAATTGATTATGAAATGCTTTAGGTTGAACCTTGGTTGTTATTTATGGGGATTTATAGATTAATTTAATATATCATCATATGAAAATATATTCATATTGGATAAATGTTTTTAACCTTTTTTATTTTAATAAATATCTAGAGATTGGATGAGTGTCTTGTTATTCTTTTTTGGAAATTTTGATCTGATAAAAGTTAGTTTTAGTGCTTTAGGAATGAAAATTCATCATGTTATTTATAATATGGATATGATATGAATAATGGATTGAAAATTACTTGAAGGAAAGTTAAAGGATGAAATGTTTTTATGGGATTGAAATAAATTAAGTATATTCTCAAATATTCTCTACATTGATGGTAAATAAATTCCTTAACATAATTAAGGGGAAGATTGACATTGTGGGTACTTATGTGGAAATATACACTAAGATATAAATTTTTATTTTTTAAAACACATGAGTCATATAATGATATAAAAACGGTTTTATAAATACTTAATTAGTAATTACTTAGAGTTACAGTAGTGAGATATAAATTTATTATAATTATGGAATCTACATCATATTTTATTATTATGTCAATATACTCTATTTAAAATAAGTGATAATTAAAATTTTTAGGGTATAATTTATTAAATAGGTAGAATATAAAACACTGATATTTTAAAATATATTTATCTGTAAATAAATTTAATTTGTTTTATGACTTTCTTTCGATGCATCATTGAGATTAAACAAACCACGATATACTATAGATGTGTTATTATTTAAATATGAACTTTATAGCATAGTCATTTGTTTGGTGGGTATGAATAGATGTAAATAAATTATTAAACATAGGAAGAAATATTTTTCCTTATTCAAATTTATTGGTTAGTTATTAGGAAATAATTATACATTTTTTATTGATAAGAATTAAGAAATGTTAAGGTTTAAAAGGGTTATTTTTTTCTGAAAGAGGTTTTTCTATAAATTTTATATTTCATTTAAAAGATAAATTATTGAATTTTATAATTTTAATTTTATGAAATAAATTCATTTTTTATTCATAAAATATAACTTTTCTTAGGATGAATTTTTTTATTTTTTTGAAAAGATTGATTTTTATGTGAATAGAAATAATACCAATTTTTGCAAAACTGTAATTTATTTTCTATAGATAAAGTAATTAATAAGACTCATTCTATTTTTAATTTTATTTTAAATTAATATAATATCTATTTGACTATATATTATCGAAATTATTCTATAGGGATAAAAACTTTATTTTATTTTGGGTAAAAGTTCATTTTTATACTACAAACACATTTTGATAAAAACTGTTTTTCATTTCCTTTTGTGAATTTATAATAAAAGTAAATTTTTTCTGTAACACCCCAAGCTTCCACGGTATGCTTCTCTTTGAATAATACAGTAGCGTGTGTTGTACGCAACTTTGAGATCTAACACACACAACAACCAATCAAACTAGCCGTTACGAATAGTAATACCCACTTTTTGAAATTTTATAAATTTTATCTTTCAAAATGGACTTCATTTTTGGATTCGGAATATCGAAATTAGCTTAGGGTGAATTTTTAGTATTTTTCTGAAAAATTTCAATTTTTGATGAATAGTAAAAACACTGAGTTATAGTTTAAAACCGAATTTTTATTTAAATAATTATTTATTTTATTTAAATTTAATTAAGGTCAAAATAGATACATAATACCTCTATAAGTTCAATATAATATATAAAAATTGTATAGAACTTTCACCGTCTTTTGCCCACCTCCTAGGAGAATTTGGAAATTCAAATAAAACTTAATTTTACCGCTTCTGTGAGTGAAATTTCGAAAATCTGAGAGACACGGTTAATATCAAGGAGTAAAATTTGGTTCAATAAGATAAAAATAATTTTTGGTGAATAGTAACTTTTTACTTTTATTTACCACGGTTAAAAGTATATAGGGTAATTAAGGGTAAAAATGATATTAATATTACCCTAACTCATGTCCTAATTCTATTGGACAAGTGTATCTCGAACAAAAACAGCCTTAGGAATAAAATATTATCATTTAGGTCCACTTGGATTAGATTAGGACATTTATTATTATTTAATTCAAAGAAGAGTTAAAAGAGTTAAAATCAAAGTTTATTAACTAAAACATTTTTAATATAGTGTTATACATAAGATAAATTCAATTATAAATATTCATTGAAAATATAAAAATATTTACTACATAATGGTATTTTATTTATAATTTTTAGACATTAAATAATTTAATTTATTTATGAGACAATGGTGATGCAGTAATTACCTAATTAATGAAATATTAAAATAATTGATAATATAAATACCCAAATAAATGTAATTTGAGACTTTTTATGAATTCATCTAATTTTATAGGTTAATATGACATTTTATTATTGATTTAATTATTTTTTTTCTAAGTAATAATGCTTTTATGATTTTCACAAAAATCAAATACCAAATAGTGTCAAAATTGAAATAAAAGAGTTTTTAAAACAAATATTATATTATTAATTGATATTCAATTCCTAAAAATCTAATGTTTGTCCAAGAGACTTATATAATTATAGGTGTATAATTAATGAACCACTTGGAGTTCGTTTGGATGTATATGGTAAGTTTATTAACCATATAATATATAAAATACAAAGAGACCTGGTAAATGTCAAACTATTTAACTAAGAGTTAAATATAAATGATAAGGTTAATTTAGTGACTCAAACCTATCTAAAATCTATTTTTGAAATGATTTTGACCCATACCCACCTTAGAATTTGAATAATACACTTTGGAGCCATTAGAAACTGAATATTAATTTATTATAAATTAATAATTTAAGTTTCTTCTAAAGAGCCCCTCCTCCCCCTTATAAAAGGACACCACTTATAACCAATTCTTCATACCTTAAAAGCCTTTTAGTTCAACCAACCTCTACCCAAATACCCTCTCAACTATCCTCCCTTAATCCTAGAGGCCTTCCTTTAGTCATAAAGCCAACCTAAGGATCCCTTTTGATCAAATCAAAAGGAAGAACCTGAAGATGAGTTAATGTTTTCACCACCCTTTTTCAAGTTCCTTTCTTCTTCAAATTCTTATTTATTTGTTATTTACATTATAAAATAATAACTCCACTATCTTCTATATACTATGATGTAATTATAAATATGGTACAACCATATTCAGTATTCTATCCATCCTTTTAATGACATGTCACCATACGTGCGTGTGTACGGCCTACCGTCTCTGCGTCGTGGTGTAATTGTTATTCAATACATTATTATTTGGATGGGTATAATAATGATGTTTAATTCATGTAAATAAAAAATATAACATGATAATGATTCTGTATATATGATATACCATCCAATTATATATTATTTTAATATCAAAAGAATGATATTGTCGCTCGTGCGTACGTACGGACTACCATCTCCACGAATGCGATGAGATTCATTCCCCATCGTATCCATTCAAGTATAATTCTCATTTTATGATTAAAAATAATGTTTAAAGACTTGATATCATTCTGTATATGAATAAGATACAACCTATCCATAACAAACACGACTTATGTAACAAAACATATAAAATAAAACGAGTAAGTTAACACCCGAAACGACGATAATGCTAAGATATTATTAACAAAGCAATGTTAAAAGATCATATATGATATCATATTAATGTATATGATTATTGTATAAGTTAATAAAAATTATTTCACCATTATAAAGGAGGTTAACCTACCATCAACCAAGGAAAAGTACAAGGTAAGGGTTTATTTCACAGTCTCTTCATTATCCAAGGTTGTTTATACGTAATTATCTACTGGGACCTCTTTATCATCCACATCCATGTTTCATAAAATCGTATTTCAAAAAAAATTAATATTTAATAGAAAATGGGTTAAATTCATTTATACCCTTATGTGTTTTGAAATGAATCTTTCCGTCGTTTTCCAAACAAGTTACTTTTTGACCTTTTTGACAAATTTAAGGTAAGAATGTTTTTTTTAACTTATATAGCGGGTGCGGTTATTTTCTGCCATTATAACATCGTCGAAGCTTCCCTTACAAGCTTATAAGAATATTTTAAAAATAAATGTTTTCTTTATGTGACTCTTAAATGATTTCAAAATATAAAGAGATGTGTCTCTAAAAAAATGGTTTTGATTTCATCTATGTCAACATCCTTTGATGGATTTTAAGTTTATTTGAATTTGATTTATTATGATACAAAAATTCCATATTGTATTGAAGGTTTTGTGATATTTTTTACTGTGGATGTGCTATTTTTATACCATTCATGGTTTATGGTTAAATTATTGTCATTTTTTATGCTAGTTTTAATACGAATGTTTATGTTATATTTCAACCTTTTCATATGAGGAATGTATTGGACTTAGTAAATGACGGGTGGATCCCGCTATAGCTCCTTAATGCATCGGTGGGTTTCAGGAGACAACTAGACGTGGAATTGGTTGAGGCCCTTTCCCAATTTGATTTATGGTTTTGGCTGAGGCCTTAATCATTTTTAGACGTCTTAGCCGAGGCCTTGACAAAATGTTTCAGAATGTCTGGCATTATACATTCCCTTATTATGGAAATAATATTGATGGGTCATGTGGTCATTCAACTAGTAGAATACCCATGATTATGTTTTATTATGGCATTATTTACTCAGCTCATATTCTTTCCATAAAAGTATTGTTGTTTATTATTGGTAAAGGCATGTGGTTTCAATTATTTACCATACTTAATATTTATGTCATTTTCCGTTGTATTACTTACCCTTACTGAGCGTTTGAGCTCACCCCTTTCTTATGTTTAATTTTCCCAGGATATGAAGAATTTATTTATGAGTGACCTTCAGGCATAATCTAGGAGGCTTATATGTTTCTAATGAAATATATTTTTGTTGTATTTCTTTTCAAGCTGTAAAGTTGAACTTATGTATAAATCTTGTTTCCAATAATACTAAACTGGTCAGTCTTTCAAGACATGATTTCCTTGTGATCATGACAATGTTATGTAATAATGCACCGACTTTGGGTAACTAGGGTCAGGGTGTTACAGTTGGTATCAGAGGAAGTTTAGTACAAATCTTGGAAGCTATATTTAGATAAAATCTGATTAGAGCACATAGACCTAAGATGGACTTTGAGGATTAGTATAGAAGAACTTCCTAGAATTTTGGTATTGTATAAATTTTGTGAGTTTTCCAAGAAATGCATCCCTGTCTGGATACGAGCAGGTAGAGGCGGCTCTGTCATAGATGTACATAGGGGTAAACCTCGAAAACTCCACTTTGAGCTAGACTCGAACGGGAATTGGTGCACGGCAACGGGACTTGTTGCACTCTTGGTTACGACACTCCCAGGGGATATGATTAGGGTAATTCTCATTTCTTTACAAACCATTATAAAGGGTTTATGATTGCATACTTCCTCAAAGAAAACATTTTTATGATTATGGATTATATCCATAAACTTTTCAATTTATGTTAAGTGTTTTACATGTTTGGATTTATGTATTGCGATTCATAAACTAATATAGTGTATGCCATTGTTTATAATTGGCACCTAGTAGAAGAAATGGAAACCATATCAATGCATGCACTCCATGTAGGGATTTCCCTCCTTCTCAAGATAATTATAGTGGAGTTGCTGATGCAACTGGTGATGATCATCTAATCACCATACTGGGAAAACTCGCTCAGGTTATGAATGATAACCATACCCGTATGGAGAACCCTGATCCACAATGTGGAGGATCAATGTTATACCTCTTCCTGAGGAAACAACAACCAACATTCAATGGGAGTACGAATCCCTTAGTATCTGAGCAATGGATAAATTCTTTAGAGAAAATATTACATTCCTTGGGGAGTAGTGAAAGGGAAAAAGTTATCATGGCAGTTTACCGCCTCACTGGAGATGCTGATCAATGGTGGTCATTGATTCAAAACATGAAGGAATATAATAAAGTATAAAATATGGAATAGAGGGAGTTCAAAGATCTATTTTTAGAAAAATACTTTCCTCATGACCATCGAGCGGATATGGAAAGGCAATTTATGAGTCTGAGACAAAAGGAGGATGAGAATGTCACAAAGTATGAGGCTAACTTTACAAGGTTAGAAAGGTATGATGTAGATTATATATGTAACCCAAGAAGTAATATTGATCGTTTCTTTGATGGCTTAAAATCGTTTCTCCATCGAGCATTGGTCTCACAATCCTTCTTGTCATATGAAGATTTTGTCTCATGTGCTATCAAGATAGAAAAATAATTCTCTAAGTCTTATGACTTTAAATAAAATCAAGAGAAGAAGAGATCTTCTGAACACTCTGGGAAATGAAATAAGGAAATAGGGAATAAGGGAAGAATTGAATTTCCACCTTGTGATAATTCCAGAAGGAAGCACCCTGGTTCCTATCTAAAAGGAAAAGGAGTATGCTAAAAGTGTGAACAGAAAGGTCATCTAGCTGGTGATTTTAAAGGAAAGAAAGACACTACCAATGTTCAATGCTAAAATTACAGGGAGATGAGACATTATGCAAATTAATTTCCTAAGCGTCAGGGAAACTTACCACAAAAAATGCCTTGGGACCAAGTCCAAGATTATGCAATCAATACTGCTGATGTTGAAGCTCTGAAAGATATGGTGGCAGGTAATTTAATGGTTTCCTCAATTTTAGAAAATGCTTTATTTGATTCTGGATCATCTCATTGTTTCATATATTCCCATTTTGCTAAGAAAATTAGATATTTCCAATTTGATTTAACAAGGTATTTGTCAGTTAAAACTCCTAAGGGAAGTATCATTGCAGCAAAGTTTTATGGATCTGTTCCCATTAGGGCAAATAAATGATCTTTATCTGTTGATCTCATCATCATACCCATGACTGAATTTCATATAATCCTCAGTATGGATTGGCTTTTGGACCATGATGCGAAAATATATTGTAAGAAGGAGTTTACAATTTTTGATGATGATGATAAAGAACACCTTATCTTTAGAGAAGAATCTTCACCACCTGATTCTTATCTAGATCCACCCCCAGTAGCTCAAATAAATTCAATTATTGGGGAAGAAGAGAATAAAATAATTGTGGGTGAGGAAAGGAATGTTAAAATAGAGGATGTACCTATTGTGATAGAATATGTTGATGTGTTTCTGGAAGATTTACTCGGACATCCTCCAGAACGAGAAATTGAGTTTTCCATTGATTTAATTCCTGGTTCAAGGCCTATATCGAAGACCCCTTGTAGAATGGCCACTGTGGAATTATTTGAACTAAAGAAACAACTAGAGGAATTGAGTAATAAGGGATTTATTTCCCTATTGTTTCTCCATGGGGAGCCCCGGTCCTTCTTGTTAAGAAGAAAGATAGATCTATGAGGTTATGTATCGACTATAGGGAAATCAATGTTATAACAATAAAGAACAAGTATCCCCTACCTCGCATTGATGATTTATTTGATCAACTGCATGGAGCTCAATAATTTTCAAAGATTGACCTTCGATCTGGATACCATCAGTTGTGTGTGAAGAAGGAATACATTCTAAAGATAGTATTTCGAACTAGGTACGGGCATTACGAGTTTACAGTAATGCCTTTTGGATTAACTAATGCACCCTCTGTATTCATGGATCTAATGAATAGAGTTTTCAAGGAATAACTCGATGATTTTTTGGTGGTATTTATTGATGATATCTTGGTATATTCCAAAAGCTATGAAGATTATGAAAATCACTTGCGCATTATTCTAAAGACTCTGAGAAGGCATGAATTATATGGGAAGTTTAGCAAGTGTGAATTGTGGCTTCAAGAGATTTCTTTTCTTGGACATATTGTCTCTAAGGATGGAATTTATGTTGATCCTTCAAAGACAAGAGAAATCCAAGAATGGTCAGCACCGACGAGTATAACAGAGGTACACAGTTTTATTGGCTTAGCAGGTTATTATTGACATTTCATCCAGAACTTTTTCCGATTGGCTAACCCATTAACAAAGCTCACACGTAAATGGGTTAAATTTATTTTGATAAAAGAGTGTGAAGAATGTTTTGAAAAACTAAAGATAAGATTAGTCAATGATCTTATTTTGACTATACCATCAGAAAATGATGGGTTTTTTATTTATAGTGATGCATAGAAGAAAGGACTTGGTTGTGTCCTTATTCATAATGATAGATTTATTTTCTATGCATCACTACAGTTGAAAATTCATGAGCAAAACTATCCTACTCATGATCTTGAGTTAGTTGCTGTAATCTTCGCATTGAATATTTTGAGACACTCTCTATGGTGAAAAATGTGAGATTTATACTGATCACAAGAGTTTGAAGTATATTTTCTCACAGAAAGAACTCAACATAAGGCAAAGGAGATGGCTTGAACTACTCAAGGATTATGATTGCACTATACACTACCACCCGGGGAAGGAAAATAAGGTAGCAGATGCTTTGAGTAGAAAGGATCATGGAGTTTTGAATAAGATGAGAGTTGAAAAGGATTCTATATACATGGATCTAGTAAAGATTGATATGGGAATCACCATGGAAGGTAAAACCTCAATACTTTTTCAAATGGTTGTCGAACCATATTTACTAGAAAGGATAAAGAGTTCTCATATTGGTGATAAAGAGTTTCAAAAGAAGATTAAAGTTGTGAATGATGGGAGATTGAGTGACTTTGTGTATGAAGATGGAATTTTGAAATTTGGGAAGAGACTTTGTGTTCCCAATATACCTGATCTAAAAAGAGAGTTGTTGGATGATGATTATAGTTCCAATTTCTCTATACACCCTGGGAGCACCAAAATGTATAGATATTTGAAGGAACATTTTTGGTGGGACAGCATGAAGAGGGAGATTACTGATTTTGTGTCAAGATGTATGGTTTGTCAACAAGTGAAAGCTAGAAGGCAACAGCCTAGAGGAGTCATGCAACCTCTTCTCATACCTGAGTGGAAATGGGATAACATTACGATGGACTTTATCATGGGACTACCAAATACTCCTAGAAAGAATGATGCAATATGGGACATTGTTGATTTTCTTACCAAGTCAACACATTTTCTTCCTAAAAGGGAAGATTTACCACTTGAACACCTAGCAAGACTATATATTAATGAAGTAGTGAGACTTTATGGAGTACCCCTATCGATTGTTTCTGATCATGATCCCCATTTTACTTCAAGATTCTGGAAGAGTCTTCAGAAGGCCTTGGATACTGAGCTTCATTTGAGCACTACCTACCACCCTCAAAAAGATGGACAATCAGAATGGACTATTCAAACCTTAGAAGACATGTTGAGATCATGCTCACTTGACTTTTAGGGTATGTGGGATCAATATTTACCTTTGGTAAAATTTTCCTATAACAATAGCTTCCATTCGAGTATTTAGATGGCACCATCTGAAGCGTTATATGGAAAGAGATGTCACACACCAACCTTTTGGGATGATGTTGGTAAAAGAAAACTTGTAGGCCCAGAACTGGTGGAGGAAACTATGGAAAAGGTGAAAGTAATCCAAAACCACATCAAAGCAGCTCAAAGTAGGCAGAAGAGTTATGCCGATAACTGAAGGAAGGATTTGGAATTTTAGGTAGGAGATCATGTTTTCTTGAAGGTATCTCCATGGAAGGGAGTTATATGTTTCGTTAAGAAAGGTAAATTGAGTCCCAGGTACATAGGACCTTTCGAAATTCTAGAACAAATTGGGGTTGTAGCTTACCATTTGGCAATACCACCAAGTCTCTCCAAAGTTCATGATATGTTCCACGTATCACTGTTGAGAAAATACATGCCTGACCCAACGCATGTACTCACTTACGAGGAATTAGAACTGGAACCCGATCTGTCTTATTATGAGGAGTCTTTCAGGATTCTTGATACAAGAGAACAAGTGCTGAGAAACCAAACGGCTCGTCTGGTAAAAGTTTTTTGGAGAAACCATAAGATGGAAGAAGCAACATGGGAACCCGAGGAACTTATGATGAAGAACCACCTGAGTATTTTAATCCAATAATATTCTATAAATTTCTAGGACAAAATTATTTGAAGTAGGGGAGAATGTAACACCCCAAGCTTCCACGGTACGCTTCTCTTTGAATAATACAGTAGCATGTGTTGTACGCAACTTCAAGTTCTAACACACACCACAACCAATCAAACTAGACGTTATGAATAGTAATACCCACTTTTTGAAATTTTATAAAATTTATCTTTCAAAATGGACTTAATTTTTGGATTCGGAATATCGAAATTAGCTTAGGGTGAATTTTTGGTATTTTTCTGAAAACTTTCAATTTTTGATGAATAGTAAAAACACTGAGTTATAGTTTAAAACCAAATTTCTATTTAAATAATTATTTATTTTATTTAAATTTAATTAAGGTCAAAATAGATACATAATAACTATATAAGTTCAATATAATATATAAAAATTTTATTGAACTTTCACCGTCTTTTACCCACATCCTAGGAGAATTTGGAAATTCACATAAAACTTAATTTTACCGCTTCTATGAGTGAAATTTTATAAATGAGAGAGACACGGTTAATATTAAGGACTAAAATGTGGTTCAATAAGACAAAAATAATTTTTGGTGAATAGTAACTTTTTACTTTTATTTACCATGGTTAAAATTAAATAGGGTAATTGAGGGTAAAATGATATTAATATTACCCTAACACATGTCCTAATTCTATTGGACAAGTGTATATCGACCAAAAACAACCTTAGGAATAAAATATTATCATTTAGGTCCACTTGGATTAGATTAGGACATTTATTATTATTTAATTCAAAGAAGAGTTAAACGAGTTAAAATCAAAGTTTATTAACTAAAAAAATTTAATATAGGGTTATACATAAGATAAATTTGATTATAAATATTAATTAGAAAGATAAAAAGATTTCCTACATAATAGTATTTTATTTATAATTTTTATACATTAAATAATTTAATTTATTTATGACACAATGGTGATGCAGTAATTACCTAATTAATGAAATATTAAAATAATTGATAACATAAATAAAAAAATAAATGTAATTTGAGACATTTTATGAATTACACTAATTTTATAGGTTAATATGACATGTTAGTATTGATTTAATTATGTTTTTTCGAATTAATCATGCTGTTATAATTTTCACAAAAATCAAATACCAAATAGTGTCAAAATTGACATAAAAGGGTTTTTAAAACAAATATTATATTATTAATTGATATTCAATTCCTAAAAATATAATTTTCGGACAATAGACTTATATAATGATAGTTGTATCATTAATTAACCACTTGGAGTTCTCTTGGATGTATATGGTAAGTTTATTAACCATATAATATAAAAGTACAAAGAGACGTGGTAAATGTCAATCTATTTAACTAAGAATTAAATATAAATGATATGGTTAATTTAGTGACCCAAACCTGTCTAAAATCTATTGGTTGAAATTATTTTGACCCATATCCACCTTATAATTTGAATAGTCTACTTTTGATTCATTATAAACTGAATATGAATTTATTATAAATTAATACTTTAAGTTTTTTCTAAAGAGCCCCTCCTCCCCCTTATAAAAGGACACCACTTCTATCCAATACTTCATAACTTCAAAGCCTTTTGGTTCAGCCAACCTCTACCCAAATACCCTCTAAACTATCCTCCCTTAATCCTAGAGGCATTACTTTAGTCAAAAACCAACCTAAGGATCTCTTTTGATCAAATCAAAAAGAAGAACCCGAAGAAGAGGTAATGTTTTCACCACCCTTTTTCAAGTTCCTTTCTTCTTCAACTTCTTCTTTCTTTGTTGTTTCCATTCTAAAATAATAACTCCAGTATATTCTATATACTATGATTTTATTATAAATATGGTACAACCATATTCAGTATTCTATCCATCCTTTTAATGACATGTCACCATACGTGCGTACGTACGGCCTACCATCTCCACGTCGTGGTGTAATTGTTATTCAATACATTATTAATTGGATGGGTATAATAATGATGTGTAATTCATGTAAATAATAAATATAACATGATAATGATTATTTATATATGATATACCATCCAATTATATATTATTTTAATATAAAAAGAATGATATTGTTGCTCGTGCGTACATACGGACTACCGTCTCCACGAACACGATGAGATCCATTCCCAATCATATCCATTCAAGTATAATTCTCATTTGATGGTTAAAAATAATGTTTAAAGACTTGATATAATTCTGGATATGAATAATATACAACCTATCCATAAAAAACACGACTTATGTAACAAAACATATAAAAGAAAATGAGTAAGTTAACACCCAAAACGACGATAATACTAAGATATTATTAACAAAGCAATGTTAAAAGATCATATATGATATCATATTAATGCATATGATTCTTGTATAATTTAATAAAAATTATTTCACCATTATACAAGAGGTTAAACTACCCTCAACCAAGGAAAAGTACAAGGTAATGGTTTATTTCACAATCTCTTCATTATCCGAGGTTGTTTATACGTAATTATCTACTGGGACCTCTTTATCATCCACATCCATGTTTCGTAAAAACGTATTTCAAATCATTTTTAATATTTAATAGAAAATGGGTTAAAGTAATTTATACCCTTATGTTTTTTGAAAGTAATCTTTTCGTCGATTTCCAAACAAGGTACTTTTTGACCTTTTCGACAAATTTAAGGTAAGAATGTTTTTTTTAACTTATACGGCGGGTGCGGCTATTTTCTGCCATTATAACATCGTCGAAGCTTCCCTTACAATCTTATAAGAATATTTTCAAAATAAATGTTTTCTTTATGTGACTCTTAAATTATTTCAAAATATAAATAGATATGTCTCTAAAAAACGGTTTTGATTTCATCTATGTTAACATCCTTTGATGGATTTTAAGTTTATTTGAAGTTGATTTATTATGATACAAAACTTCCATATTTGATTGAAGGTTTTGTGATATTTTTTACTATGGATGTGCTATTTGTATACCATTCATGGTTTATGGTTAAATTATTGACATTTCTTATGCTATTTTTAATACGAATGTTTATGTTATATTTCAACCTTTTCATATGAGGAATGTATTGGACTTATTAAGTGACGGGTGGATCCCGCTATAGCTTCTCGATGCATCGGTAGGTCTCATGAGACAAATATATGTGGAATTGGCCGAGGCCCTTTCCCAATTTGATTTATGGTTTTGGCCGAGGCCTTAATCATTTTTAGACGTCTTGGCCGAGGCCTTGACAAAATGTTTCAGAATGTCCAGCATTATACATTCCCTCATTATGGAAATAATATTGATGGTTCATGTGGTCATTCGACTAGTAGAATACCCATGATTATGTTTTATTATGGAATTATTTACTCATCTCATATTATTTCCATAAAATTATTCTTTTTTATTATTAGTAAAGGCGTGTGGTTTCAATTATTTACCATGCTTAATATTTATGTCATTTTCCGCTGTATTACTTACCCTTACTGAGCGTTTGAGCTCACCCCTTTCTTATGTTTCATTTTCCCAGGATATGAAGAAGTTAGTTATGAGTGACCTGCAGGCATAATCTAGGAGGCTTGGATGTTTCTGATGAAATATATTTTTGTTTTATTTCTTTTCAAGCTGTAAAGTTGAACTTATGTATGAAGCTTGTTTCCTATAATACTAAACTGATCGGTCTTTCGAGAAATGATTTCATTATGATCATGCCAATGTTATGTAATAATTCACCGACTCTAGGTAACTAGGGTTGGGGCATTACATTTTCATATTTGAAAATTAAATATTATAAAATTTATTCCAAATTTTGAATGAAATTATTTAATAATGTTCATTTAATTTTTTATCATAATGAATAGTAACACTACGGGAAAAATGGGCATTTGCGACGGGTTATTTGCGACGGGGAAAAATCCCGTCGCAAATAGTCCCGTTAAAAACATATTTGCGACGGGGGAGTTCCCCCGTCGCAAATAAGTAGTTATTTGCGACGGGATCGCTTGCCCCGTCGCAAAAGGCCTGGCGCACTTTGCGCGCCAAACCGCGGGAAGGTTATTTGCGACGGGCGGTTACCACTCGTCGCAAATAGTATGTCGGTGGGTTATTTTTTGCGACGGGACCCGTCGCAAATAACTATTTAACCATTGACCGTAATAAATGCAGGTTAAGGTATTTGCGACGGGATACCCGTCGCAATTAGCCTCGTCGCAAATAATCTAACCTATAAATACCCTCATCCGTTTTTTTTCATTCATTCTCAAAATCGGTCTTCTACTTCTCTCAAAACTCTATTCTTAGAGTTTAGCGTTTCTTGAGTTTAATTTTTTTTTTTTCTGGAGTTGATATTGAAGTTTTCAACAACGATCAGAGATCAACCTCAAATCAATTTTAAAGGTATTTATTTTCATTTTAATTTAATATTTATTTTAAAGTCTTTATTAGTTTCAATTATTCTTAATTAGTTGTAATTTAATTATGTTTACATTGTTTTGTTACTTAATAAATTTAAATTATTAGTATTCATTGTTCATATTTAAATGGTAATTAGGAATAATTAGTAATAATTACAAATAATTACAAATAATTACAAATAATTAGTAATAAATACCAATAATTAGGAATAATTAGTAATAATTAGTAATAATTAGTAATAATTAGTAATAATTACCAATAATTAGTAATAATTCGTAATAATTAGTAATAATTACCAATAATAAGTAATAATTACCAATAATTAGTAATAATTACCAATAATTAGTAATAATTACCAATAATTAGTAATAATTACGAATAATTACCAATAATTAGTAATAATTAGTAATAATTACCAATAATTATCAATAATTAGTAATAATTAGTAATAATTACCAATAATTAGGAATAATTACTAATAATTAGGAATAATTACTAATAATTAGTAATAATTAGGAATAATTAGCAATAATTAGGAATAATTAGTAATAATTAGTAATAATTATCAATAATTATCAATAATTACCAATAATTAGTAATAATTAGGAAATAATTAGTAATAATTACCAATAATTAGTAATAATTACCAATAATTAGTAATAATTACCAATAATTAGTAATAATTACCAATAATTAGTAATAATTACCAATAATTATCAATAATTAGTAATAATTACCAATAATTAGTAATAATTACCAATAATTAGTAATAATTACCAAAATTCGTAATAATTAGCAATAATTAGTAATAATTACCAATAATTAGTAATAATTACCAATAATTAGTAATAATTACCAATAATTAGTAATAATTACCAAAAATTAGTAATAATTACCAATAATTAGCAATAATTTCCAATAATTAGTAATAATTAGTAATAATTAGGAAATAATTAGTAATAATTACCAATAATTAGTAATAATTACCAATAATTAGTAATAATTACCAATAATTAGTAATAATTATCAATAATTATCAATAATTAGTAATAATTACCAATAATTAGTAATAATTACCAATAATTAGTAATAATTACCAAAATTCGTAATAATTAGTAATAATTAGTAATAATTACCAATAATTAGTTGTAATTGCCAATAATTAGTAATAATTAACAATAATTAGTAATAATTACCAATAATTAGTAATAATTAACAATAATTAGTAATAATTACCAATAATTACCAATAATTAGTAATAATTAGTAATAATTCGTAATAATTACCAATAATTACCCATAATTAGTAATAATTATCAATAATTAACAATAATTACCACTAATTAGTAATAATTAGTAATAATTACCAATGATTATCAATAATTAGTAATAATTAGTAATAATTACCAATAATTAGGAATAATTACCAATAATTAGGAATAATTAGTAATAATTAGTAATAATTAGGAATAATTACCAATAATTAGGAATAATTAGTAATAATTAGTAATAATTAGTAATAATTATCAATAATTATCAATAATTACCAATAATTAGTAATAATTAGTAATAATTAGGAAATAATTAGTAATAATTACCAATAATTAGTAATAATTACCAATAATTAGTAATAATTACCAATAATTAGTAATAATTACCAATAACTATCAATAATTAGTTATAATTACCAATAATTAGTAATAATTACCAATAATTAGTAATAATTACCAAAATTCGTAATAATTAGTAATAATTAGTAATAATTACCTATAATTAGTAATAATTACCAATAATTAGTAATAATTACCAATAATTAGTAATAATTACCAAAAATTAGTAATAATTACCAATAATTAGTAATAATTACCAATAATTAGTAATAATTACCAATAATTATCAATAATTAGTAATAATTACCAATAATTAGTAATAATTACCAATAATTAGTAATAATTACCAATAATTATCAATAATTAGTAATAATTAACAATAATTAGTAATAATTACCAATAATTAGTAATAATTACCAAAATTCATAATAATTAGTAATAATTAGTAATAATTACCAATAATTAGTAATAATTACCAATAATTAGTAATAATTACCAAAAATTAGTAATAATTACCAATAATTAGTAATAATTACCAATAATTAGTAATAATTCATAATAATTACCAAGAATTAGTAATAATTACCAATAATTAGTAATAATTAACAATAATTAGTAATAATTACCAATAATTAGTAATAATTAACAATAATTAGTAATAATTACCAATAATTAGTAATAATTACCAATAATTAGTAATAAATAACAATAATTAGTAATAATTACCAATAATTACCAATAATTAGTAATAATTAGTAATAATTCGTAATAATTACCAATAATTAGTAATAATTACCAATAATTACCAATAATTACCCATAATTAGTAATAATTATCAATAATTACCAATAATTACCACTAATTAGTAATAATTAGTAATAATTACCAATAATTAGTAATAATTAGTAATAATTGCCATTAATTAATAATAATTAGTAATAATTCGTAATAATTACCAATAATTGGTAATAATTACCAATAATTACTAATTATTGGTAATAATTACAAATAATTAGTAATAATTACCCATAATTAGTAATAATTAACGATAATTAGTAATAATTAACGATAATTAGTAATAATTACCAATAATTACCAATAATTACCCATAATTAGTAATAATTATCAATAATTACTAATAATTACCACTAATTAGTAATAATTAGTAATAATTACCAATAATTAGTAATAATTTGTAATAATTACCAATAATTAGTAATAATTAGAAATAATTACCAATAATTACCACTAATTAGTAATAATTACCAATAATTAGTAATAATTAACATTAATTATTAATAATTACCAATAATTTGTAATAATTACCAATAATTAATTTGTGCAGCTACAGCAGATTATGACGCTCTATGCAAACTTGAAGAAGATGTTGTTGTAATTATATGTAAACTGAAAAAAAAAATTTCTGTCGTCTTTCTTCGACTCAATGGAAAATTTGGTTTTACATTTGCCATATGAAGCCAAATGTGGAGGTCCAGTACAGTTTCGATGGATGTACCCATTTGAAAGATGCATGCAAAAATTGAAAAGAAAAGTACGTAACAAAGCATCTGTTGAAGGATCTATTGCAGAAGCTTATTTGCAAGAGGAAATATCTTTTTTCTGCTCCCATTATTTTGAATCTGAGTATCCTTAAAAACACAACCGAATGGTACGAAACGAGAGGAATATTGATGAAATCGACAATCAATTATCTGTTTTCAACCAGCCAGAGCTTGGTTTTGGTGGAGTTTATGAACGCTGGCTTTCGGATGATGAACATCCCAGAGCTCATACGTATGTTCTGCTCAACTGTGAAGATATGACATCAGTTGTACTGTAAGTGTTTATATCACTTATTCTATCATTTATGTTACAGTAAATAACTTTGTTTTTTATAGGTTGTATGATAATCATATCAAGAAACAAATTCCACAAATTACAGCAGCTGCTCTCGAAGAACGCCGACAGAAAAACTTCTCTCTGGGGTTTCAAAAACTGGTAACATAAATTCTTTATCTTTTAGAAACTCATTCAAGGTATAGTTTACTATATTGATAATTATTTCACAAATTTTCAGGTGTCTCGACATGCTGATAAAATTGAAAAACGACTGTGTATATTGAGTAACCCACCTTCCAAACTTGTTAAAACTTATAATGCATATGTGGTGAATGGATTTCGATTTCACACACATGCATATGGGGAATAAAAAAAAACAATGAACAGTGGAGTTAGCTTGAGAGGATCTCATCATCAAGAAAATGAAGTTGACTTTTATGGCATACTTGATGAAATCATTGAACTCTATTATCTTGGACAACATTACATAACCATGTTCAAATGTCGGTGGTTGGATACAGAGAGAGGCGTGCGTGTTCATCCGACTCATGGAATCATCGATATTAAATATAAAAGTTTTCTCGCAGTAAATGAACCATTCTTATTGGATAAACAGGCACATCAAGTTTATTACGCAAAGTACTGTGCTACATCAAAAGACTTGACTGATTGGTGGAGTGTAATAAAAATCAAAATTCGAGGCAATCAGTTTAGTCAAAGTGAATGTGCTTTCACTGATGTACAAAGAATTGAAGTTTTTCAAGAGAGTACTCAAAATCAATCTTTTTTACAAAGAGACATGAGTATCGATGACGACACCCCACATTTAAGAGTCGGTGATGACGATGATGCTAATGATGTCACATATGAATTTGAAATGGTAAGAGATGAAGCAACTGGAACTTGAATGGATATCGATGATGTTGAGGAGCAATATGAAGATGACATTGACATATATGAAGATGATGATGAAGATAAACACTGATAGAATTCTATGGTAGTTATATACAATCATAATATATATATATGTATATATAATATTAATTATCAATTATTTTCTAACAACATTAACATTTTCTGTTTCAGATGGACGACGACACATTTCGTGAGTTGGCGGATGCTGACCTGCCTTTCGATGCGGATGAGTTGCTGGCAGATGACCCTCAGCCTGTGGGCGCTCCAGGGAGTACGCGGAGGGGGCACGGTCTTGCACGATTGATGATTCCTGACCCCATCCCCGAGCGACGTCCATGTCTTGGGTTTGATCCACGCACACGGAGGTGTGATAACCTGTGTGATAACCTGTGGATTTGACTAAGATTTCATTAATCTATTCACATAATAAATGTTTATTATTTTTACAGTTTTTCGCATATAGCAGTCAGACAGGGCAGCGCTATTTTGCACAACTATTTCTCTCAGTCGTGGACCACATGGGAGCAGATTTCCATTGATGTGTAGCAGGCCATGTTCGGACATTGGTTGGTACGTACGTAAATAAATAATTTTTATTTTGAAAATTATTTCATTTCTAACTTGATATTTTGATTTATTTGTAGGGTTTATGGTATCCGATCGAGGATACCATGCGTGACGCCATCCACAAGGCATGGGAGGTGGCCATGTGTGATCGCTTTCGTCAGTTTCTGCACAATTTAAGAAAAGCTGCCATGAAGAAAGCAGGAGTGTCATATTTTGACGAGTCATGTAGAGCACACCGACCAGAGTACATTTCATCCCATGTATGGGATGGATTATGTAGGCACTGGTTGAGTGGTGCATTTCAGAGGAGATCATTAGTGGAGAGGCAGAATCGGGGGAGACAAAAGGTAACTCATCAAGCTGGGAGTCGTTCTTTTAGTACTCATAGACAGCATCTGGTACGTACATTATTTATAAATATTTTATATAAATATAAATATTAACAGTTTATTTTGTATTCTTATAGGCTGTCGAGCACCCCGATATTACGGAGTAAGACGTATATCGGAGGATGTATAGTGATCCTGCTACTGGGAAGCTCAGAGGTGATCGTCAGCATCACATCGTGGTCAGTATTATTTGTTTTCAAGTTTAAAAATTAACTGCATATAATATATTCACAATTTTAATTTTAAATTGCAACTACAGGAGTCATATGAGGCCGCAGCGTCACAGACCCGGCCTGAGAGTCAGGACGAGTCATCAGATCAGACCACTGGCCGTCAGTTTGATGAGGCGGCATGGATACAGGCCACCCAGTATGCCTTCGAGAAGGGCTGGGTAGTTGGTATCAGCTCTTGACTGACTCCCGGAGATTATTATGGCAGTGTTGCGATGTCGGCGTCCAGCTCGAGAGGAGCTCGTGCATCTTCTTCTGCTACATAGTATGAGGATTAGTTGCGACCACAGACTGCACTGAAAGAGAGACTTCGACAGGAGCAGGAGCAGATGCGTCAACAGCATGAGGAGGAGCGTCGACGCCAGCAGCAGCTGTACGAGGAGCAGACGAGTCGGTGGTAGCAGCAGCATCAGGAGCAGATTGAGTACATGCGCCGACTCACTCATGCTTTAGGTATAGAGTTTCCTCCACCACCATCTGTAGATCCCCCCTCCCCCCCCCCCCCCTCCTTCAGATTAGAGTTTGTTGTTATGTTATAAAATTTGTTAAATCAAAATATGATTTTTTTTCTATTCGTAGTTTTTGTCTCATTATAAAATATTAATAATATTATATTTTGAAATAACAATATTAATATGAATAATAATATTATTTATATTTTATAATATTAAATTTTATATATATATTAAAATTTTATAATATTATAATTTAAGTATATTTTTTTGTAATATTTTAATTATTTTAATTTTTAATATTTGAATGTAAAATAATTCTATTATTTTTATATTAATTAAAATAACTTATTAATATTTTTTTTATTTATGAATTATAATTCTAATATTATTATATTAATTAAATCATTTATTAATATTCTATTATTTTTTATTTTTGAATTATAATTCTATTATTATTGTACTAATTAAAATAATTTATTAATAATTTATTATTTTTATTTGTGAATTATAATTCTATTATTATATTAATTAAAATCATTTATTAATATTTTATTATTTTTTATTTTTGAATTATAATTGGATTATTATTATATTAATTAAAATAATTTATTAATAATTTATTTTTTTTATTTTTTTATAGTATTTGCGACGGGATACTATGCTCGTCGCAAATAGTATTATTATTATATGCATGAAAATAATTTATTAATAGTTTTTTATTTTTTTTAAAAAAAATAGTATTTGTGACGGGTCCCGTCGCAAATACTATTTTAAAAGTTTTTTACAAATATACGGAGTACTATTTGCGACGGGGAGAATCCCCGTCGCAAAAAAAGTCTTTAGCGACGGGCCCATCGCAAATACTTGTTGTTGCGACACCATTTTCAGCAACGGGCCATTTGCGAGGGGCCCCCGTCGCGAAAAGCCATTTGTGACGGGATCCCGTCGCAAACGACCTGTCGCAAATACTTGTTTTTCTAGTAGTGTAACTGTGTTTAAAGTTTTCCATCATGGTAATGGGTAAAACGGGTTAATCAAGGATAAAAATATGAAATAAAGTCTCAAAATCAACCCAAAACTTTCCTTTATTTAATAGGATGAGTTTAATTTTACCATAAACATTCTATATTTTCAAATATTTTATTTTTATGCCACATAACTTTAATCACAATCTGTATATTATATTAAGTTATGGATAATTGAAAAATATCACTCTCTATCACTTATTATGTTCTCATGATATAGTTATTGATAAAAATTATATTTAAATGAAAATTTAAGATATAATTTATGAATAATAACCTATATTTATGATATTAATTCATTTTTTATTTTTATACGAGGTTTAATTTCCTTGAATTTTTACATAATCTTAACGTAGTGTTTGTTCAAGAAGTATAAAAATCAAATAAATAATTTTAAAAACATTAAAAATAAGATATTTTAGATGTATTGTGGTGTTATAAAAATTTTATGAATCATTATAATGTATTGGTTATATTTATTGTTTTTTATTCGAATTCCATTGTTATATTGATGCTTTTAATTTTAGGATATGTGAATAATCATGAAAATAAGTGCAAATGATATTTAATTTTTAAAAAATATTTTTAAATCCTTATAAAATTAAAAAAAATAATTGATTGGCTCAAGTGAATGGTAAATTTCCTATTATAAAACAATGGTTCATAAATTTTCCACTTTTAATTTTTAAAATTACTTTCATGATCATTAAAGATTAAAAAATTTATAATGGTTCTGGTTAAAGAGGGTTAATGAGGAGGTTAAACCAAAATATAATATTTAAAATGACTTTTAAACCTATATATAATTGATTGGTTGATTATATTTTGACCTTATACTATTTATATTAAAAAATTATTCATTTTATATTTGTTTCACATGAGTAATACATATATTACATTTTAATGTTTCAAGCATTTACAAGTTTTTTACCCACCTCACTTATAAAAGAGAACATCACATCCTCTCTTCATCACATAATTTTATCCACTTATATCAGAAAATACCTACCCAAATTTCTTTATATATTTCTTACCCACGCCCTAGGTGTTATTTTATTCCCCAAATATCATCCTTCAAAGGCTTTAGGTTAAATTCCAAGGAGGTTTTCCTGAGAAGAGGTATAACTCTTAACTGAGTGTTTCTGTAATTATTTCTTCTTCTACATCGTTTAAATATTCTATAAAAATAATGATATAATAACATCAGTGTCATAGATAAACTTAAATTTCATTATGTTCATGGTTTAACCCTTTTTAGTCTCATTTTCCATTCAATGATAATTGAAAGCATCGCTCGTACATATGTACGAACTAGCATCTCTATGAAGTGATGTATTCCATTTTCCATCACCACCTTTCATGAATGGATATTATGAAGGATTTAAGTATTTCATATTATATTTATTAAATATTTATTTTTCCTAAAATTTATTTTCATACCCAAATATTTTAAAATAATACTATGTTCGATAACATACAAGACACACAACACCAAGCTTCAACGACAGTAAAATATTATTTTTAAATATGACCATCTTAAACTAGTAGTTGAATTGAAGGGTATGAATAGGATTAGATAAAATATAAAATATAAATATTTATTTATTTATTAATGTATATAAATTTATTTATTAAATCCTAGGAAATAATCACTCAATTTTTAATGAATTCTTTATATGCTTTAAAAATATGCTTCCTTTAAAAATGGTGTTTATTACTTACTCTGAGTGAATATTAAAATTAATTTCTAAAAAAAATTAATTTTTAGTTGCTAAAAATTATATTTTTTAAATTATAATATCAAAATTATTTTAAGGTGAAATTTTGTGATTTTTCTGAAAAGATTCATTTTTCAGTGAATAGTAAAAATACTGATTTTATCGAAAACTATTTTTTCAAGTAATTAAAAGGTACCTGTTTTTTTAATTGGTATTAAAATTAAATTAATTTATTTTAATTAAAAAAATCTCAATAATTTTATTTAAATCAAACATTATTCATAATTTTTATATAAAAACATTTTTATAATAAAAAATCATTTTTCTAGAAAAGTGTTTTTCATCGTGTTTTGTGGGTTTATTTTAAAAGTAAATTCCTCCACTAATATGAATATAAATTTTTAAAATTTATGCTATATTTTTAATTAGGAGGCTAAAATTTTAAATTTAGGTCCCTTTTACTTTTTGGTCATTATGAATAGTAACCTTGGTAAAAATGGTGTCACCATAATAAGGTTAAAACATGTAAAATAAGATTTAAACTACATGATGAGATTTTAAAATCACCCAAATACTTTATTTTATATCATTTTATGAGTTTTTTTCAACCATAATTATCCCAAATTTGAAAATGTGGCATGTATTTCCACTTTCCTTTATTAATGAACTTGATGTTATTTTATGTAAATAATAAAAATAAAATAAGAGTCTTTATTTTAATATCTCTAATATTTTTTCATAGGGATAAAAATTGATTACGATCGGTTATAATTTTTTAAAAAATATTAACAAATTATTTTATTAATAGTATATTTTTTTAATCTTTTATGTTGAATTAATCACCTTAAATACTTACTCAATGCATACACAATGCATGTGTAAGTAGTACAAAACCTTAGTAAATGATTTTAAAAATTTACAAAGTAATTTTTTTTAGTGATTTTTTGTGTTAAAGTATTTTTTTTAATAAATATAATTTATTATTGAGGTTTAAAACTTTTATATTCTAGTTTCATTTTTATTTAGATTCCTTTAAAGCCAAACTATCTGAATATACCCAAAATGACTTTAACAGTATCTTATGTTAAATGATATTTTATCAAATTATTTAAAATTTATAAAAAACATATATTTTTTCAATTAAATGGGATATAGTATATAATATCAAACATTTTACACTTATGGGTCACTTTTTATTTTATATTAACTTTGTTGGTCTTTAAAGAGTAAAAAACATTGATATCGCGATAATCATAAAAACGGTTAAGGAGGGGTTAAAAATAAGAGATAAGGGTTAAAAATAATCTAAACATGTCTAAAGTTTATTGAAATAAATTATTTATACATATATTCAACCTTTATTATAATTATATAAAAATTGTTCCACTATAACATGAAAATTAATTTATATTAATTTAACACATTATATAATTTCAAGGGTTCCTCTCTCCTCTCTTATATAAAGACACCATCTCCCGTCTCTTTAACACACTTCTTGAGAAATTTAGATCAAAAATTATCGATATAAATCACTTTCAAATCATCCTATTTACATTCTATTGGTATTTTAATCACTAAAATACCAACAAATAAGTCTTAATGTGTAAGAAAAAGGATGTTCTTCAAAGAGGGGGTAATCATCTTAATCAATAATTTTCATTTTACATATTCTTATACCTACTCCAATTGTGTCCCAACCATTACAATATTATAAAATAATTATATCCCATATAAAAATAATTTTCTATGTTAATGGAATAAAATTATTCATATCCTTCTCCATCAAATGGGAAAAAAACATCATTCGTGCGTACGCATGGACAACCACCACGTAAGCTAATGAAATTGATTTTCCATCACTGCCTTTCATGGATGGTTAAAATTATGGATTTAACATATAAATATGATATTAATTTCATAATAATGACACATTATGTATAATATATCATCTATATTCATACCATTCCAATCACTACAACACAATATTTTCACGTTTGTACGTACGGACTACTGTCTCCACGTATGGTGTACTTAATTTTTCTATACAACCTATCATATATGGATATGGGGATGTATTTAATGAAGTTATTTGATTTTTATAACATGGTAATTATTATGTAAATATGGGATTTTATTTTCATTCCTTATTTTTCATCCAATGTAAAGTAAACAAACATCGCATGTGTGTATGTGTAGACTACTTCCTCCTGGGTAGATGTATTTTAATTTTCATGGTGAATTTTATTGGATGGGTTTAATTTGTATTTTATAGAAAAAAATGGTGATTTTATTATGATTATTATTTTAAACATAATGTATCAATAATCCCTTTTACCATGGTTATCCTACTATAGTCATTTTTCAATTACGAAATAAACGTCTTCAAAACACCTAACATGAACTTAATTGATTACGTAATTAAATATTTCATTGAAATAAATCAAGTAATGGATTAATTATAAGGGAATAAACCTTTAAAATTTTATTAGAAAAATTAATTAATTAGTATAAGTTTATTATATAGTAGTTAAATGACATACAAAGAAAGTGGGGACTCGAGGTAAGCGGTTTCCTAACTAAATATCCTTTTATTGGCTTATAACAATTCTTCATTGAATTTGTTATTAAATTATTATACATGAATTAATATATAATTTTTTTATTAAATATTTACACTTGTTTTATGTGTATTTACATATGTTTATATAATAAATTCATGGATTAATTATGACTTGGTCTAAAAACAGGCAAGGGAATGCAAGAATTTGGACCATATTAGATAAATACATCTCCAACCTCCAAGGCATTGACACCTTCACCCATCATTCCATTAAGCACCTCAATATATATCTATATGATCATTCACCATTGGTGGTGTAGCTAAAATTGGAGCTTATAAGGGAGAATCGCTTTTTCTTTTCTAATAATTGGTTCCAAATGGAAGGGTTTATGAAAATGATAAAGGAATCATGGGACAAACTAGATATGGGCCATTTGTGGGAAGGTTTAATGAATCGGTTGTAATGGTTCAAGAATGAAATATAGGAATAGATAATTAGTAGAATGATTAGATAGGATTTCCGAGAGATGTTCAAAGAATATATTTTGAACCTGGATGAGAAGTTTCAAGATTCCTAGGAGGATGATATGTTCATAAACTAGTAAAGAAATAGAATCTACTAGCTAAAAAAATTATTGGAATGGGGAGGACATAGAGGAAAAAATATGGAGATATTTGGGTTAAGGATGGATATAGAAACATAGACATTTTCTAGGATTTCACAAATTATGTAAAGGTGATCATGAAGCTCAATATAAAATTGGATGATGGATCCTATATGGAAGAGGTTGAAGTGGATATTAAATTGGATCTACAATATTTAATAGACATAATGGAAGGGATCATAGGTAAAATAAGGTAATCTCTATTAGAGAAGATATAGAGGAGGTTTCTTGGACTTGAATTTATCAATTTATTGATATCATGCTTAATGATATACTGGAGTATGTTCTAGATGAGTGAGAGATTAAGGAGACAGTTATCACCTTCAATTAGGAGAGTGCTCTCAGCTCGGATGACTTTCTCATATCCTATTTTATAGGGGCTTGGGACATCATAAAGGATCAAGTGGTGGATTTGGTGTGGGACTATTTTAGTGGTGGAGCTCTTAACAGGGTACTTTTTTAATCTAAGGTGGTTCTTATACCAAAAATTAAAGACCCATCCTCCCTTAACCACTACAGTCCAATTTTCCTTTTCAATTTCACCTATAAGGTTCTATTATTTCTTGTCAATAAAAGGCTCATTTGTGTGATTCCAAGGATAATTTTTAGGAACAAAATGAACTTGTGAAATGGAAGTCCATTCAAGGGGTGATCGGTATTGCGAAAGAGATAGTGGATGACATCAATATCACAACCATCAGATTGAATATCATGATAAAAGTTGGCATGGATAAGGCATATGATCATAAGGAATAGAGATTCATTGTTAAAGACATGAGAGATATTAGATTCAGGTAATAGTCTTTCGAGATTTTTTCCAGATGCTTTGTCTCTATATGGATTTCCATTTCATTGATAGGAAGGGGTTTCAGTTTCTTCAAGACTATTAGGGGTCTAAGGTAGGGGATGTCTCTCCCAACCTTTTCATTCCTGTGCAAGAATCTCCTACAATAAATATTAAATGTAGTATAGAGAAGGAAAGTATAGGGGACTACAAAAACAAGACTAAGAGGGTTTAGTTTCTCACCTGATGTTTGTTTCTGACATTCTTTTCTTCTTGAGTTGATAGAAAAAAATCAATTAGTTGTTTCACCAAAATCATGGATTCCAATGGAAAGTGCATTGTTCAATGGATCAATCTAAGGAATAGAAATGTGTTCATATCTAACATGTATTCCTACAGGTGTAGTATAATCACACATGAATAATTAGGTATACTAATTCATGATCTTCTAGTGGTGTATTAAGGAGCTCCAATATCAAATAGATGAATAAAAGAGGTTTTCTTCAAAGAAACTATATCCAGGATCATGGGGATGATAAATAATGAGTAAAAACATATGTTTTACTTTGGTGAGTGTATAAAACTGGTAAATTTTGTTCTAGATTATATCATAATATATGTGTTTTCTATTTTTAAATATCAAAAGGGTACAATTTAAAAGATTGAAAAAATACTAATAGCCTTCATTTGAGATTCCAACCAGCCTGGTAAATGCCATTGGGATTCTTTGAATAGAATTTCTATGACCATTATTGATGGAGGACATAACCATCATAATGTTTTTGAAACCATCAGCACCATGCATGTGAGGATGGCATGGAAAAATTTTGAAGGGAAAACTATATAGGAAAAAGTCATGAGGAATGGGTATAGAAGAAGGTGAGACTTCTAGGAGATTTGAGGAGGGAGATTATTGAGTCTTTCAAATTTCATGTTACATACTTTAAAGATACTGAAAAATAACATGCAATGGGAGGTGGGATGTGGTGAGATCAATTTATGTTATAGAAATTGGGCTGGTATGAAGAATTTTTTCATATGGTGACCTATTCTAATAATTTTATTTAGAGAATAAAGAATGCATCGATTCTTTATCAACACAGTCCATGATCACCAGCAGAAGATTCTCCATGATAACATTTTCATCAATGATGGACCTGACAGATGTGTTAACTCAATGTCATCCATTTGTACCTTTAATTTCCAATATTTCCAATATACGTTGCATAAAAATGTTGAGAATGGTGAATCGGATTCTAAAATCTGGCATAGAGAGATCCTTGTGAAGATTAATTTTTTGGTATAGAAGATTAGAAACCAATATCTACCCATAAATGATAGTGTGCAGATAATGGGTGTTGCAATGGCTTCAAGGTGTCGGTGTGGCGCACTACCTAGCTCCGAAAATGTTTGGATCTTATTATTAAAAATTAGTTGGGATGATGTAATATATAACTTTCTACATCAAGAGATCATGCTAAGTGGGGTGGGGATTCAGTTACACATTTCATTTCAAAATGGTTCTAGGGGGTGGACCAATAGGGAGTGGACATCAAGGCCTCCAGTTTGATTTTCATTATTGATTTCTAGGTAATCTAGGAGGAAATTAACTTAACAAGGGATAGTAAAATATTCTCCCCCTTACTATTTCAGTTCTTTATGAAGTCATGTTTAGTGGATCTTGGGCCTCTCATTGATGAGGTGGGTCATCAGTGGTGCTTAGAAAAATGTTACCAATATTTTCCTATGAGGTGGAATAAAGGTGAAGACGGATCACTGGGAGATGGGTTAAATGGATACCACCCTATATGTATTTTAAAATGAACATTTATGAATCTCATTCTTATGGGGACATGAGAGGATAAATTCTATTTTGGGACCATTCAAGCTCAGTGTTTTTGGGTTTTAGTGTTTTTTAGGGTGGAGGAACATCCTTGGGAGTGGATGTATGAGTGATAGCCATGGGGTTGTTTCTCTATAGGATTTATAATATTTTTATTTCATAAGAGGAGTTGGATATTAGTTTTCTAGTTAGTCTAATTCAAATAAAGAAATTCCCATGTGATCAGACTTAATTAATTATAAATTGATGGAAACGCATTGAACTATGTATTATTGTTTGTCACGCTTGGTTGGAAGGGAACTATGTAGTGGATCTTCTTACTAGTGAGGGGAATACATGTGAGGGAATCGATATGTTTTATTCTAAAGGTTCTTTATCTAATGACTTCCAAATCATTGTTAGGGATTATTCCCTTGGGATGAACCATTTCTTCCCCACATAATTTGGGGCCACTATTTCTCTTCATTTAATTTTAATAAAAATGGAATTGAATGGAATGGTTATGTGTTTCATGTCATGAAAAATTATTTTTTTTTATGTTGTAATTACTACCCCAATAATAAATTTTAACTTATTACTTTATTAAATTCATGTGATTTATAGATCTATATCATATTCTTTATTTTAATGACATTGATTAGGAAGTTACCAAAGTGATAAAGTTTTTGGGTTACAATCTTATTTTGTTTCGAGATTATTTATGTTTAAGGTTGTATTGGGGGAAATTGTATGATCTTATCTTCTTGAACCACATATTTATTATTATCATCTGGTTATTTTTTAAGTTAATATGTTTTTATTTCATTTTCCTCTCTTTGGTACTTATTAATATCGAAATGAATTTTTAAAGGAAAAAACTGAAATTATTTATATTTTTAGATAGAAATATATTCTCTTCCATGTTCATGATCATTGAAATTATTTATAGAATGTTATTTTCTATAAATAAATTATGGTTCAAAAAAAATTAAAATATATTTTACTTTATTTTAGATAGTTTAAAATGAATTTTTTGTTGTTTTCCAAACACGAGACTTTCAGTTTTTACTAGAAGTGTAAAATAGATATACTTTTAAACATTTACCAAATGAATGGATTTTCTTTACATCATAAAAATTATTTTCTTTGATGTTAAATTTATAATTTCCATGGTTATTTTTAATGAAAATACATTTCTCAGTATTCATGTAATTTTTTTTAAAAAAAATATCAAAACAAAAATATATTTTCCCTATTTTCAAATAAATGTCTAAAATGTTATTTAAAATATATATTTTATCTATAAATATTTCTTTTATTATTTTCATATGATCCAATGAGGGTATGTTTCAATGATTCCATTATTATTCTTTCTTTGGATGTCTTATCTATTTGTAACAAGTTAGGATATTCACAACACTAAGAGGGGTGAATTAGTGTTGGGGAATTTTTAAACCAGTCAATACTTTTTATCCTTTTACCTCTTAGACCTATTAAAATATTTGTAATATTTTTCTATCTTTATTTTCATTTGAAATTATATAAAATAATGTATGGGATGGACCATGATATTTTTAAAAGGTTCACTACTCAGTTATAATAGCTAGTACCTATTGTGTATGGTAGTGAAAAATACATAGATTTTCCATTATAATGAGATACTAATAGAAATGGTTTATCCAGGAAATAATACAAAGATCAAGGGTGGTTCCATACAATTTATAGGTCAAGGGATAGAAAAAAAATCATAATTCCATGGATAGGTCAATTCCTAGTCTACCTATAGTGCCTTTATAGATCATTATATTTCATGTGTAGAGAGTATAAAACTTATTTATATTGTTTACAAAACCAATAAATACTTCAACCAATGTGACTTTTTCTAAATTTAATAATGATTATTTTTTCTTATTCATCTTACATTACTTTTATAGTAGTGTAAAAGAAACTTTTCTTCATCTACTCTTGTATGCCATATAGTGAGAAAAACCTTTCTCATCTTTTTAACAACTAAAAATTTCTCCTTTCTTATCTTCTTTTCTGTGAAAAATATATGAAAAACACTTTCCTTATTCTTATATCTTCTTTATCTAGTGAACTTTAATGGAATTGGATCTATTTTTTTACTTCTTTACTTTTATTCTTCATCAATGAAAATAATTTTCACTAGTTATTCTTCTTTCAAAACTATTCATTCTGTGTTTCTCTATATATAACTTGTCTAAATGAAATATCTCCATTGATAACTATCCTTTGAAACCAATTAATTTGATCTCTTCTTATATTCTTCTTCTAGTTCCTATTAATTTGGTAATTCACTAATTCATCTAATACCTATTTTTCTCAATTTTCTAAATCTAATACAGTTTTTCCGATACCTTTTTCATATAATACCCCACTTCTTCATCTAATGATTTATTGATATGTTTAATGCTTCCTTTACATATGGTATATTATGATCTATCTGATACCTCACCATCTGATACACCAAACTGAATTAGAATTAATCTCATGCTTCATGTCTGACACCTCATTATAGAATATCTATTATTAAACAATAATCACATCTAAAATAACTTAATCAAAAACTTCGGAAACCTCTTCATAGAACACATGCTAACATTTATATAGGCATCATTTCTCCAAAAATTTAGGGAGAATTATGAACTCAAATTTGAATTTTATGCTTCCAAATTTGAATTATTTTCTTGAATTAATATAGCCTTGACTACCTTCATAACTTAACACAATTATGAGTAAAAATGATTCATAAAAACTTTCCTAAACACTCACTATCAACATTATTCAAACTTCCTAACATATTTGATAGAATAGTGATCCTTCCATCGTTATTATTAAGTTTTTCAATCACAATGTTTATATTTATATAAAAATTTTAAATATATTCAATCCTTTTTCAAGTAATTATACATAGAAACTTATTCCTATCGTAATTATCTACCTAATATTCATTTGCAAGGTTCTACATTATTCACTATCTCCACTGTATAGTACTACATCATAGTATTTCTCTATTTGGAAAAACAATATAGTATAATGGTCTTCAACTGTATATCTAATAAATCTTCCCAGAATCCTCCATTCAATGACTCTATATAGAATATTAATATAATCACTTTTTCAAAAGAATATGTAAAATGATTTGAAAAACATTGTCTAGTCATTCAAAAACATTAGTTCGTTTCATTTGGAAACTATTTTCTAATGAATTCAAAAACATTTTCCTAATCCTGAGCTTCAAAAACAACTTCATTCTCTGATGATATTTACACGTTTTCTCTATCTAATGACTTTTTTAGGAAACCACTTTCTAATCATTCAAAAACCTGCTTCTTCTATCCTAGAAACCTAATTTTTATGACTCCATCAACCAACTTAGCTAAATTCATTAATTACTTGAATTAAACATGATTTTAATTTCTTTTAAGAACAAAAAAACATAACATGATTTCCCTACATTTTATAGTGGATTTATATCTTCAAATAATTATCTTCAGTAACAATCACAAGGAATTGTGATGTTTAATTAATGATAAATACATCACTCATCATCAATTGATATTTTGTGTCTATAACACTTGGTATGATGACCTCAATCTGTTAGAATTCATGAAATCTTCTTAATCCGCTAGATTCTTATTTCTCTTTTTGGAACACTCCATCCAAAAACAATAGTCTATTATATTCCATGTATCTGTCTGGAATATTTGATCATGAATCCTTATAAGGAAACTTCTTATAAAAACTTCATGATGTTAATAAAAAACATGTTTATCCTAAACATTGAGGCACACATTATAAATTGAATATCAACTCATCAATCATCATATGTAACTGAATTTCTTTAAATAATCTTTCACCTTTAAATAAAAAATATATTCCAAATATTCCTAAGAAAAGAACACCATTTATCCTATTTCATGATAACATGACTTGGTAACCTCTTACCTTCCTTCTTATCTTTTACAATAATCTTGGATTCCAAATTCTTCATTAATAGGCTTGGATACTTTAATAAAACTTCTAAAAAACATATCTTTACAAATTATTTAATATATTGAAATCAATTAAAGCCTAAAATTCATTTAAAATTATTCAAAACTATTGATAATAAATACAACACATATAAAGTGGACTCTTCTACCCCCTTTATTTATTGGAAAATATTCAAAATGAATTTTTGAATATGAGAATCTTTATCCTATTTATCTACCCATTATTGAAAAGAATTGAACAGTACCTAGGAAAATGGTATTAATTAATTATTAAGAATTATGACATTAATCACCTCACTATATGTCTAATTGATCCATTCTTGATGTAAAAAACAAGGGGATTTGATTTAGACAGCAAATTTATCTATTTCCAATAGAAATTGATACCAAATGAGATGATTGCACATAATCTTGTATTCACGGGATTACCACATGTATTCTAAGTTTAAGATAAAAATTGTGATATAAAACTATTTTAAAAAAAATCAAAATGGAATTAATTTACTCACTTTAACATATAGATTAAAATAATTCAAGTACAAATAAAATTACTAGCATCCTTAGTGCACTTTCATTATTCCACTTGTCTTATTCCACTAATTCTTCAATTTCTCCCAATTTGTGTTAAGATTTTTTATTTTCGTAACCAATGATGAGATATTAAAAAAATTGTACATTTTCCAATGAAACTCATTTAGGAACATTACAAAATAATATTATTTTTCATGAAAAAATAATTTATGAAGCTTCTTAAACACACTCAACCTATCTACCACTCAAGGAGTCATTCCTTAGGATCTTCATAATGATTAATATCTTTAATATATATTTTCATTATTTTATTCATGTTGAGAATACACCAAAAAAGATCTTCCTCTTGTAGCTGTCTGTACTTTTTCCATTTCTACATCTTCATTAGGTATGATATTCCTCAATATATTCCTAATGAATTTCAAATTTAAGATAAAAACAAGATGATATCGTATTTAATTTTCTATCATGTGTTGACAAAAACAACTTAAAATTTATCAAGGATGGAACACTAATTATATTTTTTAGTGTACTAATTTAGGAATCATCCTAGGATAGAATGTTATTTAGAGGATATTATCTAATGCTAACATCCCATCAACTTCCGTGGGTTCTCCCCTAGGGAACATGATTCACCTTTAATTCCCATCATTTTAATCACACATATACTTCATAATGGTTAAGGGAATAAGGTGGTTATTCCTTTATTCTTAATGTGAATAGAAATGATGAGATGATTTTCTCAACCATTTTTCTTCATTTCTTTTCATCTCTATTCTTGAACATATTAAATTCAATTATAATTTATTTTTTAGTTTCATGGATCTTTTTAATTATCCAACTACTTGGTGTGGACAGAATTTATTCTTATCAACCTTCATTTTCAATGCATTACTTATTCTTCTTATGGAACATATTATTCAAGAATATTGGTAGGAAAGATTTTTCATTTTTTCCATATTTATTACATATCTCACACATAACTTATTACACATTAGGGTTATATTTATTGTAAGTATACTCAAAGAATTATAGATATTCATGTGGAACCTTTTCTTTTCCTTAACACTGTCTTCTTATTTTACTTCAGTAATAATTCTATAATTTTAAAGAACTATTGTTCAAATGAATAATATATCATTAAAGTAGTTTTTTTCCTCTTTAAGTCACCACATGAATTATTCTATGTATATTTTCTCACATCTTCACTTTCAGATATTTAAATCCTATTAAATTTATTAGATTTGGTATCCAACTTCCTTTATTTTATTTTTATTGATATATTTTTGGGAGAATTATTGTTTGAAACATTATTATTAATACTTACCAAGATTACTTATTCTTTATTCACTAACTTCTATGGTCTTATTTTCATATATGGTTTTGATACATGTTGAGATAAGTATGCACCAATCTTGTGGAAATCATTATTGCATACAAAAAATATATTTTCAAGTATTCCAAAACTATTGGAAGTATATATATTTTACTTATTCTATTGATGTTTCCACCTCATATCTAGATTTTTCCCTCTTAACATGGTCTTCCTTTATTCTTTTTCTTATAGATAGTTTTACTAACACTAAAATTCCCTATACTAACCATTTTTTTATTAAACATTAATACAATATTTATTATAAAAAATTACACATAATATAACCCGGAGATTGATTGGTCTACTATATTTGGGAAATTAGTTACATTACATAACAACTTAAAACATGAAAAGATACGTATTTATTGAAAATGATTTAACATGACTAAAATGTGCATTCGTACTTAGCACTACATGGGATAACCTGTAGACATGCATGAGAAAGGGTTGAGCTATAAATCCCAATAAGGAGATAAATAAGGCATAACATGAGGAATAAAATACATTTTAGAAAATAGGAACATCAATGGAGCATAAAATGAAAATGAATAAAAATTAATTGCATAGCATGATAATCATAATATGGGAAATATGAAAAAAAACATAAAACACTACATCATAAACATAGTTCAAGGATAAACCCGCCAAGACATCATGGTAGAAAAGGTAGAATAAAGGAATCAGGTAAACCCCCTATACCAAAATGACATATCATGGTACTAACCATTATATAATGCATTAGAGTGCTATCAGGGCGCACCCTTTGTAATCATTTCATTCTCATACTTAAGTGTGCCACATAGATCATATAACATGGATTCATTCAACATAATAATGTATTACATGATAAAGTAATATGAAAAAAACAATTAATTCTATAATAAATAAATATATGTGAATAATTATGAATACCCTTGATATAAAAATGGGTATGGTGTTCACTACACAATTACTTTTTCATGGAAAAACACAGTGCAATTTCGGCAGCATAACAGTGTCATATAGAAATTCATAAAATGGGTTGACGAAAGATAAAGGGGTATATAATTATTTAAAAATTAAATATATATTAATAGGTACATGTAAAGGAATTTCCAAACATAAATAATTGGAAATATAAGGTGTAACAAAATAAGAAACTTGATGATAGAGCAGAAAGGAAATAACCCTAACAAAATTTTAGCATGGTAACGGTTGTGCATAAATCTTCATAGTAGTGATAAATAAGAGTGAAATGGGATCTAATAATTTAGACATAAAATGGAAAGTAATTGGGATATTTAATAACATATTCCAATATAATAAAATGTAAATTAAAAGACATAACATTAAAATAAGTGCTTGATAAAAGAGGAGAGTGGAAGATCCCTTATGAAATTTAGACATAGTAATGGATTAGGTAAGGGTCAAAATGAGAGAGTATAAATTTTCTATAAATAAAATAATATCAATTTTAAAGTAATGGAATCATAATTAATGAATTAAAATATAACCAATTGAAATTATAAAGACTAATTTTAGGGAATATTCTTGAATTGAAAGAAGGAGAGGAAGGTGAGGATCCCTTACTTGAATGTGTGACCCTAAAGGCTTGGGAGGGGATTATAGAGATCTTGGGGTGCCTTTGGAGGACTCTAAAGAGTGGAATTCATAGTTTATATGTGCTATAAGAAGTTATAGTGAATAGAAATGGAAACTTGGGTAGGTTTATATAGGGAAACAGGGGGATTTCTTTATTATTTTGGTTTTGGACACTATATAATAAAATATTCAAAACGAAATCATCCCATGGTTTTTTAGATGGTTTCTAAGAAAGGTAAGTGTTTTATATTATTTTATAATTCCAAGGTCTTATGTTAATAAAATGATTCCCTTGATTTTGTGGAGGTGAGTCACACTCTCAAAGAAATTATTTTAAAATCTTAAAATATATTATAACACATGGAGGATACATTAAGGCTTTATAAAATAAATAAAATAAACATAAAATTACATTATATTAAATGAAAAAACATATATTTGTATGAGTATACCTTTTATTGTATATATTACATCACTATTGGTCTGTTATGATGTTATAAAACACACCGTATATTTATACTATATTTAATTTTTACCCAAAAAAATCCATTGTCTCAAAAAATTATGAAAAAATCAACATCAGATAAATTTTATGTATTGATTTAAAAAATTATATTTATTTTTTCTAAATAATTTTCTAAATATGTGAATTTTCAATTTTAAAATAAAAAATATTTTTATTGAAAATTATAGGTTTTTTACAATAACATTTTTTGAACCCTTATAAAAATTACATTTGACTTCATAAAAATTATATAATCATTTATATTCAATAAAAAATTATTGATAATATTTTATTAAATTATTATTTATTTAAAAAATCCATTAATTAATTGATTGAATTAGAATATTAACCAAAAATACAATTTCATCTTTATTGAATAAAAAATTAAAAACATTTATAAAGTAATGATAATAGGATGAAAATATATTAATTATTATATAAAAAATAATATACATATTACTATTTATAGAGTATTGATACATATGCCTTTAATACACCAGCATACTCCCTAAGAGTAAGGAACGCTATGGTGGGGCTTTTATGGGGTTGTTCGGTGAACATGGTTTGTTATGTGATCTCAATGATCTTGAACATCTCCCGTAAATTGTTTTGCTCATGATTAAGTTGTTGGATCTCAACTTGGGATTGGTTTAAAGAAAATCCCAAAAAAATTATCTCCCTTAGAAGCTCTGATAAATGGGATTCATAGGGTATGATCATACTGGTTGATTCCATCACTTTGTTTGTCTGTGCCAAAAGAATCTTTTAAAACCTTATATTTAAACTAGTCATGTGATCATTGTTCAATGGCTATATTATCAATGGTAAAGATACTTAACAGTCATTTAAATCTAATTGGATATAATAAAACAAAATAAGTTCACAAGTTTTCTATAACCATAATACATTTAATTAAATCAAAAATGGGAATTTTATTCATAATAGTTTGAGTCATAACAATATTTCCCCTTTTAGAAATTTCACCCTCAAATTTTCCTTTTCCTGCACTTAAAATAGATGAGGGTAACTCTGATTCATCACTTCCTTTGGTTCCCACATTACTTCTTATAACTTTTGGTTTCTCCAAAACACTTTTACTAGGGGAATCATCTTATTTCAAAGAAATATTTTTCTATGATCTAAGATCTTCCCCAGTTTCTCCTCATAGGAAATATCATTCTCCAATGGTACCACCTTTGGATTTAGTACATGTGAGGGGTCTAGTATGTACTTTCTCAAGAGGGATATATGTAATATATCATGTAATTGAGATAGTTTTATTGGGATTGAAAGTAGATAGGTCACGTATCTAATGCGATAAAGTATCAAAAAGGGCCAATGCACCTTGGACTAAGATTTACCTTCTTCCAAAATCTCATCACTCTCTTCCATGGAGTTTTGTTGAGTAATATCATGTATCCAACATCAAAATTGAGGTCACGTCAATGATTGTTAGCAAAGATCTTTTGTTGACCCTGGCCAGCCTTAATGTGATGTTGAATGGTCTTAACTTTTTCCACCATTTCCTCAACCATTTCAATACCTAGATGTTTTTTTACCAACTTCATCCCAACATGTTGGTATTCTACACCTATTCCTATAAAGGGCTTCATAGGGAGCCATTTGGATTCCTGAGTGGAAATTATTATTGTAAGTGAAATTGACTATAGGGATATGTTGGTCTCATCCTCCTTTGAAGTCAATTGAAAATTCTCTCAACATCTTTCCAAGTGTTTGTATAGTCCTCTTATATTTTCCATCAGTTTGAGGGTTATAGGTCATACAGAAGTTCAGATAAATCTTTAGATAATGATGTATAATTTTCCAAAACATAGAGGTGGATCTTGAAACTTGATCAAACATAATCGAAAATGGTACTTTATACAACCTTACCACTTTTTTATGTATATCTATACAAATTGATCTAGTGACAAATCCTCTCAAATTGCAATGAAGAGTGTAGTCTTTGTAAGACGGTCTACAAAAACCTAGATAGAATTATTTCCCTTGGATATATTTGAAATTCTGGTGACAAAGTCCATGGTGATTTTTTTCCATTTCCATATTGGTATGGGTAATATATGTATCATCCCCTTATACTTATACCTTTCAGACTTCACTTGCTGATAAACTAGGCACATTGATGTATAATTAGCGATGTCCTTCTTCATTTTTTCCCACCAATAGTTCTCTTGGATATATTGATACATTTTTTTTATTGGGTGAATGGATAAATTCAATCTATGTTTATCATCTAATAGATCACTCTTTGACTCAGGATTTTATAGAACACATAGTTTTGACTCAAATCTCATAATTCCTTCTTCATTAACATTGAACTCTGAGGATTTCCCTTTTCTTATAGTTTTCACTTTATTTTAAATTCCCATATCAACTTTTTGAGAATCATTTAAAATTTCAATAAGAGATGGTTGAGAAATAATTTGTTAAATGATTGATGATATTGCTTTCATTACAATTCCCATGTCCATCCTCTTTAAATTTAAGAATATTGGATCCTTCTCAATTCTCATTGATGATATAATTGTTTTATTCCTTCAACTTAGAGCATCCTCCACATTGTTCACTTTCCTAGGATGGTAGTGGATTGAGAATTCGTAATCCCTGATGATCTATAACCATCTTCATTGGCGCATATTCATCTCTTTCAGTGTGAATATATATTTAAGACTATTATGATCTGTATATATTTCAAACTTCTCCCCAAAGAGATAATTCCACTAAATTTTAAAAGTGATGATCACTGCTTCTAACTCCAAATCAAGTGTAGGATAGTTTTTCTCATGAATTTTCAACTAACTTGAATTATATGCTATGAATTTGTCATTTTTCATTAACACACAACTCAATACACTCTTTGAACCATCATTGAAAATTATGAAAAGTTCCACACTTGTGGGTAGTGTGAGCACAGGGGAAATGATAAGCATCATTTTCAACTCCATGAATATTTATTTACATTCATCATTAAATTAAAATTTGACTCCCTTACGAGTCATATTGGTAATAGGGTTTTGATAATCGTGAGAATTTTCTCACAAATCAGTGATGAAATCCAGCTAACCCAAGGAAATAGAAGATACCTATCATAGATGTTGACCTCATCCATCCTTCATGTAATGACTCGAACTTTTTAATTATATTTGTTTCCTAATTTTGTGTTTTATTTTATTTTTATAATAAACAAAACTATTTCCATTAATTAATGAAGTGGTTATAATTAAAATAGGATTGTTGGGTTTCGACTGTTATATGACCGTTGGTCAATATGACCATTAGAAACTATAATATTAATGTTGTATTTTTATAAATATGGTTATCTTGGATAATTAATATAGAAAAAATATTGAATTGTCTCATCCAGTAGACTCGATCCATATGAAGCCCATCTGTCAGAGCTTGGGAAGGGGGTAGCATCACTGGGCTTTACTCTGGACCAAGCCCAAGCCGAACTTCAATGTATGAAGCTTGAATGGAATCACCTAAGGGAGAAGTTCAAGCTGATAGAAATCACCACTTGGGCAATGTTGTCTAAGCCACCCCAATATTCTATCACTATAGCACACCTAACACTTAGGTCCCATGCTAGTGTAATAAGGGGTTATGTAACAAGACCTTAGCTGCCTTGTGTAATCCTTTTATATAAATAAAATTTTTATTTCTTCTTATGGAAATGTTTGTGAATTTAAAATATCCGGATAAATATAGGATGTGTTTTATTTAGGAAAAAAGGGTATTTTAAAATATTTTTGTATTCATTAAATAATTAATAATGTGAAATGATTTTCAAAAAATGGTCTTCTACAGTTGTTATCAGTGAGAAATTTAGAGTCTAATAAGATCAACTTGGTTTTTAGTGAATAGTAAAGTAGGAACAGTAACATACCTATATGAATAGTAATGAATAGTAATTTGACCAAAAATTAGAAACTTCACCCATGAATGTCTAAATACATTTTAGAAATCTTATAAGTGAAAAAATGATCATAGTATAAGTTTTGGTATTTTTATATGCCATAAATATTTTATTTAAAATTTTATGATAAATTTAATAATTTAAAATGGAAATGTATTTTCATAAAATTTAATCATAAATTTTTACTTTATTGTATTATGGGTATACGATATTTTTATGGGACCTTGTTTACTTTTTTAAGGAGTTACAATATGAGTTATAGTTTTAAAGTTGTATTTTCAGAATAAATAATGATTTTATTTAAAAATTAAATTAAAAATATTTAGAAAATTATTTTCATAAAATGGACTTCATTTTTGAATTCAGGGCATCAATATTAGGTTAGGGTAAATTTTTGGGTTTTTTCTGAAACAGTTGAATTTTTGATGAATAGTAAAAATGCAGTTTTGAGTTTTGGGTGTTTAATGACATCATTAATGATGTAATAATGATGTAAGATTTCTGGTCGACTTATGAATAGTTATATATTCTATTAGTTCTCCCAAGTGGCCAATACCTTGGTCAAATACCATGGGCAATCCCATGGTTTGGCAAATACCACTGATGAGGTGTCCTTTGGAAATTAATAATTTATTCACTCACTTTCCTAGGGGTGTCCATGGGTCGGGACGGGTCGGGACGGGTCGGGTCAGGGGTGTTCTAGAGCCCGACCCAACACCGACAGGCCGGGTCGGGTCTCATACTTCGCGGGTAGGTGACCCGACCCAACCCAAACCGCTGGGGTCGGGTTACCCGACTCATGGTCGAACGACCCGACCCGACCCAACCCTCTGCGGGTCGGGTCAGTTTGGATCAGGTTACTTGGGTGAACCCGACCCAACCCGAGCCAACCCGAGCCAGCCCGAGCCAGACCCAGCCCCTCCCTCCCCCCATACCCGACCCCTGCACTACCCAGACCCGACCCCTCCCTCCCCCCTGTGTGTAGCTAGACCCCCCCTGTGCAGCTAGACCCCCCCTGTACAGCCAACCCCCCACCAGACCCAGCCATCCCCCCACCAGACCCAGCCAGCCCCCCCCCCCCTGTGCAGCCAGCCCCCCAAACCCAGCCCCACATCCCCCTCCCCCATGCACCCAACCCCCCAGACCCAGCCCCCCCCCCCACCACCACCAGACCCCGGTCCAGCCCCCAGCACCCCCTGTACAGCCAGCCCCCTAGAGCAGACCCAGCCACTCCCCCCTAGACCCCTATCCAGACCCATCCAGCCCCACAGACCCAGCCCCCTCCCCCCCTGTGTGGATAGCCCCCCAGACCCAACCCCCACCCCCTGGGCACCCAACCCCCATCCCCCACCCCCTGTGCACCCATCCCCCCAGCCCCCACCCCCTGTGCAGCCAGCCCCCCAAACCCAGCCCCCCCTCCCCCCTGACTGACACCTGTGTAGGAATCCAGCCTCTCAGACCCCGCCCCCCTCCCCCTTGTGCAGCCAACCCCCCAGAGTACCCAGCCCCTCCCCCCCCCCCCCCCCAGACCCCTGTCTAGCCCCCCAGACCCACCCCCCCCCAAGACCCATGTCCAGCCTCTCCCCCCAGCCCCCCATGTCTTGTGTGGCCAGCCCCCCAGACCCAACCCCTCCCCCCCCCCCATACCCCTGTCCAGAAACCACATTCAATAATCAAACTGAAAATAATTGTGCATTTGAATTTGTAACACTATGGACAGAAAACTATAATGCAACTATATATCAGCATTCATGCTGAGCTAAATATATAAATAAATTCATTTCTGCATTATCAAATAATTTCTTGTTTGAAATGCACTTAAAAACCTCAAACCTTTACTTATAAAAAAACTGTTTGGAAAACTGATAGGTGGGAAAAAACATCTTGGAAAACAACCATACCAATGTCTTGGTACAAAGATAGAACTGCAGCTTCTCATGGGTGGTCTAGAAGTGGTTGTGCCCAAAAGCCATGGAACACCTTAGCTCGATGATTTTGATGACACAGATGAGCGTGAGGATGTTGATGGCACACATTAGTAGGGCATTGGTTCTGTACCCAAAAGAATGTATCTTTCTCCCCCATACTCATCCAATGACCACAGGCACCGACACCTGAAGAATCGTGTAACTATTTATTACAAGTAATAAGTTCTATAAATAATTTTCAATAAGTGCTGAAAAAAAGTCCAAGTTGATTGAAAAATAAAATATGATTGCTCTTTTTTTAAACACATTATCACCTGATGCACAATGGTGATTGCTCTCTCTCTCCTGGCTTATTCTTTACAGTGAACTTCTTATTCAATCTCTCACACATGGTCACTAGATGCACAGTGATGAAAATCACTCGAACACAATTGTACCCCCAGACCCCCCCCCCCCCCCAGACCCCCCTGTCCAGCCCCCCAGACCCAGCCCCTCCCCCCCAGACCCCTGTCCAGCCCTCCCAGACCCATCTGGGCCCCTCCCTCCCCCAAACCTAGCCCCTCCCCTGTCCTCCAGCCCCTCCCATGTCCAGTGTCTAGCCCCACCAGACCCAGCCCCTCCCCCGAGACCCCTGCCCAGCCCCTCCCCTGTCCAGCCCCCCCAGACCCAGCCCCTCCCTCCCCCAGACCCAGCCCCACCCCTGTCCATCTCCTCCCATGTCCAGTGTCCAGCCCCACCAGACCCAGTAGCCCCTCCCCCCCAGACCCCTATCCAGCCCCTCCCCTGTCCAGCCCTCCAGACCCAGCCCCTCCCTCCCCCAGACCCAGCCCCTCCCTCCCCCAGACCCAGCCCCTCCCTTGTCCATCCCCTCCCCTGTCCAGTGTACATCCCACTACCAGACCCAGCAGCCCCTCCCCCCTAGACCCTTGTCCAGCCCCTCCCCTGTCCATCCCCCCAAACCCAGCCCAGCCCATCCCCTCCCCCCCAGACCCCTGTCCAGCCCCTCCCCTGTCCAGCCCTCCCAGACCCATCCGGGCCCCTCCATCCCCCAGACCCAGTCCCTCCCCTATCCTCTAGCCCCTCCCATGTCCAGTTTACAGCCCCACCAGACCCATCCCCTCCCCCCCCCCCAGACCCCTGCCCAACCCCTCCCCTATTCATCCCCCCAGACCCAGCCCCTCCCTCTCCCAGACCTAGCCCCTCCTCTGTCTATCCCCTCCCATGTCCAGTGTCCAGCCCCACCAGACCTAGAAGCCCCTCCCCCCCAGACCCCTGTCTATCCCCTCCCCTGTCCAGCCCTCCAGACCCAGCCCCTCCCTCCCCCAGACCCAGCCCCTCCCTTGTCCATCCCCTCCCCTATCCAGTGTCCATCCCCACCACCAGACCCAGCAGCCCCTCCCCCCCAGACCCCTGTCCATCCCCCCCAAACCCATCCCAGCCCATCCCCTCCCCCCCAGACCCCTATCCAGCCCCCCCCCCCAGACCAAGCCCCTCCGAGAGCATGCATGGAGGGAATGAAATGAAAACATTGTAGGTAACAGGCAGGAACATGCTTATTATGAAATCAGAAATGAATGAAAATGGATGAAATATGAAACACTCATCTATAGACATTTCAATATCAAATAAGGTAGTGGGTAGGTAGTTGATCCTTCACTGATTCATCAACCATATTTAAAAAATAATCACAAACCTAGCCTATATCATACAACAAGATCTAAAAAAAACTCATATGTGATGACAGTATTATGAAAAGAATTTGTAAAATAATCATAAATTTATACCTTAATTAAGAGTGCTCTATAATCCTTGCTTCTTCTAATTTAGATAGTGAAACTCTGATCATGAATTGTGATGGATGGTGGCATATCTTAAAAAAACACAAAAAAAGAACAATTCAGTCTTGTACTTTTTCAAACAAATGTTTATAATTGAAAAATGAAAAATGATAAAAAAAAATCATAATATTTTTAATGCTAGTACCTGATTCAATTGATTCCACTTCTTCTAGTTGATTTCGAATGTCAATTGGTTTAGAATTTCTAAACCAATTTTGTGAGCAAATTAATGCTTCAACAGTGTTGGGATTCAAACAACTACGAAATGGATCAAGGACTCGTCCTCCTGTACTAAAAGCTGACTCTGAAGATACTGTAGTTAAAGGAATTGCTAGAATATCTCTATCAATGCATGAGAGAACATGATATTTGCTTGCCTTTCCTTTCCACCAACCCAAAATATCAAATCCTTCAAAATCATCCTCACAATCATCAATCCCAAGATATCTCTCCAGTTCATTCCTTTGTTGTGTCATCTGCCTTTTCCTTTTCTTTAATCTATATGCATCTTTCCATTTCTCATCATCCTCACTATCGGTACTAGCATCATGAATATGTGACTCTTGATGAGAACTGGACTCACATTTATCACCAACAACTGCAATGGGATATCTACATTTGTAAAACTCATAGAGATTATTCAGAACCTCTGTTAATTTACTGATCAACTGATTTTTGTCTTCTTCATCATCAAACATCATTTCAAAACTATCCCGAACATATTCCAATTTATATTGGGGATCAAGAACAATTGCCACAAGAAAGAGAGAATTAAAATTTGAACCAATACCCCAATACTTGTCCAACTTAAGCTTCATTGTAATGGCCATTGCACTCATAGTAATATCATGACTCTTCATCTATTTCTTGATTTTTCTATATATGTCACAAAGTGTATGAAAGAATGTGTGACATGTCACATGCAAAGAACCAGAAAACTCAACAGTGCTATCATAAAAAATTTTAGGAACTTGACAAATACACGAGCACGCTCCCAATCATATGTTGTAGGAGCCCCACCTTCACAGACAAGAGCACTCCTAAAACTTGCATCCTTCTCAAGGTGAATAACTACTTTTTCATACTTCTCTACAATATCCAACATAAAGTAACAATAATTACACCTAGTAGGCACATCAAGAATTATGGCATGTTTACTAGGAATTTATAACTCCTCGGTTATGCTTTTGAAAAGAGCCAATCTTGAAGGAGAACTTCTCACAAATTTGCAGGAAGCTCTGATTCTAGCAATTGATGTCGATATTTCCATTAACCCATCACTAACAATAAGGTTTAAAATATGTGCACAACATCTAACATGAATATACTCTCCATTAAGGATAGACCCATTCCAATCATTAACCCTCCTCACCAAATAACTGGTCGCTGTATTATTAGAAGTAGCATTATCCAATGTAACAGTGTTAATCCTTTCAATCCCCCATTGTTTCAATGTCTGTTCTAATACTCGGCCAATTGTTTCTCCTTTATAATCCGCAACAATACAAAATCGGATGATTTTTTTATTCAATATCCAATTATCATCAATAAAATGTGTAGTGACACACATATAATTCAAATTCTGAATTGAAGTCCATGTATCGGTGGTAAGACATACCATGTGAGAGAACATATCAAACATAGAATTCAATTTTTCTTTCTCAGCCAAATATAACTGCAAGCAATCCCTAGTAATTGTTTGCCTAGATGGAACTTGAAATTGAGGTTGAACAACTTCAATAAATTCTCTAAAACCTTGATTCTCAACATACTTAAATGATAACTCATCAATGATTATCATTTTAGCAAGAGCTATTCTTCACTCTTCTTGGTTAAAATGAGCTACTGAAATTTTAACCATCCCATCATCCTCATCTTCACACTTCTTCCTAAGACCAAGAGTGGTTTGACTTTTGTCAAGATTTTTGTGTGGATTTTTGTTTCACCTTATCAAATGTCTATTTAGATTACTAGTTCCATATTGGCCAGATGTTCAAGCATAATCTTTTCCACAATAATTACAAACAGCTCTACCATTTTTCTTATGAAAATGATCCCAAGCTTGAGAAATTCTAGAACTAGTAGGAGCTTTAGGAATTGTTACCTTTTCAGGAGACCCATTACCCTCACTTTCTTCAATTGGTATGTTACTACTCCCCCCTCCTATTTCTATTGAATGTGTAGTTAGGGTAGACCCCATCTGACTTTGGGTTCTTGCGCCAAATACAGGATTATAACCACTTATTTTATCACCTTCCATGATCTCTAGATGCTGTCAAAGGGAATAATTAATGAAATGAAAATCCATAAAGTCATAAAAAATTGACAATAATCATAAAAGGCAAGTCACACCACCATGATTCTTACTCAAAAAGATCCAATATAAGCACATAAAAAAAACGTGACAACTCATAAGCCAAAAATAATCAATGACCACAACATAATGAATAATCCATGTAGAAACACACAAGGAGCTAATGAAACATGTTTCTCTTGGAGTTAATACATTGAACCTTCTATCAATAAGTTAACGGTGACACAACTCATTTCCAAAATTACTTTCAAAAAGCCTCATTGGTGGTGACAGACAGACCCACTATCTAGTTATAACATTCTACTATGGTATGGGTGTCTATCCAAGTTATTACACTCAAGAAACATTCCTAAATTTTACACTTGGTAACCTAGGTTCCTCATGTTTTGGATAAAAATATGTAGTTAACATAAAGAAAATGTTTTAATGTGAGATGCACACTACCCTAAGGCATTATAACAAAATAATAAAATAAAATTTTACCTCTAACACACACACCCTCTTAAATTTAATAAATTGACTCATCCAAAACTAGGAAACATGAATCAAAATTCATATAATCAAATTAATTCTCATAAGTATAAACAATAGGTGATAGCACACTCATCAATGGTGTAAAAGGAAGATAAATTCTAAATAATCACCAACCAAACTCAAAGCACTAATAAAGGTTTTCAAATAAAAATTGCTTACCAATTAGTGAACTAAGTGAACCAATCCAGACCGAACACACACACAACAATAGGCAGGAGGAGGAGGCGCCACAAAGCACACCCAAAATCCAAATTTTTCAATCTCAATACTATTTTAATCCACCTTTAAAAGAAAGATAAATACTAAAAAATCAACAACCAAATTAAATTCAAAGCCCTGCCACCACTAATAGTAATAGGGGTTACAGAAATTGATTATTTTTGTTAGTATGTTATACAGGAGGAGGAGGCGCCGCAAGCCAAGGTTTGGGAACTCGGGGAAGGAGGAAGGAGGAGAGGGAGGATATGGTTTTGTCCAACTGCAACTGGCGAGGGAAGGAAGGGAGAGTAGGGGGTTTCGTTCGACAGCAACTCACGGGGGAAGAGAGTAGGGGGGTTTTGTTTCGTTTGACCATAACTTGAGTAGGGGCCGACGCGGGAGAGAGAGGAGGAGGGTGAGAGTGCGAGGGAGGAGAGGAAAGACTCGTCGATCACAACTCGCGAGGGAAGAGGAATACGGGGGTAGGGTTTCTTCGGTCAGGGGGAGAGGAGGTAGAGATCACGAGGGAGAAGAAATAATTGTCGGTTCGGGGGGTGAGTGAGGTCGGCCCTCCCTGCGTCGCGGCTAAGTGTGAGATCGGGATTTTTTTTCTGGTTGGGCACCCATCGGGTCACGGGTCGGGTCGGGTCTAAATGACCCCAACCCGAGACCTGACCAAACCCATATAAAATTGACCCTATTTGAACCCGACCCGAGGGTTTTTTTTGTAACCCGACCCAACCCGACCCAACCCGGTCGGGTCGGGTCAAACCCATCGGTTCGGGTCAAGTCTGGACACCCCTACACTTTCCCTATAAATAGCAATCCATTCCCTCATTCATTTCATTTCAAAATCCTCCCCAATGAATTTCTAGTCTCTTTACCTCCCAAGGAGTCCTCCCAAGGTTCCCTCAATCCTCCCAAGGTCCTTAACATCAATCTTTCGAAGTCACTCTTAAGGTAAGGGATCCTATCACCCCCATCTTTTAAGTCATGAATTCCTTCATGTTGTGTCTTCTAGTTTTCGTCTCTTTATGTTGAGGGTATGTTATTATATGTTCTCATTACTTTCCATTTCATGTATAATTGTTTAGAGACCCTTTTTCCTCTCATCAATTTGTTTTATAAATTTATAAGTGACGTCGTTAGGCTGCTGAATTTCTCATAAAAGAAATCGCTTCTTCTCTTTCCTTTCAGGTTTCCTTTTCTTGTGGTATGTCATTAAAATATCCATACCATGTTCTTATATCCATGTTATTATGTATTTATATTGTAATATGAGTTATTTATGAGTGGTTTACCCTTGTAACCTCTCTTTTTATTATTTTCTAAAACCATGTTATATAGTCGTTATGCTGTAGAAATTTCATCTCAAAATTTCTATCTCTTTCTCTCTAGAAATTATCTTATTTATTTATGTGAATACCCTGACCTATTTAATTTATATGGGTGTTCATAAATATATAAAAATTATATATTTTATTCTAGAATGTACATACATATAACCCTCACTCCATTTCCATGGGTTATAAATGATATAATGATCTTATTTTAAAGAGCTTTTAAAACGTCACGATTTTGAAATGAAACTCATTTCTTTTATTCTCTATGGGTTATTTATGAAATGTTTTATTATTATCTATGTGTCTCACATGTAAATAAATACATATTAAGGGTTCTCCCTGATAGAGATCTAATGCATTGGATAAATAATTAATCTCTATAGATGACATGTTTCACGATACCTTGATGAATAACTTTGGTAATTTTTATGACACCTCGGGGATAAACCTTGGTGATATGTTCATGAATGTCTTAATGAAATTTTGTAGCCACATATTCAAGTTATATTTCAAGTTATTTTAATTATGATATTTATATACTTCCATTTCTCATGTCCTTATGTTTTTATTCAAGTTCATATTGATGTCACAAGTAAACTGATTCCCTTATTTACCCTTACTGGGCCTTCTGCTCACCCTTTCCTTTAAATGTATGTCTCCAGGTTATGAGATGAAATAATTGTACTAGGATGAACTTATGATGAAGTATTAAAAGTGGATTAGAATAATTTTTTATGTTGTTTCTCATTATTTTGTTCCTAATTTCCAAAACACTAGACTTTAAAGATCCTTTATTTGTAAAATGTAATGAAAAGTTATGTAATAAAAAGGCAGGATTCCATACTTCAGTTTCTTTTTTCTATGAAGGATCCATAGATATCCCATGTATTTTAATGATGTTCCCCAATAATGATATTACCTTCAACCAAATCTCACACTTGTTGTACTTTACATAGATCTTCATCTTCCACAGGGACTTTATCACAATGTTAAGATGATCCTCATGGTCCTTTGTGGATTTTTAATATATTAGAATATCATCTATTAATACTACCATGAATTTTTCAATATAATCTATAAAGACTCTATTCATAAATTCCATGAATATTTATGGAGAATTATTGATTCCAAATAGAATCACTATGAACACATAGTTCTCGTACCTCGTAAAAAATGTGGTCTTGGGGATATCCTCCTTCTTCACCCTAACTTGGTAATATCTTGAACGTAGATTCACCTTAGAGAAGTATTGTACTCCACTTAGTTGATCAAAAAATTCATCAATATTTGTAAAAGGATACTTATTATTTATTGTGATCTTGTTGAGCTCACGATAATCAATGTAAAGAAACATTGACCCATACTTCTTCTTGATGAAGAGGATTGGTGCACCCCATGATAAAGCACCTGGGTGGATTAATCCTTTATTCATATTCTCCTAATGTTTTTTCTTCAGTTTCTCAAGTTCCACAATATCCAACCTATATGGGGTCTTGGATATTGGAAACACCCCAGGTATAAGTTGTATTGAAAATTTGACCACTCGGTTAGGAGGAAGACCAAGAAATTCCTTGGGAAAACATCAGTGTATTCCCTCACAATAGGAATTTCTTCAAGGATGATAATTTCCTTGGACTCAATAATTTGAGCTAGATATTATTTCTCATAGGTCAATAATATCCATGGTTGATATAATGGTTCTAAAGAATATTCATCCACATCCTTCCACTTGTATATAATAGAGGGTAAAATCTCCATATGGAGAGTGATTTTCTTATCGCAATAATTTATGTCGGCTCTATATAGGGAAAGACAATCCATGACTATAATTGCATCAAATTCCAACAGAGGGAGTATGACATGATTTTTTAGGAATATTATCCCACAAACATTGACACATGAGGATTTATAGACTTGGGATGCAATAGTTGTCTCATTTTATATTTTCATTCACATCTATACTTCCTTTCTTTGTGGTGGTGTTTAAATAGTTCTACTAAACTTTCATGATATAAAGGAATGATTGGGACCAGAATGAAATAGTATGTTTGCTGTTCTTGAATGAATAACTAGAATACCTTTCACCACTTCGTTGTTGAGATTCACTTCAGTGGTAGTGATGGAAAAATCTTTCCCTTGATTCCTTGGAGGTTGTTGGTTGCCTCTGAAAACCCTTATCTTAATGTACTAGTTCACAAAGTACCTTGGTTCCTTACAGTTGAAGCAGTGAACAATGCATTGAGGTTTCACCAGAGCATTCATTTCTTATATCACATTATTGGGTTTTTCATTCTAGAAATCATTGTCCAGTTTCCCTTCTCTTCCCCACCTAAATAATTTCCTTATTCCCCAAAGTAAATTTTTAGGGTGGTTCTTTCCACGCCTTTGAAAAGTTGGACACTAAAATTTCATAGCTCTGTTGTATTTATCCATAATATCTCCATAATTAAACTCCACTTTACACTTCTTATCCCAATAATACCCTTGGGATTATGTAATATCTATTTTGACATTGAGGGAACATCAGAAAATTTCCTTTTATCTATCAAATTCATAGATCACTAAATATTTTCATAGACTAGGATTTATCCCAATAAAGAAACTAGAAACCTTGAATTTGGGGGTAACAACAAAACCATATGTGTATCATGCAATTCTTTTGAATTTTTCCTCATACACCCCAATAGATTGATCATTTTTTTCTTGAGTAGAATGAAATCACATTATTTTTTAAGAGGTAGAGTGTGAGGAAAATATTTATCAAGAAACATTTTTTGGAATTCCTTCCACTACATTTTTTTTATTTATTCCTCAAGCTTCATATTCTTGATCAATGTCCACTACTGATCAACTTCTCCCTCCATATGATAAACAACCATAAGAACCTTCTCTTGTTCAGAACATTTAAGGATGTAGAAGATCTTATCAATGGATTTGATCCATTGTTCTGTGATTAAGGGATCATATGATCCATAAAATATAATAGGCCTTTGTCACATGAAGCTTTCAATTTCAGGTTGTTATCTCTTATGGGGGTTTGGGTACTCATCTTGATCTAGGTTTCTATTCATAAAATGAGTTATCTAAGAGAGTATTGTGATAAATATTTTGATTCCTTCTCTCATCGGATTGGGAATCTTATTGGAGAAGTCATCACATTACCCTTTATATCGGTTATTAGCTTGATTCCTTGTATTACTGGCCATTGTCTAGAATAAAAAAAGGAAATTATGGATTATTATCTTAAAATTTAAACACATAAAAGTGAGTCTAATGAAATTAAAGGGATAACTTATAAATTAAATGTATCTCCTTAACATGTGAGTGTATAGGCTTCAATCTATGTTATCCATGATCTATTTCCAAACATATATTCTTATGATAATTTTTTTATTCCCTTAATATTGGTTTGTAATGATATTATGAATTTACCAAATAATATCCCCCGAGAGTGTCAAACAAGGTTTTCAATAAAGCCCATTTTTGTATACTAGATTACCCCGAGTTAGGCCCAGAACATCTTGTAAAAGTTATTACACCTAGGTACATCTATGCCTGAACCATGTCCACTAGTAGTATATAGATAGGAATGTGTTTTATTGATAAAAAATTACTCTATAATTACCAAAATTTAGGGATTTTTTGTTATACTTAGTCTTATCCCTAAATAAATCTCTAGATTTCTCTAATCCTAAGGCTTTCGCTAGAGTTTTCTAATCCTAATCCAAAAATAACAAAACCTATCCTATAATGTCAACTATAACAACCTTATAGTTTTTTACACATTAATACATGATTTATTACATAAAATTACACATAATAAAAAAAATCAATAAGTATAGTGAATTTTGGGAACTAGGTACATTACATAACAACTTAAAACATGAACAGAAACATCTTTATTGAAAACTTCTTTAATATGACCAAAATGTTACTTCATAATTAACACTGCATGGGATAACCTGAGAAAAAACATAAGAAATGGATGAACTATAAATCCTAATAATGGAATAAACAAGGCATAACATGTGGAAGAAAATACATGTTATAAAATAGGCATACCAATGGATCATAAAAGGAAAATGAGTAATAAGTCATGATATAGCATGATAATCATAACATGGGAAATGTGGAAACAACTTAAAGCACTACATCATAAACATAGGTTAAGATTAAACCTTCCAAGAAATCATGGTGGACAAATTACCTTAAATTAAATACATAAAACCCATATCCTAACTTGAAATATTAGGATACTAACCATTACCCAATGCATTGTAGTGCTATCAGGGCGCATCCTTCATAATAATTTCATTCTCATGATTAAGTGTGCCCCATATATCATATAACATGGATTCATTCAAAATCATAATTTATTCCAAGACAAAGTAATGTGGAATAAATACAAGTGTGTATTCAATAAATAAGAACATTTTTATAAATGTGAACACCCTTGATAGGAAAATGGGTATGGTATTTACTACAAAGTTATTTTGGCGTAGAAAATAGCAGTGCAATTTCGGCAACATAACGGTGTTATATAAAAATTCATAAAATGTATTTATGAGAGATAATGGGGTATATAATCATTTAGAAATGAAATTTATAGTAACAAGTACATAGAAATAAATCCCCCAACATAAAAAATGTAAATTTAAGGTGTAACATAATAAAGAAACTTGAAGAAATAGTAGAAAGGAAAGAACTATTAAAAAAATTCTACATGGTAATGGATGTGCATAAAGCTTCATAGGAGGGGTAAATGAGATTAAAATGGGATATCATAATTTATAAATAAAATTAAAAGTAATGGGGATATGTAATAATATATCCCAATATAAGAAAATGGAAATTAAAATACATAACATTAAAAGGAGTTCTTAATAAAAGAGGAGAGTGGAAGATCCCTTACGAAATTTCTGTATAGTAACGACTTAGGTAAGGTTAAAAATGAGAGAGTATAAAGGGTCTCTAAAACAAGTAATATAAATTTTACAGTAAGGGAATAATAATAAATGAATTATAATATAACCAATTGAAATTATAAAGACTAATTTCAAGGAAGATTCTGGAATTGAAATAAGGAGAGGAATGTGAGGATCCCTTACTTGAATGTGTGACTATAAAGGCTTGGGAAGGTCTTCTTGAAATCTTGGGGAACCTTGGGAGGAATTTAGGGAATGGAGGGAAGAGTGGGGATGTGATCCAATGAGCTTTAGTGAAGATAAATGGAAGTTTAGATGGTTTTATATAGGAAAAGAGGAGGATTTCTTTATTATTTTGGTATTAGACACTACATAATAAAATATTCAAACCCATAAACAATTCTATAGTGTATTCCAATAGTTTATATAAAAGGATAGTGTTATAAATTATTTTATAATTCCAATGGACTAAGATAATAAAATAAGTCCCTTTATTATGTGGAGGTGAGTCACACTCTAAAAGAAATGATTTCAAAATCATAAAATTTATTATAAGATTTTGAGGTTTCATTAAAGCTTTATAAAATAAATCAAATAAACAAAAAATTACATTATTTTAAATGGAATACATATATTTTTTTGTGTATACATTTTATAGTATATATTACATCACTATTGGGCCAACATTATGTCATAAAACATACTATATATTTATACGATATTTAATTTTTATCCAAAAATTTGACTGTCTCAGAAAATTATGAAAAATTCACTGTTAGATAATTTTAAAACCTTGATTCCCAAAATAATATTCATTTTATCAGAATAATTTTCTAAATATATTAATTTTTATTTTTAAAATAAAACCATAAATTTTTTTCAAATGGAATGTTATTTACAATTACATTTTTTTACCCTTATAAAAATTACATTTGACTTCATAAAAATTATATGATCACTTATATTAAATAAAATTTATTTAATGATAATTTTTTATTAAAATATTAATTATTAAAAAAACATTAATTAATTAATTAAATTCAAATATTAAAAAAATACTATTTTTGCTTTATTGAATTAAGAATAAATAAATTCATAAAGTAACAATAATAGGATGAAAATATATTCATTATTCTAAAAAAATAATATAAATATTCCTATTTCTAGTTTATTGATATATATCCCTTTAATACACCAAAATTAACCCTAAGAGTAAGGTTCATGATGGTGTGGCTTTCATGGGGTTATTCGGTGAACATGGTTTTGGATGTGATCTCGATGTGCTTAAACTTCTCCCATAAATAGTTTCTCTAATGCTTAAGTTTTTTGATATCATATTGGGATTTTTATAGGGAAAAGCCCAAAAATTATATCTCCCTTAGAAGCTCTAATAAATGGGCTTCATATGGTATGATCCTATTGTTTGTGTCCATCACTTCATTTTTCTATGCTAAAAGGATTTGTTAAAACTCTATATTTATACTAGTCATGTGATCACTATTCAACAGCTATATTATCAAAGGCAAAGATACTTAACTATCATTTAAATAAAACTAGATATAATAAAACAAAATAAGTTCATGTATTTTCTTTAACCATAATACATTTAATTAAATAAAAAAAGGGAATTTTATTCATAATAGTTTGAGTTGTCACATTACTAATGCTCAAACCTATAGAATCACCAACATTGACCCAAAAATCTTGACATTCTCATATCCACTACATGTTTTCTTTGGGTTTTCATCATATCTTATTGGGATCTTTATGGGGAACAAGCTTTCACACATCTTATTCCATCCACCATGGATATGGTGATGGGATTATCATTATTTTTCTTCATTCATACGTTTATAGATTTTTTTTCTAACCTATTATATTCATGAAACTATATTTAGATACATTATTTCATAAAGATATGGATTTTACCCCAACCTTTAAAGTCTTTTGAAATAAATCATTAAATTTATTCATGATATTATTTTCACATGTTAGGGGTCATTTAACAACAAAGTCCTCAATCAATAATTGTATATTTTCATCATCTTTCTCATTATTTTGTGAGGAATCATTATGTACCTTTTTAGGATCAAATAATTTTAATTCAAATTATAGACACCTAATATCGAGGGTCATCTTTTAATATTCATTAAAAAACACCTTCTATTTATAAATATTATTTATTCTATAACCCATTTATAATGAATATTAACTTTTTTTGTAAAAAAGAGGTAAATTCCTTGATCTTCTTGTACTTCACTTCCAATTTTAGATCTTTGAAATCAATATTTTTTATCAATTTTTCTTTAAGTGCATGGATTTTCTCTTCAACAATCTTATTGAATCCATATTTATATTCAACTTCTTTGAGTCGTTTATTTTGAAATTTTGAAAAACTAATTTCATGTTTCACATTTCTTACTGAAAAGGATCAAATTTTTATAGAGATATTTATACATTCTAAAACCTTTTCCTACTAAGCCTTCACCATATTATTTTTCTAAACATCTAGTTATGTGATTTATTCTGGATTACTTTCAATGAATATATAAAAAGGGAGAATATTTCTCTAGGAAAGTAATACATAGTATATTTTAATCTACTAACATATATTTCTTGAGAAATTTTTGATAGATCATCATCACTGCTTATACTAGGTTCTTCTTCTTGAGGACAGTTTGTGTGAGAATTTTTACATAACTCGTTATTACTAAACCCTGATACTCTTAAGGTAGTAATGCCATCCCTTTCCTTACTAGTGATTTGAACCACCTATTATTCACAATCCAATTCAGATCTTTCATATTTTATTATCATGGCCTAAAGAGACTAAATTTCTTTATTCGTCTTAGCTTAAGTGGAAAATATTATCAACTTTATTTTCTCATTATTTCTCATGTTCATTATATTCTTGATAGAAACAGAATTATTCTCTGAGAAAAATGACTCTTCATTAAAATTAAACTTCATCATAAATGTATAAAATAAACTCAAATATTTAAAAGTGAATAACATCAAAGTAGAGAATCCCTAAGAGGTTAACCTTGGATCCAATGCTAATTGTTATGATCTATCAGGGAATGGATCCTTCTATCTCATTACATTGATTTTTTCTAAATCCCATGGTGTGTGGATGGATCCTGTAGTATGTTTGGAAGATTTTGTGAGATAAAATATAGAATCAAGATGAATTCATGACATTAATGGAAGTTTAAAGTTTGAATGTGGAGTTTACGACATGAATAGAAATTTACAGCTTGTGAGAGGGTGGTTATCAGGGAGAAATTTAGTTTGTGAACTTTAAATTCATGATATGAAAGGGTTAAGGGTTGAATTCAATTAATATTTCCCTAAAAATAATTATATTAACATAAAGTTTAGGATGTGAATTGATCTAGTTTTATTGGATCCAAGTGAATCATTTTATGGTGATATTCAAAACTCAATCCACTAATGATATGAATGACATGTTCATGCAATCAATTTGCATATGGAAGTGTTCTTATCAATACCATTAAAAACTTGGTTTCCCTAAAAGACCTATGATTTCCCCTAAATCTTTTAAAACTTCAATTACTCTATTAAGGTGTTTTGCAGCCATTTCAATTTTGATTGATACTTGGATTCCAATGTTTGATTCATGGTGATATGAGGTGATTTTTACATATTTTACTTTTGGTTTATTATATGTTTAGTTTAATTTACTTATTTTTTATCTTTCTTTTCTATGTTAGTTGATCTTCTGCATTCTCATGGAGTAATTTTAATGTTTTTTGGAGTGTTTTTGGAATGACTTACTTGGATGGAAGTATATACCTTATGAAGGATATGGTTGGATATATATATTATTTTTCCCTTCTTGTTTGGGGAATGTTGAAATCCTTAAGGTAGGGGATTCAATTCATCTCCTTGTTTTATGTGAAATCAAAAAAGTTATCTTGATTTATCTATTTGAGAAATAGTGAAATTTTCCTTAATAAATATTAAAATATATTAAAGAATTAATCTTGGTTTTGGTTGTAGTGATCACATGTGTTTATTCCATGTTAATAGTTAGCATCTTGTTTTTCTAGATATTAATCTATATATTTATATTATTTGGTTCAGCATATGTTTTATTCTTAGAAATTCATTAAAGGATGTAAATCTGGTAATTCTAGTTGGATAATTTATAAATAGAAATATTTAATTTAAAATTTTATTCTTATGGTTTGAAAAAACATGATGTTGTACTAAGAAGAATATTTAAATATCTTGTAGTTGTTTATAGACAATGACTTAGGTTTCATGTAGTTGTAACCTATGATAAATGAATTGGTTAATTCAAGAGAGTAATGAATTGGTTTTTTGATAAAGATAATTGTTTGGGGCCATTAAATAATATTTTATTGAGAAGGATAGTTGCCTTGGTTTTAGTGACAGGATTTCATATTGACTCATTTTGTTTTCTTGATGCCTTTTCTGATTCCTCTAGATGAGGATCATTGATATGTGACATGATGTGAGCCTGTAACACCCTGATATTTTATGAGATATATTGTTTTTAATGTATTCTATTGTACTCTACAACAAGATTATCATGATCTATACACAACACTATATTATATTTCATTATACACAACACTAAATTGGATTGTGTTACACACAAGAGTGACCCTCCTCGATATATTGCATTGTATACAATACGGAGTTTCACTAAACAATGATATATTATTAAAATATTATTATTTAATGGGATATAAACTAGCCATTATGAATAGTACTAACCACATTTTAGATTTTTTATAATATTAAAGTTCAACTTAAGTATTTTCTAGAACATGATATAAGAACAAATTCAATTTTTCTGATAAAAGAAGTATTTTTTTTAAATGCAATTTTGTTGCCTATTGATGGTACACAAATTTTAAATCTAGTTTTCAAATATTTTATATATTCTTTTTTACAAAATAAAAATCTTATTTGAAAGCAGGACAAAAAAATTTACTTTGGTTTAATTTTTGGTATTTTTCTGATAAAATTCATATTTTAATAAATAGTAAAAAATATTGCATTTTAATTTAAAACTGCATTTTCATCTAATTTATTTATATAGTTATATTATATTTTTAATTGGTTTTAAAGTGTAATTGGATTAATTTTTTATCATTTAATACAATTTTTGTCATTAGAATTAATTTCACATTTAAATTGGATATAAACACATGCCAATCTTTTGATAGTGTTTACTTCTTAAAAACCCAACTTTATGGTTTTCCCAATGGGATTTGATTTTAAATTAATTAATGCTACTTCTATATTTTTAATTTTGAAAAATGGATTCCATATTTGGAATAAGTGGGTATAAATTATTTTAATAGGCTAATTTTATTTTTATTTTTGAATATTATGAATAGCAACTATGGTAATTTTTATTTACCACAATTAAAGGTAAATCGGGTAAATTAGGGTAAAAAAATATGATAAAGATAATAAAATTACCCTAACACATTCCAAAATCCTATTTTATGAATTAAAGTTAACCTATATCACCTAAGGGTTAGTATTGATTCATTTAATAGACTTTATTTCATGAATGTGATGTAATTATAATTAAAACAAAAGAAAATGACAACATATCACTCTCATATATATTATGAGTATAATAATTTTAATATAGTGATAAACTTGATAAAACTTAAAAAAAAATAGTCACCAGAAATATAATAAAATTAACTACATCATTTAAATTTATTTATAATTTTTAGAGATTAAATAATTACCATTATTGATGAAATAATGGTGATGTAGTAATTATTTTATTGATAGAAATATCAAATAAATGGTTTTAAAAATATTAAAAAAAATATCATATAAATTAATTAATGTGCTCCACAAATTTTCTAGTTACTATGACATGTTAGGAGTGTATTAAATATTTTCGTTCTAATATATCTTCTGTGTTGATTTTTTTTTAAATTAAAATAAATTAATAATATCAAAATTGACACTATTTATATTTTATAAAAATAACAAACTATTAAATTATTTAAAAATCACAAAAAAATATTTTAAAAATTACAAAGTGAAAATTATATGGTCAAAAATTTTATAAATTAACCAATTATGGATGATTTACAACACATAAGTAAATATTTATAAGCATTTAATATTTAGAATATTATTACCACAATTAAAATTAAATAGATTAAAAAATGATAAATCAAAATGATAAAGTTTAAAATAAAATTAAAACAAGTCTAAATTTTATTGGTTAAGAATATTTTGACCCAAAATCATCTTAGCTTAAAAATAATTCACTTTGGAGGAATTTAAATTTAAAAATTAATTTATATTAATTTAATAGTTTTGGTATTTCTAAAGGTGCCCCCCCCCCTCTCTTACAAAAGGGCACCACTCCTTCTTTTTAATCACACCTCTAAAGGAATTTTTCTTTTCTAAGACCTACCAATTTCCTCTCCAAAAACACCTGCCTTTTTTCTAGAGGCCACACTTTTGGTAGAAAACCATCATAGGGAGACCTTTTTTGCAAATGAAAAAGAGATACTCGAAAAAGAGGAAATTATTTTATCACCTCTTTCAAAACTCTTTTATTATTATACTTATTCTTATTATGTTGTTTCCATACTAAAGTAATAAATTCATTATCTTATACATGATTAGGTGTTACTATAGTTATGTGAAAACCTTATACCTCCTTTTAACCATCCTATTAAAAACAATATCACCATGCGTGTGTGCGTACGGCTTACTGTTTCCACGTCGTGGTGTAATATGTTATTCATCAATACTTTATTTGGATGGGTTTAATGATGGGTAAAATGGATATAAATAATTGATGAGTATTATTTATAATTAATATACCACCCAATTTCATACCATTTAACCATCAAAGGGAATGATATTGTCTCTCGTGTGTACGTATAGTCTACCTTCTCCACGACGCGAAGAGATTCAATTTCTACATTAACCATTCAAGAATGATTATAAAGTATATATAATAAATAATTATGAAATATATGACATAATAATTATACTGAATTTATATATATATATATATATATATATCTGTGTGTGTGTGTGTGTGTGTTTCATTTACTTTCTTCCATTCAATTCAATAAAGAAACAGAGACATCATTTATGCGTACGTACAGCCTACCGTCTCAATGAACGGTGTATTTACTTTAATTTATATATCTATTTTATATATTTATATATAGAATATTTATTAGATATAAATCATATTTTACATTATTTAAGTAATTAAATCATGGTCTAAGTAATAATATCAAGAATAAAAAGTGAAAACATGTATGATAAATAAAACGATTATTACCCAAAACATTGCTTTAACATGGAATTGATAAATGAACGGGTAATATAAAGTCATAAGTCAATTGTATATGATGAAAAAATGTTATTATGGTTGTTTTATAAGTTAATAATATGTTTAAACCCACTATACAATAGTTTTGGACACATAAAAAAGAAATCGGATATAAGGTAAGCGATTATTTTTTCTCACTTTTATTTCTTTGGGACGTATGACTTATACACCACCTATTTCTTTTTTGTGGTGTTTATGCTTCCCATGAATTTTTTTATGATTATTATTATGAATGTTATGATATTTACATATGCATATAATTTTCTTTATTTTATGAGTCATACGATTCAACTGATTATAAATTGGTAAGGGATAATTTCACAATCTCATTATTTTCTGAGATTGTTTATAAGTAAGTATTTATTGGGGTATATTTATCATCCATGTCCATGTTTCCAAAATATATAATGTTATTTTTATTATTCTACTATTTTTCGAAGTTAATTTTACCCATTGGAATGAATCTTTCTTTCGTTTTCCATATGATGTACTTTTTGAATTTTTTGGCAAATGTACGAGATATATGTTTTTTTAACTTATACGACATGAATAGATTTTTATGATTTTATAACACCTAATTTCCATGAATATTACCTTAAAATTTTTCAATTTTATGTCTAAATAAATTATTTTATTTTAAAATTTCATGTATTTTTAAGAAAATAAAATATTTTCGAAGAAGAAAGGATATTTTCCTCAAGAATCAATTTCAAGCATTTTATCAAAATTATTTTCCATCTAAGATTAAGGATATGTTTCAATTATAATATCCCTATTATTCATATATTTGATTATTTTTATGATGTAATTATATTTATGAAATCCAATTGTTTTATATGGATTATGTTATGATGGAATGATGTTTAAGAAACCCATTTTATTCTTTCAGTTATGCTATGATAAATGATTTATGTTTTTTGTGGAACACATGATAATGATTTCATTATGAGATGGGTGGGACCTATATCCCCTTCCAATGCATTGGGTCAAGATTTATATCTCATGAGATAGACATTAATGGAATGGAAACTAAATCCAGTTCAGTAATACAGGGCTGAAACAACAAGTAAATCTGGTTCAGTAATACATAGATGGAATAACAAGTAAATTCGGTTCAGTAATACATGGATGGAATGGAAAGTAAATCTAGTTTAGTAATACATGGCTGGAATGGCAAGTAAATTTGGTTTATTAATACATGTATGGAATGGCAAGTAAACTCGGTTCAGTAATGGACTTTTTCCACTATTATGGTCTTAGCTACAATGCCTTGGCTACTATAGAAATCATACTATGTGCTTATTTGTTTACCATAATTCCATGTTTTATGCCAATGATATTTTATCATGGTTAATGTTCCTTTATGATCTATGCCTTATGTACTGGAAAGATTTATTTCATAACTCAATATTTTGATGTTTAAACTATATGTTTATGTTTTTACATTCTTATGTTTATGGTTTGTTTTATGTTCTCCATGTTTACCCTTACTGAGAATTTGAGCTCACTCTTTTTATGTTTTCATTTCCCCAGGATATAAAGAAATTTTTTAGGTATGAAAAAAAAAGCGGGTGAGATATTTATAGTAGATATGGAAGATATTTCACCAAGCTAGAAGATTATGTTCCAAGTTTCCAAAGACACTAAACTAATACAGTCTTTGGGCATATATTTGTGTAATTTATTAAGTATTCCAAAAAAGTAATGTAATTTACATGTACGTAAATCTTGGGTCGTTAGAGTTGGTATCAGAGCTAAGGTTTAGTTAACCTTCTCAAACTAGGATGCAAAAACTTTAGTGAGATCCCTATAGATATTTCTGAAGTATGTCTAGGGATGTCCCTAAGGGTAAGTCTAACTATAGGTTATAGTCATATAATTATGGTAATTATCATGAATAACCTAGGATTAAACCTAACATGTTAGATATCGAAAGTACTCCTCCCTTAATTATGTTGTTTTCCTAGTATGATTTTTTCCTCTCACACTATTCTTTTTGGGTTTTAGAAAATGATTGGAACCTGAAGAAACCATGTTAATGATCAATACACTAGGAAATGAAATGATTGTCCTCCTGATCAACCAAATGTTTTGGGATATGGAATGAAAAATATTATTGGTATACTTACACAAGATATGAATCATTCTGGACTTCCAAATGATCATAGAAGGGAACAAAATTCTATTAAATACTTTATGAGGAAATGTCCACCTTCTTTCAGTGGGTCTTTGGATCCACTTGTTACTAAAAATGGATCAGTACCATTGAAATGATATTTTCTATCCTTCACTATTTGGAATATGAAAAATTCATTTTTCCTATTTATCATTTAGAAGTTGAAGTAGACCAGTGCTGGACTCTAATCAAGAATACAATGCAGCAAGATGAAATTAAATCGATGGAATGGGACGATTTCAAGAATATATTTTTCAATAATTAATTCCCTCGTATTATTTGAACAAATATAGAAATGTATTTCCTTGAGATTAAGTAAAATGATGATGAATCTATTGGTACATATAAGGAAAATTTTACAATACTTTCAACGTATGTTTTTAGCTTTATTATTAAACCTGTAAGTAAACTTGATTGAATATTCAGTGGCTTAAAACCAAGTCTTCAAAGGGAATTAGCTATACGAGACTTTAGTAGCTATAAAGAAATTGTAAGTTATGCTATCAAGTTAGAAATAAAAGTTATTGTTACATATCAATATCATGGTTTTGAAAAGAAACAAAATATGGAGTTAAAAGAAAAATATCAGAACAATTTTGAAAAGAATATGAATGTTTTATTATTATCAAAGTGTGGAAATAATCATGGTGGATAATGTCTTAAAGGGAATAGAAAATGTTTTAACTGTGGAAAATAAGTTCATCATGCAATTTAGTTCTGAAGTAATGGGAAAAAAATTTCTAGTGATGTGAATAGATAAAAGACTACCGAGAATGCACCACCCACACTTCAATGCTACAAGTGTAAGGAAATGAGGCATTATTCTAACTAATTACCTAATTCAAGGGTTATGTATGATTATCTACATAAACAAAATCTTAAGTCCATATACAAATGAAAATAACATGTGATCACTATTGGTGATGTTGAGTATGATAACAAAGTGGTGGAATGATTAAGTTTTTATGTAATGGGATTCCAAAATAGTGTTGTTAAATATCTTTTATAGCATTATGTAATATTGGAATATCTATAAATTGGTCCATTGTGGATTTCCATAAGTATATGTTATCACTAACCATGAAAAGAGATTGAAATATTTTTTGGAAAACACATGACATGCGCATAATGATCTAATAAGGAGATAATGAGATGTTTGATAGTATTAATGACCTCATGACTAATATAAGGAAAAAGTGATATCATGGTTTGAGTATATATATTTTTTGTTATTTCTGGGGTGTCAAAAGAGTAAATTTTTGTAGAATTCATGTTTTCACTAAGGTTCTATGGTAATTCATGTTATTATCTTTTTTTAAGAGAATACATTATTAAGGTATTAACATGTTTGGAATGTTACAACCAAGAACTACCTTATGAGATATGGGAGATAAATGTTATGTTGATTTAGTTCAGCTCTTAATAAATTTTTATATTTTTAGTTTTTTAAGTATTGTAATGTTATTAATTTATGGATAGTATAATTTATATTCAATTTAAATTTTGTTAGATTAATTTATTATCTCACTATAGGTGGACTTATTCATATTTTATTACTTATGCTAACATTTTGTTGAGACAGATGGAATGGTCTATCATTATATTTTTGGATCACATGATCTGTTAACACTTCAGGAATGAAAAATTCAACTTTATTTCTTTGAATAAGAGATTAAGTGGAAATTTTTCAAGGCACAACAAAAAATGAGATAGTACTGAAATCAAGAAAGTATTTCTTCTCAAGTTCATTAACTTTAGGAAAAGGATCTTGAAAACCAAAAATTTAATCCTAGTATCCTCTTATCTGATGAGTCACATGATCCCTTAGATCATCACAGAATTATGGATATCTAGTTTTTAACTTTCTCCAAACATTGTTCTCTATCACTATCCATCATAACTTTATGGTTTGTTTTTTCTTCCATGTCCATGTTTTCACTTCCCACCTATGTTATCCTATGTAGAAACCCAATGACAAGTTACTTTGAGTAACCATTATATTTATAAATTTCCTTTTGAAAATGAATTTTTAGTATTCCTTTTTAAGATTTGATTTTCTATGAAATAAATTTTTAAGTAGTAAACCTTTTATAACCCCGATGAATTTCGAGGGTGAAATTCATTTTAAGGGGGGTATAATGTAACACCCTGATATTTTATGAGATAAATTATTTTTAATGTCTTGTATTATGTGATAAACCAATATTATATTTCACTATATGAAACACCATATTATCTTGAAATATATGAAACACTGACTCGGTGTGCATTACATGCAAGATCAACCTTCCTCGATAGCTTTCATTGTACGCAATACAGAGTTTCACTAAACAATGATATATTATAAAAATATTATTATTTAATGGAATATAAACTAGATGGTATGAATATTATTAACAGAATTTTTAATTTTATATAATATTAACATCCAACTTAAGTATTTTCTAGAACATGATATAAGAACAAATTCAATTTTTGGGATAAAAGAAGTATTTTCCAAAAAATGTAGTTTTGCTATCTTTTAATGGAATACCAATTTTAAATATAGTTTTTAACACTTTTATATATTATATTTGAAAAATTAAATGTATTATTTTGAAGTGGGACATCAAAATTTACATTGGATGAATTTTTTGTATTTTTCTCATAAAATTCATATTTTATTGAATAGTGAAAAATACTGAATTTTAATTCAAAACTTCCTTTTCATGTAATTTATTTATATATTTAGAATATCTTTTTAATTGGTTTTAAAGTTTAATTGGATTATTTTTTTATAATTTAATCCAATTTTGGTCATTGGAAGTAATTTAACATTTAAATTGGACATAAACACATGTCGATCTTTTGATAGTTTTTACATCCTAAAAATCTACATTCCGGTTTTGACAATGAGATTTGATTTTAAATTAATTAATGAAACTTGTGTATTTTGAATTTGAAAAATGGATTCCATATTTTTAATCAATGGTTCTAAATTATTTTAATAGTTTAATTTTATTTTTTTTGGATATTATCAATAGTAACTACCATAATTTTTATTTACCACGGTTAAAGGTAAATCAGGTAAATTGGGGTAACAAACAATATGATAAAGATAATAAAATTACCCTAACACATGAAAAAACCTATTGGATGAATTAAAGTCTACCATAAAACATAGGGGTTGGGTTGATTCATTTAATATACTTTTTTCCATGAAAGTGATGTAATTATAATTAAAACAAAAGAAAGTGACAACATGTCACTCTAATATATCTTATAAGTATAATAATTTTACTATAGTGATAAACTTGATAAAACTTCTAACATAAATAGTATCCATAAATATAATAAAATTACATACATCATGTGAATTTATTCAGAATTTTTAGAGATCAAATAATTACCATTAATGATGACACAATAGTGATGTAGAAATTATTTTATTGATATAAATATCAAATAAATAGTTTTAAAAATATTAAAATAAATATCATATGAACTAATTGATGTTATACACGAATTTTATAAGTGAATATGAAATTTTTTGAGTGTATTAAATATTTTGGTTCAAATTTATCTTCTGTGTGGATTTTTTTAAAGCCAAAATGAATAGTGTCAAAATTGACACTATTAATATTTTATAAAAATAACATATTATTAAATTATTTAAGTCACAAAAATATTTAAAAATTACAAAGTAAAAATTATATGGTCTAAAATTTTATAAATTATCCAATTATAGATAATTTACAACACATAAGTAAATATTTGTAACCATTTAATATTTAAAATATTATTACCACAGTTAAAATTAAATAGATTAAATAAGGTTTAAAATAAAATAAAAACATTTATAAATTTTATTGGTTGAGATAATTTCTAACCAACCTCATCTTATCTTCTAAATAATCCAATTTGGAGGCATTTGAATTTAAAAATTAATTTATATTAATTTAATAGTTTTGGTATTTCCAAAGGTTCCCCTCCCCTCTATTATAAATGAGAAGTTATCCTTATTTTTAATCACACCTCTAAATCCATTTTTATAGGTCATTACCTTCCTATTTACTCTCCCAACATCCCTAAATTCCTCCTATAGGCCACACTTTGGGCAGAAATCCATCCTATTGAGGCTTTTTGTGAAAATCAAAAGAAGATACTTGAAAAAACAGATAATTGTTTTATAATCTCTTTCAAAACTCTTTTTTTATTATACTTCCTCTTCTTATGTTGTTTCCATACTAAAGTAATAAATTCAGTATCTTCTACATGATTATATGTTACTATAGTTATGGGAAAACATTATATTTTTTTTAACCATCCTACGAATAATAATATCACCATGTGTGCGTATATACAACATACCATCTCCACACCAAGGTGTAATCTATTATTCATCAATAATTTATTTAGATAAGTATAATGATGGGTATAATGGATGTAAATAATTAATATAACATGATTATTATTCTTATAATTAATATACCATCCAATCCCATACCATTTAATCATCAAAGAGAATGATATCATCGCTCGTGCGTACGTACGGCCTACCGTCTCCATGACGCGATAAGATTCATTATCCACGTTAACCATTCAAGATTGATTATAAATTATATATAATAAATAATCATGAAATATATGACATAATAATACTACTTGATCTATGTGTGTGTGTGTGTGTGTGTATTTGTGTCATTTACTTGCTTCCGTTCAATTCAATAAGGAAACAGAAACAATGTTCATACGTACGTACGGCCTACCGTCTCCATGAACAGTGTATTCCATTTCATTTATCTATCTGTTATATAAATTTATATACTGAATATATATGATATATAAATAATTTTTTAATTTTTGGAAGTAATTAAATCACAATATTAGTAATAATATCAAGAATAACAAGTCAATACCCAAAATGTTGTTTTAGCATAAAATTGATAAATGAACGGGTAATATAAAGTCATAAGTGAATCATATATGATGTAATAAATATTATTATGGTTCTTTTATAAGTTAATAATATGTTTAAACCCACTATAAAGGAGTTCTTAACACATAGGAAATAAATCTGACCTAAGGTAAGGGATTATTTTGTCTCACTTTTATTTATGTGGGACATATGCCTTATACACCACCTATTTATTTTGTGTGGTGTTTATTCTTCCCAGGAATTATTTCATTATTATTATTGTGAAGGTTATTATATTTAAATATTCATATAATTTTCTTTATTTTATTAGTCATATGATTCAAATGATTATAAATTGGTAAGATATAATTTTTCAATCTCATTATTTTTACAGATTGTTTATACATAAGTATTTACTAAGGTATATTTGACATCCATTTCCATGTTTCCTAAATATATAATTTTATTTATATTATTGGAATTTTTTAAACTGAATTTTACCCATTGGAAGGAGTCTTTCTTTCCTTTTCCATACGAGGTACTTTTTGACTTTTCCAGAAAATGTACGTGAAGAATATTTTTTTAACTTATACGGAATGATTGGATTTTTATGCTTTAATAACACCTGATTTCCATGAATATTCACTTAAAATTTTTCAAGGTGATGTTTAAATAAATTATTTTCTTTTAAAATTTCAGGCATTTTTAAGAAAATAAAATGTTTTTGAAGAAGAAAATGTATTTTCCTCGGGAATAAATTTCAAGAATTTTATCAAAATTATTTTCCATATAAGATTAGGGATATGTTTTAATTATAATATCCATATTATTCTTATGGTTTATTATGTTTATTATATAATTCTATTTATGAAATCCAATTTTTTTTTATGTATTATATTATAATGGAATGATGTTTAAGAAACCCATTTTATTCTTTGGGTTATGATATGATGAATAATTTTTGTTTTTGTGGAACACATGAGAATGATTTCATTATGATATGAATGGGACATATATCTCCCTCCAATTCATTAGATAAAGACTTATATCTCATGAGATAGACAAGACTGGAATAGAAACTAAATCCAACTCAGTAATAGAGGGCTAGAAGGGAAAGTAAATATGGTTCTGTAATATATGGTTGGAATGGAAAGTAAATTCAATTTAGTAATACATTGCTAGAATTTAAAGTAAATATGTTTTAGTAATAAATGTTTGTAATGGAAAGTAAATCTGGTTCAATAATACATAGCTCGAATGACAAGTAAACTTGGTTCACTAATGGACTTGTTCCACTATGATGGTCATGGAAACAATGACTTGGATACTATGGAAATCATATTATATACTTATTTGTTTTCCAAAATTCCATGTTTTATGCCAATGATATTTTATCATGGTTAATGATCCTATGTGATCTATTCCTTATATACTGCCAAGATTTATTTCATGACTCAATATTTTGATGTTTAAACTTTATGTTCATGTTTTTACATTCTTATATTTATGGTTCATTTTATGTTCTCTATGTTTACCCTTACTGATCATTTGATCTCACCCTTTTTATGTTTTATTTTCCATGGTATATAAAGAAAGGTTTTAGTTAGGAAAACAAAAAGGGTAAGATCATTATGGGAGATGTTTAATATCTTTCACTAGGCTATAATATTATATTCTAAGTTTCCAAATACACTAAACTAATATGGTATTTGGGTGTATATTTGTGTAATGTATTAATTATTCCAAAAATAAATGTAATCTTCATGTATATCAAGATTGGGTCATTAGATATCATAGTATTTCTAATGTATTAGAAAGACATTTTTGAGGAGGATCAGATTGTGGAAGTAGTTGGTGAATGTGATGGAGGGATGGATGGTGATATGTATAGTTTTGTTAGGGATGGAATTAAGACCAATGAGATGGTTTTAAGATGAGATTTTCCATTATTTATTATTATTCTGAAATTTTAAATTCTTTATTGATAATAGAATGGGTTGAATCTGGAATTTCCCATTGTTTATTTTGTTGAATGTCAGGATTATTTCTTGTTAATTAATCTTCTTTAAATTCCATATGTCTAGGTTGATTATTTCTTCTTTCATTTCCCCAAATCATGATGCAAATGGGTGTGTGTGGTTTATAAATTCTTTGTGGTAGATTAGGATTATTCCTAGAATACCTATAATTATGGAATAATAATTAATGTTAATTAACATATCCCATGGGGTTGGAGGATTGATCAAAAGCTATAATAATGATAAATATTGAGGAACCTTGGTAGAGGTTAGTTTATACTTAGAGGGAATTGGAATAATGTGTTAATTAATGTTCATATAAATTTTTTAAAATAATTAATTAATTGAAAGCCTATTGAAATTTTTGTATTATTATAGGATATTTATTCCCTAGAATTGGAAACTGAATGTTCGAGAGATAATAACTAAAGTTGAGTTTAAGGCTAATTAGTTTCCCATAGTATGGTGTGTGACCTATATATAACATGTATGTTATGATATTTTATATGATACCCCACCCATTTCGGTAGGGTGATCAACACCTAGTGGACTATGATGGTTGTTTTACCCAACATTCTAGTTAACGAGGAAGAGAGGGATAACTACCCATTATCTCCCCACTAAATTCTCCTAGAAGTATTGTGTGTTGGTATGCATGATGGTTACATTTCCCATATATATTTGTGTAGAGAGATGTAATGTTTTGTGGTTATTTTACACACATGTATTTCTGAATATAGAATCCTAAATATTTGTAAAGGTACATTGTGTATGTGATGTTATGGATTGAGGTATGATACATGATGTATGGGTTGTAGTGGCCCCTAGAACTAATCAGTTTCTATCTAGGTATGTGGATGATGATGATATGATGTAATTCATGGGTTTTATGGAATTTTATAGTTTCCTAAGTATTTTTGCGTATGATTATATATATTTGGGGAGATATGGATAAACACATGCGATTTTATGGAAGAGTGGAAAACTAGTTGGGAAGTGGTATTGGGGTAACATAATTTTATTTTATATCATTAATTATATTATTACTTTTATAAAATACTTGTTCAGAGAACCATGGTGACTCTAGGAACTTATTATACCTATTTAGTAGACAATTTAACTTCACTTGTTTAATTATTGGGGCTTAGTATACTTTAATTATATTTTTTATGAGTCTCCATAGAGGATCCAACTGAATATACCTATTATAATCTCCTTATATATATATAATTTTTTAGGTCAGCATGAGAATATTGGTGTTACTATCTCACGGTGTTATTCTGGAGTTGTTTGGAAGTTGAGGTTTCTACCAAGTATTTCATTAGTACTTATAGTTTCTTTTTTAGTTTTTCTATATTTATGACATTACATGCCTATATTGATATCTCCTTACTTTGTTATGAGAAGTCACTTTTTGGTTGTTTTTTCTTATCTCGTATTCCTCATGTTCTTTTTAGACAGTGATGTCTCCCATCTATGTTTATGAAATGACATTAGTGCTTGTATTCAACCTGTAAACTATTGGATGTGAGATTAAAAAGTCTTTATTTATCTTCTATCATTTTTATCCAAGGATTTGAACCTTTTGTGGGAGGGGGTCATGAAAAGGTGGTATAAAAGGTCTTTTTAAGGGATAGGATGGATTTTGGAGGTAGTCACTGGTGAGGACTGCATGGGTTGGTAAGGAAACGGTGTTAGTTGAGATTATTATGTGATGTAAACAAGGGATATCGGCTAGAAAATATGTATGAAGGGACCCATATTATCTGATTCCAGGACCTTCAAGATTACTATGACTGATAATAAAAGTGATGTTATTTTTGGGATAGATAATTAATAAAGGATCTTACATATTTCTTGTTTGATTATGTGTTTTAAATGGGTAGATATTGAGATTGGGTTGAACATTAATTAAATAATTAATCTTAAATATTCCATATTGCATGTTTAAGATCCCCTAAATATTTTTTCTTTTTCAGGTATTCCTCCAGGTCGATGTCCTTGTCAATTTTATGTTGAATTTTTTTTGTAAGATAGACCATAAAACCACCACAGGGTTGAGGTTGATGACAACAACATATAGATTAGGAGAGTCCAAGTGTTTTAGAGCCAATGTATATATATTTATGAAGTATCAATTATATACTTAGTGATGGAAGACTTGTTGGAGGAGGTGGATATATCCTTCAATTAGATCCATTCTCAGAAAGATCACTAGTTTTCATTGAAAGTGAATATTCTACATGGGACAACCTTGTAGTGGTGTATTCTATTCCTTTGGGATATCAAGGAGTAAGATACTTCATAGGATAATTTTTTGGATCATTTATAATCTAATTGTATTTCTTTGACCACAAAGGTGGCCAGTCTCCAGGATCTTATTACCCTTCAATAGGGGAGTTCTAATGTGTGGGAGTCCATGATCCATTTCATAAAGGGGGAGAGTTAGTAACCAAAACAACAAGCGGAGCGCTAATCCGGATAACAACTAACTTCTTTATAACTCCTTTAGGGTGTTGCGTTCTCTAAGAAGCCCCATTCCTAGATCCAACCGAATCACCTTGTGAGCCAAGCTAGGACACGGTCGATTGATCCCACCCTTTCTCGTCCCCATATTTATTTGTATTTTTAATAGGATTTATATCTAGATATTTAGTTCCATGTTACCCCATTTATGTTATTGAAATATAATAAGGTACTAGTGATTCCATAGGTTGTTGAGAGGACACTAGATAGAACTAGTTCATCAAGACAAAGGATCCATTAGTATTCTTAACACAAAGGAGTTGTGGTCTGGGATTCCCCATTTCTTAGACATGAGGGTTTTCAAATAGTAAGAAGTAGGTCCCATATATCCTTAATAGTTTATCTGGGGTTGGATTATCTTAACCCTACTCAAGGCATTAGACATCATTTTTTAGGGGTTCATGGTCATTAGTAGTGAGAGTGCACGACCTTTCTGAGAAGACAGTGTGTGGCAGGTGTTCCGCTTTAGGTTTCATCATTATGGAAGTTTCAACTAAGGAAGAAGAATTATGGTTCTCTATATTTTTATCAGTTTATGGGATATGTAGTAGGAAGATTTCATACTCAGGTTACTCCTTATCCTCAACTAGTAAAGTGTGGCTATGGAGGTGGTAATCAATAGGGTTGGAGAAGTTAAGGAGTTGGTCGAGGAAAGTTTAATGTTCAAGATTTTATATCATTATATGATCTGGGTGATGTTTGAGGTGACCTTTTCTTTTTTTATACTTAGGTTCATGACTTTTTTGATTTATGAGAAACTAAATCCTTCATATCAGCTACCCTAGTCTATGCATTGATACTTAAGGTGGAGAGACTTCCAGTTCCCTTGGCATGGACTACGCTAGTTTGAGGTTGATCTTATCTATGTGAAGTGTGTATAGATTGTGATATAGTTATTGGGTAACACCACCCTTTTAGAGACTTTTTATATTTTTGGATATAACCATACGAAATCATCATCATCAGGGACTAGTTGTATTCAGTGTAGGAAATTGTGGATTTATTCTGGAGGCAGATTGAATTCTTTATTACTGATTGTGAGTATACCATGTTAGTTGGAAACTAATACCATTGGATGGGTTATATGTGTATTCCATATATTTTTTCCTTGATATCTGAGTTGATTATGACTTCATAGGAGGTTTTGGTGATGGTGTTTCCCAATTTTGTGGAAGAGTACCCAATTGTATTTCTTAGGGACTTTTTAGCATTACCCCCTCAATTAAAGATCAGGTCTAGGAAAGATTTATAGTTGATAACTTATCTGATATTGATATATATATATTGGATGATTAATTTTTAGTTTTAAGAGCTACATATATATATTGATTATCTATTGTAGTGTGTTTTTTATTTTTCCAAACGTGTCAGCTTCGGGTGCTCTGGTTTTGTTCATAATGAAGTTCGATGTCATTCTATGTATGTGAATTGATCATTATCACCTTAACTGAGTCATAATAAAGAATAAATACCCTATTACATGGATTTATTATATATTCAATCATCTATAAGGATCTATTTGGTTCTCTAAGATCTATATTTGGTTCAGATATCATCAGATGTTGGTAAAGGATAAGGATATACCGAAAGTTGCTTTCTGATGTCATTATGGCAATTTGGATTTTTTTGTAATGCCATTTGGTGTGACGATCACTCCAGTTTTGTTCATTGGAATAATTAATTAATTATTCTAAGATTTTATATACATATTCATGGGGTTCTTTATCAATGAAATCCTTATATACTTCACATTAGAGGAGAAGCATTTAATGCATCTGCAAGCAATTTTTGGAGTTCTTCGCTAACAATCGATATTTTGGAAGCTATCAAATAATTAGTTCTAGGAACATGAATTTCATTTCTTTGGCTATGTTGGGTCCTAAAATGGTGTACCTATGGATTATTTGGAGATCAAGGTGATTTTTTCTTAGGTTTCCCCCAAGAATATTGTAGACGTGCTGAGTTTTCTCGATATTGCAGGCTATTCGAGGAGGTTCATTCCCGACATCTCCAAGATTAAAAATCTTATAATGGACTTAACCAGAATGGATAAGTAATTATTTTATAGTTACTAATTACAATTTTATTTTATTTTCTTAAAGTATAAGTTAGTTAGTGCTCAAATTCTTCATTTTCTAAAAGAGGGAGTTCGGTTTGAGGTTTTCTGTGATATTTTAAATCTTGTCATGGGAAGTGTATTAATGAAATAGAGGATGTTTTTTCAATTTGGATTAGTATATATGACCCTATGAGAATAAATATTCCACCCATGATCTAGAATTGGTATTTTTTTTGTTTTCCTTGAAGTTTTGGCGACATTACCTCCTCAGCGAAAATGTTGTGGTTTTCACCAATCAAAGAAATCTGAGGTATGTCTTCTCCTAGAATGACTTGAACATTAAAAAAATGATCATGGATAGAATTATTATTTTATTGTGACTTTTATATTTCCTGAACACTAGTAAATTTTAATGTTTTAGCTGATTCACTATGTAATAAGTCATTCAATGATGTTGTGCATGTGTTTGGAGATTCATGGAGAGTGATAGAAGAGCTCTCTATGATGCATCTTGATATGTGTTAAGTTAGTGGAATAGGATTCCTTTATAGATTATGGTTTATACATATTTATTGAAGCAATTATAGGAGTCCCAACTATAGGATTCTGATGTGGAGTTCTAGGGAGGTCATGTTGTCTTTGGTGATGGCACTGATGGTTGGTCTAAGGATGATCAGCATTGGGTGTTATTTTAGGGGAGTATTTTTGTTCCTTTGGTTTTTCATGATGTGGTTCCATATAAATTCTATATATCACCTTTAGTGGTACATCCTAGCATAAAAAAGTTTCACCATTATTTGATATGTTATTTTTGGTGTCCTGGGATGACGTCTTCAGTTACTGAGTTCATGCCCAAATGTTTAGTCAGCAATAAGGTGAAGGTTGAGAATTGTGTTCCCAATGGGTTTCTTTATACATTAAATATTCCTTATTGTAAGTGGGAGTATATTTTTATAGACTCTATAATTGGTTTACCTCAATATTAGGGTGTCTATGATTATATATTGGTGATGGTGGAATATTTTGAAAAAAAATGTCTCATTTCATAGTGATCAAGCAGTCGAGATCAGTAGAGGTTTTGTCAATATAGTATTCATATGAGGTATCTAGGATCCAAGGAGTCCTGAGTATGATCATCATTGATCAAGATATTCATTTCATATGTAAATAGATGATCAAACATAGTGGACCATCCATAATCTAGAAGAAATGATTCATATATATGATCTAGATTTTATATGTTCATAGATAAGACACCTACCATTGGTTGAGTTTTCATAAAAAAAATAGTTTTCACTCCACCATTGGTATATAATATTTTAATTCTTTGTAAAAATGACCATTCCATTATCTATTTTACTGGAATGGGTTTGGAGAGTCCCCAATTCATGAAGCACGACAGAGATGGTTCAATTGATTCATGAAAGGATAAAGGAAGTGTGGTATTTGCAGAAGTCTTATTCTAAACATAGTAGGAGTCCAATGGAGTTTGAAATTGGATATCATGTGTTCATACAGGTCAATCCTCTTCATGGGTAGAAATTTTTTTTCATGGTAGTAAGATTTATCCCTAGTTTGTTGGTCCATTTTATGTATGGGATAATGTTGGAGTCATCTCATATCGGTTAGCACTTCCCCTCATAGATGATCCAGATCCAATATGTATTTAATGTTTTGTATCTTCAATTATATAAAAATTATTATTCACATGTCAATGATTTGGGATAGATTAATGTAAATTATAATGGGACCTTTGAGGAGGAGCCTATGGAGATCCAGGGCCTCTAAGAGAATAAGTTGTGTGGGTTCTTGTCCTATAGTTGCACAATATAATTTTGGAGAGAACCTGAGAACATTAGTCTTAGATACATTATTAGTATCCCAAATTGTTTGATTCTTAGTTCTTTTATAAATATATTTTTCTAATTTTTTCCTTCATCTGGTTTTCAAGATAGTTTACTCTTCCTTAGTTAATTTTCTGTGGCCTTTCTCTTGTTTGGGATGAGTCTCCCCTAGTAGATTGTTTCATAGTTTGGAACCTTATACCTCTAAGTGTTTTTTTGTGATACTGTGATGGATAGATCCTTCAGTAGTATATTGTGGGGTAGTTTTTTAGGTAACCATTTTTCCTTCCCTTCTCTTTGGTTTGGGTTTTAAATTATTGAAGGTGAAAATTGTATGATAGGTATCCATTGTAATGTCATGGATCATTCTTTCACATTCCTTTAAATATTTTTGAATTTTTTGTTCTTGGATGGATCATGGATTAGGTTTGATGGATTTCAAGAAAAAAATATGGAATTAAGAGGAATTCATGATAGGAATGTTAGTTCACAACACAAGTGGGCAGTTCATGTCCCAAATAGAAATTTTCAACTTGAGTAATGGTGGTTCAGAGGGTGAAATTTAGGATATGAACCATTGGTTCATGATGTGAAATGGTGAAGGGTCATTTTCAATGAATCTATCCCTAAACACTAATGACATGGAATGAATTTTATGACATAAATTGATATAGGTTTATTGGATCTAGGTGACTTTTTTTTCATAGATTCTTAAAATATGATCTATTTATGACATGAATGATACATTCACACTATGAATGTGAATTTGGAAGTGTTCCTATAAATCTCATTACACCCTCATTTTCTCTCAAAATCATCAGATTTCTCCCAAACCCTAGAAAACCAAGGTTATCATTCAAGTTTTTTTTAATCTCTTTCAATTGTGATTGATTTCTAGATTTCTTTTTTTGATCCATAGTGATATGAGGTGGGTTTTTTCTCTTTTCCTTATAGAATATTCTTTTTTGAGTTTTGTTTCATCCCATTTTATCCTTCCTCTATGATTCAATTTATATCCAACATTATCATGGAGTTATTTTGTTTTTTTAGCACATTAATGGTCTTGTGTCCTTGGGGTATATATATTCCTTATGAGAGAGGTGACTAAAGATATGTGTGATAGACTCATTTTATGTGCAAATTTTTAATCAAATTTCAATAGTTTTGAATGGATTTATGATCTAAATGACATTAAATTTCAATGTTTTAGTTAAAATATGGGAAAATTTCATTATGGAAGTAAATTTTAAAAAAAATAAAAAATATTAATATTTTGAAATTGGTTTTTATGTTTTTATTTTGTTTAGGATATTGTGAGTTTGAATTTTTTATCATAATTTTCAGGTTCTCTATGTAAAAATTACACCAATCCTAGGAACACCATCAACCAAGGGTGAACACCACTTAGCTAGATCATAAGATCTAGATGGTCTCGTATCCCACAGGGAGGGAGCACTAGAGCCATCAGTTCATGATTGAATCAGGACCATGTATAGGAGCCTGTGGGTGGTGAAATATAGTGGGTGTATAGCTACCTCATGGACCGAGCGGTGCCACATGGTACATCTCTATGTCACATCAGAAGGAAGACCTCACTAGCATGGGGTGGTGCATCATGGCATTGGGGATCCTCTAAGCCCAAATCTTACTTCATTACATGGGGAGATCCGGATCATTTTTTATAATCCATTGCACCCCCTCCTCACTGTTTTGATGTGGGACAATGATATAGGTAAGTACTATTCATCCCATGCTCACTATGCCACACACCACCACTACATCTTCATTCTCATTCACTGGAAGATTCCATTGAATCCCCTAAAGAAGCTTAGGTTGAGCTCATTCCCCTTAAAAATCATGGGATTACCTTAGGATTTCCTTCTTTGCATTGGTCGACCACCCTAGCACCATCACGATATTGATCCAGCCTTCAATGTGGTTAGATAAGGGAGGCCACCACTTCCATGATAGATACCACTATGAATGATGCTCTTGAATATTAGGGTTGAGCTCCTTCACCATGCCATGCCTCCACACCACCTACTATTACCTCCATCTCCCCTTTTTATCACCATGATGACATTTCAAATCTCCCTCTATTCACTTCAAAGGCCATAAGGATGAAGGATGGTGTCACTTCCACCTTTCCACCACCCTGCTTCAAACATTCCAAGAACCCTACTTCACCATCCTCTATCACACATCTATCATAGGACCACCACTACAACTATTGTAATCACTTTTTTTGATTCTAGAAGATCTCATGTCAATTCCACCATCCTCCACTGAGGCCGCCAATCCCATACACCATGCATGTACTATTTCCTCGTGTGGATTTCTTCCATGCCCAAAAAAATTAAACATCTATGAGACTCTAGTGTATAATTAAACACCCTAGATATTGAAATTTTATCTATGAAGATATCCCTAAAGATCTTGGGGAGAGCCTTGAAGGCCAAGGAGGCCTAGGGCTCCTCTTCACTGTCTATAAAAGGATGTTATACCCCCTACCAAAAAATCCCATGGATAACTCACGGTTGGGAATCCAACAAAGGAGGCTGATACTCCATGATACTATTTTTTTTTCTATTATTTTATTTTATTTCTTTTTATTCTTTTTGTTTTAGTTTTATTTTAATTTAATTACAATTTAGTATATTAAATAAAAAATATTCATGCATTTTTATTTTTATTCCAATTTTTTTCCACCACCACCATTCCTCTATTATTCTTTTTTTTATTTTATTTTAAATTATTTAAATTATTAATATTGCTATTATTATTATTATAACATTCTAATTTATTTTATTTATCTCTTTTATTATTTTATTTTATTCCTACACTCTCTCTTATCATAATTATTTTTTACTTTCTCTTTTTATTTTATTTTTACTTCTTCACTTCATCCCATTTCGAAAAAGTAAATTTTTTCCCATGATAATGGGAGCTTTACCTGAGGTTTGGACTAGGTAGATTAAGTTTTTCTTGAATTCTTATTAAATATTTGTCATATATATGAGGTGAATTCATGGTGAGGTGAATGTCCCCGATGTTGTGACTATCCCCCATGACATGCAACTCAATTAATTTCTATTCTTTTGTTTAAATTATTTTCCCTCCCTTCATTGACTATATCTTTACATGACTTATTTGAGAGAATCAATGGATGAAATTTCATCGATAGAGTCGGGTTCTGGAAGATGGCACACCATCGACCAATGTGTTTCATCAACCTTGACTACAAGAGAAGGAAGAATTAAGTGGTCTTAAATCATTCAAGATTTCATAATTTATAAATAAAAAGAATAGTAATTCATCATGATATTAAATGTTTGTATTATCAAACTAAAATAAAAAAAGTGGAATAACGATTGAACCCAAAACCAAGTTATTTATTCATTTAATTCATTATATTTAAATTTTCATGTTAGTGTAAGTTTAGAATTTTCATATTTCATGTCATTTCAATATCCTAGAAAGTAAATCAAAAACCCAAAAATATTTATCATTATTTTCATAATATTATCAAAAACAAAAAATAAATAAATAATTTAGTGTATTTAGATAAATTAGGTGAAAAACTAAGAATCTCTTCAACTGAGATGGCCCTGGTCAGCCATTGTGCTACACAATGAAAATAATTTTCATTAGAAACACCCTATGATAGGTGTACGACAAAAATGCAACAATTTCTAAGAAACCAATTAGTTATTTTATTAATTTTTCTATTTTCACATTTTAGATGGATTTTATTTATTTTATAAAAATAAAAACTAAAAAAATCCTTGATGTTTTCAAATGAACATTTTTTAAACTCATGGAAAAATTACTCTCAGGTTCGATAGCTAGTATTTCAAAATGTTACAGAGTTCAATCTCCTAAAAAATCTTGATGGACTCACTAACTGGGATAAGATTATGATAAATAAGAATGATATCATAATTTCATTTCATGAACTATAAGATATGGTTGATGAATTCAAAATTTACTACTTAATACTGAAGAACAATAAGGAAGTGAAACTGAAGATACCCAATTTTAATGAAGACATCAAAGAGGTTGAGGACCATCTTGACGAGTGTTCAAAACCCAACTATCTAAAGAGCCAAATCAAAAAAGTACATGATGATATAGAGTAGATTCATGATGGGGAAAACATTCCTGCTAATCTAACTATGGGGGATCAATAAGATCTTTATGACTTCTAGAATGAAAATGATGTACAAATTGATATCACTAATCACCACAAAGTAGATGATCCATTAATATTGCATGTCAGTCTATCCATGAAAGAGGAGGAAGCCATAGTTGAAGTGTAATTTGAATAAAATGTGGAGGAGACTGACAACATATCTCTATCCATTGAGATCTAACATCAAGAGGCACTTACCACTAAGATAGTGATTGAACCAAAAAACTCTGGGATATGATCTTTCTTTGAACTCTTTCTTTTCTATTTTTATTCAATCTGATTTTATTATAACTCCATGTTTTTTTGAATTTTTATATTTGGTCAACTATTTCCATACCTTATAGGAATATGAATAAACTAGACATGAACCTGTGGAGGAACACATGGAGCTCCCTAATTTTGATGAACATACATTTGAGGAGACCTATCAGAAAATCCAGGTAGTTGAGCCTAATAAAATCAAGACATAGGCTACTCACATTTAATGTGATAAATTAATTATTAAAAATTCAAATTAAAATTTTTTTGAAGTAAAAATTCCTTCTTATTATCCCTTTGATAATTCAAATCATGCATCATATATGAATCTAGCACTCAAAGAGTAAAATGAGTTTTCACAAGTAGAAACTAATAAGTATGATGATCCATACTTCATCTTACCTCTTCCATGCATGTTGTACCTAATTGTGAATGGGTAGGATATGGTATACTCTATTCATGGATCATTCCTCACTGATAGGGAAGAAGAAAAAACGGGTAAAATCCACATGGGGGTTCAAATCAAAGAAGCTTCATCTAACAACTAACTTTGGATAATAGTTGGTATTATTCTATAGAGGAAGTAAAAATTCAGGGCTCGGTTGGGGTATCATACCAAGACTTATCTTTAATTTCTTTCTAGGATTTCAATTTCATTCTTAGAATTGTTCCATCATATAGCCCACTCCCTCTATTATTTTTTATCTTAAATGACATGATCCTTGTACTAAATTGAGTAATTATATTCTGTAGGTTCATGATGGAAGAACGCACCCCCAAGTAGTGAAGAAAAATGACTAATCTTTATGGAAAATGGAGTTTACATTTTATGTTTAACATTTAAACTCCCTATATTTTTTTCAACAATATGGTTTGATATTTAAATTGGAAAATTGTATGTCTTCATTTGAATTTATTATTTAATTAACTAATCTTGGAGATATGATTTTATTAGGAATATTGTGATTTTATATTTTAGATATCAATTTTAATTGTATTGAATGAGTAAAATATATAATTGGATGATTAAAGTGAGGAATGGATATAAAAATGGGGACTTGTGATTTTAGGGAATTGGTTGATTGATGTAAATGAAATTAACTAACATTTTTCAATGCTTGGAGTTTTTTAAATTCATGTAAATTTATTTTTTATTATTAATCATGACTTTAGTGATTATCTAATATCATATTTATATTATTTATAGGATATCTAGACCAAGTACTTTTTATTTTATCTTGATAATATTTCTTGAGTGATCTTAGGACATATCACTGACCAAAACTTTCATTTCAACTTGTCAAACTATGTTTTTAAAAAACACATTTAAAATGATTGAGGAATATTTTAGAAATCCATTATCCATAAAATACCACCTTTACATCAATCCTTATTTATTACATAGAAATAATTAATGACCTATTTATTAATGATCCATGTTTCAATCAATTTTTATCCACCCCTACCCTCCACTTATTATTTTCATGATATTTAAAAGATGAAGTGTGGGGGTGAAGGGAATCAGGGTATAAGGGATTGTTTACATTGTAAGGAAAAGTTTTATGGGTTCTTATTATGGGAATAAATTATTTTTGTGGATTCATTCTTGATGCATCACAGTTTTCCCCTCTTGAATTAAAAAAAGGAAAATGAAAAAAAAGGACTAGAAAAATGAGACAAATGGGTTGTGATTTGGGAAACCTGAAAATCACCATTACTATACCTATGATTTTTATCATATGTGGTTAGGTAGTGGATGTGAGGTTTATTATAAGCATAACTTTTTAAAAATAAAAGAAATGAAAAGTTCATTGAAAGATAAAATAAAATATAAAAGTAAAAAAAATCAAGAGGGTGTGTTAATCATTCATTCTTCTTAATTTAGTCATGATATTTAATTTTAGTTTTGGGGATGTTGGGAGTTGTTTCAATTTGAAAGGTGAGAATTTAATGGAACATTTGATTTTAATATCATGATTTATTATTTAAGAGATAAACCTCCTCCTTGAGCCTTAAATTTTAAAATAACAATTCCTACCAACATTAATCCTTATAGACATTAGAAACTTAATTACAACCCCTCATGATTTTATGAGCTTTTTTTATTTACAAGTGGATAAAGTATTTCATTTACAAGACAATATATAAGGATCATGTATTCCTAAAATGAGAATAAATTCACTTAAATTTGTATCATGATTGATGAGTGAAAATATTCTAAAGTGAGGTAAATCATGATTTTTCATCTTTAATAATGATTAATTAAGAAACTTGAATGAATAAGAAAATAATTTTCCATAAAATTTAAAATGGAAAGAGTAAAATTAATGATTTGATTTATTATTTTAAAATTGAGATGTTCAACTGATATTTTATATGGAATTTTGATAATTTGATTTGACATTAAAAAATATTTAATTGCTTTGAAATTTTAATTTTGACAACATTGATGCCATGTTGAGATTAATGTTGAGATTTTATACTTTAGGAAAAGCATGATTTATATTTGGGGGTATTTTATAGACTCATTTTATGTCCATATTTTTAATCAAATTTCAATGGTTCTGAATGGATTTCTAATCTAAATGACCTTAAATTTCAGTGATTTAGTTAAAATGTGGGAAAATATGATTATAAAAGTAAAATTATTTAAAACAAATAAAAAATGTTAATATTTTGAAATTGGTTTTAATGTTTTTATTTTTGTTAATATTTTGTGATTTTGAATTATTTATCTTAGTTTTCAGGTGTTCTATCTAAAAATGAGTTCAATCCTAGGTAGGATTTAAAACAATGGTGAACACCACTTAACCATCTCAAGAGAGTCAGCCAGTCACACAGCCCACAAGTAGGTCCCTCCATATTTTGTGGTTCATAGGGGTATCGAGCCTATTCACAATGGGTCATGGGTGTTGAAATCCTAAGGGTTAATAGGTACCTCAAGTACTTAGTGTCGGTGCATGAGGAATCTTCATGCAGTACTGAGAGGAAGGCCTCACTAACATACAGTGGTATGCAGTAGCATCGGGGGTCCCCCGACCCCCAATTCAACTTCATTACTCAGATAGAGATGCATATTGTCACATACATAGATTATTTTAAATTTATTTTTATTTTAATTTCCATTAATGCTTTGTTTTGGGGGGTTTCCAAAGGTTTTATGGAGAATAGGTGAGTTTTCATGAATTGGGCCAAAGCGTGAGCCCAATTCCAGATTTAAAAAGAAATTTTGTTTCTTTTATAACTTATTCATTTTTTAATATTTTTCACTCATTCCAACTCTTAAATATCCTCCACTGATATATTAACACCAAAATTAAAATTTGGAGCCTTTGGATATCCATAACCAAGGTGTATATGGGTTTTTATTTAAGGGATTGGGTCTGCCCGAAAGCCCAATTCCAGTTTTAAAAATAAAATTTTATTAATTAATAACTTATTCATTTTTAAGTCTTTTTCAGTGATTCTAAGCCTCAAACGCGCTCATTGAACCCAGTAGCGTGACCAAGCTCTCTCTCCCCTCTTTGGAGCTCTTCTTCATCATTATTGAGTGCTAAACTTATTAGGGTTTCTAAAATCAGGCAGATTTGAAGAGGTAAATTCATTCCTTCATATCTCCTTCAATATTTACTCTCTTTCCCCCATTACAATTGATACATGGCCTTATAATTATTTTTCTAATATAAATTAAAATTTTATCTATTTTAAAATTCATATTATGGTCGATTTTTGGTCGTTTTCTTTCCTTCTTGGTTTATTCCTTTTCCATTAGGTTTTCCTCTCTCTTTCATTATGTTATAAAATTTCCAGAAGTTAGGGTTTGATCCTAGGGTTTCATTTGGTGTATTTGTGGTCAAATATTGTGATATAGGTCTGAATTTATCTTCCTTGTGGTGTGGTGGTTATGCGGTTGACGTTTCAAACCAAGTTTTGAGGGATTTGACACTTCTGGTAGGTGATTCCGTGTGTAATAATTTATAGATGATTTAGTTTGCTTGAATTACTTGTTATTAATTTTCATAATATGTTGTGTGTGGTGCAAAAAAAAATTATGTTGGATTTGGTTAAGCATTTATTTTTATAGTTTCATTTTAGCTTAAAATTTAGTGTTTTTCATGTGTAACCCTTTGGGTATTGTTTGGGATTGTTTTATAACATATGAATTTGGTTTAATAAAACTTTTTTGGGATGAAAATTCTAATTTGGTGGGGTATTGGTGTGCCACTAGGTCTTAAATTGTTTTTTTAAGGGTTTAAGGTGTAAAACATTAATGAACTTCTTGAAAGTGATTTTGAAAACGTGTGCGTTTCATGTGGATCTTTTGTGCTATTGTTTGATGTGTTTGTATAAAACACGGGGGTTGTTTAATAAATGTTTTTGGGGCTTCCAATTCTGTTTTTAATTTGTATTGATGTGATTTTGTCCTTGAAATATGGTTTTGAAATGGATTTTATTTGAAAAGCTTTGGTACACTATTCAGAATTTTTTTATGAAAGTTTTGAGTGGTTTAATGATTTATGTAAGAGGTGAAACCATATTGGAAAGCTATTTTGGATTGTTTATACTTTAAAATGAACCATTTTAAATTTTTATAGTTCTGTTATGTGATTTTTATCATATTTTTAGGGACTTTATAAAATTGTTAAAGGATGTGTTCGATTGTGAAAGTTGTGAAAAAAGTGTTGTGGGCTATTTTGGTGTGAGTTTGATTTCAAAATGAATTTGAATGAAAAGTGTAATTTGTGACTTGTGTGATGTTCATGGGGCTGTTTGGATAATTTGTGATGTGGAAGTGATATTTTCATGTGAAAATTATATTTCTTGGCTTGTTGAACTTGTTTGAGCACAAAGGGAAAACCCGGGTATCTAGGTGGGTGGACGTGTACTAGTATGCTAGTGAATCTGTGGGGTTTGGCCTCAGTTTCACTTAGTAGGATTGACGCTTACAACTCTAACTAAACTATGATTATGATGATTGTGGACCACAAGGTTATGGTTATGTTCCCTACTAGTGGCTCGTGCACAAGAACGGATAATTTTTGTGGTTACTCTCACTGAGATACGAGGTACCTGGGACCCACAGCTAGCTAGTGCCTAGGGGTTATTTCCTATTGCTTGTGCTCATTAGATCCTTTATACTTACTATCAGCATATGGTATATTTGGATGGAAAATTAAGTAGATTTTTAATTTATTTTAAAAGTGTTGATTTTTTAAATTATCCCACTTGAAAACTGTTTTTTTAAGTTGCATCTTTTAGAAATTGTAACTAGAAATTACATGTTTTTGAAAACTTGCATGCTTTTCATCTTTGAATGTTTATCACATGGAATCTCTTAGTGGTGTTATCCTACTGGTCATTGGATCACATCCTACTTACACCCTTGGGTGTAAGTATACTTGGTTATTTTTGTTGTCGCAAGTTTGGGTATAACATTTGTGCCAACAGTTTGGGTTTTCACCGGTCATTCATGATACGGTGTTGTGGAGATGGCTTGAGGGCAATGCCTCTTGCCATGTTGAGGTTCTTGGGATGTTCATTTTTTTTGTTTTGTTCCTTTTTTATAGTCTTGTTTAGTTGTTTTAGACTATGTAATTCAGTTCTGATTTTCTATAAAACATTGTTTGGTTTGAAAAATCCAGATTTGTTTCATTGGATTCTTTTATTGTTTTATGTTTATAAACTCAGGTAAATCATTCCCAATTTTCATTTTATGATACCCGGGCACTTGTGTCAGCCCGTGGGGATCGGTAACGCCCTTCGGGCCTTGTCACGGGCTGGGTATGGTGCCATTTTTGGTGGCGATCGATTCGGTTCGTGACAAAATGGTATCAGAGCAGGTTCGCTCTCTTTGAGTCATGTTATTTGGGGAATAGTCGGGATAGTCTGTAGTTAGTAATATTGGGAATTTTAATTTCTATTATGAGTAGTGTGGCTGATCACCACACATCATGATGGGATTCAGGTCTCCAGAGGAAGTTAGGACCTTTCATAGTCCTTTGGTTTTCTTGGTTTAATGGTGATTAGGGGAAATGAAAAGAGAGTTGGTTTAATTATCTCAGTAAGATCCCAGGGCCTAGAAAGCCATGTGGAGATGGGGATATTCCCTAGAACACTCTCTGTGACAGTGAAGTTATTGGAATATAGCCTCCAACCATATGTCCAAGTCACCCACTGAAACTAGTTTCCTCTCGCATTATCTTGTGTTCTTTAGTTTTGAAATCTTGGAACTTTGGTTTTAAACTGACTTGGTTTTAAGAAGTGTAAAGTTTTTGTGAAATGATTTTCAAATAAATATGGAATGTTTTTATTTATGAAATGGTGGAACTGAATTTTCAGAATTGTTTTGAAATGGAAAATAGTATGCTTACACCTCTTTTGAAAGCCGAAACCATATTGATGTTGGTTTTCAAAAGTGTTTCCAATATAGTTTTATAAACAATTAAAGGGTGTTTTAATGGGATGAGATGTTTTGAAATTGATGTGAATAACTTGAAATTGAGTTATTTTCTAAATGGTTGTGTCCTTATGAAAAGTTTTGTAAAATGTGAATTTGGATTTTGATCTCATTGTTAGCAGTTTTGAGAAAAAGGTTGGGTTGGTTGACCATTTTGTTTTTGAAAAGTGGAAGGAATTTTTGTTTTACCCTTTGGTATTTCTATGAGTGACCACATGCATGGGGTTATATGGGATGATGGATGGTTGATGGCATGACTGGATGAGTGCTGGGATGGATATGAGGAGGGTGCCTGGTGTGGCATAAAAACATGCATGTGTGAGGCCCATGGGGTACCATTGGTGGATACGCTTACTGCAAAACCGTTTGTTTTCAAAGAATTGGTTTTAAAAAAACATGATGTCTTGATGAATAGTTTGGTATGGTTTGTATTATGGGTTTTTGAAAACGTTGGTGTTGTGGGTTGTTTTGAGTTCAAGAACCCCTTCTGTTTGAACTGTGTTTTGGGTTTGTGTTTTGTCGGTAAGCTATGTTGTAGGGATGGTTAGTGGTCTCTTTTGAAAAAAAAATTGGGATGCATTTACAGTGGTTCCCTTCGTGTGTTTGGATCTGGTTTGTGGCATGTTTTGATCAATGGACCAGCTTGTTTGGGTCCTTGGGTTCTCTCATTGGATTGAAGGTTACGGGCGCAGCGGAAGTGCGTGGGTGGATGTGCCCACTTGGACTTTTGTCATTAGAAATGATCAATCTGGGATCAATACGATGATAAATGCCAGTCTCCACAGATCGAATCACAGAAAAATACAAAGAATATGGTTTGTCCCGGAACCACAAACAAGGATCGTTACAGGTTGATTATAATTAATTTAATTAATTATAAAGAAATACCTTTTGGGCGTTCTTTCTTCGTTGATGTTCTCGATCACATTGTCGATGTGATCCATCGTTGCGTCGTAGAATCCAAGTGTATACTTCCTCTAGCGGTGATCCACACGTGTACCTCGTATCTCTGGACGTCGCCAAAGGATTCTCCGGGTGCTAGCGTGGAGAAGCCTTTGCTTGTGTTGTCTGCCTTAGATCGTCTTGATCTGATGGAAGAGGATCTCTCTCGGTCTTGAGAGCGTTCTTGGAGGAAAAGGTTCTTTCAGCCTTGAAAGAATTCTCCAGAGATGTTGTACACAACGATTCTCTTGTGTGTAAGAAAAGAGTTGGGGTTGTGAGGATATTTATAATCAGGTGTGAGGGGTTATAGAGTTATGACAATAAATAAACGCGTTATGCGTTTTATTTATTTCATTGACTCTTTATTTAAAACCCCCATGTCGAATAAATAATTCCTTGACATGCACCCACGCTGATTATAATAAATATCATTTAAAACAATATTATATCCTCAAAATCCTGACTGAAAAAACTACATGGAATGTATTAATAAATACATGGCGTGTACTTGTTTTTTTCATTGAAAACTACACGGCGTGTACATTAAATGTATACGACGTGTATATCTTGTTTTCATTTATTAATTTCCTTTACAAAATAAAACTACACGGTATGTACATTTAATAATACACGGCGTGTACTTGTTTCATTTTATTTTTCCTCTATCATTTAAAACAACTTAGGCTTCCTTGAATAATTATTAAACCACGTGCGGGAATAATATTTATTCAACTTGAGATACTTGGATACACTTAGTGTGTGACCCTCTAGGCCTCTTTCTCGTTGGCATTAGGCGGGCTTGCCTAAAGTCCAAGATTACTGTCTAGCAACGGGTCAAGGCACCCAAGAGAAAGAAGTTGACGCCGCATTGACGTATCATCTCATACGAACGCTTACTGTGTAATTTAATCCCTTTGTCTCGATATCTCGTCAATAAGGTTTCATGGCAGTGTAATAAACCTATATGCTTGATCCGTTGTTCTTTGACTACCAGAAATAAACTCGTCGTTTACACCATGGCCATGGAATTTAATGCGACAGTTCTATTTCAATCAAAGGGCCGAGATATCTACTTCTATAAATGGAAGGGACAAATCCTTCCTTGACTTATCCATTAACAACATGTCACTCATGACGCACCCAATGTACCCTACTTCCCGCCAACTGCCTACGTGATGGTTTTCATCAGTAAATCTAAGTGTGCGAGTCATGAAATGAGTTAATGATAATATTCCAGTCTAAGGACCATTACACACGCTCGCAGATAGCAATATCCGATGACACCAAGACATGCGGAATTACTACTGGTGGGTCTGTTCTCATAATCTCCCATCTTGGAGATTACCAAGTGTGAACTCCATGAGAGAGAGTCTCGTCTTCTTACGAGTACTCGCACATGACGGTCTCTATACTATGTGTCCTATCATAGTATGTCATCCAACCGCAGAACTTTATTTAAGAATATTGTTATAGCATTTCAAGGTTCTCATCATAGCGGGGATCTGCTATGACCTTATTAAGGCAACAAATATTCCAGGACATTATTATATTATAGTCATGCAGAACAATGAACAATATATAATATGTGAACATTTATGTAATCAAAGTACAGAACAGTTGGTTTTGAGGACACCAACCCTTACAAACTCCCACTTGTACTAGATCCAACTGCCTACGACTTTTAGTCCGCTAGACCTCACATGATGATCATGTTTCTGCTGAGTCAAGGCTTTAGTCAATGGGTCTTCTACGTTGTCTTCCATGGAAATACTGCTCACTACAACTTCACATCTCTGAGAAAAATCCCTCAAGAGATGATACTTCCAAAGTATGTGTGTTTTCCGCTGATGTGACCTTGTCTCTTTTGCAAGTGTCACCACTGTAGTATTATCACAATAGAGTGTGATAGGATCTTTACTGCTCGGTACAACATCCAGCTCTTGGACGAAGCTTCGCATCCATACTGCTTCTTTAGCTGCCTCAGAAGCTGCGATATACTCGGACTCCGCTGTAGAATCTACCACCACACTTTGTTTTGAGCTCTTCCAGCTCACTGCACCTCCATTCAAACTGAAGATGTATCCAGTCTGTGACTTCATGTCATCTTGATCAGTCTGGAAACTAGCATCTACATGTCCTCTGATGACTAGTTCCTCATCTCCTCCATAAACCAGGAACATATCCTTAGTATGCCTCAGATACTTAAGGATAGTCTTGACTGCCATCCAATGGTGGTCTCCTGGATCATCTTGATATCTGCCTACCGCACTTAATGTGTAAGAAACATCTAGCCTCGTACATAGCATATCATACATGACTGACCCAATCGCGGATGTGTAAGGGCCCTTGTCATCCTCTTTCTTTCCTCATGTGTCTGAGTAAAAATTTTCTTGGAAAGATGAATGCCATGTGACACTGGAAATAATCCCTTCTTGGACTGTTCCATACTGAATCTCTTCAGTATCTTGTCAATGTATGTACTTTGACTCAGGCCCAGCATTCTCTTGGATCTATCATGATGGATCTTGATCCCAAGAATATATGCCACCTCACCCAAGTCTTTCATAGAGAAGAATTTATGTAACCATGCCTTAACTGACTGTAAGATAGGTACTTCGTTTCCAATTAGCAATATGTCATCAACATATACTATTAGGAAAATGATTGCACTTCCACTAAACCTTTTGTAGACACAAGGATCACATTCGTTCTTAACAAATCCAAATTCCGTAATAGCTTTATCAAAACGAATTTTCCATGACCTTAATGCTTGCTTTAATCCATAAATAGATTTCTGCAACTTGCATACCTTGTTGGCATCCTTTGGAGTCACAAACCCTTCAGGTTGTGTCATGTAGACATCTTCCTGGAGGTTCCCATTAAGGAAAGCTGTTTTGACATCCATTTTCCAAATTTCATAGTCATGGTAAGCAGCAATGGCCAATGGGATTCTAATGGACTTCAGCATTGCAACCGGTGAAAAGGTTTCATTATAGTCAATTCCTTGACGCTGTCTAAAACCTTTTGCAACTAGTCGTGCCTTGTAGGTGCTGAATTTCCCCTCCATGTCCAGTTTCTTCTTGAATACCCATTTATTACCAATAGTCTTTACATCAACTAGAGGATCTACCAAAATCCAGACTTGGTTTTGGTACATGGAATCCATTTCATAATTCATGGCTTCTTGCCACTTGGCAACGTCTATGCCTTCAACTGCTTCCTTGTAGGTAAGAGGATCATCATTTTCAATCAATAATGAGTCATCATCCTCAGTGACAAGAAAACCATATCGTTCTGGTTCTCTCACCTCTCTCGTGCTCCTACGCAGTTCTTGTGTCTCTGGAACAAATTGTTCTTCCACGGGGATTTGTGGAATCTTTTCTTGTACCAACTCATGTGTATCTTGATCCTCGACTTCATCGAAGTCTATCTCGCTCCCACTATCTCTTTTGGAGATGTGCTCCCTCTCAAGGAATATGGCATGTCTTGCCACTATAACCCTTTTGTCTGAGGGGTTTTATAGGTAATATCCCCTTGTTTCCTTGGGATATCCTATAAAGATGCACTTTGTTCCTTGGGGTGAAAGTTTGTTACCTGAAGAGGCCTTAACAAATGCTTCACTACCCCACACATGTAAATTCGATAACATGGATTTGTGTCCACTCCATAATTCGTATGGAATACCATTTATCGATTTAATTGGTACTTGGTTTAGTATGTGTGCTGTTGTTTGTAATGCATATCCCCAAAAGGTTAATGGAAGACTTGCATGACTCATCATTGATCTCACCATGTCCAACAGGGTGTGGTTCCTCCTTTCACTTACACCATTCCACTTCAGTGTGTAAGGAGGAGTGATTTGAGATAGAATCCCAAACTCCTGTAAGAAATCAATGAAGTCTTGATTAAGATATTCTCCTCCTCTGTCTGAGCGGAGTTTCTTAATCTTCTTACAAAGCTGGTTCTCAACTTCATTCTTGTATTCTTTAAACCGATCAAAAGAATCTGACTTATACCTCATTAAATAGATATATCCATATCTACTAAAATCATCAGTAAAAGTTATGAAGTACGAGAACCCACCCCTTGTTTCAACTGGAAATGGTCCACACACATCTGTGTGAACTAATTCTAGAAGCTCTTTAGCTCTTTCACCTTTCCCACTAAATGGGGCTTTGGTCATTTTGCCTTGTAGACACACATGACATACACCAATTGGTTTTAGTTTGAAAGAATCTAAATACCCATCTTGAAGTAATTTTGTCAAACATTTCTCATTGACATGACCTAGCCGGTGATGCCAAAGTTGGGTGTGGTATGAGTCATGTGCATTAACTCTATTATCGATTGCCAATACTTGGTTTGTGTAGTCTAACACATAAAGGCCATTATATAAATGTGTGCTACCAAAACAAATGCTATCTTTATAAAAGTAGCAACATTCATTTCCAAACTTGAAAATGAATCCATCAGTATCTAATCTGGATACTGAAATAATATTTTTAGTAACAGAAGGCACATAATAAAAACCTTTCAAAACCGAGACCATCCCGGTAGGCAATGTGAGGTGGTAGTCTCCGACAGCTACAGCAGCGAGTCTGGCTCCATTGGCTGCTCGTGGATCTACCTCCCCTCGATCAATCTTCCTGAATCTACTTGGTTCCTGTATTTGGATACAGATGTGATCACCACAAGAAGTATCTAATACCCAATTAGTAGAAACAGATAGATTGCATTCGATAACAAACGCACCTGAAGCTTCCCCTTGCTTCCTTGGCTGGGTTCAGTTTTTCTTTTAGTGGCCCTTCTTGCCACATGCGAAACAAATGGCATCCTGTTCCTTTTCCTCCCCTTTGATCTTCCTTTTCTTGGAAGGCCTTGAAAAGGATTTGGGCTTAAAGCTCTTTTCCTTCCCTTTCCTTTTATTCACCATAAGGACAGAAGGCTTTTCACGCTTCATGTCATTGTCCACGTGGCGAATAAGGATAAGAAGATCAGATAGAGACTTATCAATATTGTTCATGTTGAAATTAACAACAAAGTTTGAGAAGCTCTGGGGAAGTGATGTGAGAATGAGATTGGTACCCAGTTCTTCAGGGAGTTTAAACCCTAGAACCTCCAAGCGCTCAATGTAGCCAATGAGATTGACTATATGAGGCCCATCTGGGGCACCCTCTCCAAGCTTTCTTTGAAACAGAGCCTTGGAGATCTCAAACATTTCCTGTCTTGCTCTCTCCTGGTATAAACCACGGAGGTGCTCGAGCATGCTATAGGCATTCATGTCTTCATGAGACTTCATGAGCTCACTAGACATAGATGACAGCATCAAACATTGAACGTCGAGAGCATCGTTCAAATGTTGATCATAGACTAGGAAATCTTCATCACTTTCCCCTGGGGCAGGAGAATCAGGAAGTGAGGACTCCAGCACGTAAAACTTCCATTCATGGTGTAGGATAACCTGAAGGCACCTAAACCATTCCTGAAAGTTACTACCGGTGAGGATGTTGTCTTTATCCAGAATTGATCGCAGAGAAAATGTGGTTGATGTGTTTGTCATATTGATTCTACAATTTAAAAGAGCATATTCATCAGTACTTTCTTGATTACATTTTATAAGAAATAATAAATTTTATTAAGTCTCCCACTATTTTATCAAGTCCCAATGGCCCTCACCATTGAACTCAGAATGTCCAGTTGCTTTGACATTCTAGTGGCAAGGATCCATATTTCCCTTCGCATAACCCCAACAAGGGTTGGTCAAGCTATTTGAAGGTATTTAGGTAGGCGGGTCTTTTCCAACTGTGAGCTTACAGTTCCTTGATCTGTTGAGTGGACTCCCCAATCCTGAAATCCTGACTTGGATTTCCTCAACTCTTGCCTCCAATATTACATAAATTCTAGTAAGGGCTACTTCTCTTGATGTAATATGGTTAAGTCAACCTGAAACCTTTCATAAGGGCTTCCTTTATAAAAGTAAGTGTCCCAACAAGGGTTGGTCAAACACATAGTTTTATTGAGTCTTGCCCTTAATCAAGTAACGGAAGGCTTGGTCTGACTTAATATAGTATTTGAGGAATTTTATTCTTTATGTGTATCTTTGCATTATCACATGCTTGTTAATATTAATTGATTCTTTCTTAAGTGATTAACCATGTTCCGATAATGTTTACGCATAGTTCGGTATTTATTTTAATCCATCTTTGCATGCTTGTTCATTTTATTAATTATGTGATCACGACAACACATACATAATAAATAAACCATGCAATCAGACAGAAATAAAATAAGATGGCATGATCATGAGCTTCTATTTGGTTATCTTATCTAGCGGTTTGGATAAGCTAACCCTGACCTAGGGAAAAACACCTTGAACCTGATGGTTCGTGTTTTACAGCTCCCACCTGTCCACCTTTGTATCTTCTTGTGTCAGTTTCACCTCAACTTCGAGATTTGAACCATCTCCTTTGGCTTGGGAGATCCTCCATTACATGGGTTTACATTAAAGAAATCATGGGCACGTAGGCCCTACATTTTATTGGAATAAGGCTCGCAGGCCAACAAATTTAAATTAAATAAATTTAAATGAAACCATACACATACAAAGGGTCTTTGGTCTAGCTCATGATCATCCATATTATGCAATGACATTTACGCATATTTAGAATTCAAATTCTTTTAATCGTTCTTTTATTTAAGATAAGACGCGCTCTAATTAAATTAATTATGATCTTATAATTAATCAATTCTTTATCTTAAATTCCTTTCTGAATTTCCTTGAGATTCTTCTCATTCATATTCCTTGTACGGGTCTTTGTACATTGGAGGAAACCTGGTGAAATTCCATTTCTGGAAAGTACACGGCGTGTAGTTTATAATTACACGGTGTGTATTTTTCTTTTCACCCTTTATCCAAAGTACACGCCGGGGCTTTGGCGTGTTTTCTGTACTTTGGAAATTTTAGAGTACACGGCGTGTAGATGAATCATACACGGTGTGTACTTTCTTATTACGTGGTAACTGGCCTGGCGATCCCGTGTATGCGGTACGTGGCTTATCTTTGTACACGGTTTCACCTGGGTCGGAACGGACTACACGGCGTGTTGCTCCAACATACACGCCGTGTATTCCGGTTTCCACACGCCATTCAATTCTGTTCAACACGGCGTGATTAAAACTTAGGCATAATCAATTCACACGGCGTGGTTTGGCGGACCAGTGCCGGTTTGTTGAACCTAAGTACATGGCGTGTTGTTTTAATTACACGTCGTGTAATCCCGTGTTGTACAGACAGAAAGAGAGGCTCCTCCGGATGAGTTCCTCATTTTTATTTTAATCAAAATTAAAATTAAAAGGTCGTTTATGTGATATGAATCGAGAAACTAAGGAGGAAGAATAGATCTTGTTAATTCATATTTATAGAACGATTTATTTCGAATTGAATCAAATATGAATGCGTAAATTATCAATGAAAATTAAATAACTATAATCAACGTTGTAACCTTTTTCTGATACCATTTGAAGGTTTCGGGTGCAGCAGAAGTGCGTGGGTGGATGTGCCCACTTGGCCTTTTGTCATTAGAAATGATCAATCCGGGATCAATACGACGATAAACGCCAGTCTCCACGGATCAAATCACAGAAAAAGACAAAGAAGATGGTTTGTCTCGGAACCAAAAACAAGGATCGTTACAGGTTGATTATAATTAATTTAATTAATTATAAAGAAATACCTTTTGGGCGTTCTTTCATCGTTGATGTTCTCGATCACGTTGTCGATGTGATTCATGGTTGCGTCGCAGAAGCCAAGTGTAGACTCCCTCTAGCAGTGATCCACACGTGTACCTTGTATCTCTGGACGTCGCCAAAGGATTCTCTGGGTGCTAGCATGGAGAAGCCTTTGCTTGCGTTGTCCGCCTTAGATCATCTTGATCTGATGGAATAGGATCTCTCTCGGTCTTGAGAGCGTTCTTGGAGGAAAAGGTTCTTTCAGCCTTGAAAGAATTCTCCAGAGATGTTGTGCACAACGATTCTCTTGTGTATAAGAAAAGAGTTGGGGTTGTGAGGATATTTATAATCAGGTGTGAGGGGTTATAGAGTTATGAAAATAAATAAATGTGTTACACATTTTATTTATTTCATTGACTCTTTATTTAAAACACCCATGTCGAATAAATAATTCCTTGACATGCACCCACGCTGATTATAATAAATATCATTTAAAACAATATTATATCCTCAAAATCCTGACTAAAAAAACTACACAGCATGTATTAATAAATACATGGCGTGTACTTGTTTTTTCATTGAAAACTACACGGCTTGTACATTAAATGTATACGACGTGTATATCTTGTTTTCATTTATTCATTTCCTTTCCAAAATAAAACTACACGGCGTGTACATTTAATAATACAAGGAGTGTACTTTTTTTATTTTATTTTTCCTCCATCATTTAAAACAACTTAGGATTCCTTGAATAATTATTAAACCACGTACGGGAATAATCTTTATTCAACTTGAGATACTTGGATACACTTAGTGTGTGACCCTCTAGGCCTCTTTCTCATTGGCATTAGGCGGGCTTGCCTAAAGTCCAAGATTACTGTCTAGCAACGGGTCAAGGCACCCAAGAGAAAGAAGTTGACGCCGCATTGACGTATCACCTCATACGAACGCTTACTGTGTAATTTAATCCCTTTGTCTCAATATCTCATCAAGCGGGTTTCATGGCAGTGTCATAAACCTATATGCTTGATCTGTCATTCATTGACTACCTGAAATAAACTCGTCATTTACACCATGGCCATGGAATTTAATGCGACAGTTCTATTTTAATCAAAGGGGCGAGATATAAACTTCCATAAATGGAAGGTACAAATCCTTCCTCGACTTATCCATTAACAACATGTCACTCGTGACGCACCCAACGTACCCTACTTCCCGCCAACTGTCTGCGTGATGGTTTTTGTTAGTAAATCTAAGTGCGCGAGTCATGACATGAGTTAATGATAATATTCTAGTCTAAGGACCATTACACACGCTCGCAGATAGCAATATCCGATGACACCAAGACATGTGGAATTACTACTGGAGGGTCTGTTCTCATAATCTCCCATCTTGGAGATTACCAAGTGTGAACTCCATGAGAGAGAGTCTCGTCTTCTTACGAGTACTCGCACATTAGGGTCTGTATACTATGTGTCCTATCATAGTATGTTATCCAACTGCAGAACTTTATTTAAGAATATTGTTATAGCATTTCAAGGTTCTCATCATAGAGGGGATCTGTTATGACCTTATTAATGCAACAAATATTCTAGGACATTATTATATTATAGTCATGCAAAACAATGAACAATATATAATAAGTGAACATTTATGTAATCAAAGTACAGAATAATTGGTTCTGAGGACACAAACCCTTACATAGATAAGGTACGCCCCCATTAAGGGTTAATGCACAACTGAAGTACAACCTGTATTGTTTCTCCATTGGAAAATACTCCAGTTGATCAATATAAGGAATATTTTATCAAACTTTTTTTTATTGGGTCTACACCCTTTCCTTTCCTAGTTTTTTTTGTATCCTCTTGTAGTGGGAGAGTGATCATGGAAGGTTTCAAGATACTATAGATTCTTAAGTTTTCAGATTTTCCTAAGGTGGAAGTGGTCTGGGGTTGTTAGCATGGATGAGTATCTGGAAGGCATCTAAGAGGTCCTCTCAGTCCATCGTAGTCTCTTCGAAGAAGGAGTTCACAATAAACCACCAGTGTGGGAAATCTGGTCACAAGAGGATATTGTGGCCACTTTCTAGAATTGTGTGTTGTTTGGGAATGTATTATAAGGTCCCTTTCCATTAATTTGTTATATTAGTTGCAATGGTCATGTTCGGTGACTCCTTATGATGTCTTGTGCTCGATTGACCCTAAAGGTGAAATTCATGCAGTACTTTGAGAGTCTCTATTATGTTGGGAGAATGTATCCCTTGTAAAAACTTCAAAATCACCTTTTTTAGGAAGGTGAGTATGGGAGTTATTTACTTCTATTGTTTCTTACCTGAAGAAAAAAAGTGTGATTTGTGTTCATCTTTTAAGCCCTTGTTTCATTGAAATATTGGGTTTGTGTAAAGTGAGATTGGAATGTGTTATGTCTTGGCAATCTTATCGGGGATTGCAGTGTAGTTTTTGGTAGCACTGAAAGAATAATTCTCATTTAGGGGGTTTCCAAGGACTAACTGTGAGGCTGATGATGCTTCGATCATTTGAGCTCCAACCATAGGTCTCGGAGAGAAGCTATCTCGTAGTTAGGGGAAATCACTGGGTCATTTAAACCCTTGTACAACTTAATATCCTTAGTGTGAAAGATAGAAAGTGCTTAAACCTATGGTTTCATCATCTTCCTTTTGTTGTTCTCGTTCGGTGGAAATAGGTAGAGGGCCTTGTACCCATGTCATCGCCTAATGTCATTCCCTCCCACGTTGGTTTCCATTGAGTCATTTGAGAATGGTTGGAAATTTGGATAGACAGTTTGAGCACACATTTTGTGCACTATTGGTAGTGACAGTGTGCTAGGAAGCCACGTGGAATGAATGATCAGCATAGTTAGTGCACAGTTTCCCAAATCGTGCGGACTGACCCTGCACTCTTCCCAAATCTTAAAAAAAGGGTCTTTCTGTGTCGACCCATGCTGGTCAGTTAAGATGGTCGGTTCTTATGGTGGGGATACCCACAATGATTATCATGTAAATTACTTCACAAACTGTGAATAGAATTCTACCCTTTGTACTAGGGAGTTTGTTCAGGCCTCCCCCTATTAGTGTCTTCATTCTATCTCGGAAAATAATATAGGTTGACGCTTATGGTGGGGTGCCTATTTGTGTCCCCCCATACCAATAGCTCATATTTATCCACGGTATTGGCTTGGTGGTAGGTAGTCTATTTCAGAAATATCTAGATACCAATATCTTCCTTGAGTAAATGTTTGTATTGGATATCTCCCAATGGTTTAATTAATGTTAGGTAAGTGTAACCTTGTTCGAAGTTGTTGTTCGTTTGGGTGAATTGCTTGAGTCTTGTTCGGATAGCGTTCGAGAAGTTTCATTTTGGGATAATGTATGAATGTGATTGATCATTTTAGTAAAGTGGTGTAAGTTTGGGTTGTGAGATTAATCATTCCTTAATTGATCACTGGAGGTGTTTTGGCCTTTGGGGGACAAACCTGGCAAGGGAGTACCTCTTGGTTTCTCAGTTGGGTTTGGTTGTTGCTTTGGCCTTATTGTGACTTTGCGGGGTGGAAAGTTTTCATGTTGGGGAGAATTGTCACATAAATATCTTATTTTAAATGTATTTTTATTTTAATTTCCATTAATGCTTTGTTTTGGGGGGTTTCCAAAGGTTTTATGGAGAATATGTGAGTTTTCATGAATTGGGCCAAACCGTGAGCCCAATTCCAGATTTCAAAATAAATTTTGTTTATTTTATAACTTATTCATTTTTTAATATTTTTCACTAATTCCAACTCCTAAATGTCCTCCCCTGATATATTAACACCAAAATTAAAATTTGGAGCCTTTGGATATCCATAACCAAGGTGTATATGGGTTTTTATTTAAGGGATTGGGCCTGCCCGAAATCCCAATTCCAGTTTTAAAAATAAAATTTGATTAATTAATAACTTATTCATTTTTAAAGATTTTTCGGTGATTCTAAGCCTAAAATGCGCCCCTTGAACCCATTAGTGCGACCAATCTCTCTCTCCCCTATTTGGAGCTCTTCTTCATCGCGATTGAATGCTAAACTTATTAGGGTTTCTAAAATCGGGCAAATTTGAAGAGGTAAATTCATTCCTTCATATCTCCTTCAATATTTACTCTATTTCCCCCATTCCAATTCCTACATGGCCTTCTCATTCTTGTTCGAATATAAATTAAATTTTTATCTGTTTTAAAATTCATATTCTGGTCGATTTTGGGTCGTTTTCTTCGGGATTGTTTTGGGTAAATGATTCCTTCTTAGTTTCTTCCTTTTCCCTTAGGGTTTCCTCTCTCTTTCATTATGTTATAAAATTTCAAGAAGTTAGGGTTTGATCCTAGGGTTTCATTTGGTGTATTTTTGGTCAAATATTATGATCTAGTTCTAAATTTATCTTCCTTGTGGTGCGGCGGTTGTGTGGTTGACGTTTCGAACCAAGTTTTGAGGGATTTGACACTTCCGGTAGGTGATTCCGTGTGTAATCATTTCTAGATCATTTAGTTTGATTGAATTACTTATTATGCATTTTCATAATATGCTGTGTGTGGTGCAAAAAAATTTTATGTTGGATTTGGTTAATCATTTATTTTTATAGTTTCATTTTAGCTTAAAATTTGGTGTTTTTCATGTGTAACCCTTTGGGTATTGTTTGGGATTGTTTTATAACATATGAATTTGGTTTAATAAAACTTGTTTGGGATGAAAATTCTAATTTGGTGGGGTATTGGTGTGCCACTAGGTCTTAAAGTGTTTTTTTAAGGGTTTAAGGTGTAAAACTTTATTGAACTTCTTGAAAGTGATTTTGAAAACGTGTGTGTTTCATGTGGATCTTTTGTGCTATTGTTTGAAGTGTTTGTATAAAACATGGGGGTTGTTTAATAAATGTTTTTGGGGCTTCCAATTCTTTTTTTAATTTGTATTGATGTGATTTTTTCCTTGAAATATGGTTTTGAAATGGGTTTTATTTGAAAAGCTTTGGTACACTATTCAGAATTGTTTTATGAAAGTTTTGAGTGGTTTAATGATTTATGTAAGAGGTGAAGCCATATTGGAAATCTATTTTGGATTGTTTATACTTTAAAATAAACCATTTTAAATATGAATAGTTCTGTTATGTGATTTTTATCATATTTTTAGGGACTTTATAAAATTGTTAAAGGATGTGTTGGATTGTGAAAGTTGTGAAAAAAGTGTTGTGGGCTATTTTGGTGTGAGTTTGATTTCAAAATGAATTTGAATGAAAAGTGTAATTTGTGACTTGTGTGATATGCATGGGGATGTTTGGATAATGTGTGATGTGGAAGTGATATTTCATGTGAAAATTATATTTCTTGGGTTGTTGAACTTTTTTGAGTACAAAGGGAAAACCTGGGTATCTAGGTGGGTGGACGTGTACTAGTATGCTAGTGAATCCGTGGGGTTTGGCCTCAGTTTCACTTAGTAGGACTGATGCTTAGAACTCTAACTAAACTATTATGATGATGATTGGGGACCACTAGGTTATGGGTATGTTTTCTACTAGTGGCTCGTGCACGAGAATGGATAATTTTTGTGGTTACTCTCACCGAGATACGAGGTACCTAGGACCCACAGCTAGCTAGTGCCTAGGGGTTATTTCCTATTGCTTGTGATCATTAGATCCTTTATACTTACCGTCGGCATACGGTATATTTGGATGGAAAATTCAGTATCTTTTTAATTTATTTTAAAAGTGTTGATTCTTTAAATTATCCCACTTAAAAACTATTTTTTTTAAGTTGCATCTTTTAGAAATTGTAACTAGAAATTACATGTTTTTGAAAACTTGCATGATTTTCATCTTTGAATGTTTATCACATGGAATCTCTTAGTGGTGGTATCCTACTGGGAATTGTCTCACACCCTAATTACACCCTTGGGTGTAAGTAGACTTGGTTATTTTTGTTGTCGCAGGTTTGGGTATAACATTTGTGCCAACAGTTCGGGTTTTCACCGGTCATTCATGATGCGGTGTTGTGGAGATGGATTGAGGGAAATGCCTCTTGCCATGTTGAGGTTCTTGGTCTGTTCATTTTTTTGTTTTTTCCTTTATTATAGTCTTGTTTAGTTGTTTTAGACTATGTAATTCAGTTCTGATTTTCTGTAAAACATTGTTTGGTTTGAAAAATCCAGATTTGTTTCATTGGATTCTTTTATTGTTTTATGTTTATAAACTCAGGTAAATCATTCCCAATTTTCATTTTATGATACCTGGGTACTTGTGCCAGTCTGTGGGGATCGGGAACGCCCTTCGGGCCTTGTCATGGGCTGGGTATGGTGCCATTTTTGGTGGTGATCGATTCGGTTCGTGACACATATTTTGTTATAAAACATTGCACCCCGAACTCACCATTTCAATGTGCGACAGTGATACATGTGGATATTGTTCATCCCATGCTCGCTCCACTATGATCGTTCACTCCATCTTAATTCTCACTCACCAGCTACAACATCTCCTCACCAAAAGATACCATTGAAGCCCTTGATGAAGCTCAGGTCGAGCTTATTCTCCACAACAAAACACAGAATCACCCTAAGATCACCTCTTCACTTTGGTCGACCACCCCAACACCATCTTGATATTCATCTAGCCTTTGAAGTGGTCGGATGAAGGAGTCCATTATAGTCACACCATATCCCACCATGAATGTTTCTCCCAAATATTGGGGTCGAGATCCTTCTTGAAACCACACCTCCATGCCACCTTTCATCACCTCTTGCACCTCATCCGAGAACCTTGATGACATTTTAAAGCTCCCTCTAACTACTTCAATGTCTTGAGGGGTGAAGGAGGGTGTCACTTCCACCTTTCCACCACCCTGCTACATACATTCCAAGAACCCTGGTCCACCATCCTATGTTGTACTGCTCTCACCGTACCACCATTGAAATAGCTATAATCACCATTGTCAATTCTGAAAGAGCTAGGGTTTATTCCACCATCCCCCACTAAGGCTTACAATCCCACACCACATGCATGAACCATTTCCCTGTGTGGGTTTATTCTATGATCAAAAAAATTAAACACCCAAGGGAATCAGGTGTATCTTTAAACACCCTCAGTCTCGTGAGTGTATCTATGAAGAGATCCATACAGATCTTGGGGATATCCTTGAAGAGTGAGGATTCCAAGGTCTCCTCCTCATTTCCTATAAAAGGATGCCATACCCCCTATTGGAATAATCCCATGGACACCCCATAATTAAGAATCCACCTAAGGAGGCTACTTCTCCATGCTTCCATTTACTATTTTTCTTTGTTTTCATTTATTTTTTTTATTTTTAGGTTAGATTTATCTTAATATAATTTCAATTCATTATATTAAATATTGAATATGCATACATTTTGAATATTTTTCCAAAAAAAATTCCACCATAACCATTCCTTTATTCTTATTCTTCGTATTCTTTTTTTAATTATTCTTCTTTTAATTATTATTATTATTATTATTATTATTACTATTATTATAACAGTATATTTTATTTTCTTGATTTATTTTCATATTTTATTTTATTCTTACTCCATCTATCTCATCTGAATTATTTTTATTTTATTTTTTAATTATATTTTTTCTTATAATATTCTTCGCATTCCACTAAAGTGATATTTTACTCCTGATAATTGGAGACTAACCCAAGGCTTGTCCCAAGGAAGTTTGAGATGTTCTTGAGTTTTTTTAATTTTTACTTAATGTTTTTGGTATATATGAGTGGAATGCATGGGTGATTTGAATTTCCCCAGTGTGGTGATTTTCCCCCAGGGCATGAAAATCAATCAATTTATATTCGTTTTTTTAAACTATTTTCCCTCTCTTCATCGAATACCTCTCCATTCAATAGATTTAAGAGAATCAATACATTAAATGGCATCAATAGATCCCATACCTAGAAGATTTTACTCCCTTGACCAAGGTGTGTCATCAACATTTATTACAGGAGGATATGGAATTAAGAGTGCTTAAATCATTCATGATTTTAAAAATTTTACATAAAAATAGTAATTCATCATGGGATTTCATTTTTGTATTATCAAGTTGAAATCAAAAAAATAAAGGAGAATAATGATTAAACCAAAAACCAAGTTATTTATTCATTTAATTGATTCTGTTTAGATTTTCATGTTAGTATAAGTTTAGAATTTCTATATTTCATGTCATTTCAATATCATAGAAAGTAAATTAAAAACCCCAAAATATTTATCATTATTTTTGTAAAATAATTGAAAAAAAAATAAATATTTTATTTGATTTAGATAAAGTAGGTGAAAAAAAATAAGAAGCTCCTCAAGTGAGATGACCTTGGTCAGCCTATCCATTCCCTGGGACAAGCGTGCCTCAATGTGTTGTTTTTTTTCTTGTTTGGGAAACTTCAAAAGCCTTAAGGTGGGGTATTCATCTCTTCTCCATATTTTAAGTGAAATCCTAAATTAATAATTCTTTATCAACTTAGTTAATGGTTGAATTAACCTTAATGAATATTAAACTATATTAAATAACAAATCTTATATTTGATTGTAGAAATCACATGTCCTTATGTCACTTTAAAAATTTGAATCTTGTTTTTATAGATAATGTCCTATATATGTATATTATATGGTTTATCTTGTTTTTTGTACTTGTATGTTTTTTAAACAAACATAAATCTAGTAATTCTTGTTGGCTAATTAAAAAATATGCATATTTAATTGAAATTTTTCTTTTTATGGTTTGATGAAACTGAACATTTTTCTTGGAAGGATGTTTACATATCTTATAGTTGTTGATATATGATTCCTTAAGTTTCATAATGTTGTAACCTATGATAAATGAATCGGTTAATTCAAGTTTTTCATGAATTGGTTGTTTGATAAAGATAATTTTTTGTGGCCAAGTGAGTCAATTTTCTTGAGAAGGTTGGATGCCTTGGTTTTAGTCCCTAGATGCCCTATTTACTCTTGTTGTTTTCTTAATAAGTTGTGTGATTGATCATGATAAGGAGACTTATGATGCAACGTGATGTGAGCCTAGGATGTCTTATGGTTTAGATATACATAGTTATGGAGGCTTGTTTTTTTTTCAGTAACTGGTGTGTGTGATAGTGGGATATATAGTGATATTCATGGTGGTGTTGAGGATGAAATTGGGACTAATGGAATGGGTTGAAACTAGGATTAACCATTGATTTTTTCTATGATAAACCCAAGATACTTTCTTGATAATGTAATGGGTTAAAGTTGATATTTCCCATTGTTTTTTGTTCTCAAAGATGGGATTATTTCTTTTTAATGAATCTTATTTAAGGTTTGGATGTCCAGGTTTCTTGTTTTTCAATTCCTTTCCCCACTTCTTGACACAAATGTATTTGCATGGTTGATCCATCTTTTATGGTAGATTAGAAAGATTCCAAGAGTACGTGGAATTATGAAATGATAATTAATGTTAAATAAATTAACCCATGGAGTTGTATTCTTAGAGGAAAGTCATAATGATGATAAATATTAAAGAACCTTGGAAGTGTTTTGTTTAGACTTAGAGAGAATGGGAATTGGTGCTTAATTAATATAATTATGAAATTGTTTAATGAAATAATTAATTAAAAGTATCTGGAAATGCTTTTGTTCTTATAGGATATCTATTCCTTAGTAATTTTAGTCGGGTTTATAAGAGAAGGTATCCATAGTTAAGATTATGTATAACATCCCCATACTCGCACTCCCAGATCTGGTGTTAAAAACATTAACATTACTTTAAATCATTGATAACAATGAGGATGAAAAAAATTTCTCCATCCAAAACGTATAATATCAAAAGGAAATATTGTATCACTTAAAATCTTAAGTACCTTTTGGGTTTATAGTTTTAGAGAATTAGGAAAAACTCTTACAAAAATAATACCCATGAATTCAAGGGAGTATTATTCAAACTATACCAAACTTTTCATATTCCATATTGAGTCTTAAAAATATCCTACAAAATTCAACACATTATTAAAATTTCTATACACAAAACATTTAACATCACTCTTGATAACCTGGGAAAAGAAAAACATAAGATGGTTGATCTCAAATGGCTAGTAAGGGTAAAAATAATCATTAATAATTAAATTTCATCAGTGAGTATAAAAAGAGAATAAGGGTGTGATGGCATAGTAAAAGTGCATGAGAATAACATGAGAATATTCATACCCATCAATACCTAGATCATTAGACATGATAATGTGGAATAAGGCTTTTATAAAGGAAAGATACATCATAATCAATAATCATGAGCCATGTGAGATCAATTTTCATCATAAGAAACATTATAAACCCAAAGAAATTGTAAATAAAACATGTTGGTATCTTGAAACATCACCTTTATATAACCCTTAAAAAACTTGTAAAAATTGAAATAACCATATATCTAACTTACAATATAATTTTCTAGAGAACATAATCATTACCCAATGAATTTCAGTGTTATCTAAACACACCCATCATATAAGATATATTGGGATCACCCGACGATTTCCAGGAACACCCATCATATAAGATATATCTGGCTCACTTAGGGAAATATGAGCACAACCATCACATATAATGTATGATACACATAAATAAAGTACATAGATTTTTCATTTTATAATAAAACTCATGAAAATAATCATTATTAATTTAATGTAACATCCCAACCTGGGTAACATATATTGATTCTCTGATCCTGTTCACCACATAACCTTAAGTGCACCTCCTAGTATGCCAAAGGCTTCCAACTAGTAATAAGGGTATAAAATGTAATGTGGGGAGACTATACCATCATTATCAAAGAATAAAAATAGATAAAATCAATAAGAAGTATAAACAATATACCATAATAATAAATTATCAACCAAACATCACATGAATAAATCCACCATAGGGAAATTGACCACAAACCAAAGCAGTAAATATGTAATTCCATAAAAGTTTCAAGTGATCTAATAAAAACATAAAAAAAATACACACTAGTAACTCCCATGTGGGTCCTGACATCATATCTAGTTCCCTCATCCATGGTTCATCGGGAATCCCAACTCAACCATATAAAATATGTCAATTTCCCTTATCCTGTCATGAAAACATGAAATATATTCAAGTACTAGTCAGGATTACTAGGTAGGGTTTGAGTAAAACTTGGTAGGCCACCAATAAAAACATCTAAATAAATATCCAATCTATAACAGTGTATGAATTTTTATAAATATTATTAAACAAAACTATGAAAGTGAATAGGTTTCACATATATTATCATTAGTTCAGCCAAACTATACCTTCTTTGGCCCATGCCAGAGTTTAAACCATACTCCAATGGGGTTTTACAATTTATTATCTCAAGGTATTTCATTATTCAATTTAATTATACTTTATTTGGGTACCCTAGAAGCATCAGTCCAGACACCAATTCACAATCATGTTTCAAGGTCTTAGAGCAGCATTCTGAAACCCCATGGGTACTTAGACCATTAGTACCTCACCCACAACTCATTTCCCACACTCAAATATATATATATATATATATATATATATATATCAGTGTCCAAGAGCAGTATTATGGCACCCCCTAGGTACTTGGAGCATCACTCCCTCACCCACAACTAATTTTTTCCAATTAAATAAAAATATTTTTCAAGTTTCATCATCGTTGACCTTATTTTAAATCATTCAATAAAATAGTGTACAAGTTCATTTATCAAACACAATCATGATTATTTACTTTTATCATAATTAATAACATGGAAAATTCCCCCATTATTCCATTCATCATCAATAATTACACAACTCATTAACTTATCAAAGTTATTACAATAAACCATTTTAATCCCATCAACAACCATGAAATAAGGATTTAGTTCAATTACATTGACCCATTATTACCCTTTTTAAAATTTATAAACCATCACTTCAAGTTTATTGGAACACCCCATGGGTTTCCATTAAGCCCGATCTCAAATCTCTAACGGGTCCGATATGATCTGTGAAGGGTCTCATGATCACTTGTGAATCAATACATTATTTCAAATTTAAAATGAAACTTTATAATGAGACAATGAAATGATACAACTATAAGAATTATATCATAATAAATTATATGAGAATTATAAATTATACCACCTACCATAGGGTCATTGATGAATGCTCACTAAACCTTAGCCCTTAATTCGATGAAGAACATCTAAATTTACAATGGAAAAGAAGATCTATGATCAAAACCTAGGATAAAGATCCAATAAATAAATAACCATTAAAACCTATATCTAAACCATAAAAAATATGAGGGATTCATCCCCTTCTAAATGGTAGGTATATGAACACATTCAAAGAATAGATCACTTACTAAAGTGGAGTTGATCCTTCCATTGGATCTTCGATTCGCAAATGAAGATATTCTAGGAGCCTAGGAATCCTCTAGGGAGCCACAAAAAATAAAATAATTTCATGTTAGGTTTAATACAGGTGATTATGGTTATAAGCCAAGATTTTGGTAATTTCTAATTAATTTTTTAGGTGTTTAAAATCCCATGCACGGGGTTTTCTAGGAGGGATTTACAGTTTGACAAACTATGCGCCCTAACCATGCACCCCTACTGTCTTGGGAACATGGTTACTCTTAGGTGGTCTCATGGTTTTTAAAACTATATATCAAACATTAAAACCCCCTCTATCAAAAGGTGAATAGTTTGTGTAAGGACTTGGCCTTAAAACATTACATAATCATGAATTAAATGAATAATTCACATAGAGGATCTTTTCAGGTTTAGATTTTTAGAGAATTAATACATAACTATTACATCTCAAAAGATTACAAAGTAGACACTTTTAATAAGTTTCTATAAAATAAAAACTCTTAAAAAAACATGTCTAGTTCCATGTTTTAGATAGCATGTCTTTCCTTGATCCCATCCGTGACCCTATTCATCTTTAAGTCATGTGGAAAACATTTCAAAAACTTGGGATGAGCATAAAAAAGCCCAGTAAAGGATACACAAAGAAGGAAAACTGTTAGTTTTTCAAAACATCAAGTAAACCATGAATACTTTATCAAAGTAATACTTTTCACCTTTAAGAAGTAGTAAATACTCTTCACTGAATAAAAGATCATTACTTACCCTTTTGTAACCAAAAGATTACCATAAAACCCATATAAAGAACACATAACATATAAAGGTAACTTGGGACATAAACATACTTAAATGGAATTACCATACGGTCAACTTCCACACATATCACTACATGGAATAGCCATACGGCCGACTTCCATACCCAATGCATTGGAGGTTATAACGTAACCACCCCTCCTAGTATTCACGGCACCATCCATCATATGGTTTATCACGTAACCACCCATAAAATGTATAAGTACCATCATAACACATAAAATGTTGCAAATATAAACATTTCACTAATAATATTTCATTTTCAATCACAAGAAGTAATTTCAAGATATTGAAATAATCAATCCATTTTCAAAAACCATTTAAAAAAAGATTTTTGAATCAAAGTGTCCCGTACCAATTTGAGGCTTTTAATGGAATTATAATTTTAAAACAATAATGTCCATATAAATAAATACTCAAAACCATTTTTAAAATATGGACATTAAAGATAAATATTTATAATAATAAATCTTTAAAACATTTAAAAATGATATTTTTGTTATAGTGTTTTTAACAAAATGAGAGACTCTTGAATACAAATAATTGAGGTAATAAAAACTTTATAATATCATGAGGATAAATGGATTCATGATATAATATGAAAAAGGATAGTATATACACCATATAATATTGAATTGGTGCATAACAACAATTAAGTCTCAATGGAAAGTAAATTGAGACGAAATCACTTATAAAGACGGTATCCTTAGATTAAGGATAAATAAATTGCATAATTATGTGTGAAAAATATAAATAAACTAAATATGATTGGTTATTCAGTGTAAAAAAAATCATAGTTCATTCACACATATTCATAGGAGGTCATATTCAAGAAGTACATGTTTAACCCAAAGAATCGAAATTGGGTTAAGAAGTTCCCTTGCAAAAATTCGACAACCTAATGGCATCACTTTAAAATTCAGAAACTGATTTGATGAGATATAAAAGGGTGTCTCATCACTTGGACATAAAATTTACATCAATAAGGATATATAAGAACATATCACAACATAATAATATGTGAATTAAAAGACATAACAAAAAGAAGTCTTTTAAAAAGAGGAGGGTGAAAGGTTCCCTTACCAATTTGGTAACTTACAAAACATACGCCACATGAAAGAAGGATCATACAATAAATATGTATATAATCATAAATGAAATTATATTACACAAATATTACAATCATGGTAAGTACATACACCAAAAAAAAGAAATTAGTGGCAAATATAGCATGAATCTCATGGGGATAAAAAGTGAGATGAAAACCCCTTACCACGTTGTAATCAATCGAGTCGTATGACCCAAAGTTAATAAACACCAAATGAATCACAGAATACCATGAATATAATAAAAATAATTATAATATACATTAAAATGAAGTAAAAAATACACCAAATTCAATAAATAAGTGGCGAACAATGGAAATCTCACAGAATTAAAAGTGAGATAAGAATTCCCTTACAAAATTCAGCAGCCTAACGGCGCCACTTAAAAATTCTTAAAATGAGTTGATGAGAGTAATAGGGGGTATCTCATCATATGAAAATAAAAATTATATTATTTTTAATATAAAATAACATCCTCCAACATAAGAACATGGAGCATAAAATAAATGACATAAAAGAGAGTACTTGAAAAGAAAGAGAGAGGTCGGATCCCTTACCTTAAGTCTGACTTGTCTTGTTCGTTTCTTTATATTCCTGAATAATAAACTTTGGTCAATTTATAATTTCTTAAGGAACTCCTTTAAAGTATATTATTCAGTTCATATCACATATTATAATGTTATAATAATTGGTTAATAATGTGAGTTCATATCAGACGTTTTTGTCGATGTTCAGTACATGAGTCAAAATTGAACTTGTTGGAAAAAAAATCCATGTAGTTATAGGTACATCATCTCCAGAATAGTATTAATTATTTAAATATCATATATATCCATTATATATTCATTTTATACTATTCCATAACATTTAGAGATAAAAAATGAAATGCATCGTTCATGGAGACGGTCGGTCGTACGTACGCATGAACGCTACTTTCATTTCATTGTCATATTAATGGAATTAAAACTAAACGAGAGATATATATATATTATAATTAAAGAATTATATCCATAATTTAGATGTAATATATGACATATATATACATTATATATATTTACTTATAATAGTACATAACATTTGGAGATAAGAAATGAACTGTACTGTTCATGGAGACAGTAAGTCGTACGTACGCATGAACGATACTTTCATTTCTATTTCATACTTTAATAGAATGAAAAAAATAATGATACATAGGTATATTTTAATTAAAGTATAATATAATATATAACATCATTAAATCCATCCTTTATACATCCCACATATGGTATTAACGATTCAAATCACTTTGAGGGGGCGGTAGTCTGCACTTCCTAAAATGAAATTATCGCGTTTACCCATTATGGAAACCATAAAGGTATGGTATAAATGAAAAATACAGAAGCATAATTAATACATAAACATAATTTATATATCATAAATAAATAAAGTGACATATTAATGGCCACCATGAGAGGTGTTAAAAGAAGATTGAACAATCATCGTTTCGTGAGGCAGTAATTCACCACCCACAGAAACAGTATGTTCTTTAAACATTAGATGGAGGTGTGTATGAGTGTATCTCTAATAATCATCATAAAATTATCCTATTATATTTAAGATACTGTTTTTGTTACAAAAGAAAGTAATAAAAAGAGTTTAGGGGGTTGGAGAAGCAAAATAAAACAAAAGAACATAAGAGAAGACATTACCTTCAAATCAGATAACTCTTTTTGATTTGAGCTCAAAGGCTTCCTTGGAAAGACTTCTGCCCAAATTGAGGCTTATAGGAGTAATAGAGGGATTTTTAGAGACAATATGAGCATAGTTTGGACGATACAAGGGCTTGAGGGGTGTGGGTAAGGAGGTAGAGGTGGGGGCCTTTTATAAGAGGGAGGAGGGGAACTCTTGGAAAGTATTTAAAAGTTACTTTATTATAAAATGATTTTTGGAAATAAAAGGTCCCAAAATTATATATTTCAAGGATAAGGTGATAAGTCTTCAAAATCCACCCATACAATTGGTTTTTGACAAGTGTGTGTCTTAGATTTTTCATTATCTTTTTATTTTATTTAAATTGTTCATTAATGAGGTAATCGCTGCATTGTCATGGTGTCATAAATAAATTAATTTATTTAATGACTAAAAATTATAAAAAACATAATATTATGTAGGAAATTGTTTTATCTTTACAGTGAATATTTATAGTCAAAAATATTACTTGTATAACCCCATGTAAAAATTATTTTAGTAAAAAAATACATGTTTGTGACATTTTTATTTTAACTTTAAATAAAAAGTTATTAATGTCATTTTCTTACCCAAGTGGCTCCATGGGGTCCCCAAGTTGAACCATGGATTTTCTTGGTCGTCCATGACTCATCCAATAAGGTTATGACATGTGTCAAGGTCATTTCATATTATTATAACATTATCTTTACCTTAAATTACACTAATTACCTTTAATCGCGATTAATAAAACTTAAAAGTTATTATTCACCAAAAATTATTTTCATCCCATTGAACCACATTTTACATCCTAATGACAACCATGTATGTCAGATTTTTGAAATTCAAATCACAGAGGTGGTAAAATTTCATTTAAATGGAAAATCAATTTTTTAACTACCACTTAGTGGTTTCACGATTCATCAAAAATTGAAGTTTTTCATAAAAATACCAAAAAATCCCCCCTAAGCTATATTTGATATTTCGAATTCAAAAATGATGTCTATTTTAAAAGAATCAAAATATATAATTTGCATTAATCAATTTAATAATTAATTCCCATTGTCAAAACAAATAGCGTGTTTTTAAGAAACAAAATATATCAAAAGATTAACACTAGTTTAAGTCCAATTTCAAAGTGAAATTAATTCCAATGAACACCATTGGATTAAATGGTAAAAATATATTATAAATACATTTTAAACCAAATTAAAAAGATAATCTATCCATATAAATAAATCAGATTAAAAGGTGGTTTTGAATTAAAATACAGCATTTTCACTAAAAATAATCTTTATCAGAAAAATAACAAAAATTTACACAAAGTAAATTTTGATGTCCAGATTCTAAAAAAGGATTTTATTTGGTCCAATATAACATATAAAATTGTCAAAAAGTGTATTTAAAAATGGTTCGCCATCAAAAAGCGGTTAATTGACCTTTTAAAGAATATTCAAATATTTACGCTTAAAATTGGATTCATTCGTATTTTAAGCATCTAACATTTATTGGATAAAAGTAAAAATATTTGACAAACATATATAATCATTTTGTAGTTAGTTCTGTTCATTCACGCCATTATAACAGCTAGGCGTTAACTACCATTTAAAATAATATTATTTTTTTATTAAAGTGCAACGTAAGATTTCAAAGAAACTCATTGTTGCATATTGGGTACGCCATCGAGCATAGCATTCCCCTTAAAGTAATATTAATATTTTATTCACAAATATTAATAAATATGAAAAAGTAATATTCTTTATTTCCCTGGGATGTTACAGTTTGGGGGGTTTTCATATGGTTTGGTCAAACTTTTTCCCCCATCCAATGGCTTAAAATGGGGTGCACATTTTCCTGTGGAAAACCACATAGTTTACACTAACCATCCACCAACCATGAACAACCCAATGTGATTAAAAAATTAACCAAATTCACCTAAAATGATCCTATAGAAATATCCAACCATGGTATGATAAAAATAAGGGTAAAATAATACCTGAAAATGAGTACTATAGATCTCCAAAATATCAGGATCTTGTAATCTCCCCACCATATAACAGCTCTTCCTCGATCTGTACTCCCAAGAATCACTAATCCTATGAGGTAAAAAGTTCATGCCACTAGAACCACATATCTTATTCACTATACCATGTTTCCTCCTGAATATGTTCATTCTTCCATAGGATTGGGACTAATGTCACAGTATTTCCTCACAAAACACTCTCATTGCGACCCTTAAATCGAACTGAATGCTCCTCAAATGACCCATCAACATCAATCTCAACATCATCAATATGGATCACATGATAAGGTTTAGATTTATACTAATAAAGATATGATACACAAAAAACATCATGTATATCATTATACCTCTATGGAAGATCCAATCAATGTGCCACCGGTCTGATCATGTCCATAATATCAAATGGTCTCATAAACTTGGGTGTTAACTTTCCCTACCTACGAATACTACGGTGAACCAATTTTAGAAACACCTAAAGGAATACATGATCACAAATTATAAACTCAATATGTAATACCCTGAGTTTTTATGATTTTTTTGAATAAATTAAAGTTATTAGATTTCTTACATTGCATGTAATAGAAATTTAAGCTTTCTTTATACACAAAACAAAGTTAATATTGTACTACACACAACACTAAGTTTAGATTTAGGTTTACAAAACACTGATTTTTTCTTGTGTTACATGCAATACAAATTTTATATTGTTTTACATGCAACATCGAGATTAGCTTTTGTTACATGCAACACTAAGTTTAAAAGAAACATGACATATTATTAAAATATTATTATAGTTATCACCTAGATTTTGGGATAGAAGGTATGAAAAGAATTAACTAAATTATTATTATATTTTTTATACATTTTTATAAAATAAATTCATTGGTAATCAATTAGTTAAAAAATAAAGTAAGAACTTTTTTGAAATAAAAAATTCCTTTTCTAAAAAACTATTTATTTATGCACAATCGTGTTTTATCTCAATAAATTACACAAAACACTTTTGATGAATTATTTTAATTAAAAATATATTTTATAATAAATAAACTACTTAAAATTCATCTAATGCATTTTCTATACAATATATAAGAATAAATTCACTTTTACACATAAGAATTTGTATTTTTCTAAAATTTAGTTTTACCAACTTCAAATGGTGCACTTATCTTAAAACTAATTTTGGACACTTTTATAAATTCTATTTGAAAAAATAAACATTATTTTTTAAATTATGATTTCAATATTATATTAGGGTGAATTTTTTTGTATTTTTGAGAAGTTTCTTTTTTCATGAATTGTGAAAATTACTGAATATTATTGGAAAACTTACTTTTAATCTAAGTAATTTATAATTCTAAATTAAATTTTTAATTAATTTTAAATTATAATTAGTGAATTTATACATATATTAATAAAATTTAGTCATTGGACACAATTTCACATTGAAACTTCATATAAAAACATTTCAAACATTTGAACATTTTCACTTTAAAAACTCATTGTGTCGTCCCGTATGTGAGATTAATTTTAAATTAATTTCTACCACTTATGTGATTGAAATTTTAAAAAAATTAATTCCCTGTTAGGAATAATAATAATTTATAATTTATAATAATTCAAACTTAATTTTTTATCAAAAATTTTAGTGAAAACAACTAAAATTAATCATAGTGATTAAGAGAAAAACGAGTTCACTAAGGGACTAAACTCTAAAGTTAATGGTAAATGCCATATAAACTTTTAAAAAACTAATTTTATTTAAATTTTTTGACCATATTACCTATTTTATCAAAACAAATTCATTACGTGAGTCACATGATGTAAGGGACACCTCTCAATAGTTTTTACCTTTTTGTATTTACAAGAATTCCACTCCTCCGTTATAAAAGGGAATTCACTCTACCCACTTCTTTAAACCTAAAAATCCCTTTGGATTGGCCAAATCCTATGAAAATATACTTCTAAATTCCATCCTCTCTTACTATAATCTTATATTTTTGAATAAATCCAACCAAGGAATTCCTTTGGTGGAAACCAAAAGGAGTTACCTGATGAAGTGGTAACATTCATCAAGTTTCATTTTTTACTTCTCCATCCCCCTTTGATTCTTCATATACCATGATTATATAATAAGATAAATATATTAAATATAATTATTTTATTTTATGTTAAGAATATTACCTAAAAGTTCACATTATTCCATCAAATGGGATATGCAATCATCGTTTGTGTGTACGTCGGACTACCACCTCGCGAATTGATGTCATTTGTTATTCCATTATCATATTTCATAGTTGGTAATAATGATTTAAATTTTGATTATATATGTTATATATTATATTTATTATGTTTTTTTTCTTTTTAAATTATTATATAACCCATACCTTCATTATTTCCATTTTTTTAGAATACGATAACATCGTTCGTGTATACGACAGACTACCACCTCGCAAAGTGATGTGATTCACTCACACTTTACATGGAATGTATTAAATATGGGTTTAAAAGAAATATGGGAAATATATTAAATAATAATTATATTATAATTATAATATATATATATATATCATTTACTTTTTATTCTTTCAATATGAAAAGAAAATGGAAACAACGTTCATGCATATGTATGGCTAACTGTCTCCTTGAACGGTGTGTTTAATTTACTATTTCTATATTTAATAGATTATTATAAATACATATAAACTAAATATATATTATATTAATATCATGGAATACATTATTTAAATTATTAAATAATGATCAAATTAATAGGAACAAAAAATAACAAGTTAGAATATATAGGAAAAACAAAGCGATTATTATCTGAAACGTAACATAAATGTGAAATTGTTAATAAACAGGTAATATAAAGTTATAATAAATATATATATAGTATTATATATATTAATATTTTTTTTAGATTTATAATAAACTTATATTTATTATATAGGAGTTTTTAATGTGTGTGAAGGAAGTCAAGACTTAGGGTAAGGGGATTTCTAGTCTCACTTTTATTTCTCTAAGACTTATGTCATATTCACCACTTGTTTTATTATGTGCTGTATATAATACCCTATGAAATTTTATATCATGAATTGAATTTATTTCATGATGTTAAAAATTTTAATTGATATTATTATTTCATGTATCTCATTATTCAAAAGTTACTCAAGTGGTAGGGGATTTCCATATCACTTTTTACTTCCATGAGCCACATGTTATATTCACCACAAATTTATTTTATGTGATGTACATACTACCCATGAATGTGTTTTATAGTGATTATAATTAAAATTATATTTTTACATATCCAATTAAGTATATCCCTTGCATGGTTTTTAAGGTTTGAATTTTACCATAGTGGTAATGGAATTTTGTCTTAATTTTCCTTATTTGAGACACGTTCTATTGTGCAAGTATATTCTTTTACAAGGTGTATATACTTACCATTTAACAATTTATTCCATGAATATAATTATTTTCATAATAATTTTGGCTTCATTTAATTTTATTAACTAGTTGGGATTTTGATTCAAAGTTACAAAAGTGGTAAGAGTTTATTACAATAATCTCATCGTTTATCGATATAGTTTATGATTATGCTTTGGTTTATGAAATCTTATGATCTATATCTCAATAATTATCATTAAATTTATTATAATATGATTATTCATGATATATTCATGTAATTATACCATTTTTCACTATTTGGTACTTAATATATTTTAGAAAATATTTTTAAGAAAATGCAACCTCAATTCTCTCTTCAATCGGAAATCTGTTTTATTCAAAAACCAGGTTTCCTTAAAATGATTCAAAAAAATATTTTTAAATAATATTTTAATATCTTTTTAAAGGAAAAGGATTTTAAAAATGTTTTATTTTTTAAAATAAGTGTTTAAAATGGTTTCCAATGCTTCCTTGATATGTTTTTAGGATTATTTTCAAAGAAAAAGGTTTTCAAAATGTTTTATGATTTAAAAATTGTTTTTCACCATAGAAAGGATAATTTTCTCAAGAAATTTTTTAAATTATTTTTAAATCTTATTTCATAAGTTTTCAAAAAAAATCAAATAAAATTATTTTTAAAATATTTTATATCAAAAAAATGTTTTTCAAACAAAGGTTATATTCCTTAAGAACTGCTCTAAGTGATCTTTCAAAATACCTCTCCATCTATGATGACATCATTTGATATAGTTTATGATTTAATTGGAATATAATCCAAGGAAAACATTATTTTTTTTGTTTTTGAATTTTTTTTAATATGGAATGTTGTCTATGATACCTATTTCTCTTCCATGGGTAATACCATATAAAATCTCTTATGAAACCTGCTTCCTTTCACGGGTTATTATATGATGAAATGATTATAAAACATGTTTATTTTCTACAGGTTATTATATAATGAAATTATTGTGATATCCATTTCATTTCATGGGTCATGGTGTGGTTTTTAGGAAAGAAATATATTTTAATGGGTCAGGATTTGATAAATGTTTTATTATCTTGTGGAGAATATATATGTGTGTGTGTGTGTGTGTGATTTCATTGTGTGATGGGTGGGACCTATATCTCACTCCAATATATTGGGTAAATATTTATATCTCATGAGATAGACATAGTTGGAATGGGGAGTGAACTAGGTTTTATAAGGGTATTGTTTTGATAATATGGTCTTGGGAGTGAACCTTGTTTACTAAGATGGTTTGGGGAGTGAACTCATTCCACTATAATGAAAGGGATGCAATTGGGATGGTGGTCTATCCCTCCCAGTATGTGTATCCCCCATGAAGTTACCTAATAAGTTTTGGCAATGAACCTTGACTTATAGGGAATTATTTTATATGTTTATTTGTATGCCACAAATTCTATTTCTTATTCTAGTGTTATGCTCTAATTAATCATGTTCTATGATTTATTTATGATTTATGTCTTGTGAACTAATAATATTTATGTCATGATTAATGTTTATGATCTTTGATATGTAGGGTTTGATTTTCTAATTTTCTCATCATGTTATAATACTATTATAATTATTTAATGATTATGTATATTTATTTTCTAACCTTACTGAGGATTAGGGTTATAAATTTTGGGTTCATGAATTTTTAATTAATGTTTTGGGGTTTAAAATCTTATGTGGACGGTTTCATGGGCGGACCGCATGGGTTGAAAAACTGTGTGCAATGCATGGTTACTCCTAAGTGGGTGAATGGTTTGGAAAACCATGCACCAACCATGCTCCCCCCCCCATACAAGGATGCAAGATTTAGGGGTGTCTAGATGGTTTGTAAAAATTGTTAACCCATTCCTATGGATTAAAATTAGGTTCATAGTTTTCTGTTGAAATTCACATGGTTTTCTTTAACCATGCGCTGATCGTACACAACCACATGGGCTTCCAAAATTCATTAAATTCACCTAAAATGACCCAAAATAAAGATCCAACCAAGGTATGATCATAACAAGGGTAAAAGAATACCTTAAATAGATATCTCTAATATGGTTGGGATCTTACAATATCCCCCACCATATAACAACTCTTCTATGAGTTGTACTCCCAAGAATCACTAAAATTATGAGGTAAAAAGTTTGGGCCACTAGGACCATATATCTACATAACTATCCCATGTTTCCTCCTAAATATGGCCATTCTTCAACATTACAAAGACTAACAGTATAGACTTTCCCTGAAAAACTTTATCACTATGATCCGTAATACGAAACAGATGCTCCTCAAAGGACACATCGGCATTAATCTCAAAATCATCAATATAAATCATATGATAAGGGTCATAGTGATACTATTGAATTAGTGAAACATGAAAAACCTAATTTATAGCATTATACCTCTATGTAATATCCAATTTATACACCACTGGTCCAATCATCTCCACAATCTCAAACAGTACGACAAACCTCGGTGCCAACTTACCCTGCCTTCGAATCCTATAGAGACCCAATCTTGGTGAAACTGAAAGGAATATAAAATCACCCACTATAAACCCAATATTTAACACCCTGATTTTTTATGAATTGTTATTTTTGAATAAATTAAAATTCTTTGATTGATTGCATTTCATGCTACAACAAGTTAATATTTCTTTATATGCAACACCAAGTTAAAAATATACTATATGAAACATTGAGTTTCACTTGAGGTAAACACAACACTTATTTTTTCTTGTTTTATATGAAATTCCATGTTTATATTTCATTAAAAGCAACACCAAGATTAACTTGTGTTACACGCAACATTGAGTTTAAAAAAACATGAAATATTATTAAAATATTATTATAGTTATCACCTAGAGGTTGGGATGGAAGGTATGAAAGGGATTAACTAAATTATGAAAATATGTTTTATTCATTTTTATAAAATTAATTCCTTAGTAACCTGTTAGTTAGAAATGAAAGTAAGAACTATTTGAAAAAATAATAATTCATTTTTAGTAAGACTATTTCTTTATACACAATCACATATTATCTCAATAAACTAAACAAACAAATCTTAGTGAATTATTTTAATTGAATATAGTTATTATATATTAAATAAATTTTTTAACATCCATATTATGCTTTTTTCATACAATATATAAGAATAAATATAATTTTACGTATAAGAATATGTATTATTCTAAAAGGTGCTTTTACCGCCTTCTAATGGGGCACTTATTTGAAAATGAATTTTGGGATATTTTATAAACTCTATTTGAAAAAATTAAAATCATTTTTTATTTCATAATATCAAAATTATCTTAGGGTTAATTTTTCATATTTTTATGAGAAGTTTCAACTTTTGATGAATAGTGAAAAATACTGAATATTAATTAAAAAATGACTTTTTATCTAATTAATTTATAAGTTTAAATTATATTTTAAATTTATTTTAAAGTATAATTAATAAATTTATATTTATATTAATCTAATTTATATCATTTGAATCAATTTCACATTGAAATTGTATATAAAAACATTTCAAACTTTTCAGCATTTTCATCTTAAAAAAATGTTATGTCGTCCTATCTGTGATATTAATTTTAAATTAATTTATTCCAATTATATGATTTTAATTTTGAAAAATAGATTACATATATATAATTAGAATAATTTATAATTTCCAATAAGTAAAATGTATTTTTTACCAAAATTATTACTAAAAACTGTTAAAATTAATCACTACGATTAAGAGAAAAACAAGTTTACTAAGGGACTAAACTTAAAAAATAAGAGGAAAATGCCCTAAAAACTTGTAAAAACCCCATTTTATGGAAATATTTATAACATATCCCATATATTTTCTCTAAAAAATTTCATTATTTGAGGCACGTGATGTAAGGAAGACCTCGTAATAGTGTTTACCTTTTGGTATTAACAAGATTGTCACTCCTCCATTATAAAATGGAATTCACTCTCCGCACTTATTCATACATAAAAATCCCTTTTTATAGTAAAATAACTTACAAAATTTATTCTAAAATTTCTTCCACTCAACATATATTATTCACTTTGGGTATTAATCCAACCAATGATGTCCTTTGGTGTAAATAAAAAGGAGTTACCTGATGAAGAGGTAATGTTCATTTTTGTTTTGTGTCCTTATCCACCCCATTAAATTATTATTAAAAAATGATTATATAATAATGTAAGTATATTAAATATAATTATTTTTTTTTATTTTAAGTTTATGACCTATAAATTAATACACTTCCATCAAATGGGATATGCAATCATTGTTCGTGTGTACGGTAGACTATCGCATCGTGAACCGATGTTGTTCGTTCTTCCATTACCACCTTTCATGGTTCATAATAATGATAGAAATGATGTTTATATATGAAATATATTATATTTGTTTTTTCCTTATTCTTATTTAATTATTATATAACACAAACCTTCAAGCTTTTAATTTTCTTAGAATAAGATAACGCCATTCATATGTACGACAGACTACCGCCTCGCAAAGCGATGTGATTCATTCACACTTTACATAAAATGTATTAAATATGGGTTTAATAGAAATTTTTGATATATATTAAATAATGATTATACTTTAATGAAAATATATATCATTTACTTTTCATTCTTTCAATATGATAAGAAAATGGAAACAGCATCCATGCATACATACAGCCTATCCATGAACAGTGTATTTTACTTCTTATTTATATCTTTGATAGATTATTATAAATACATATATACTTAATATATATGGTATTAATATCATAGAATAAATTATTAATATTATTAAATCATTATAAAATTAATAGGACCCAAAATAACAAGGCAAAACATATATGAAAAATAAAGCGATTATTACCCGAAACATAACTTTAACACAGAATTGTTAATAAACATGTAATATAAAGTTATAATAAAATAATATATGGTATTATTTATAATAATATGTTTATATGTCATATTTATAATAAAAATATATTTATTATAAATTATTATTGAATGTGTATGAAGTAAGTCAATGCTTAAGGTGAGGGGATTTCTAGTCTCACTTTTATTTCTATGAGACTTATGTCATATTCACCAATAATTTATTTTATGTGGTGTATATACTTACCTATGAAATTTTATATCATAATATCATATCTTTAATTGTATTTAGAGTTTCAATTTATGTTATTATTTTATGGATCTCATGATTCCAAAGAAACTTAAGTAGCAAGGGATTTCTGTATCACTTTTTACTTCTGTGTGACACATGTCGTATTCACCACCAATTTATTTTATGTGGTTTATATACTACCCATGAATTTATTTTATGATTATTTTAATTAAAATTATTGGTGTTTATGTATCCATTTGAGTATATCTTTTTCATCTTTATTATGGTTCAAATGTTCCCATATACCGGTAAGGTAATTTTGTCTCAATTTTCCTTCTTTAAGACACATGTTATGGTATGAACCTATATTCTCTTACAAGGTGTATATAATATCCCTTTTAAATTTTATATCATGATTATAATTATTTTCATGGTATTTTAATATTAATTTAATGTTATTATTTTATTGTGATTTTGATTAAATGTTACCAAACTGGTAAGATTTTATTGCTACAATCTCATCATTTATTAGGATTGTTTATGATTATGCATCCATTGGTGAAATCCTGTGATCCATATCTAAATAATTTTATTTAATTTTCTTCTACTTGGTTATTCGTGATATTTTTAAGTAATGATATAATTTTCCAATCTTTAGTACTTAATATATTTAAGAAAATGTTTTTAAGAAAATTTGACATTATTTCTCTCTTCGATCGAAACCATGTTTTCATAAAATGTTTTAAAAAATAATTTTAAATGATATTTTAAGATAATTTAAAATGAAAATAATTTTTAAAATGTTTTATGTTATAAAAAAAATGTTGTAATCCGCTTGTTTTAATCATGTTTTAATGATCATAAATTGTTACTCCTATTTAATCTATCTCATATTATGTGTAGATATGCTTTGTTTATTTATGCTTCAAATAAATTTTATCAAGATCTTAATTCCTATAAATCATGTTTTATTATTGTAAAATATATTTAACTTTGTTCTATAATGATTTATTTTATGAATTATTAAGTCTTATTCATTCAGTGAATATCACTACTTAAGTATGTATACGGATATTTGGCTAAGTTTGAAAAACCATGAATCTTCCACCGGTTTTGGTTTTCTGGAAAAGGACCCAGACACCCTGACCTAGACATCGTGACCCAGACACTATGACCCAAACACTATGACCCAGACACTGTGACCCAGACACTATGACCCAGACACTGTGACCCAGACACCGTGACCTAGAGACCTTGACCCAGACAGCGGGACCCAGACACCGTGACCAGACACTGTAACCAGTTTCAGATCTCATGAAGTTTGTGACACCAGTTCCTTGCTAAGACATTGTTTGAAGTTTGAAAAAGGACCAGAAACCATGATCCTAACACCACATCTGTGCTACCTGTTCCTAATCTTAACACAATTATGCCATCATGATTGTATCACCGCTCAAAGGGAAAGAAGAATACATTGTTTCATAGTGAAACTGTTTTCAAGTGACACTATTTCTAGACAGATAGTGACACTATTCTTTAATATATTTTTTATATTTAATTTAATTTCTAATAGTCATATTTGAGTCTTTTAAATGCACTGATATAATTAATATTTCTTTGTAGACATGTCACCTAACAGTGCGAGGTATTAGGTATCAGATACATGCATCTTGTCAGCTCCAACACATGAACTCCAAGAATAAAAAGAAAAGTGTGGCCCTAAAACAAGAGACGAGAAGTAGTGTGTAGCAGAAGCATGAGAATTATTGAAAATTGGACTGATACATGCACCAAGATACATCTGAATAGCACACGAAGCATTCTTGGATAAAAAATCTAGAATACCATCGATCATAGCCAAATCATATTCACCATACCAACTCCATGAAGAACACAAGCTAGATCTAATAGAAAACCAGAGCACCAGACTTGCAATACTCTGTTTCTCGCAAGAGGACTCGATACATTCATCTACTTCATCCTAGAAGATACGAGTTGCATATAATAACACCCAGATCACTTCTACCCTCATCTCATCATCTTTTCTCTATTGTGTATTGTTTTTAGCTTTCGAGCAGTGTGTGTGTGTGTGTGTGTCTGTATTAAATACACACATTGTATCCTGCATTAAACTGAAGGATACAATATATCCTTCCTCTAAAATATTTTTACACTTTTTACTCCCATAGATAAGTGTGGAAGAGGTACTTGTGTAACCTGATTATTTTTACACACAAAGAACTGTGGAAGAGGTTGTGTGACCTGGACAGTATTGTGCAATGTTTTTTACCCTGATCTAGGGTGTGGATCAAGTTTATTAATATAAACTTCTTTGTGGAAGGTTATCACCAAGTGGATTGGATTAGGTCTCATCTTGAGACTGAACCACTTATTTTATCCACTATGTTTTTTCATTTAGTTTTTCATTATTTTACGATATAATTAAAAAATCACTAGATTTACTTTGATAGTTAATCTTGGATAGAAGTTATAATTTTTTTCCTTATTAGAATAGCTTCAAAAGTAATATCAATAACTCATATTGAGATTACTGAGAATTAATCAATCTTCTAAGAAGTTATTTCAACAATCAAACTTTCATAACTATATTAGCTTGATTAAATGGGTTGTATGCAATTTTATTAGGGAACCTTTTTAAGAAAACTTTTTAACAGAATTTTTCATAGATAATAAATTCACCCCCCCCCCCTATTGAGTACTCTACTCCGACCAACATTTGGTATCATAGGAGTGTTTTAAGACTCTGTTTTTGAAACTATTCAACTGTGATTTTAGTTGTACTTTAAATATCTATAAATTTATGTTAATTATAAATTTCTTTCTCTTTAAAAGTATTTCTTTATTATGGATAATAGACTAGAAGGGGATGAAAAAAAGAGACCACCATTATTATATAGAACTAATTATTCCCAATGTAAGATTAAAATGAAAATGCATTTAAAAGGTATGGGTTTTGAAATTTGGTCTTCAATTATAGATGAGTATAAGATTCCTTCTACTAATAGAATTACTTGGGATGACCCAACCAAGACTTCCTATAATAACAATTGCAAATACATTAATTATTTATATTTCTCTTTAGGAGATGAGGAATTTAACAGAATTTCTGCAGGTAAAACTACCCATGAAATTTAGGATACTTTGTCTATTTCACATAAAGGAACTTATAGTGTGAAAGAAATGAGACTTAATACTTATACTATTAAATATGACAACTTTAAAATGAAACATGATGAGCCTATTACTGACATGTATCTAAAGTTCAATGAAATTGTCAACATAATGATTTCTTCTAGAAGAGAAGCTACTGCCAAAGAACAAATCATGAGGATTATCATATGCATACCTGATAGATGGAGAGGAACCCCTGTCTCTATTAGAGAGTCATGTGACATCAGTAAATTTTCAGTCAAATAACTCATTGGAAAACTAATGATGTATGAAGAGGAGATGAAAGTCAACAAGGAAGAGGAGGATTAACCCAAAAGAAAATCTTTTGTATTTAAGACCACCACCTCTAAACACAAAGAAAATGGGAAATTAGAGGTCTCTATAGAAATTTCCAGTAGTAAACAGTCATCACTTGATAGTGATAAGTAGATTGTTCAATTAGCCAGAAGGTTTAAGAATTTTTACAAGAAGAATAATTTTTTTTAGAAATCCTAAGTTCAAAGGAAGATATGGTGAAAAGGGAAGCTATAAAAAATATTGGAAAATAAGTGACAAGTCTGATGAGATAGTATGTTATGAATGTAAGCTAAAGGGACATGTAAAGGCTGGCTGTACTAAGATCAAGTATAAAAATAAATTTGAGGACAAATAAAGTATAAAAAGGAAATAAAAGTAACTTGGAGTGCTTCTGAGGATAGTTCAAGTGACTCAGAGTCTTCACATGATGAACAGACTAGCAAAGACAATATGTGTTTTATGACAAACACATTTGAGGTAACCCTAACATTATTGTAGAAAATCCCTATTATTCTGGAGATAAAAGTGATTTTGAAAATATTTTTAAAGAAGAAATGTTTGAGTATTGAAATATACTTTAAGAGACATGTAATTAATTAAAATATAAATACAAGTCTTTAAAGAAATAGCATGCTCTTACCTCAACTGTTAAATATGAACTTACTGTAGAAAGAGAGAAAAAATTTCAATTACTCAAAGAAAAAAATGAACTAAAGCTATCTAATGAGCAATTTAAAAAGAAAATTTAATGGTTTACCAATGGTAAAGATACTTTGGTACAAATTCTAGGTTAAAAGATTACTCATAAATATAATACAGGTATTAGATATCAACTTGGTAAAAGAAATTTTGGAAAAATCAATTTTGTTTCTAAATCTAGGACATACAACTTTACTCCTAGTTTAGGAAAACATTATGCTAGTTCAAGTTATGATACACTCTCTGCTGTTTCGAGCTTTTCTGGACCAAATATAGTTTATTTTTTAATAACTTTACATAATGCTTATAGGAAACCTATTAGGCAGATGTGGGTTCCTAAATCACTAGTCACTAATATTACTAGACCCAAACAAATATGGGTACCAAAGTCTATTTTTATTTGACTATTTTTTAGAAAAATTATTTAAAGAGATCTTGCAAAAGATTATGGTACTTAGACAGTGGGTGACATGATAGGATACTATTCATGCTTCAAGAACTTAATAAAAATTGATGGTGGACATGTCACTTTTGGTGACAATTACAAAGTAAAAATCATTTTCCTTGGAAAAATTGGTAACTATAACTCAGTTTTGATTTCCAAATTACTTTTTATTGATGGATTGAAATATAATCTTCTTAGTATTTCACAACTATGTTAAGATGGATTTCATGTTAAATTTGAGAATGATGCTTACGTTGTTTTTAATTCTAAGAATTAATAAGTGTTTTCAGCATTGAGAAATGAAAATGTAGACTCTGTTAACTTAGATTCTTTAGTTTCTCAAAATGATTCATGTTTATGTGTATTTTATAAACAGTCTTGTATTTGGCAGAGGAGACTAGGACACTGTAATATTCACTCCCTTAGAAATCTAACTAGAAAAAGTTTAATCAAATATTTTCCCAAAATTGAGTTTCCAAATGATAAATTGTGTAATCCTTGTCAAAAGAGAAAGCAACACAAAATTTCCTTCAAACCAAAGAAAGAAATGTCAACTTATAAACCTCTCGAACTGGTTCACATGGATTTGTTTTGACCATCTATAGTTTTTAGATTAAATGGGAAGCACTGTGTTTATATTCTTGTAGATGAATATTCTAGATATACTTGGACTTTACTTTTGGCTCACAAAAGTGAAGCCTGCTCTCATTTCACAAAATATGATAAAACTATAGAAAATATTAGTGGACTTAGAATTAAATCCTTAAGAATTTATCATGGTTATGAATTTAAAAATAAATAGTTTGAATATTTTTGTTCACAAAATGGCTATAGTCATAATTTCTCTGCCCCTTGAACACCTCAACAAAATGGAGTTGTAGAAAGAAGAAATAGAACCTTGCAAGAAATTGCTAGAACCATGCTTAGTGAATATGACTTACCTATTTATTTCTAGGCTGAAGTAGTAAATACAACATGCTATATCATTAATATAGTGTTGATTATACCTATTCTTAAAAGAACTCCATATGAGTTTTGAAACAATTGAAAACCCAAAGTAAGCTATTTCAAAGTTTTTGGTTTCAAATTTTATATCCTTAATACTAAGGAAATATTGAAAAGTTTGCATCCAAGATTGATGAAGGAATTTTTCTAGGATATTAAATCTCTAGTAAAGCCTATAGAGTGTATAAAAAAGAACTAAATGTATGGAAGAATATGTCCATGTCATGTTTGATAAGACAGATCCACATGAGCCTAAGACCACTCTAGGGAACCTAGAGGATGATATGTTAAATCCTTTAACCATACTATAAAGAAATATGTGAAAACTTATAGTTTTGTAAATTCTCTAGATTCAATTCATAATGAACCCAAACCTACTGATGAACCTGAAATCACTAGTCCCTCTTTTTCTAGAGCTGTTATAACCCTTAAGAACCATCCTTTAGATGTTTTAGTAGGATATTTAGATAAAGGAACTCAAAATATATCTTCTCTTAGAAATCAAGTTGAACATCAAGTTTTCTTTTCACAACTTGAACCTAAAAACATTAATGATGCCATCAATGATGAATTTTGGGCAATGTCTATGCAATAAGAACTTAATCAGTTTGAAAGGAACAAATTTTGGAAACTTGTTGACAGACCTAAAGACACATTTACTATAGGCACTAAGTGGGTATTTATAAATAAGGTATATGAAGATGGTAATATAGTTAGAAATAAGTCTACATTGGTTTCACAAGGCTATAGTCAAGAAGAAGGAATTGACTATGAGGAAAGATTTTCACCAGTAGCTAGACTTGAAGCCATTATAATTCTGCATGCTTATGTTTCTCATCTTAATTTCAAACTATATCAAATGGATGTTAAGAGTTAATTCCTAAATGGGTATATAGATGAGGATGTATTTATTGAGAAACCCCCTAGTTTTACAAATCCTCATTTTCCAAATCATGTTTTTAAATTATCAAAATCTTTGTATGGTTTAAAACAAGCTCTAAGATCTTGGTACAATAAATTAAGTACTTTTCTTATTTACAAAGGTTTTACAAAAGGAATAGTTGATCCTTCCCTTTTTATAAAATTAATTTTCAATGATGTTTTAGTAGTTAAAATTTATGTAAATGATATTATCTTTGGATCTTAAAAAAATTCTTTATGTATTGAATTTTCTAAAATGATGAAAAATGAATTCTAAATGAGTCTAATGGGTGAACTAAAATTATTTATTGGATTTAAAATCTTTCAAAATAATTATGGTATTATTTTAAATCAAAGAAAATATGCTAAATATCTTCTAAAACGTTTTGGATTGGATAGCACTAAAAGTAGTGACACTCCAATGAGTACTACTTGTAAGTTGGATCTTGATAAAGCTGAAAAAAAATTGATCAAACCACTTACAGAGGAATTATTGGATGCTTACTCTACTTAACTGCTAGCCGACCTGATATTATGTTTAGTGTATATATGTGTACTCATTTTCAAGAAAACCCAAATGAATCTCATTTAAATGATGTTAAATGGATTTTCAAATACCTCAAACATACACCCAATCTAGGACTGTTCTGTCCCATAGGACAATAATTTGAGTTAGTTAGTTATTATGATGTTAATTTTGGTGGTTGTAAATTAGATATAATGAGAACCTCGGGAACATGAAACCTTTTAGGAAAGTCTCTAGTATCATGGTGTAGTAAGAAACAAAACTCTATTTCATTATCTACTACCGAAGCTAAATACATAGCTACTGGTAGTTGTTGTGCACAAATTTTGTGGATGAAACAAACATTACTAGATTATGGATATCAATTAAGGCCTGTACCTATAAATTGTGACAATACAAGTGCTATTAATATCTCATAAAATTCTATTTCACACTCTAGGACAAAACATTTTGATGTAAGACATAACTTTTTGAGAGACCATTATCAAAAAGGTGATATCACTTTAGAATTCATTGGAACAGAATATCAGCTTGCTGATATATTCACTAAACTATTAAATTTTGAAAGAATAGATTACATAATACATGAATTAGGAATGATAAATCTTAAGTAGAAAATGAACTTATTTCAAAACTTACCATTTCACAGCTTACTATTTCATAGTTTACAGTTTCACGAGTCACTGTCTTGGAAGTACTGTCTCACTCTCATAGTTCTTCAAGTTACTATCTTAAAGTTGTTGTCTCGTGTTTATGGTCTCACAGAACTATCTCTCAATTACCGTTTTGCACATAATATTTCAAACAATACTGTCACACCATTTTGAAGTCACATAGTAGAGATGACATCGTGAAAACTTGTTACGGTCTCACTATGACAACTTGATATGGTCTCACCGTGAAAGTCTGTTCCATTCTCACTGTAATAACACTTTTTCATTTTATTTACATATTATAACTTGTATCACTATGATTGGTTATTTTATTCTTTTTCTTTCTCATGCTTTTGAATTTACGACGCTTAATAACCCTAAATGATAAAAATGAAAGAGGTCTCACTCTTTTATTCACTCGAGCTATCTTCTCTCAAATCATAAGTCCTCCTTAAACTCTTAAATTCTATCTCTATCTGGAACCTTCGTTGAATGCCCAGAATGAAATTCCCATCTTCATCAACTCCTGATAAGCACAGATCAAAGAATAAAATGAAAAGAGCACTGAAGATATCACCCGAAGGTCCTTTGAATCTGAATCTTGTTAGTAGAATAGTGTTACTAGAAAAGGAAATCTTCCCTAAGTGGTTGTTTTCAAGTAATTATTTAGTGTTGAAAGTAATGAAAGATTAGAGATGGATGACCTAGTTCACAAAAGTGAACAGGCCGATTTACCCAAAGATAGTTTCTCAGTTCTATCAGTTTGTTCAATTCTCTTATAATACAGAAGATTATTTTGTTGTAAAAATACATATCAATGGTCAAAGATGTAACTTTTCTTCAAGGTTATAGGATTATTTCCTAGGGATACCTCATGAAGTAATTTTTAAGGACTATCAAAGAGTTCCTCCTCCTCCCAGTGATATCTTTGTTTTAGAAGAAGCCTTGGGAAGCTTGATTGGTAATAAAAAAAGAGAAGAGCTATTTATGTTGAGCTATATGGTGACACTATATTGTTGTTTATGTTTATTCAGAATATTATTAGTCCAAGAAAAGAATATTTTTCTACCCTCAAATATCAAGATATATTTTTGATACATCTTATGAATAATGGAAACAAGATTAACATATGAAAGTATGTTACACTTCATATGTGTGAGTTGATTAAGGAAACCTCAATGTCTACCTCCTTGTTCTACTCATGATTAATATATGTTATGTTGTATGCTAAAGTAATGGTTGGACCAAATAAATAAGTCATCAAGGACTATGAATTTTGTATCTCAAAGGTTACAGTCAAAAGAATGAAAATTAGTTGGAATCCATGGAAAAAGGCTTGGGTGGATGATAATGAAAGGTTGTATGAAAAGTTTAATCTGGTTGATCATTCTTCCAAACCTAAAGACATATCTGATTCTGGTTTGGAACCAGATGAAATTGTTGAGTATCCTATTGAAGAAGAAGAAGATGAGGTTGCTACACCTAAAGGGGAAACTATATTAAACATAGAAGATATTGGACCTATTCCTTAAGACATAATTGAGAAGAAATTACATGTTCCTAAATAAACTTTTGATTTGGAATAAGAACCTACTTCTATAGAAGAGTTTTTTGTTAATGTAAGGGAAAATTCTGTTATGGAAGAGCATCTAAAAGAAGAACTTTCTCTTGAGAAAGAAGTTTCTTTTGAGGAACACCTAGAGGAACAAGTTGATCCTAAGATTATCCTATCTGATGAGGAAAGAATGGATAGAGCCTTTCAGTTGGATAGAAAAGAAATGGGTAAGGCTATTAGGGATGAAATTTTAGAAATAGATTAAATAAATGAATCTCTTAATACTATTAGAGATGCACTTGTTGAGGGATAGAAGCACCCTGGTCTATAAAGTGTTGAAATTCCTAACCCTATTGATCAAGGCACTTTGGACACCTGTTACAAGTTCCATAGCTACTTTGATTTGAATGATACCCAGGAATCCTTGGTTAAAGTCATAGACATATCTACTGTGTTTCAATTAAAACCGGTATCTACTCTTGAAGTAATATCTTCAAAGGAACCTAAGCCTGTCTCAACTCTTATTCCATAACCTTCACAAGAACCTCTTACTTTCATGATTCATAATGATCTGAAAGCCTTTGGAGATACTTTATTGACTAGATTTAAAAAGATAATGAACTCTAAACCTTCTCCTATAACAAACCTAAGTTATAGAGATCCTTACCTACTATTTGAAAATATCATATGGAAGATTCAGCCAAAAATTATTCATGAAATTAAAGAGGTCATAATTGAGAACAAACAGCTAAGTGATGAAGTTAAGTCTCTCAAAGCTATGGTTGAATATATGTAGAAAGTGTTGAAATCAGGACTAGATCTTGTTTCTCATCCTATTGAGGATGTTAGTGGTCAGATTCCATAGTAATTTTCCTCTCTAATTCAACCGAACCTAACTCCCTTAGCTGAAAAGGTGGCTGAGAGAAACAAGTAGATAGTTCAAGAAATGCGTTATCTTGTTATTAGTCTCAAAAAATTCACTGATGAGTATAAGGGATGTCTACATAAAGTTCTGAACCAACTAAAGTCCCTCACTTTAGTTGTTATAGCCTCTAGTTCCTTTAGACAGTCATCTCAACCCTTTAACAGTGATCTGCTCAGAACTATTGTTAAGGAGTATCTTCAATCAGTGCTAAGTGGATTTGACAAGGAGAGTCTATCTATGGTTGTCAAAAATAGCGACAGAGTCCATGATTTGGTAAGGATTCATTCAAAGATTTCAAATGATACTCAGGAAGAAATTACTAGGAAGGTATATTTCTACTTCAATAGGATTTTCTCTAATCATGATATGACAAACCATTTCAAGTACCTTGTAGAGAATTTGAAAATTTCTCCTTTCACTCATGCTTTCAAAACTAAAGTTAAAAAACTGAAAGATTTCACTCCTTTGTTGGACAAGTTCATGGAGAACAAAGATGATTTTGAGAAAGTGATGCAGTATGGTGGTGAGATTTTTGCTAACTTCATCAAGTTATTGAGGCCTTATCTTCATGTGCAGAGCACTGTTATCGTGGATCCTACAGTTGCACCCTTGCAACCTGGTTTGCCTCCTTCCTCATCCACTGCCTTTGCCTCTGACTTTATGTATGTCTCTCAATATCTATTTCATATTAGAACTGTTATCCTTGACCAACAATTACCTCGGTCTTCCACCACACCTACCTTGGCACCCTCTGTTTTTTAAGGGCTCCCTCTTCCTTATCTGACAGTTGGTTCACTCCCTTCTTCAACTTCTACCTCTACTCCTATGGCTCCTCTTGATGCTTCTTCCAAGGGAAAAGAGAAGACATCTAGTGATGAAGAAAAGTGAACATTATCCTTTGATATGGATATTTTTTATTTTTGTTGTCTACTACTTGTAATGTCGCATCTTTCTCCATATAATACACTATGAACTCTTATTTTCTATTCTCTTGTTTACTTTTGTACTCTTTTTGATAATCCCAAAAGGGAGAGAGACACATACACTAAGGTAGAGACACGTACACTAAGAATAGATATCCCACTCATATGATTTGTGATCATCAAAATGGGAGATATTGTTGGACTCTTCCTATTTTAATCATGTTTTAATGATCACAAATTGTTGCTTTTATTTAATATATCTCATATCATGTGTAGATATGATTGGTTTCTTTATGTTTCAAATAAATTTTATCAATATCTTAATTCCTATAAATCATGTTTTATTATTGTAAAATATATTTAACTTTGGTCTATAATGATTTATTTTGTGAATTATTAAGTCTAATTCATTCGGTGAATATTACTGCTTAAGTCTGTATACATATATTTGGCTAAGTATGAGAAACCGTGAGTCTGCCACCAGTTTTGGTTTTCTGGAAAATGACCCAGACACTGTGAACCAGACACCGTGACCCAGACACCTTGACCCAGACACCGTGACCCAGACACTATGACCCAGACACTGTGACCCAGAAACTGTGACTAGACACCATAACCAGTTTCAAATCTCATGAAGTTTGTGACTCTGGTTCCTTTCTAATACACCGTTTGAAGTTTGGAAAAGGACCAAACAATGTGATCCTAAAACCGAATATGTGCTAACAGTTCCTAATCTTAACACAACTATTCCATCATGACTTTCTCACCGTTCAAAGGAAAAGAAGAAGAAATTGTTTTGTGGTGACACCATTTCCAAGTGACACCGTTTCTAGATAGACTATGACATCGTTCTTTAATCTGTTTTGTCATTTTCAATTTAATTTATAATAGTCATATTTGAGTATTTTAAATGCACTAACATAATTAATATTTCCTTGTAGACATGTCACCTAATATTATGAGGTATGTGGGATAGGATACATGCATCCTGTCGGCTCCAACACATGCTCTCAAAGAATAAAAATAAAACCATGGCCATGAAACAAGAGACAAGAAACAATGTATATCAGAAGCATGAGCATTATTGAAAAGTGGATTGATGCATACATCAAGATACATATTAAGAACACATGAATCATTCTCTAATAAAAATGTTGGAACACAATAGATCAGAGCCAAATCATCTTCATAATACTAACTCTATAAAGAACACGAGTTAGATCTAACTGGAAACCAGAGAACCAGACTTGCGATACTCTGTTTCTTGTAAGATGACTCGACACTTGCATATATTTCATCCTAGAAGTCCATATATATATATAATAACACCCAGATCACTTTTAACCTTATCTCATCATCTTTGCTTTGTTGTGTATTATTTTTATCTTTCAAGCAATGTGTGTGTGTGTCTGTATTAAATACACACATTGTCTCCTATATTAAACTGAATGATACAATATATCCTTCCTTTAATATATTTTTACACTTGTTTAATCCCACAGATAAGTGTGGAAGAGGTCCTTGTGTGACCTGATTTTTTTACTCATGAAGAATTGTGGAAGAGTTTGTGTGACCTGGATAGTCCCGTGCACTATTTTTTACCCCGATCTAGGGTGTGGATCAAGTTTATTAATATAAACTACTTGGTGGTATGTGATCACCAAGTGGAGTGGATTATGTCTCGTCATGAGACTAAACCACTTGTTTTATCTGTTGTTTTATTTCATTTAATTTTTCTTTTTTTAACTATATAATTCAAAAATCACTAGATTTACTTTGATAGTTAATCTTGGATAGAAGTTATAATTGTTTTTCCTTATTACAATAGCTTCAAAATTAATATCAATAACTCACATTGATATTACTAATAATTAATCAATCTTCTGAGAAGTTATTTGAACGGTAAAACTTTCATAACTGTATTACCTTGATTAACTGGGTTGTATTCAATTTTATTGGGTAACCTTTTTAAGAAAACTTTTTAATAGAAATTTTTATAGATACTCAATTCACCCCCCCCCCCTTCTTGAGTACTCTACTCCGACCAACAAAAATGTTTAAAATGGTTTTCAAAGCATCCTTGATAAGTTTTCAAGGTTATTTTCAAAGAAAATATTTCCAAAATGTGTTATGATTTAAAAATCTTTTTTTAATGAGGAAATGATATTTTCATCAATAAATGTTTTAAATGATTTTTTAAGCTTGATTAATATGTTTTCAAGGTATTTTTCTAATAAATGTATTTTGAATATGTTTTATGTCTAAAAATGATTTTCAAACATACATTATTTTAATTAAGAAATGTTACAAGTGATCTTTAAAAATACTTATCCATCTAATATTAAATCCTTTGATATAGTTTATCATTTACTAGGAATGTGATCCAAGGAGACCATTATTATTATTTATTGTAATGGTTTATATTTTTTATGATAATATTTTTAGGAAACCTGTTTCTCTTCCACAGGTTATACCAACTTAAAACTCTTATTAATACCACTTCCTTTCATAGGTTATTTTATAATTAAATTATTGTGAAACCTATCTCTTTTTCACAGGTTATGATATTATAAAATTTTTATGATACCCCTTTCATTTCATGTTTTATGATATAATTTTTATGAAACCCAACTCTTTTTATGGGTCATGATATGATGAATGTTTTATTATCCTATGGAACACATTTGTATGATTTCATTATGTGATAGGTGGGACTTATATCTCTCTCTAATTCATTGGGTAAATATTTACATCTCATGATATAGACATGGTTGGAATGGGGAGTGAACCTGGTTCAGTAAGGGGCTTTTGTGATAAGATGGTATTGGGAGTGAAACTTGACTACTAAAATGTTTTAGAAAGTTATCCCACTACACTATAAGAAAAGTGATGTGAATGGTATTTTTGGTGTGTCCCTCCTAGTAGTTTTACCCCACATGAAGTTCCCTGATAATTTTTAGAAAGGAGACTCAACTTATAGGGAATGATTTTTTATTCTTATGTGTTTGCCAAAAATTCTATGTCTCATTCCAGTGTTCTTCTCTCATGACTAATTTTCTATTATTTTATTATGATTCATTTATTTTGAAATAAAAATATTTATGTCATGATTCATGTTTTTGATATTTTATATTCAATGTTGGATTTTTAGATTTTATGATCGTGTTATCATACCCTTATGGTTATTTCATGCTCACATGTCTTCCTTGTTTACCCTTGCTGAGAATTTAAGCTCACTCATTCTTATGTTTTCAATCCCTAGGTTATAAAGAAAGGTTTTAAGTAGGGTAATGATGTTAAGATTAATAAATTGGTATATCTTTATAGGAGATGTTGAATATCTTTCACCTATTTAGAAGATTGTGTTTCCATGTTTCCCAAGACACTAAACTATTTCGGCCCTTGGGAATTTACTATTTTAATGTGCTTAGTATTCATCTAAAATGATGTAATATCCATGTATGTTAAGTATGGGTCACTATAGTTGGTATCAATGGAAATTTTTAGTCAAAATTTAGAAACTAGGATGAGATAAATTTATTGAGATCTATAGGGATATTTCTAAGGATATGATTAGGTATTTCTCTATGGATAAGTCTAAGGATGAATCAATGTTTAGGAAAATGTCCTAGAATTTTGGTAAAGGATGTATAAATTTGTCTCCAAGAAATAAATATCTATCTAGATACTACAATTGTTTGTTTCTCTAGTGTATATGTATATATGGGTAACAACCCCAAAAATACTGTATTGATCTATACTCGATCGGGAATCGGTGCACAAAAACAGTCCTTGTTTCACACCAGTTTTGACACTCCTGTGGGAAATGATTTGGAAATTCACAAACACTTTTAGAAACATCATGAAGGATTTAAATAGATTATGACTATTAATAACCTATATTAAGACTAAGTTGTCATATATTAAAGAAGTAGGTTCTATGATGTATACATCTTATAAGTGATTTTTCTTGATTATGTGGTTTTTTTGCATGATAAGTGATGATCTCACTATAATTTATGGTTTTAGTCATTATTGGAGGTAACCATAAAGAATTGGGTTAAAATTTTTTATGATGGAAAATTTTCTAATTAACAACCAAATGGGATTATGACTAATGTAAAGGATTTGGTGATTATGCCTAATAAATTTTCACATAACGTGATTGATAATATATACCCTGACCAACTCTCAAACTCTCCAAATAAGAGAAGGAAAGAGTTCTCTAAGTGATTGGGTGATGGTAACCATAGGGAAATGAAGATTTAGTTTCCTATAAATAGACAATGTTGGAAGAAGAAATCAAGGAAATGTCCTAAAGGAGTGAGAATATTTCTTATGTGTGGTGAATATGGCCACGTAATAATTAATTGTCAAGGAAATATAAAGAGTTTAGTTAATTCAATTGATAGTAATATTGGTCTCACTAAGGTATTATAAATAGTTTAATGTTTTAAGTGTGTAAAGTATGGGAAGTATGAAAATCTTTTTCCTAAGTGGAAATCTTGGGAAGTGGATCAGCAAAGTGGTGCAGGTAATGGTTATATCATTGACAATGAAGAGACTCCAAAGGAATTATAAGGTAAAATAAATATTAAGGAATAGGATGATGAATCCTATTTAATATTTTGGGAAATAAGTTGGATAATTTAAGTTTTTATGTATTGGAATTCAAGAATTATGTTATATTAATCATTAAGTATATGTTTTTCATTAAGGATTTGAAAAAAAATATATTGAATGGTGTTGATGACCAATAAAAGTGGTTTAATGGAAAGGTGAAATTTTGATCAAAGGAAGGCGACCCTTAATGTGTTCTTGGTGTTGATTAAAAAATATTTTTTATAAAGATATGATTAATATAGATAAATTAAATTGGGTAGTATTGATGAACTTAGAACTGGTAAAGGATTTGTTGAAAAAGTGGTTTATGTTATCATTGATGAATTTTACATCATTTTTGGAGTTACAGAATATATCCAATAGTCTATGTTCTATGTAGGTAATGAAGAAGTGTGTATGTTTTCAATATGGTTTTATGGTAATTCATGTTATTACCATATTTCAAGAGAATACATGTTGAAGATAGTATCTTGTTTATTATGTGACAACCAAGATCTACTTTATGATATACTGGGGATCAATGTTAAGATGATTTTGATAAATTTAGTGTCCTTCATTATAAGGTTTTTTATTTTTATCTTTATAAAGGGTTATAAGGTTAATATTTTATATAATGTTTTAAGTTAGACTTTTAATGAGGTTTTAGAGATTCAAGTATTATCTCTACAAATGAGGGTTTATTCATATTTCATAACCTATTCTAACCTTTTTATATGATGTTAACTAAAGATATATGGAATGACCTATCATTATATGTATAGATCTCATGATCAGTTAATGCTTTAGGAATAAAAAATTTACCTTTATTTATTTGAGTAAGTGATGAAGTGAAGTTTGATCATGGTGGATCCAAAGGGTGAGATATTACATATTAAATGGAATGAGGTCAAGTATTTATATGTTTTTGTGAAAAATTATTCAACTTTAGGGAAGGATATTGAAATTAAAAAAAAATCATGTTATCATCATTTTTTATGATATCAATTACCCTTTCACGCCTCGTTGTTCTATGGTGTTATGATCATTAATCTTATCTAGATCACCCACTTTCTTGTGATTGGTAATCTTTATCACTATCAATAATTATTTACAATTTACTTCTATGTCAAAATCTTCACTTATCACTAATGTTCTCCTTTGTGGAATTCTATTTATGAGTAACTTTTGATAACCATTATGTTTCCAACTTTCTACTTTTAAAGGAAATTTTATTATTCATTTTTATGATGTGGGATCCTATGAAAGGAACATTCATGTATTGAAACATCTATGACCCAAATTAATTTCAAGGTAAAAATTCATTTTAAGGGGGTATAATGTAACACCCTGAGTTTTTATGAATTATTATTTTTTGAATAAATTAAAACAATTTGATGGCTTGCATTGCATGATACATCGAGTTAATCTTGATTTATATAAAAAACCAAGTAAATATTGCACTAAATAAAACAATAATTTTATCTTGAGGTCCACATAACACTATGTTTGGATTTTTTACATACAATACCAAGTTAAGATTATCTTACACACAATGTTGAGTTTAGCTTGTGTTACACGCAATAGTGAGTTTAAACAAAATATGACATATTATTAAAATATTATTATAGTTATCACCTAGTATTTGGGATGGAAGGTATGAATGATATTAACTAAATTATGAAAATAGGTTTTATGAATGTTTAAAAAATTAGTTCTTTTGTATAAAATTAGTTATAAATGAAATCAAGAACTATTTGAAAATAAAGAGTTCCTTTTTTGAAAAAATATTTCTTTTTTTCACAATCACATTTTATCTCAAAAAAATTAAACAAAACACTTTGTATGAATTATTTAAATGAAATATATATATTATATATTCAATAAAGTATTTAATATTCATTTTTTTCATTTTCCAAACATGAGATAAGAATAGATCCAGTGTTACGGATAAAAAGATGTATTTTTCTAAAAGTTAGTTTTACCACCTTTTAGTGGTGCACTTATTTTGAAACTAATTTTTGAAACTTTTATAAATTATATTGGAAAAAATAAACATAATTTTTTAAATTTTAATTCCACAATTATCTTAGGGTGAATTTTTGGTATTTTTCTGAGAAGTTTCATTTTTTGATGAATAATGAAAATACTTAATAATAATTGAAAATTGAGTTTTCATATGAGTAATTTATAATGTAAAATTATTTTTTGAATCGGTTTTAAAGAATAATTAATTCATTTATACATCTATTAATCCAATTTAATTCATTGAAAATAATTTTACATTGAAATTGAATATAAAAATATTTCAAATTTTTGAAAATTTTCACTTTAAAAAATTGGTGTCTTGTCCCTTCTATAAGATTAATTTTAAAAACGTTTCTACCACTGATATGATTGTAAATTGTAAATATGGATTCCATATTTGTAATAATAATAATTTATAGTATCTAATAATTCCAACTTAATTTTTGACCAAAATTATTAGTGAAAATAGTTAAAATTAATCACAATGATTAAGAGAAAAAATGAGTTTACAAGGTAATAAAATTTAAAAATAATTGGAAAATGAAAAAGAAACCTTAAAAAATATTTAAATATTTTTAAAATATACCATATTTTATCAAAAATATTTCATTATTTTAGAAACATGATGTAATAGAGACATCTTGATGTTGTTTGCCTTTTGGTATTTACAAGAATGTCACTCCTCCTCCATTATAAAATGGAATTCACTCTCCCTACTTCTTCACAACTCAAAATCCATTTTTAATGGCCAATAACTATCAAAATATCTTAAAAACTTCCCTCCTCTAAACCTAGAATCCTCATTTTGGGGAAAATCCAACCAAGGAAGTCCTTTGGTGTAAAAAAAAGGAGTTACCTGAAGAAGAGGTAACATTCATCAACGTGTCTTTTTTCCTTCTCCAGCCACATAGATTATTCATATACCATGATTATATAATAAAATCAGCATTTTAAATTTAATGACTTATTTTTATGATAATTTTATGACCTAAAAATTCACACGCTTCCATAAAATGGGATACGTAATCATCATTCATGTGTACGGTGGGCTACCACCACGTGAACCGATGTCGTTTATTCTTCTAATGCCACCTTTCATGTTTGGGAATAACGATGTTTATATATTATATATATTATATATATTATTTATTTATTTATTTATTCTTCATAAAATGTTACATAACACACACCTTCATTATTTCTATTTTGTGAGAATACGATAACATTATTCGTGTGTATGACGGACTACTGCCTCGCGAAACAATGTGATTCATTCACACTTTCCATGGAATGTGTTAAGGATAAGTTTAAAAGAAATATTTGATAAATATAAACTAATAATTAAACTAAAATGATAATATATATATATATATATATATCATTTACTTTTCATTCATTTAATATGACATGAAAATGGAAACATCATTCATGCATACCTATAACCTACCCTATCCATGAACAGTGTATTTCATTTACTATTTATATCATTGATAGATTATTATAAATAAATTTTTAATGATTATATATGATATTAATATCATTTATTACATTCTAAAAAAATATATAACGATCAAAGTAAGAGTATCAAAAATAACAAGTCAGAACATATATGGAAAACAAAGCGATTATTACCTGAAACCTAACTTTAATGTGGAATTATTAATAAATGGGTAATAAAAGTTTATAATCAAACCATATATTTTATTATATATAATAATATTTTTATATGTTAGATTTATAATAGACTTATATTTATTGTAAAGTAGGTTTAAACATTTACTAAGGAATTCAAGATATAAGGTAAGGGGGTTTATACTATCGCTTTTATTTCTATGAGACTTATATCATATTCACCAATCATTTATTTTTTGTGGTGAATATATTTCCCTATGAAATGTTATACAATTATTTTCACTTATTCCATTATATTAAAATTTTCAATTGATTTTATTATTTCATAGATCTCATGATTCAAAATTTACTCAAGTAGTAAGGGTTTTCTTTCTCAGTTTTTACTTCTGTGAGACACGTGCCATATTAACTGCCTATTTATTTTATGTGGTGTATATGATTACCATTAATTTATTTTATGATGGTTATAATTAAAATTATTTTTTTTTACATATCCATTTTATAATCTCTCTTTCATAATGTTAATGGTTCAAAAGTTACCAAATTGATAAGGGAATTTTTTCTCAATTTTCCTTATTTAAGACATGTGTCATGTTATGCATCTATATTCTTTTACGAGTTGAATATACTACCCATTTGACTTGTTATATCATGAATCTAGTTCTTTACGATATATCTTAATCGTTATTTAATGTTATTCTTTCATATGGATTTTGATTCAAATTTACCAAAGTGGAAAGAGTTTATTGCTACAATCTCATCATTTATTGTGATTGTTTATAATTATTCTTCCATTCATAAAATATTATGATCCATTTATCAAGAATTACCATGCCTATTTTTATTATCTATCTATTTGTGATATCTTAAATTAATGGTACCATTTTTTTACACTTTTTTACTTAAGATATTAAATAAAATGTTTTTAATAAAATATGACTTTGTTTATCTCTTAAATTGGAAATTTTTTTAATAAAGACCCATATTTTTTGGAAATATTTTCAAAACAATTAATGATATTTTAATCTCATTTTCATGGAAAATTATTTTTAAAAAAATATTTTTAAAAAAGTGTTTAAAATGGTTTTCAAATATTCCTTTATAAGTTTTCAAGGTTATTTTTAAAGAAAAAGGTGTTCAAAATGCTTTAGAATTTAAAAACAATTTTTTAAATAAAATATGATATTTTCCTCAAGTAATTTTTTAAATGATTTTTAAAGGTTACTTCATAATTTTTCAAGGTTTTTTTCAAAGAAATGTATTTTGAAAAAAAAAATATGTCAAGCAAAAATGATTCTCACAGAAAGGTTATTTGCATTAATAAATGCTCCAAGTGATCATTCAAAATCCTTCTCTACCTAATATGATATACTTTGATATATTTTGTGATTTATTGGGAATATTATCCAAGGAAACCATTCTAATTATTTATTTTAAATGTTTATTTTTAATATGAAAAATTTTTTATGAAACATGTTTCTCTTCCACAGGTTATACCACATTAAATGCTTTTGAAATACACTTCATTTCACAAGTTATTCTATGATTAAATGATTATGAAACTAAAATATATTTCATAGGTTATGATATGATGAAATTTTTATGATACTCATTTCATTTCATGGGTAATTATATGACGTTTATGACACCCATATTTTTTATGGGCCATGATATGATGAATGTTTTATTATCTTGTGGCACACGTATGTATGCTTTCATAACGTGATGGGTGGGACCTATATCTCTCTCCAATAAATTGGGTAAATATTTATATCTAATTATATATAATATGATTTAATGGGGAGTGAATTTAGTTCAATAAGGGACATTGTCTGTTAAGATGATCTTGAGAGTGAACCTTGACTATTAAGTTGCATTGGGCAGCAAACTCATTTCACAATAAGTAAAGGATTGTAACTGAGGATGGTGGTGTTTCCTAACCAGTAGTTGTAGACCCTATTATGTTCCATGATAAGTTTTTTAAATTATCCTTCATTTATAAGTAATGATTTTATACACTTATGTGTATGCTACAAATTCTATGTCTTATTCCAATTTTATGCACTCATGACTCATGTTCTATGATTTCCTTATGATCCTTGTCTTATAACCTTACAATATTTATTCCATGATTCATTTTTATGATATTTGATATGTTGGTTATGGTTTTCCAATGTTATAATCATGTTATCGTATCCTTATTCTTGTGTCATTCTTACGTATCTTTCTTGTTTACCCTTACTGAGCATTTTAGCTCACCCTTTCATATGTTTCCTTTTCCCCAGTTATGAAGAAATATTTTTAGTAGGGTATTCTTGTGAATATTACAAAAGGGTAATATATTTATGGGATATGTTGAAAATATTTCACCAGGTTAGAATATTTTGTTTTCAAGTTTCCAAAGACGCTAAACTATTATGGTACTTTAGAATTTACTTTTTGTAATGTGCTGAATATTCATCTAAAATTATTTAATATCCATGTATATTAAGTTTGTGTCACCATAAAAGAGTTTTAAAATTTATATTAGCATAAAAATTATATATACTATGTGCTATATCCATGTATTTATGAATCAACTAAACTAGTTCGGATGTCTCCTGCACGAGACTCGGTCCCAAAAAATCTGAGTCCCCTACCTCCATCCAACAAAAAATTGATCTGCATGACCTTCCATAAAGAGACTCACATGGTTTCATATGAATATTAACCTAATAATTTTTGTTATAAGAAAAGTAAACCAATGTTAAGTGCTACTCCAAAGATCTCCAAAAGTATAGGACACCTTATCAAAGTATGTCCTCTAGCACCTGAGTAGTATGCTATGATTTCCCATCTATTTGTGGGTGAAAAGTCATAATAATAAACACATGAGTACCTAAATCATTCTGAAAAAATTTACAGAAATGCATATTAAAACATGAATCGTGATCTGAAACTATTCCCTAAGGAACCCCATGAAAATGGACCATCACTCAAACATACATATCTCTAAATTGATCAACTATGATAGTTTCCTTGATAGGTAATAAATGGGAAAATTTCATCCATTGGTCCAAAATCACCTATATCATGTCATTATTCTGAGGAATCCTTAGAATACCCACATAAAAATCCATGGTAACTTCATCCAACTACCGTTCTGGAATGGACAACGGATTTAACTTCTCACCTGGTTGTTGATGGTTGCCTTCACCAGCTAAAAGGTGTAGCATCATGTTACAAAACATATGATCTATTTCTTCATTATCAACCACCAATAATGTCTCTAAATATCATGGTACATCTTTGGAAAACAAGGTTTCACTTCCCCCTTCAATTCATGAAACCCATGCATAAAATCCTCTTATATACACATAGGTACAATGACACAGTTCCATACATATATGATCTAATCCTCATCTATAATCCAATCATAGGGTGACTCCCCACCTTCAAGACTTTCCCTTGAGGAAAAACACTCCAAGTCCTCATGGTTTTTCTCCTTGATCCGGCTCTAAACTGTGGACTCAACTAATAATCACATGACATCCTTCTATTATCTTTTTGAGTGAAAGATGAGTTGAAGGTTGAAACTCTAATTGTCAAGCATAAATATATATACCTATCTCTTATTCAATGAATAAATTAATTCTTAAACTTTAGTAAAGGGACATTAAAACAAAAAAATGTGTTATCCTAATACCTTATGTCTTGTTGAACTGATGATATTTTAAATCAACATAGATTGAAGGCTTTGAGGCCCTCAATTTGACAGTTGATTGTGATTGATGACCTCAATCACTCCCTACAAATATTTACGTTTTTCCTCCAATTATATGTCTCTAATTGCCACCAATGTTCTCCTAATTGAGATCATAATTGGGTGGTGACTTTTTCATTTCCCTTTCCCTCTTATTAAGGCTAAATTTTATTAATCTTATTTCCGATGTGGGTTTTCCACAAAGGTATTTTATCTTTTCAACCTTTTATTTTCAAAGAAAAATTTCAAATTGCGAGGACGCAATTTATTGAAGGAGGGGATAATGTAACACCCTGAGCTTCCATGATACGCTTCTCATTCAATAATGCAATAGCTTGCATTGTACGCAACTTCGAGTTCTAACACACCGCGACTAATCAAAGTAGCCGTTATGAATAGTAATACCCACTTTTTAAAATTATAGAAATTTTATATTTCAAAATGGACTTCATTTTTCTATTCCTAATATTGAAATTAGCCTATGTTGAATTTTTTGTAATTTTCTGAGAACTTCCAAATTTTTATGAATAGTGAAAAATACTTAAAACAACCTTTTTAATCAAAATAATTTATAGTGATAAGTTATACTATTGAGTGATTTTAAAGTATAATTAGAATATATTTTTACCATTTTATCCAATGGTGTTCATTAAAATTAATTTAACATTGAAATTGGACATAAACAATTGTCAATCTTTTGATATAAATTGTTTCTTAAAAACACGCTATTTGTTGTGACAGCGGGAATTAATTATAAAATTAATTAATGCAACTTATATGTTTAGAATTTTGTAAAATAGACATCATTTTTGAATTCTGAATATCAATTATAGCTTAGGGTGAAATTTTGGCATTGTTCTGAAAAACTTCAATTTTTTATGAATAGTGAAACCACTAAGTGGTAGTTAAACAACTGATTTTTCGTTTAAATGAAATATTACCACTTCTGTGTTTTGATTTTCAAAAATACGACATACATGGTTGTCATTAAGAAGTAAAATGTGGTTCAATGAGATTAAAATAATTTTTGGTGAATAGTAACTTTTAAGTTCTTAATCGCGATTAGAGATAATTAGTGTAGTTTAAGGTAAAAATAATGTTTTAAAAATATGATATGAGCTTGACACATGTCCTACCCTCATTAGATGTTCCATGGACGACCAATATAATCCATGGGTCAACTTGGGGACCCCATGGAGCCACTTTAGTTGGAAAATGACATAAATACCTTTTATTTAATGTTAAAGTAAAAAAAATGACACAAACATGAAATGTTTTACTAAAACAATTTTTTCATGGGGTTATACAAGTCATATTTTTGACTATAAATAGTAATTGGAAAGATAAAAATATTTCCTACATCATAGTATTTTTTTTATATTTTTTAGACATTAAATAAATTAAATTATTTATGACATCATTATGATGCAGCGATAACCTCATTATTTAACGATTTTAATAAAATGAAAAGATAATGTAAAATCCAAGGCTTACACTTGTCCAAAGACTATTGGATGGGTATATTTAGAACCCTTATCACCTTAGCCTCTAATTATATAAGTGTGGGACATTTAGAATCCGAAAAGCATTGTATAATAATGTACAATTTCCTTACTTTCCAAGAGTGCCCCTCCTCTCCTCTTATAAAAGGCCCCCACCTCTACCACCTCATTCACACTTTCAAGCCATTTGGCTTGGCCAACCTCTGCCCAAATACTCTCCCAACTTCCCCCTCTTACTCCTAGAAGCCTCACTTTGGGCAGAACTCTTCCCAAGGAAGCCTTTGGCTCAAATCAAAAAGAGTTACCCGATTTTGAGGTAATGTCTTCTCTAATGTTGTTTTGTTTTATTTTTCTTCTCCAACCCCCTAAACACTTTTTATTCATTTATTTTGTAACAACACCAGTATCCTCAATATACTAGGATTTTTTTATAAGAAGGATTCGAGCTACACTTATACACACCTACATCTAATGGTTAAAGAACATACTGTTTCTGTGGATGGCGAATTTCTGCCTCACGAAACGATGATTGTTCAACAATCATATAACACCTTCAAAGGTGGCTATTAAGATGTCACTATATTTATATATGATATATAATATATTTATGTTTTCCTTATGCTTCTGTATTTCTCATTTATGGCATACTTTATGATTTCCATTATGGGTAAACGCGATAATTTCATTTTAAGAAGTGCGGACTACCGCCCCCTCAAAGTGATGTGAATCGTTAATTCCATATGTGGGATGTATAAAGGATGGAGTAAATGGTATTATATATGATATTATACTGGAACTATATTATACATTTATATAATTATGATTTCATTCCATTAAATACGAAATAGAAATGAAAGTAGCGTTCATGCGTACGTACGGCTTACCGTCTCCATGAACGGTGCATTTCATTTCTTACCTCTAAATGTTACGTAATATTATGAATGAATGTATATACTGGATATATATTATATATATGACATCTAAATCATTAATATAATTCTGGAGATAATGGATATTCTACCACATAAACAACTTGTAATTATAAGAAGTTTATTGTGGACTCAAGTACCAAAAATCGACAAAACGACCGTTATTAAATAATTACATAATGTTCATAACATTTTAATAAGTGATATAAAAAGGATGATGAAATTTAAAATGGTAGATATTAACTCTAGTTTATTATTCAGGAGGTTAAATAACAGTCGAATCAAGTCGGACACAAGGTAAGGGAATTTCTTAACCCAACTTCCATTCTTTGGGTTAATCTCCTACTTTCAAATTATGTCATGATATTATTATGTCCTATTTTTTATTTTTACTTTCTTTATGTGTACCTATAGTGAATACACATAATAGATCTATTTTATTTTAAAAAAGATCTTTTTAAGGACTTCTAGGCATATTTGGTATTATACACAACTTTCTTTTATACAGTGTATAAACCCCTTTGACTTTTACGTTTATTCAAAGGTAATCTTTTTTATACGAAGCATTTTACTAAACGACAAAAAGGGAATGTTTTTCTTTCCGTACTTATGCGGCGACAACGACTTCTCCGCCACCGTGACCATTATTTGAGTTTCGGCTTCCTCTACAAGCCATCATTTTTTTTAATGAAAAATAAATACAAAGTTTTAACTTTCTTTTATTTTGGTATTGAAAATGGTTTTGAAAGCATTTTTATTATATCAATGTGTTGTATTGATATCTTGTGATTGAAATGTGGAAATGTTATGTTTCCTTTATGCATGTTTCATGTGATATGATTATGTTATGGTTTATGATATGTTTAAACCTATTCATATGAGAAGTGCATTGGACTTAATAAGTGACGGGTGGAGCCCGCTATAGCTCCTCGATGCATCGGTAGGTCTCATGAGACAACTAGACATGGAATTGGCCGAGGCCCTTTCCCAATTTTATTTATGGTTTTGGCCGAGGCCTTAATCATTTTAGACGTCTTGGCCGAGGCCTTGACAAAATGTTTCAGAATGTCTGGCATTATGCATTCCATCATTATGAAAGTGGTTTCTGATATTGCATGTGATTATTCAACCAGTAGAATATCCATGTGAAGAAGTAAATGGAATTATCTCATTTTACTTTTTCCATATTATGTTGAAGTTCATGTTTAAAAGGCTTTTGTTTTAGTTATACATTGCCTTAAATGTTTATGTTTATTGATGAAAGCTTCCGCTATATTGTTATCCTTACTGAGCATCTGAGCTCACCCCTTTCAATGTTTTAATATTTTCCAGGATGTGAAGAAGTATTTTAGGAATGACCTCCAGGGATAGTCAGAAGAGGATATGAGTGTGGACTATGAAGACTTTGTTATTAGTTTTTCACTTTATGATGTAAGTTAAGACTTATGAATGTATCTAGTGTTTCCAAGCCTACTAAACTAATCGGTCTTTCGAGACTTGATCTTTTGTGATCATGCCAATGTTACGAAGTAATGCACCGACTCTGGGTAGCTGGGGTTGGGGCGTTACAGTTGGTATCAGAGGCATTTTAGTACTAACCTTGGAAGCTAGATTTAGATAAACTCTGATTAGAGCACATAGCCCGAAGATAGACTTTGAGGATTAGTATAGAAGAACTTCCTAGAATTTTGGTATTGTAGAGATGTTGTGAGTTTTCCGAGCAATACATCCCTGTCTGTATATGAGCAAGTAGAGGTGGCTCTGGCACAGATGTACCTAGGGGTAAAACCCGAAAACACCGCTTTGAGCTAGACTCGAACGGGAACTGGTGCACGACAACGGGCCTTGCTGCACTCTTGGTTACGACACTCCCGGGGGATATGCTTAGGATAATTCTCATTTTCTTTACAAACCACTATGAAGGGTTATGAGTATATACTTTCTCAAAGAAAACATTTCTTTTTCTGATTATGGATTATATCCATAAATAGTTCAATTTATGTAAAGTGTTTTACAAATATGGAATTATGTATTTTAACTCATAAACTAATCTAGTTTATGCCATTTTTTAGAAATGGCGCCTATTGGAAGGAATGGAAACCGTATCAATGCACGCACTCCGTGTAGGGATTGCCCTCCTTCTCAAGATAATTATTGTGGATCTGGAGATACAACTGGTGCTGATCAACTTATTACCATACTGGGACAAATCACTCAGGTTATGAATAATAACCTTACTCGTATGGAGCACCCTGATCCGCAACGTGGAGGATCAATGTTAGACCGCTTCATGAGGCAACAACCACCAACATTTAATGGGGGTACAAATCCGTTAGTAGCTGAGCAATGGATAAACTCCTTAGAGAAAATATTCCATGCCTTGGGGAGTAGCGAAAGGGAGAAGGTTATCATGGCAGTTTACCGCCTCACTGGAGATGTCGATCAATGGTGGTCATTGATTCAAAATACAAAGGAAGATGATGACGTATCGAATATGGAATGGAGGGAGTTCAAAGAGATTTTATTAGAAAAATACTTTCCTCATGACCATCGAGCAGATATGGAAAGGAAATTTCTGAGTCTGAGACAAAAGGAGGATGAGAATGTCGCAAAGTATGAGGCCAACTTTACAAGGTTGGTGAGGTATGCTGCAGATTATATACGTAACCCAAGAGTTATGATTGATCGTTTCTTTGATGGGTTAAAACCATTTCTCCATAGAGCTTTAGTATCACAATCTTTCTCAACATATTAAGATATTGTCTCATGTGCTATCAAGACAGAAAAGGAATTCTCTAAGTCTTATGACAACAAAGTAAAGCAAGAGAAGAAGAGAACAGTGGAAAAAGAGACAGATAAATGGAAAAAGGGAAAGAAGGATTTTCCATTATGTGATAATTTTGGGAAGAATCACCCTGGTACTTGCCTAAAAGGAATGGGAGTTTGTTATAAATGTGGGGAAAAAGGTCACCAGGCACGTGATTGCAAGGGAAAGAAAGAGTCTATCAATGTTGAATGCTACAATTGTAGGGAAATGGGGCATTATGCAAATGAATGTCCTAAGCGTCAGGGAAACTTACCTCAGAAAAGGCCAAGGGATCAAGGACAATCTTATGCTAATACTACAGTTGAAGCAGAATAACTAATGTATTGGTGCTTTTGGACTCATGGATTATATTCTGGTTATTAGAATAATGTGATATATATATAAGGATTGTACTGCAGTACTTGTTGATTTCAGTAAGGTTTTAATATGATGAAGGTAATTATATTTTTAGTATGTGACAATAAGAGAAACTTTACTTTGTTTGGGGAATCTGATAAATTGATTTTGGAATTAAGAGACCTTTTAGAGAAAGTCTGGACAGAGGTATTTTGGATAATTATAAAGGTTGGAGTGGATTAAGTTGATCTTTAGATAGTATTGTTTAAGGTTAAAAAAATTATGAAGATTATTTTTGGAATATTTTAATACTATAGTTTTAGGAAAAGGACAACCTGCAGGGTGGGGCATAACCCGTCGCGTCGGACAAAGCTGCAGGAATCGAACCTACAACCATAGTGCGACAGGCCTTTATTTCCTACCACTAGACTACAGGAAGTCCCCGGTTATTACAAAATAATTTTACTAATCTAAATAGTATGTGTTAACATTTGGAACCTTATACAATTAGGATAAGTATAATATTTTTGAGTTATATTATCTTTCTGAGTGAAAGATGAGTTGAAGGTTGAAACTCTAATTGTCAAGCATAAATATATATACCTATCTCTTATTCAATGAATAAATTAATTCTTAAACTTTAGTAAAGGGATATTAAAACAAAAAAATGTGTTATCCTAATACCTTATGTCTTGTTGAACTGATGATATTTTAAATCAATATAGATTGAAGGCTTTGAGGCCCTCAATTTGACAGTTGATTGTGATTGATGACCTCAATCACTCCCTACAAATACTTACGTTTTTTCTCCAATTATATGTCTCTAATTGCCACCAATGTTCTCCTAATCGAGATCATAATTGTGTGGTGACTTTTTCATTTCCCTTTCCCTCTTATTAAGGCTAAATTTTATTAATCTTATTTCCGATGTGGGTTTTCCACAAAGGTATTTTATCTTTTCAACCTTTTATTTTCAAAGAAAAATTTCAAATTGCGAGGATGCAATTTATTGAAGGAGGGGAGAATGTAACACCCCGAGCTTCCATGATACACTTCTCATTCAATAATGCAATAGCTTGCATTGTACGCAACTTCGAGTTCTAACACACCGCGACTAATCAAAGTAGCCATTATGAATAGTAATACCCACTTTTTAAAATTATAGAAATTTTATATTTCAAAATGGACTTCATTTTTCTATTCCTAATATTGAAATTAGCCTATGTTGAATTTTTTCTAATTTTCTTAGAACTTCCAAATTTTTATGAATAGTGAAAAATACTTAAAACAACCTTTTTAATAAAAATAATTTATAGTGATAAGTTATACTATTGAGTGATTTTAAAGTATAATTAGAATATATTTTTACCATTTTATCCAATGGTGTTCATTAAAATTAATTTAACATTGAAATTGGACATAAACAATTGTCAATCTTTTGATATAAATTGTTTCTTAAAAACACGCTATTTGTTGTGACAGCGGAAATTAATTATAAAATTAATTAATGCAATTTATATGTTTAGAATTTTTTAAAATACACATCATTTTTGAATTCGGAATATCAATTATAGCTTAGGGTGAAATTTAGGCATTGTTCTGAAAAACTTCAATTTTTTATGAATAGTGAAACCACTAAGTGGTAGTTAAACAACTGATTTTTCGTTTAAATGAAATATTAACACTTCTGTGTTTTTATTTTCAAAAATCCGACATACGTGGTTGTCATTAAGAAGTAAAATGTGGTTCAATGAGATTAAAATAATTTTTGGTGAATAGTAACTTTTAAGTTCTTAATCGCGATTAGAGGTAATTAGTGTAGTTTAAGGTAAAAATAATGTTTTAAAAATATGAGATGAGATTGACACATGTCCTACCCTCATTGGATGTTCCATGGACGACCAAGATAATCCATGGGTCAACTTGGGGACCCCATGGATCCACTTTAGTTGGAAAATGACATAAATACCTTTTATTTAATATTAAAGTAAAAAAAATGACACAAACATGAAATGTTTTACTAAAACAATTTTTTCATGGGGTTATACAAGTCATATTTTTAACTATAAATAGTCATTGGAAAGCTAAAAATATTTCCTACATCATAGTATTTTTTTTATATTTTTTAGACATTAAATAAATTAAATTATTTATGACATCATTATGATGCAGCGATAACCTCATTATTTAACGATTTTAATAAAATGAAAAGATAATGTAAAATCCAAGGCTTACACTTGTCCAAAGACTATTGGATGGGTAGATTTAGAACCCTTATCACCTTATCCTCGAATTATATAAGTGTTGGACATTTAGAATCCGAAAAGCATTGTATAATAATGTAAAATTTCCTTACTTTCCAAGAGTGCCCCTCCTCTCCTCTTATAAAAGGCCCCCACCTCTACCACCTCATTCACACTTTCAAGCCATTTGGCTTGGACAACCTCTGCCCAAATACTCTCCCAACTTCCCCCTCTTACTCCTAGAAGCCTCACTTTGGGCATAACTCTTCCCAAGGAAGCCTTTGGCTCAAATCAAAAAGAGTTACCCGATTTTGAGGTAATGTCTTCTCTAATGTTGTTTTGTTTTATTTTTCTTCTCCAACCCCCTAAACACTTTTTATTCATTTATTTTGTAACAACACCAGTATCCTCAATATACTAGGATTTTTTTATAATAATGATTCGAGCTACACTTACACACACCTACATCTAATGGTTAAAGAACATACTGTTTCTGTGGATGATGAATTTCTACCTCACAAAACGATGATTGTTCAACACTCATATAACACCTTAAAAGGTGGCCATTAAGATGTCACTATATTTATATATGATATATAATATGTTTATGTTTTCCTTATGCTTCTGTATTTCTCATTTATGGCATACTTTATGATTTCCATTATGGGTAAACGCGATAATTTCATTTTAGGAAGTGCGGACTACCGCCCCCTCAAAGTGATGTGAATCCTTAATGCCATATGTGGGATGTATAAAGGATGGAGTAAATGGTATTATATATGATATTGTACTGGAACTATATTATACCTTTATATAATTATGATTTCATTCCATTAAATACGAAATAGAAATGAAAGTAGCGTTCATGCGTACGTACGGCTTACCGTCTCCATGAATGGTGTATTTCATTTCTTACCTCTAAATGTTACGTAATATTATGAATGAATGTATATACTGGATATATATGATATATATGACATATAAATCATGAATATAATTCTGGAGATAATGGATATTCTACCACATAAACAACTTGTAATTATAAGAAGTTTATTGTTGACTCAAGTACCAAAAATCGACAAAATGACCGTTATTAAATAATTACATAATGTTCATAACATTGTAATAAGTGATATAAAAAGGATGATGAAATTGAAAATGGTAGATATTAACTCTAGTTTATTATTCAGGAGGTTAAAGAACGGTTGAATCAAGTCGGACACAAGGTAAGGGAATTTCTTAACCCAACTTCCATTCTTTGGGTTAATCTCCTACTTTCAAATTATGTCATGATATTATTATGTCCTATTTTGTATTTTTCTTTCTTTATGTGTACCTATAGTGAATACACATAATAGATCTTTTTTATTTTAAAAATGATCTTTTTAAGGACTTCGAGGAATATTTGGTTTTATACACAACTTTCTTTTATACGGTGTATAAACCCCTTTGACTTTTACGTTTATCAAAGGTTATATTTTTTATACATAGCATTTTACTAAACGACAAAAAGGGAATGTTTTTCTTTCCGTACTTATGCGGCGACAACGACTTCTCCACCGTCGTGACCATTATTTGAGTTTCGGCTTTCTCTACAAGCCATCATTTTTTTAATGAAAAATAAATACAAAGTTTTAACTTTCTTTTATTTTGGTATTGAAAATGGTTTTGAAAGCATTTTTATTATATCAATGTGTTGTATTGATATCTTGTGATTGAAATGTGGAAATTTTATGTTTCCTTTATGCATGTTTTATGTGATACGATTATGTTATGGTTTATGATATGTTTAAACCTATTCATATGAGGAATGCATTGGACTTAATAAGTGACGGGTAGAGCCCGCTATAGCTCCTCAATGCATCGGTAGGTCTCATGAGACAACTAGACGTGGAATTGGCTGAGGCCCTTTCCCAATTTGATTTATGGTTTTGGCCGAGGCCTTAATCATTTTAGACGTCTTGGCCGAGGCCTTGACAAAATGTTTCAGAATGTCTGGCATTATGCATTCCATCATGATGAAAGTGGTTATTGATATTGCATGTGATTATTCGACCAGTATAATATCCATGTGAAGAAGTAAATGGCATTATCTCATTTTACTTTTTCCACATTATGTTGAAGTTCTTGTTTAAAAGGCTTTTGTTTTAGTTATACATTGCCTTAAATGTTTATGTTTATTGATGAAAGCTTCCGCTATATTGTTATCCTTACTGAGCATCTGAGCTCACCCCTTTCAATGTTTTAATATTTTCCAGGATGTGAAGAAGTATTTTAGGAATGACCTGCAGGGATATTCAGAAGAGGATATGAGTGTGGACTATGAAGACTTTGTTATTAGTTTTTCACTTTATGATGTAATGTAAGACTTATGAATGTATCTAGTGTTTCCAAGGCTACTAAACTAATCATTCTTTCGAGACTTGATCTTTTGTGATCATGTCAATGTTACGAAGTAATGCACCGACTCTGGGTAGCTGGGGTCGGGGCGTTACAATTGGTATCAGAGGCAGTTTAGTACTAACCTTGGAAGCTAGATTTAGATAAACTCTGATTAGAGCACATATCCCGAAGATAGACTTTGAGGATTAGTATAGAAGAACTTCCTAGAATTTTGGTATTGTAGAGATGTTGTGAGTTTTCTGAGCAATACATCTCTGTCTGGATACGAGCAGGTAGAGGCGGCTCTGGCACAGATGTACCTAGGGGTAAAACCCGAAAACACCGCTTTGAGCTAGACTCGAACGGGAACTGGTGCACGACAACGGGCCTTTCTGCACTCTTGGTTACGACACTCCTGGGGGATATGCTTAGGATAATTATCATTTTCTTTACAAACCACTATGAAGGGTTATGAGTATAGACTTTCTCAAAGAAAACATTTCTTTTTATGATTATGGATTATATCCATAAATAGTTCAATTTATGTAAAGTGTTTTACAAATATGGAATTATGTATTTTAACTCATAAACTAATCAAGTTTATGCCATTGTTTAGAAATGGCGCCTAGTGGAAGGAATGGAAACCGTATCAATGCACGCACTCCGTGTAGTGATTGCCCTCCTGCTCAAGATAATTATTGTGGATCTAGAGATACAACTGGTGCTGATCAACGTATTACCATACTGGGACAACTCACTCAGGTTATGAATAATAACCTTACTCGTATGGAGCACCCTGATCCACAACGTGGAGGATCAATGTTAGACCGCTTCATAAGGAAACAACCACCAACATTTAATGGGGGTACAAATCCGTTAGTAGATGATCAATGGATAAACTCCTTAGAGAAAATATTCCATGCCTTGGGGAGTAGCGAAAGGGAGAAGATTATCATGGCAGTTTACCGCCTCACTGGAGATGTCGATCAATGGTGGTCATTGATTCAAAATACAAAGGAAGATGATGACGTATCGAATATGGAATGGAGGGAGTTCAAAGAGCTTTTCTTAGAAAAATACTTTCCTCGTGACCATCGAGCAGATATGGAAAGGCAATTTCTGAGTCTGAGACAAAAGGAGGATGAGAATGTCGCAAAGTATGAGGCCAACTTTACAAGGTTGGCGAGGTATGCTGCAGATTATATACGTAACCCAAGAGGTATGATTGATCGTTTCTTTGATGGGTTAAAACCATTTCTCCGTATAGCTTTAGTATCACAATCTTTCTCAACATACGAAGATATTGTCTCATGTGCTATCAAGACAGAAAAGGAATTCTCTAAGTCTTATGACAACAAAGTAAAGCAAGAGAAGAAGAGAACACTGGAACAAGAGACAGATAAATGGAAAAAGGGAAAGATGGATTTTCCATTATGTGATAATTGTGGGAAGAATCACCCTGGTACTTTCCTAAAAGGAATGGGAGTTTGTTATAAATGTGGGGGAAAAGGTCACCAGGCACGTGATTGCAAGGGAAAGAAAGAGTCTATCAATGTTGAATGCTACAATTGTAGGGAAATGGGGCATTATGAAAATGAATGTCCTAAGCGTCAGGGAAACTTACCTCAGAAAAGGCCAAGGGATCAAGGACAATCTTATGCTCTTACTACAGTTGAAGGAGAATAAATAATGTATTGGTGCTTTTGGACTCATGGATTATATTCTGGTTATTAGAATAATGTGATATATATATAAGGATTGTACTGCAGTACTTGTTGATTTCAGTAAGGTTTTAATATGATGAAGGTAATTATATTTTTAGTATGTAACAATAAGAGAAACTTTACTTTGTTTGGGGAATCTGATAAATTGATTTTGGAATTAAGAGACCTTTTAGAGAAAGTCTGGACAGAGGTATTTTGAATAACTATAAAGGTTGGAGTGGATTAATTTGATCTTTGGATAGTATAGTTTAAGGTTAAAAAATTTATGAAGATTATTTTTGGAATATTATAATACTATAGTTTTAGGAAAAGGACAACCTACAGGGTGGGGCATAACCCGTCGCGTCAGACAAAGCTGCAGGAATAGAACCCACAACCATAGTGCGACAGGCCTTTATTTCCTACCACTAGACTACAAGAAGTCCCTGGTTATTAAAAAATAATTTTACTAATCTAAATAGTATGTGTTAACATTTGGAACCTTATCAATTAGGATAAGTATAATATTTTTGAGTTCTATTATCTTTTTGAGTGAAAGATGAGTTGAAGGTTGAAACTCTAATTGTCAAGCATAAATATATATACCTATCTCTTATTCAATGAATAAATTAATTCTTAAACTTTAGTAAAGGGATATTAAAACAAAAAAATGTGTTATCCTAATACCTTATGTCTTGTTGAACTGATGATATTTTAAATCAACATAGATTGAAGGCTTTGAGGCCCTCAATTTGAAAGTTGATTGTGATTGATGACCTCAATCACTCCCTACAAATATTTACGTTTTTCCTCCAATTATATGTCTCTAATTGCCACCAATGTTCTCCTAATCGAGATCATAATTGGGTGGTGAATTTTTCATTTCCCTTTCCCTCTTATTAAGGCTAAATTTTATTAATCTTATTTCCGATGTGGGTTTTCCACAAAGGTATTTTATCTTTTCAAACTTTTATTTTCAAAGAAAAATTTCAAATTGCAAGGACGCAATTTATTGAAGGAGGGGAGAATGTAACACCCTGAGCTTCCATGATACGCTTCTCATTCAATAATGCAATAGCTTGCATTGTACGCAACTTTGAGTTCTAACACACCGCGACTAATCAAAGTAGCCGTTATGAATAGTAATACCCACTTTTTAAAATTATAGAAATTTTATATTTCAAAATGGACTTCATTTTTCTATTCCTAATATTGAAATTAGCCTATGTTGAATTTTTTGTAATTTTCTTAGAACTTCCAAATTTTTATGAATAGTGAAAAATACTTAAAACAAACTTTTTAATCAAAATAATTTATAGTGATAAGTTATACTATTGAGTGATTTTAAAGTATAATTAGAATATATTTTTACCATTTTATCCAATGGTGTTCATTAAAATTAATTTAACATTGAAATTGGACATAAACAATTGTCAATCTTTTGATATAAATTGTTTCTTAAAAACACGCTATTTGTTGTGACAGTGGGAATTAATTATAAAATTAATTAATGCAACTTATATGTTTAGAATTTTGTAAAATAGACATCATTTTTTAATTCGGAATATCAATTATAGCTTAGGGTGAAATTTTGGCATTGTTCTGAAAAACTTCAATTTTTTATGAATAGTGAAACCACTAAGTGGTAGTTAAACAACTGATTTTTCGTTTAAATGAAATATTACCACTTCTGTGTTTTGATTTTCAAAAATCCGACATACATGGTTTTCATTAAGAATTAAAATGTGGTTCAATGAGATTAAAATAATTTTTGGTCAATAGTAACTTTTAAGTTCTTAATCGCGATTAGAGGTAATTAGTGTAGTTTAAGGTAAAAATAATGTTTTAAAAATATGATATGAGCTTGACACATGTCCTACCCTCATTGTATGTTCCATGGACGACCAAGATAATCCATGGGTCAACTTGGGTACCCCATGGAGCCACTTTAGTTGGAAAATGACATAAATACCTTTTATTTAATGTTAAAGTAAAAAAAATGACACAAACATGAAATGTTTTACTAAAACAATTTTCGCATGGGGTTATACAAGTCATATTTTTGACTATAAATAGTCATTGGAAATCTAAAAATATTTCCTACATAATAGTATTTTTTTTATATTTTTTAGACATTAAATAAATTAAATTATTTATGACATCATTATGATGCAGCGATAACCTCATTATTTAACGATTTTAATAAAATGAAAAGATAATGTAAAATCCAAGGCTTACACTTGTCCAAAGACTATTGGATGGGTAGATTTAGAACCCTTATCACCTTATCCTCGAATTATATAAGTGTGGGACATTTAGAATCCGAAAATCATTGTATAATAATGTAAAATTTCCTTACTTTCCAAGAGTGCCCCTCCTCTCCTCTTATAAAAGGCCCCCACCTCTACCACCTCATTCACACATTCAAGCCATTTGGCTCGGCCAACCTCTTCCCAAATACTCTCCCAACTTCCCCCTCTTACTCTTAGAAGCCTCACTTTGGGCAGAACTCTTCCCAAGGAAGCCTTTGGCTCAAATCAAAAAGAGTTACCCGATTTTGAGGTAATGTCTTCTCTAATGTTGTTTTGTTTTATTTTTCTTCTCCAACCCCCTAAACACTTTTTATTCATTTATTTTGTAACAACACCAGTATCCTAAATATACTAGGATTTTTTTATAAGAAGGATTCGAGCTACACTTACACACACCTACATCTAATGGTTAAAGAACATACTGTTTCTGTGGATGGCGAATTTATGCCTCACGAAACGATGATTGTTCAACACTCATATAACACCTTCAAAGGTGGACATTAAGATGTCACTATATTTATATATGATATATAATATATTTATGTTTTCCTTATTCTTCTGTATTTCTCATTTATGGCATACTTTATGATTTCCATTATGGGTAAACGCGATAATTTCATTTTAGGAAGTGCGGACTACCGCCCCCTCAAAGTGATGTGAATCGTTAATGCCATATGTGGGATGTATAAAGGATGGAGTAAATGGTATTATATATGATATTATACTGGAACTATATTATACCTTTATATAATTATGATTTCATTCCATTAAATACGAAATAGAAATGAAAGTAGCGTTCATGCGTACGTACGGCTTACCGTCTCCATGAACGGTGCATTTCATTTCTTACCTCTAAATGTTACGTAATATTATGAATGAATGTATATACTGGATATATATGATATATATGACATCTAAATCATGAATATAATTCTGTAGATAATGGATATTCTACCACATAAACAACTTGTAATTATAAGAAGTTTATTGTTGACTCAAGTACCAAAAATCGACAAAACGACCGTTATTAAATAATTACATAATGTTCATAACATTGTAATAAGTGATATAAAAAGGATGATGAAATTGAAAATGGTAGATATTAACTCTAGTTTATTATTCAGGAGGTTAAAGTATGGTCGAATCAAGTCGGACACAAGGTAAGGGAATTTCTTAACCCAACTTCCATTCTTTGGGTTAATCTCCTACTTTCAAATTATGTCATGATATTATTATGTCCTATTTTGTATTTTTACTTTCTTTATGTGTAACTATAGTTAATAAACATAATAGATCTATTTTATTTTAAAAATTATCTTTTTAAGGACTTTGGGGCATATTTGGTTTTATACACAACTTTCTTTTATACGGTGTATAAACCCCTTTGAATTTTACGTTTATTCAAAGGTAATCTTTTTTATACGAAGCGTTTTACTAAATGACAAAAAGGGAATGTTTTTCTTTCCGTACTTATGCGGCGACAACGACTTCTCCGCCGCCGTGACCATTATTTGAGTTTCGGCTTCCTCTACAAGCCATCATTTTTTTTAATGAAAAATAAATACAAAGTTTTAACTTTCTTTTATTTTGGTATTGAAAATGGTTTTGAAAGCATTTTTATTATATCAATGTGCTGTATTGATATCTTGTGATTGAAATGTGGAAATGTTATGTTTCCTTTATGCATGTTTTATGTGATACGATTATGTTATGGTTTATGATATGTTTAAACCTATTCATATGAGGAATGCATTGGATTTAATAAGTGACGGGTGGAGACCGCTATAGCTCCTCGATGCATCGGTAGGTCTCATGATACAACTAGACGTGGAATTGGACGAGGCCCTTTCCCAATTTGATTTATGGTTTTGGCCGAGGCCTTAATCATTTTAGACGTCTTGGCCGAGGCCTTGACAAAATGTTTCAGAATGTCTGGCATTATGCATTCCATCATTATGAAAGTGGTTATTGATATTGCATGTGATTATTCGACCAGTAGAATATCCATGTGAAGAAGTAAATGGAATTATCTCATTTTACTTTTTCCATATTATGTTGAAGTTCATGTTTAAAAGGCTTTTGTTTTAGTTATACATTGCCTTAAATGTTTATGTTTATTGATGAAAGCTTCCGCTATATTGTTATCCTTACTGTGCATCTGAGCTCACCCCTTTCAATGTTTTAATATTTTCCAGGATGTGAATAAGTATTTTAGGAATGACCTGCAGGGATAGTCAGAAGAGGATATGAGTGTGGACTATGAAGACTTTGTTATTAGTTTTTCACTTTATGATGTAATGTAAGACTTATGAATGTATCTAGTGTTTCCAAGGCTACTAAACTAATTGGTCTTTCGATACTTGATCTTTTGTGATCATGCCAATGTTACGAAGTAATGCACCGACTCTGGGTAGCTGGGGTCGGGGCGTTACAGTGAAATTCAATAAGGTGGAATGGAAACTGGATAATCTCTCAAAATGAACTCAATTGTAAACTAAACATCTCTCTAAGGCGGTATCCCTAAGAAATATTTAGGAAATACATCCTAAAAATGGTCCACTATGGGTGTAAATACACATTTTCGCACCCTGATCTTCTAAAAAAATTGTCATAACTTGGGCATGGGATCCACCAGTTTCTAATCAGATGGCCCTTCACGACATGTTTGGATATCCCATTCTTCTTGATAAACAAAATTGTTAACCATAGGATATGTAAAGGTCAATCTCCTATAGTAACAATTGATGTGGTCTTGTTTAAAAAATATCCAATACATAAAAAAATCAAGTAAAAACCTAACATGTAAAATATGTAAAGTCCCAAAGGAAATAATACTCACCAACCTCAAAGGAACACCCCTTGCATAGAGATATTTCATTTGACAGTAAACCTAGTGGTGTGTCAATCATCAAAACCCCACTCACAAACTCCACTGTGAGACTCAAACCATTCACAATTTAAGAATATATAAAATAATATGAGGCTCATATATCAAAGAAATTGCTATAAAATGTTGAATCTAAAATAATAGTACATCTAACTATCGATGGCCCAACCACACTATCCACAAGTGTAGGCGGAATTGCATAAAACTATCATTTCCCTCTACCCTATACTCTAATCTAAGAAACCTATGGGGAAATTATCTATTGATATGGGATCTCTTTCCAAGAATTACCATATTCAATGCATTGACCAGTATGGACAGTAGTACACCAACTGTCAGACTGGTGCGGTGTAGAAGACCCTCTACATGTACCATGGTTTGGACTATCTCCCCCATCACTACCCATCTATCGTGAATTCCTTCAGAACCATTATTGATTCCCCAAAATTTTCAAAAGGTTGGAAAACTACTTATGGTTGAGAAAATTAGATATGAATGTGAACTATCCTATCAAACTGATGGAAAATCACTCGAGTATTACCCTAAGAAACTAATCCTTCTCCCTGGATACTCTGATTTCTATTGTTTAGGTTATGGTTCTCATAATGTAACTTCCCTCCATGAGAAGGCATAATTTTTGGTCATCTATAAGAAACAACCTATACTTCACTAGAATCCTCTTTCAGGTTCCCCTCATAAATGAGAACTTGATTCACCACCTCAGCAAACTTCTTCAGTTGGAAGATATTAACCTAAGACTTAATCTCATATTCAAATATATTTGGAAAATGTTTCTCCATAGTATCCTCATATCATACCAGTGTTAGGAAACTAGACTAAATGTTGGTGAAGTGAATATAATAGTCCATCACTGACATTCTTCCCTGGTTCAACTGTATAAACTCTACTTCCCTCTCCTATCTTAGCATCTCTGGATAAAATTGATCCAGGAACTTCCCCTAGAAGTCCTTCCATGGAATTCTCTATAACTTCTCATCCTGAGCCTGAATATCTTACCAAATCTTCACTTTAATTCAAAACATATAAGCCACCAACTTGACTCTTTTCTCTATATGAGTCTCTAAATGGTCAATAATTATCTAGATAAACTCAATCAAGAACACAGCTACCCCAGGTCCAACCTCTCTGGTGAACATCAAAGGCTACTATGAATAGAACTCTTAGGTCAAATCATAAATATCTCTCAAGGCCTTCCCTAGGTATCTTTCCAAGTACTTCATAAAGTGAGAAAAGTTATCATGGAACTGCTCTCCCTCCCCTTCACTCGTAACTATCAGGGCCACTTACCCCACTGTTGGGGGATCATTTCCAGCAATTTCATCATGTCTTCCAATCAAAAATTTCCATCCCAGAGGCATGTATCTAAAATTACAAGAACACTTCTTAGGAGACATAACACACCATTAACACATTTTTACAAGAGAGATATACATATGGACAGAACAAGTCATCACGTATACACTACTCTATGGTCAAACCCACTGCACTAGCACTACCCTTAACCATCCTTAACCTGGGCCATGGCTAACATAGGGTAACAACTCTTCATTTTATAAATTTTTTATTACATTTCCATTTCATTACCATTTAAAATCATCATATTTAACATCATTTTAATTATAAATTTCTTATTATGAACCATTTCATTTTAAACTTACTCTAATAAATTAAATCATTTTCATTTCCCAAAACCCACTCATAACATGTTTTTATGTGCGCCTAATATGATGCATGCCACATAAAATTCCTAGTGCCTAGAATGATGCATTCATACTCAACTCTCATTATATACCAGTCCACAAGTAATGTATTATAAAATAATAACATCATACAACAAGTGCATCACTCAGTGTGAAATAACATTCTACAATAATAGCAAACATCAAGAAAAACAATCCCACCTTGGGTACTTTGGTTTCCACCCACACATGGGTTAGCTACTCCCATGCATGAGCTCATGACTAAGGTCTAACTCATCCAATTATCCTATCAACCTTTCCCAAATAATAAGACAATAAAAAGAACATAAAATTTTCTCTAATACCACTTTGTAATTCCCCAACCCAGGTGCCACATATCAGTTCCCCAAGCCGGTTCACCACATAAACTCAGGCACACCTCCCCATATGCCAAAGGCTAGCAATAAGTAGAGAGGGTCTAAAATGTAACATGGGAGACTATTTCCTCTATATAAAAGCATCATAATAGTGTAAATAAATAATTATTATTAAACAATATACCACAATAATCAATAATCGACTAAAAAAACACATAAATAAATCCCAACACAATGAAAATGATTATAAACCAAAGTATTAAATATGTAATTATATATAAGTGATGAGTGATCTAATAAAAAACCCAAAATAAAGACACACTAACAACTCCCAAGTGGGTCCTGAAAACATATATGGTTCCCTCATCTAAGCTCCATCTTGAATTCCAACTCATTCATCTAACTTGGGGATATTTCTCTTAACCAGTCCTAAAAACATGAAGTCTATTTAGGTACCAATCAGGCAGCCCAAGTAGGGTGCGAGTACAACTCAATAGGCCACCCCCAATGGTGTTTAAAGAAATATATAGTATATAATAGTTTGTTAATTTGTATAAAGAATAAAAAAAAAGTATGAAATTATATAGGTTTCACATTTATTATCCTTAGGTCAACCACACCATACCAATTTCATCCTGTGTTAGAGGCTAAACCATACATCTATGGAGTTTTACAATTTATTCATTCAAGGTATTTCATTATTCAATTTAATTTCAGTTCTTGGTGCCTTGGAGTATCATTCTATATACCAATTCACAATCATGTATCAGGGTCCTAGAGTAGAAGTCTGACACCCATGGGTAGTTAGAGCATCAGTCCCTCGTCCACAACTCATTGTTCACATTTATACATAAATATATATCAAGGGATATAGTAGATGTTTTTAACCCCATGGGAACTTGGAGCATCATTCCCTCACCCACAACCCGTTTTTCACATTCAAAGATATATATATATATATATATCGGGGGCTCAGAGTAGTATTTTGGTGCCCCATGGGTACTTGGAGCATCATTCCCTCACCTAAAACTGATTGTTTTCAATTATATAAAGATATATATACATCATGGTTCATCATCAGTGAAATTATTATCAATCATTCAAAAACATGGTGCACCATTTCATTTATAAAACAAAAAAATGGTTCTTTACTTTTATCATAAGGAACAACATGAAAAATCCCCCCATTAGTCCATTTATCATCAATCATTACACAACTCATTAAATAATCAAACTTAAGCTAATCAAACCTTTAAGTTCCATTATTAACCATGCAATAAGGATTTAGTTCAATTATATAAACCCATTATTCCCATTTTTACAATTCATAAATAATCATTTCAAGTGTATTGGCACACCCCATGGGTTTCTATTAATCCTGGTCTCAAATATCCAATGAGTCCAATGTGATACATGAATCATATCACAATCACATGGGAATAAACTCATTATTTCAAATTTAAAATGAAACTTCCCAAAGTGAAAACTCAGTGATACAACTATAATAATGAGATCATGATCAAGACTATAGGAATTAATGGTTATAGCACCTACATTAGGATCGTTGATAAATGATCTCCAAACCTTATTCATTAACATGATGTTGAAGTGCTAAATTCACAATGGATAAGATAATTTTTTATCAAATACTATGATCAAGATACAAAAAAACCAGATCCATTAAAACCTAGATCCAATCCATCAATAGTATGAGTTCATATCTCTTCAAATGTGAATAAAGACGGGAGAGAGAGGAATACAATCAGGGGTTGGATGACTCAAGACCCTTCTTGGTTGCTTACCACTCTCAGGTGACCTAGGTAGTGATAGAAACTTCTCCAGTACCTCCCCCATAAAATAGGGGGATTATCTTTATGTTTCTTATGGGCTCAGCCTCCTCCATGTCCTCTATTCTCCAACCCCTATTTTCTCACGCAATTCATATACATCATTGTCTACCATAAAGTCTCTAATCTATTTGAAGGCTCTCCTTATATCATTATTTAACAGTAATATTTAACTAAAGCCTCAAATATCCTTAACCTAACCTTAGTGGATCGATTATGTTCACACCATATGTTGGTCTACTCATTCGTTAGATTCATGTTTGGTTCTTGGGGATTATAAGAGTAGGCAGCTATCTTCCTTTTCTACAATCCACATATTATGGTTGGTTTTTCATCAGTGGATGATTTGATCATTACTTGGTCCAAAACTCCTCGTTTCTATAATGGATCATTTTTATACCTCATAAGATAGTCTCATGACATTCATGTGAAATGATATGCTCAAACAATAGCATTTTGGCTAAGCTTTCACAAACTTCCTTTCCTGTTTCAAAACTATTTGACTATTTTTGTTCTTGTAATATGGTTGGTTGTTTCTTGTGATCAGATAATAGAACCTATATAGTCTTCCACTTGATTTCCTCTCATATATGTGATGAGGATTATTTTTAAAAAACACTAGTGTAGTGGGTATGGATCATGGTTGGTGAATAATATTTCTTCAAACAGGTGGTGATATTCGAGTCTTGAAATAATTTTTGTTCATCCTGTAAACCAATGGCTCATTTTTTCTCATCATGAAGACATAGTCACAATGATATAAATGGGATCATTGTCTCTATCCCAAGGTTTATTAGTACTGATCCTTATGTTTCCCACTCTATAAACCATTTGGATTTTATAGAAGCCTCCAATGTTTACCCTCTTTAGAAGAAATTGGGTCTAGGGTATTCATATTTAAAGGATATGCATAAATTTGATATTTTTAGGCATGATTTGGGTGTTAATTAGTCTTTATTATAGGTTCCAAGAGATAAAATAATGATCCCTTCATTTTCCCCCTTCTCTTTTACTGATATAGTGAAGGTCAGCAGCAGGGGAAATGGGAAGAATCTCAATATATCATATTCTATTAGGGATAGTTGCAATAAAACTCTAACTATGTCAAGACCAATATCCTTGATTCAGGTTATTCAAGGTCTAAATGGCACATCTCCTCCAAGGTGTATATCCCCATTCTAGCAAGACCAATCAAGCTCAATCTATCTCCAAAATATTTTCACATTATTAAATGAGAATGAAAATAAAAATGTTGATCCTGAAGTTTGTAAATCATATATTAAAAGATGTAAAAAGGAAGTATTTCATGTCAAAGTCCCTTGAGGATATTAAAATGATAAATAAGAAAATATACTCCCAACTAATGAAGGATTATGAACAGGATACATACATAATTAGGAGCATTTTTTCTGGATACAAAAATAGAAAGCAAGGTAACCTTATATCTGGAAAAATTCTATTTATAAAAAGGAAAAAGAATAAGGCCTCAAAAGGATTTCAAAAATTTACCTAAAACTATGGTTACCAGATCCTTAGGTAAAGTAAAGAACCCATGGGTTGAGACAAGGTTAAGTGTATCAGTACTTGTAGAAGAAGTTAATCTAAATCATGGAAATTTAGGGAATCATGATCTAAATTCTAGTGACGGGGAAGAGAAGGATCAAGGTAGTTGGAGAAAGGATCCTGAACATTTGATGGAAACTTGGGTAGATAGGGAATCCATCCCAGACATAAATCTAGAACCAAATGGTGCAGTTATAAAAGAATTATATAGGGATTAATTTGATAAAACAAATTTTTTGGAGCTTCTCCTTCATTCTAATGAAGATATGTTGGAGGATTCCTTCATGATTAATTTTTCAATGGAGGATTCCCATATAATGTTAGAAAGATCAATACAAGTTGATCTGAATGAAGATCAAGATACTTGTAATGATAAAAATAGTCAGATTTTTATGTGTGGGTTCAACAAGGGGAAAATTAATGTGTTAGATCATGTACAACCCTAGGACAATATTACCCTATGCTTTGAGTATCTCATAATGGATGGTCCATATTTTAAGGTTGCATCCATCAAATGATGACTATATATAGTATAACATTCCAACTCTTTAAATTATTTCTAGAATAATCTCATTATTCCATATACAGTTTGATATTTTTTGGTTCAATAACCTTTGTTGGTTTCCCACTTTTCCTTAAAAGTTCTTCTTGAAAAAAAATAGTTGTAGTAGAGGAAACCAATCGAGGAAGCAATCACATATCAAAGAGGATTTGATCCTTCCACAAAATCTTTGATTCTCAAAGTAAGACTTTCTAGGAGCCTAGTAATTCTCTTGGGAGACTCCAAAATCAATGTAAATCATGTTATGTTGAATATGAGTTATTAGGGTTATAAACCGGGGGTTCATAAATTTTTAATTAATTTTTTGAGTATTTAAAATATTTCACACACAGTTTCCTCAGAGAGATGCATGGTTTGAAAAAAAAAAATTCCCTAACCATGTGCCCCTAATTTCTGGGGTGAATGGTTAATCCCAGGTGGGTACACGGTTTGGAAAACCATGCGCCAACCATGTAAACTCCCTTTGTCCAAGGTTGCATAGTTTGGGGGTGGCCAAATGGTTTGGTCAAATCATGTTCTCCCTTCTAGTGGCATAAAATGGGGCACACATTTTTCTAGGTAAAACCTCATGGTTTTTTCAAACCATGCGCTAACCGCGCATTTCCCCATGGGCTTCCAAAATTCACCAAATTTACTCGAAATAAATCTGATGCAAGATCCAACCAAGGTATTATAAAAAAAGGAAAAATAATACCTGAAAATAGGTACTAGATATCTCTAAAATGTTCAGGATATTACATTTTATAACTTGATTAACCCATGTAAAAGAAATGGGTTCCATAACAATCTCTTTTAAACAATCATAATCCATCCAGGGAGGAATGAGGACGGTATCATCCAAAAATATTCCCAATGGAGCATGAGTACCATCAAGGTTTTTTTTTATAATTAATAGATTTACCATTAAAATATTATTAAAAAAATTAGGAAAAATGATCTTTTAATTTTGAAAATAATTTTTAAAAACTTAAAATTCAAACAATATTGTGAAAATCATTTTTTGTGAAAAAAAACCTTGGAAACATATAAAAAAAATTCAAGGAAAATAATGTGCATGATGAAATGAAAATATGTTCATGTTATAAATGTTAAAAATGAACATTCTCTTCAAAAAAAATTAAAAAGGGAGTCAAAAGTGACCAATTTAGAAAACATTAAGAAATTAAATTTTAAGACCTCTTAAAAGAAGGTAAAAGATCAAGTAAAATGTATTCAAGAAATAATTTATTTTTAGAAAATAAATTTTTTTAAAAAAATTATAAAACATGTTTATGTAAGAGAAAGATACTTGATAAAAAAGAAAAATACAATATATTTATCACTTATAAATGATTTTATTTGTGTTTCATCAATTAATAAGAGGGAAATAGAAATAAACATGTGAACCACATTCATAAACAAAGGAAAATAAAATATATTTGGTTCAATAAAATAATATCACATTATTTCCTACAAAATAACCTTGAACATAAACAATCTTGAAAGAAAATAAATTGTATCATAAAGCCTTTTCCACTTGGTAAATATTAAATTATAAGACCATTGAAAGAATGAAATAAAATTATACTTTAAATATCATGAAAATAAGGTGTTTAGTGATATAACATTTCAAATAGAAGTATATACACCTTACAAATAAATATATGTGGGTATAATAAATGTATGTGTCAAAGAAATATAATTTGAGATGAATAACCCTTACAAAAATCATACCATTTAATTTGAGAATTAATTAATGAATTAGTTATGTGTATAAAATTTAAATCAAAATAAAACATGTATAAATAAAAAATAATATAATCAAAATTCATTACACACATAATCATATAATATAAAATATAATGAAGAAGTAATATTACCTAATGTAAGGAAATTGAGTTTTGAAATTCTTTATCACATGCTAACATTCAAGTAAAATCCCCTTGGATGAAATAATTCAAATTGAAACTTAAAATACCATGATTTATGATGGATTAATTATATTACATGCAAAATTTTTAGTATATACACCACACAATATTAATAATTTGTGAGTAGATAATATGTCTCATATAAATAAAGTGAGACGAAAAACCCTTACCTAAAGTCCAAACTTTTCATGCATGTCCTTTAACTCCTGTATAATAAGATTATATAAATTATTTGATTTATTAATAATATTTTATAGGTTTAAAACCTTATAATTAATTCATTTATTTTATTTCTTTATAATTACATATTTCAATACATAATCAATTAAGTCCATGTCGGGTGTTCAATTCATTATTTCAAAACGAATTCAGTGTGTTGATCATGGTAAAAGAGGTCAATATTTAAAAAAAACAAATATTCATGACTTATTTATCCTATTTATTCATAAATTATACTTTTCAAACCAATCATGATTGATTGTTATGAAAAATTAACTATGTTTTGATCATGGAGACGGTAATTCGTACGTGTACCCATGAGTAACGTTTCCTTTTTTCATTGATCATTATGGAAATATAGTATGTATTTTTTACCATTTAAAAATTATAATAATATCATAAATACCCTATTTTTTCATTAAATTTACTTATATATATCATTCTTGTGATGTGGTGATGAAAAAATAATCGCATCGCTTCGTGGATGCGGTAGTCCACATGTACACGAACGATGTTATCATTTTTCACTGTTAAAAAGAAAATAATAAATTATATTTTTAGAATGATAAATATTTCATAAGTATCATTATGATTTAATTTATATCTCATGTATTGATTAAATTTATATTTATTACCTTTCATGTAAAGCGTTAATAAAAATTGAATCACATCGCTTCGTGGGGCGATAGTCCGCTGTACATATGAGAGATGTTATCATATCCACTACATAGTGGAAATTATCAAGGTATATGTGATATAATAACTAAAAAAATATAAATATGTTTTTAATATCGTATATATACTTTAAATACATCATTAAAACAATCCATGATATGTGATGATGGAAAATGAATGGCATCAGTTTGTGAGGTCATTGTTTATCTTACACACATATGATTATTTTGTGTCATGTTTGATCGAATAAGAGATGGATTTAGGTAACATAATTAATACAATAAAATCTCATTATATATAAGATACTTTTTTATCATATTATTTCATTTTAAATAAAATTTTCAGCAGTTTTAAAAAGAAATAAAACAAAAAATCATAGTTAGGAATTTTACCTCTTCTCAGACCACCTATTTAAGATTATACCTAAATTATTTCAATAATGGATTTAGGAAAAAATGAATCTAGGATTATTTTATGGAATTAAGTAAGTTATTTGGATAGGTCTTAGATGAACCAAAGGGTTTTTAAGGTGTGAAAGAGAGAGGAGAGTGGGTGGCCTTTTATAATTAAGAAATCCCAGTGAAAAATATGTATATACATAAAGCAAGCTTAAAATTATATTTATAAAATCTGGAACTTGAATATTGTAAATATGATATGGAATTGTAGATTAAACCAAACCCCTCATTAAGTGGGTTGGCCCAAGATATCCTTCAACTTTACAAGTTTCCCCAGTATTTGGTTTTCAAAAATCTTGTGTATAGTTTTTCAGAAATATCACTGGATTATTTTTAAAGTAATTTGAGTGTAATTATTTTCAAAATATTAAATTATTTTCGATACATAAATAATTTCAATATTATTTTCAAAGGTATTTTATGAAATTATTTTTATGGTATTATCAAAAGAATTTTCAAAATCATTTCTCAAAGTTATTTTCAAAGAATGATTTTCTAAAAAGTATTTAAACAATTTCAAAACCCCTTACTGGGAAAATGAATGATCACCCTTTGTTTAAAATGATTTTTCATAGTAATCTTAGAAGTTATATTTTAGACATCTTTGCTTTTGGAGTTAGCGCACGTAGAAGTGTAGTAGGAATTTGTTTTATTTTTTTAAACTATGATAAAAGTAAGTTGTTATCTAATCCTCTAGAACCTAGACTGGTAAAAGTTCCTCATTTGTGTTTAGTGTTGTGAAATTGTTTAGTTACTTTTATAAAAAAAATACACAACATTTTCAAGCACTGAGTCTGAAAGAACGGGCTCGATCTATTATAGTGTGTCCCATAAAGGGAATATTTACCAGCATGAAGGTTGATTATAACACCCCTAAATATTGATCAAGGAGGATCATCCCTAAGAGGGAGCATAAGGTTTACTGATGGATGGATCAGAACTTCCTATGGAGGTGGATCTAGGATATGTGTCCCATAAAGAGAATATTTCACACTGTGGAGGCTGATCAGAACACCCCAGGAGATGGATTAAAGAGGTGCGCCCCTATGAGGGAGCACAAGGATTACCAATGGATGGATTAGAATTCCATGTGGAGGTGGATCTGGGAGGTGTGTCCCGTAATTGGAAGATGCTACACCATGTATGTTAATCAGAACACCCATGGAGATGGGTCAAGGAGGTGAATCCCATGGCAGTGGAACCAAGGTTTACCATTGGTCGAGATTGAACCACAGAGAGGCATCCTATGTACCCTACTTTGATGAGAAAGTTCAAAACCCACATAGTTAAATGATGCAGTCTAAGGTCATATTATGGGATTGGTCCATGTAGTTTAACGTCATGTGGTGAGGAAGCTCACGTGATGGAAGGAGAGTTGCCAAGGGTGGTATGGGGATTATGCATGGAAGCTTCCCTTTGCAAGAGGATTACTCTTGGTTGGTGGGTGTGGGGGTTACACGTGAAATCGACATGGGTGTTACTAGAAGTAGTGATGATGTGTATGTGTCTTATATGTTAAATATACCCAAATTAACCCCAAAAAAATGTGGTATATTTATAGGGTAATGATCTTACTAGGGCTATAGTCCGGTGGAAATCATGAGGGATGTGGATGCTGGGTTTGGACCTCAAGGAGGCTTCCTACATATCCCAGTTAATTGGGAATCAAATATCATGTAGTTCAAAACATTTTGGGTGTAAACTTATGGAGGAGTCCCATAGGATCATGTTGTTTTTTCCATAGTCCCTACTAACCTTTAATCCCACATTAGTCATGCTCAATGTGAGAAACAAGAGGAAGCAATAGACCAGATACTTGTGTTGTGAAATATGTGCCAATGAGAGATGGTGTGGGGATTACGCAATGAAGCTACCTAGGGAGGATGACATTCAATGTGGGGAGGATCTCATTCCATGTGAGGAGGATCTCATTCCCTATGATTCATTCATGGAGCATTCTGTGCTTGTGACTTAGGGTGTGTACGGCATACACATGGAAGATTCCCTATGTGGGTGACTTATATCCCATGGTGGAGGAGAAGGTGGCATCCCATGATTATCATACATAGGGAATCCTATGTATATTTTACGGGGTAAGACTACGGTTTTAAATCATTTTATTAGGATATTTTTATGCTATATAACATCATATGACTAGGATGTGGCACTAGGTAGTTTTACAATATGCATTTGGGATGTGGGGAGTCACTCCTAACCCCTTGGGCTTACATAACCATCTCTCATTCCCCTTTGGTAGGGTCATGGATTTAGAAATGCCAGGTTGAAATGATGGGGAGGAGTGTTCTATCACAAGTTCCATGTTAGAGTCTTCATTCTTGGAATAAATTAGTGTTAGAGTACCCATTCCTAGAAGAAAGTGTTGTGGAGCCATAGGGGAAATTAGGTAAAGGACCCAAAAGTTCATGTGTGTAAGCTTGGTGGGTTGTGTTCAAGAGGTGCATGAAAGTTTGTAGCTTTGTGTGCAAAGGGTGATCAAACATGGTTCTTTGACACGTGGTCTAACCATGGAGCTTCAAAGAAGGGGTACGCACAATATTGGAGGTCTATGTTCAAGTTCAAGGGTGTATGTAATATGAGACTTTGCGTACACCTGAATTTTTTTGGAAAAGTTTGGGCAAGGATTTCACAATTTTGGGCCTAATCAAGGGTTCACCCATAGGAAACCTATCACACAATATTTTTTACCTTGAGGGTTCCATACTTTCATAATATTGTGGTAGATCAATCTTATGTGAAACATAGAAATGCTTCGACATCTGTAGGATCACACCGAAGAAGGGAGTGAACTTATATTTATATCAAAAATCTTCAGCAATGGGTGTGGAATATTCTAGTCTCATAAGAGGTCTTCCATGCAACTTCTTCCTTTCCATTGTGAACAGGAATGAAAGGGACATCTTGACGTCGTATTTGGTGTGGCAGTGGTTTGCGTGCGGATTAGGTTTCTTGCGCACATTCAAGATATCTTGTGTCTGAGTGACTTGGTTATTTTGGGGGCCTCTATAGAAGGGACAAGAATTTTTATCATATTTAGATTACAATAATCTTATGCATGTATTGGGTTTATTTATCATAGTGAAGATATCTTGTGTGGGGGTTCCTTGGTTATTTGGGGCCCTCCATGAAAGGGATGAGAATTTCCATCGTATTTGGCATGCAAGACTCTTGCACGGGGATTTTAATCTTTTTCAAACAACTTTAAACTTGAACACACCTTTCTTTTTTTCTCGATACGGTTCGTCAAGTTGGATGAGGGATTTGGTTTACCCAAAGTTGATCATGTGTTACTTCAGGTGGAATTTCAGCACCAATAATAGGTATGTTTTATATGGTATGTGATTTCTTGATGTATAATACAATACATATAGGTTACAGTGGCCCCTAGAATTACTTTGTTACTGTTTAGAGATGTGGTTGATAATGATTATATGATTTTATTAATGAGTTTTAGGGTATCTTACAATTGCTTGGGTTTTTTGTGGCAGGTGTATATATATTTGGAGAGATATGGTTAAGGAAGTGCGACATTAGGAAAGGGAGAAAAAACACAAGGGATTATAGAAGTGTACCTTCATTTGATATTATGTTTATTATTATATTATTACATGTATGTGATACTTTGTGAGAGGTATACGGGGAGGATAAAAACATAGCATACCTATTTAGGTGACGATTTAGCTTCATTTATTTATTCACTAGGATTTAGTATGATTTATTTATATTTTATTTGAGAGTCTTTGGGGAGAATCCTACTTTGTATACCTATTATGCTCACCCTATTTATATATAAAATATTTTTCAATACTTTATAATCTAGTTGGTTATTGGGATGTATTTCACAACCTTGAGGTGTTGTTTGAGAGATGTTTGGGATTTGAGGTCATTGTAGAGGATTTCTTTGGTAATTTTAGTTTCTTTTCTATTTGTTCCAATTGTATGAAATTAAATACTTGTATTAGTATCTAATTACTTTGTCATGACAAGGTGTTTTTTGGTGATTTTATCTTATCTATCTTCCTCATGTTCATCTTAGAGGGAAATGCATCCTATTTATCTATATGAAATTCCCTCAGTGCTTGTCACCAACATGTGGCCTCATGGAGGTGGGCTTTGGGTGTCATTATCTATCTTCTCTCATTGTTAGCATAGAAGGGGTTCATTTGGGTGGAGGGTCATTATAGCCTAAATGGCCTGAAGGCCTTAATTTTTATTGATTTTTGATAACCCCCCTTTTAAGGGATGAGTGGTAACCCTTACAAGGCCCGTAGGCTCAGATATTACATGGTCCGTAGGTTTTAGGAGATTACATGACCCTAAAGTCTTTAGGGAATTCAACCAGACTATCTACAAGGAACTGACCCTCCCCAGCATCTGCATCCTGATAGTATCTCTTCACCTTTGCATGACCGTCTGGCTAGGTTTCCCGTGAAAGCACAGGCTAGTACCGATGGCATAGTCATACCCTCTCATTCTGACAATCCATTTTGCTCTACTATGGTGAGTTCACCTGCTCTGAATCCTCTTCTGGGGATGCTCCTTTTTTGTAGTGTGTCTGGGGCCTGCATTCATGTGTCCCAAAGGCCTTGGGGTGGCCCTAAGGCCTTAAGTTGTACCGAAGGCCTTGAGAATCAACTGGACCGAAGGCCTTGGGTGGACCGAAAGCCTTGCAGGACCTGAGGACCAAACCAGTGGCCCGAAGGCCCAGATGGATGAATAGTTCTGGCTGCTACAGTATAGAATAGTGCATGCTACAGTACTGCTACAGTACCCCCGAAAATATGCCTCCACCCGGATTTGATCTTGGGTCTCTTGGATGCACCTAGCGAGTCCTCACCAACTGGGTTGAGGCTCTTGTGCATAGGACCACTTTGGGATAAGATCAATATTGTGGGGGTGAATCAATGTTGGGGAATTTTCAAAACAATCAATACTTTTTATCCCTTTACCTCTTAGACCTGTTAGGATATTGGTTCTATTTTTATCTATTTGTTTTCATATTCATGTACATCAAAGCAAGTAAAGTATTACATGTAATGTTTTATAAGGTTCACTTCTTAGAAAGAGTATCTAGTCCTTGATATGTAGGTTGGTAACTATTACACAGATTCATCACAATAATGAGATACCAATTATAGTGGTTTGGTTTAGAAATAATCCAAAGAAGAAGTTTAGTTTCCTATACATTATAGGGTAAAGAAATAAAAAAAAATTCCCTAGATTGGTGAATACAAATTCTAACTACAGGGCCATCCTAAAACTTTATACATCCTATGTAGACAGTCTTCAACTTCCTTAAATTCTTTGCAACACTAATAAAGTATTCAACTAATGTGAATTCTATTGAATGTCATAATAGTTCTTAATTCTTATTCCTCTTCTCTCACTTGAATAGTATAATATAGAAAACTATTCTTCTTATACTCTTGTATGAAACATAGTTCACAAAACCTTCTTCCTTATAACAGCAGAAAACTAAAAAGCTTCTCCTTCCTTCTCTTATTTCCTTTGAAATAGATATATACATCACTTTATTTCTTCTTTATCTATCATATTTGTAACATCCCAGGTAAATAAATAATATTACATTCTAATGTTTATCAATATTTGTGAATAAAATGTTAATATTACTTTAAATGGAATGCTATGATCGATGGCGTACCCAATACGCAACAACGAGTTTCTTTGAAATCTTATGTTGCACAATAATAATATATTAATATTATAATAGTTAACGCTTAGCCGTTGTAATGGAGGGAATGAACAGAAATAACTAAAAAATGATTAAATATGTTTTTTAAATATTTTTACTTTTATCTAATAAATTTTAGAAGCTTAAAATGCAAATGAATCCAATTTTAAGAATAAATACTCTAATATTTTTAAAAGATTGTTTTACCGCCTTTTGATGGTGAACCTTTTTTAAATCTAAATTTTGACAATTTTATAAGCTCTATTTGTCAAAATAAAATTATTATTTAGAATTGGGACATTGAAATTTACTTTGGATACATTTTTGGTATTTTTCTGACAATGTTCATTTTTTAATGAATAGTGAAAAATACTGCATTTTACTTCAAAACTGCTTTTTTCATCTAATTTAATTATATGGTTAGATTATCTTTTTAATTGTTTTAAAGTGTAATTAGAATATATTTTTACCATTTAATACAATGGTGGCCATTAAGATGTCACTATATTTATATATGATATATAATATATTTATGTTTTCCTTATGCTTCTGTATTTTTCATTTATGACATACCTTTATGGTTTCCATTATGGGTAAACACAATAATTTCATTTTAGGAAGTGCGGACTACCGCCCCCTCAAAGAGATTTGATTCATTAATGACATATGTGGGATGTGTAAAGGATGGAGTTAATAACATTATATATGATATTATACGGGAATTATAATTTACCATTATACCATTATGATTCCATTCCATTAAATACGAAATAGAAATGAAAGTAGCATTCATGCGTACGTACGGCTTACCGTCTCCATTAACGGTGCATTTCATTTCTTACCTCTAAATATTATGTAATATTATAAATGCATTTATATACTAGATATATATGATATATACATCATGAATATAATTCTGGATATAATGGATATTTTACCACATGAACAACTTGTAATTATAAGAAGTTTATTTTTTGACTCAAGTACCAATGATCGACAAAACGACCATTATTAACTTAAATAATTACATAATGTTCATAAAATGGTAATAAATGATATAAAAGGAATAATGAACTTAAAAAAGGTTCTTAAGCAAGTATACATTAACTCTAGTTTATTATTCAGGAGATTAAAGAATGATCGAGTCAAGTCGGACACAAGGTAAGGGATCCTACCTATCTCTTTCTTTTCAAGTACTCTCTTTTATGTCAATTATTTAATGCTCCATATTCTTATGTTGGGGGATGTTCTTTTATATTCCTATTAATTCCCTTTTTATGATCATATGATGAGATATCTCCTCTTACTTTTATCATTTCGTTTTATCAATGTTTAAGTGGCACCGTTAGGCTACCGAATTTTTATAAGGGATTCTTCCAGCCTTCTCATTTTTCAAGTTCTATTTTCATGTCATTTCTTTCAAGTTACTTTTCTTATGTTGGGGTATGATCTTATATATCTATCATACTGTTCTTTTTATGTTTATATTATGAGAGACCCTATTTGATCTCGTAAATCCATTTTTTTAGAAGTTTTAAGTGGCATCGTTAGGCTGCCAAGTTTTCATAAGGGATTGTTCATCTCACTTTTATTCCAGTGAGATTCATGCTACATTTGCCACTATTTCCTTTTGTGTGGTGTATGCACTGCCTATGATTGTATTCTTTGTGTAATATAATCTAATTCATGGGTATTTACAACTTCATTGTATGACCCTTATTTCATGGGGTGTACGTTTTGAAAGTTAACCAAATCGGTAAGGGAACCTTTCACCCTCCTCATTTTTAAAAGACTTATTTTGTTATGTCTTTTAATTTACATATTATTATGTGGGGATATGTTCTTCTATATACTTATTGATGTAAATTTTATTTCCAAGTGATGAGATACCATTTTCTCTCTCATCAACTAATTTTATGAATTTTAATGTGACGTCGTTTGGCTGTCGAATTTTTGTAAGGGAACTTCTTAACCCAATTTCAATTCTTTGGGTTAAAACTCTACTTCTTGATTATTTCATGATATTAATATGTTTGAATGAACTCTGATTGTTTTACACTTAATATCCACTTATATTGGGTGTATTTATATTTGTCACACATAATTATATAATTGATTTATCCTTAATCTAAGGATATCGTCTTTGTAAGGGACTTCGTCTCAATCTCCTTTCATTGAGGCATATTTTGTTTTATACACAACTTTATTTTATACGGTGTATAAACCCCTTTGACTTTTACATCTATTCAAAAGGAATCTTTTTTATATGAAGCGTTTTACTAAACGACAAAAGGTAATGTTTTTTGTCGTACGTATGCGGCGACAACGACTTCTCTGCCGCCGTGACCATTATTTGAGTTTCGGCTTCCTCTACAATCCATAACTTTTTTTTAAAATGAAAAATAAATACCATTTTTTACTTTTCTTTTATTTTGGTATTTAAAATGGTTTTTATAATGTTTTTATTATATCAATGTGTTGTATTTATATCTTGTGATTGAAATGTGGAAATGTTATGTTTCCTTTATGCATTTTTTATGTGATACGATTATGTTATGGTTCTTGGGAATTGTTATGAAGATGGGTGGTTCTGTGATAAACTAAGGGTGGGTGAGCCCGATATAGCTCTCCAATGCATTGGGTAACGTGAAGGGGTTAAATGTTAAGGTTTCTCTGAAGAGATTTAGGTAATATACTGTGATGAGTATTCCAAATTTAACCATGAGGGTTACTCTCTACGTAAGAATGTTATGAATACCTCAAGTTACCTTTATGTCTTATGATTTATATGAGTTATTCATGAATCTATGATTTCATGAGTTTTGTTAAAGTGCTTATGTTTTATGAGTAAAGTATGATTTCATTGATTCTTATGTATACATGGACTGATGTTTTCTTCCCATATTGTTATAACCCTTACTGAGCTTTTTATGCTCATCCCAAGTTTTTGAAATGTTTTTCACAGGACATAAAGTTGAATAGGGTCAAGGATGGGATCAAGAAAATGACAGGATGTCTAAAACAAGGAACTAGACATGAATCTTTTGTTCAAGAGTTTTTATTTTGTGAAAAAAAATGGAAACTGAGTAGATGTGTCTACTTTGTAATCTTTGAGATGTAATAGTTATGTCCTAATTCTCTAAAACTCTAAACCTGAAAATATCCTCAATGTGAATTATTAAATTTAATTCAAGATTAAGTAAGTTTTAAGGACCATATATTTATAATATTCATATTATAAACTTGAATGGAAAAAGATATATATTTTCCCTTATTTTATTCTCTTATTCTTAAATTCTAACAATCTAAATTGGTTCTTATTCATCCAATATTGTATGTCCAATTTTGATCTGTCAGAAACCTGTGTTCTTGGAATATTAAATTTGATAAACATCCTTTGATACAAGTTCCTCTAATACCTTATTCTCTTATTAATCTGGTAAATGTTCTTATGGTACTTCATTGATTCATCAAATAGATGTTCTTCCCAATTTTATCTATCTAATACAATTCATCTGATACCTTCTTCATCTAATACTTTTCTTCTTTATCTGGTTCTTCTACTCTGTTCGGTAACTCCTTCTTCATATGGGATCTCTTCATTCGATACTTATACCCAAATAATAATTACTATTAGGTTTTATGGATGACATTGTATATTGACACTTTACTTCTTCAATAATAACCACATATGTAATAACTCAAACAAAAACATAAGAAACCTATTTATGGAACACCTTAATATTCTTTTTATATAGAATTAATTCATCCAAAATCATTGGTAGAAATACAAACTCAAATTTAAATTTCCTACTTTGAAATTTTAATATCCCACTCAAATCATTCAATGTTTGACCTAATTTAATCCTATGCACAAATAGTAGTCAATAATCTCTATAAAAATTTCCTTAACACTTAATGTTGATGTTATTCAAACTTCTTGACATCTAGGATAGAATCATGATCCTTACATCATGATTATTAATTTGTTAAATTTCCACCTCAGTATTGTAAAAATGTTTGTCTTTACAAAATCTATACAAATATTGTCAAACCATCGTCTGATACTTATTCATAGAATCTTTTTCATCCAGTAATTCTCCATCTAGTATACCTTTGTAAGGTTTTTCTTCAATCATTTCCTATATCGTCTGGTACTTCTAAAATAGATTTCTTTGTATAGTAATATCTTGTCTGGTATAATGATCCCCAACCCTCCCTCTAATGGATCTATCTAGAATCCTCTTTTTGGTGACTCATCCTAGAAATTTTTTTCTAATTGCTTCATTCAATAACTTAATATAATGATTCATATACCTCTTTCTGATCATTCATAAAATTGTGTTCAATTCATTTGGAAACTCTTGTTTGATGACTTCACAAACATTATTCTTCATCTAGAGATTCTATAATAATTTCTCTATCTGATGATCTTAACATGTTTTCTATTTCTAATGACTTTTTTTGGTAACATTGGTCTGATCATTTAGAAAATTTTGTCAACTATCCTACAAACCTCATTCCAATGATTTAAAAAACATCTATTTGGTGACCTTGAGTTTATCTATGTCATAGACATCATAATAATCTTTATCAGATAAAACTTTGATCAGAACATTCCTTGTTTCTTATCCCAAGGAACTTTTCTGGAAACCTCTATCCAGAAATAATAATTCCCCCTAGTTCCATAAACTTCTTCTATTGGAAAACTTATCTAAAATCAGTAATTCCTTAAATTAAACATGATGTTTGGTACTTTGAAGAACATAAAACATTACCTAATTTCCCTCTATTTTATAGAGGCTTTCCTTCCTCCAATAGTCATCTTGAATCGTAACCTCAAGTCATTATTACATTTATCCAATAAGGAATACAGCACCATGCATCAACTAATATTGTATTTCCCAAACACTCATTATAATGACCTAAATCAGTTAGACTTCATGAGATGACCTTGATCTGCTAGACTATTATTTCTCTATATAGAACACTCCATCCATAAAAATTAATTTTTTGGATACCTTATCTATATCCAAAACATCCCATATATAAATCTTAAGAGGAAACCACTTAAGAAAAATTTAAAAAATTTATAACAAACATGCTTCTCAAAAAATAAAGGTGCATGTTATAGATAACATGACTTGGGAACTTATTATATTCCTTCCTCTATTATTCAATAAGATTTGATTATATATTCTTTATTAATGGGATTGGATACTTCAACCAAACTTCATTGAAAAATCTCTCTACAAACTCTTCAATATATTGAAATCAATGAAAGCATTCAACTTCATTGACTTCCATTGGAAAAAAATAAAACACCAATAAATTAGATACTTCATTTTGATTTATTTAAATTGGTTTTCATGGAAACCATTTATTTTCTATTGGTTAATCAATCTAAAAAAAGATATAATGGTTGTTTTTAATGGTGTTATGTTGAAAAGTGTTGGCTTTAAAATGTTGTGTTCATTCTATAGTAATTGGTTGATTTATGGGTGTTTTGTTATAAACCAAGGATGGATGGTTATGTTATAAACTATGGATGGGTGGTTATGTTATATAATATAGATTTATGGGTCTTTTATATCCCTCTAATGAATTGGGTAAAATGAAAAGGTTAACTAATTTTATGTTACTTCAAGGAGATAATGGAGTTATGTATTGTATGATACTCCTAAAAGATATTGAAATTATCCTATCTTTGGTGATTACATGATAAATTTTTAATGTTCCCATATACTTACACAATATTTAAATATTTAAAATGGTTTCTAATGTTTCCATTGATAAATTATTATTTCCACATGGATCATGATTGATAAATCATATGACTCTTGTATTTGTTAAATTTTATATGTCAGGTCTAGGGATTTATGATCTAGGTGTTGATTGGTATGAATTATTTTATGTAATTCTCATTCACATTGAGTATGTTTCCATACCGTTTTTCCATCTTGTTCTCACCAACGATATTAAATTCTTAATGCCTATGTTTACTCTTACTAATCATTTAATCTCAACCTTCTTATGTTTATTTTCCCCATGTTGTCAAGAAAGATTTTAAGTAAGATATTTATAGAAGTATTTCATATGGGTGATGATGAAGACATATTATGGAATAAAAAAAACATGGTAATGTGGGAAAAATGGTCACTTAAATATATGGGTATTTTTAAGTAAGATTCCATCCTAATTCTCAAAAACTATAAACCTAAAAGGTGATTGGGTATGTAGGTGATCCAATATTTCCATTTTATGTTGTCTATTTTGGATGGATAAAATTTGGTCACGTTTATCTGTATCAAAGACAGATATGTAAAGATTGTATTTTTTAGCACTGAATTTGGGAGTGTGGATTCGAGGATGTTATATTTTGTAACAAATCAAGGTTTAAATAAATTTGGAGATTATAATGTTTTTATGATAGGTAGACATAAGGGTAATGGATACCATCATGGGTTTATAATTTTAAGGATTGTCATAAGTTTAATGGTATATATTGTAACACCCAGAAATGATAAAGGATTAAAAGACTAAATGATATGACACAAGTCAAAACGGTTCACCTTTATTTTCAGGATCATACCTGATTATAACTCCATAGTTAAGCATTCTTGACCTAGAGTAGTGATCAGGATGGGTGAACTTCAGGAAGTTTCCCAGGGTGTGTTAGAGTGAGGAAAAAGAACACTAAAAGAACATGTTTTGGCCTATTGGGATAGTCATTAGTATGATGAATTGTTTGGGCACATGGGTGGGCCCTAGGGAGGGGGACATGTGTTTGTGTGGAAATTGGTGGTACCTGGTAGGCCAGGACCCAACAACCATGTTAGGGAAGGGTGTTTGTGCTATCAGTTGGGGATAGTTGTTATATTGGTATCAGATCTAGGTACCTGACCTTAAGTGTGGTGTAACTCCCTATGTTGAGATATAGGGTCCACAATGATGATGTTGTGATCTAAAGGGGAGGTAAATGTAACACCCCATAATGATAAAGTGTTAAATGACTAAATGATATGAATCATGTCAACAAGGTGTACCTTTATTTTAGGGAGCTTCCATGATTATAACTTCATGGTTAAGCATGTTTTTACTGGAGTGGTGATCAGGATGGGTGACCTTCTTGAAATTTTCTTAGGGTGTGTGTAGGTGAGGAAAAACCACACTGGAAAGAACATGCATTGTCCTGTGGGGAAATTTATTGGTCTGATGACTTGTTCAGGCATGTGGGTGGTTCCAGGGAGGGTACCACATGTCTATGGGGAAACAGGTGGTAGTTGGGAGGCTAATACCTAACATAAATGTTAATACGGGGTGTTTGTGATGTCATTGGGGCGCAATTGTTACATTGATATCTCCTTTTTAGGTTTAATGTAATGGGAGTGATTATTGAAATTTTGGGAGACATTTTATTGGGCTAAGGTACAAGTGACCCATAGGTGTATCGTGTTATTTAACATGATGGATTATTTTGGAATAATTATATTACATATTAAGGATATAAGATGAATTTTATATGACAGCCTTTGAGGTTAATATGTTCTTATTGAGGTTATTTGGGATATAGGGTTAATTATTTGTGGAAATATGTTCTTTTGAGGTTATTTAGGATATAGGGTTAATTATTTGTGGAATGATTTAATTTTATCTCTAGGAATTATTATTGAATTTTGGAGATTAAAGTATTATTTCATCATATGAAGATTTATTCATTTTGAGTATTATCTTATCTTATGCTAACCATTTTTTTTTAATAAGTACAAGAGGATTATCATTTTATCCTTATCTATATCCTATGATCTATTAAATTTTTATACTTTAAGCATAATAAATATTCATCATGGATAACCATCACTTGGAATATGGGATGATATAGAGGTCAAAAAAATTTAAAACATGTAACTGAAGGATGAAATTGTGATTACAGATTTGAAAAAAATCAAGTAAGTATATTTTCCAATTTCCTTAGTCTGGATAATAAAATAATCGCTCATAAATTAAAAATATTATATTTTTACAATAATTTGTGATGAATTTATGGTCTTATTTCTCTCTTAATATTTCATGGTTTTTTGGTCATTAACTTTCTCATGGTCACATTATCTATCACTTCCCATCATTATTTGGACATTATTTATCTCCTTCATGTCCATATTTTAACTTCCAACTAATTTTTTCCTATTTAGAGACCTAGTTATGTGTTATTCTAGTTGACCTTCATATTTCTCTTTCCCTCTTTTTAAAAGGAAGTTTTATTAACCCTTTTTATGATGTGGTTTTTCAATAAATGGAATTTCAAATTTTAAACCCTTGAATTACAAATCCCAATATCATATTTTGAGGATGCAATTTATTTAAGTGGGGGTTATTATAATGCCCTAATATTTTATAAGAATATTATGTTTAATAACATATAAAACATGAAACCATGAATATTATTATGGATATTATAGAGTAATGAAGCCTTTTTCCACTATTAATCTACAAAAGTTATTTTGCAATTATGATCCAAACATCCTTAAAAACACCCTATGTGAACTTAATTGAATAAGTAATTATATTTTTCATTGAAATAATGAAATATTGGTTTAATGATAAGAGAATATCCCTATAAAAGGTTATTAAACACATAAATAATTAATATAATTTCATTATAAAGTATTTAAAAGACAAAAATGGCAAGTTGGGACGTGAGGTAAGGGGTTTCTTAACTCAATTTCCTTTCATTATCTTAAAACACTTCTTCATTGAATTTTTTTCTTTGATTGTGTATGAATTGATCTATGAATTGTTTTACTCAATATTTAAAAAAAATTATGAGGATTTACAAATTTTCACATATTAACTTCATGGATTAACTATCACTTCAAATGTTATGAACTTTATAAGGGTTTTCTTTATTTCAGTCTCATTTTCTTGAGATGTGTTTTGTAACGTCCTGGTTCTGAAAGCCACCCAGAGGCACCTCGTACCTGGTTGGTCACATGGCCTCAAACACATTTCCCCAAATTCCAGAGGCTACCGACTAGTAGCGAGGGACTTGGGTGTGATAGTTTGGAAACTATGCCCTCATTGGCAGAGTAACAAAGCAGAAACAAAACATATAACAATAGTGGAAGCAGTAATAATACCATACCAAAAGTAAACAGTGGAAGTAATAAACAGCTAGAGCACACATATATAAATTATGCATTATACATATATCTAGGAAAGCATCCAAACAAATCACAATTATGTAATATAGTACTAAACCAAAGTACAAAGAAAAGTAGTAAACAACTCCACAGCATCGCAAGCCTCAACTTGGTCCCATGCACCCCAGCTTCACAGCAATCAAGTACCTGAAGTGGAAGGGCACTTTCCCTTATCTATACCTGTGGCAATATAATCTATTTGGGCCCAAAAGCATGACCCAAATTAGGTGTGAGACTAATCCCAGTAGGCAACCACCCAAATATTTGTGCCTAATAGTCAGTGAATATATATGGCAGGAAAAAGAAAAGAGAAGAAGTAAACAAGGAAGTACTCAAAAGTAAACAATCCTGTAGTTTCAAATGCATTCAACTTTCTTATATCAAGTAAGTAGGTAACCCTATAGGAAGTTCTCGCAGCCTAACCCCTCTGGTTCAACCAAAATCAAACATAAGTAACCCTCTAGGTAGTACTCACATTCTAACCCCTCTGGTTCAGCTTTAGCACAGACTCTCTAATGAAGCACTCACCATCAATTCCCCTTATAATCACATATTGGTAACTAATAGGCACTCTGAGGAAGCACTCAACGTCCAATTCCCCCTGTGGACTAAATCATGGAACTACAGAAACTCTGAGGAAGCACTTACATTTATCCCCCCTATGGTCTCATAACGTAAAATAAAACAGGCACTCTAGAGAAGCCCTCAATGCCCCTTATCTCTATGGTCTCCTACACCAGGTTCTCACAACCCTATGTAAGTCAATCATGCACAAACGATACATGGATACCAAATTAAACCTCAAGACCCACTTGGCTAAATAATCTACATCAAATCATAGCATGTCAGATAATAATCACTTCATCCTAACAATACTAGGCATGGCAAGAAAAGAAGCAGCCTAACAGGCAAAGTTAGGCCAAACAATCAAAGCAAGAAAACATGGGAAAAACATCCATAGCATGGAAAAGTTAAAGCTATTAAAAATCAATTAACCTCTATCCAAACAACCAAATCATAGTGGGAAATAAAAGGGCTAAAAACCATAAACACGCAATACCCTAAACATGGTTATTGGGCACTTTTGCACATATAACTCAAAGACTAACTATGGAAGGGCACAAACCACCTACCTCGACATTGTGAGATATAAATACATGAACATCAGGCCTTGAATTACCCTAGAATTCCATAGATATAAAAACACGTTAAAAAAATTCAACCGAGGATAACTTGTGAGAGAGGAGAAATCAGTAGATGAAGTTCTAAAAAAATGGAGAACTCACTGATGTGATTCCAACGCAATCAACGAAGGTCAATTCGGAGAAAGGGTGGTGAGTTGGGAGATCGGAGAAGATACATAGCCATATAGATACTCTCGAATGAGACAGATGATGAAGAAGTGTGTTCTGTCCATCAGACATGACCCTGGTCCGTTTAATGAAAAAAAAGTACCCAGCATGTTATTTAAAAGTTCACAGCATGTACTTGCCTTTTCTAACCTTTGCTTTAGGAAATATCCAAGTCACCATGCACAGCCATGTACTCAGCCGTTACACAGCCAGTACATGGTCACCTGCGGTAACTGGGTACACGGCGTGTACTTAAAGTACATGGTGTGTACTCCTGAAATTTCTAGAAGCTCCTCATTTTATCAAAAACAACCAGAAAAGAAAAAAGTACTTGAGAGGAAGATAAGGGTTCTTAAAAACTTCCCCCCTTAAAGAAATTCATCCCCAAAATTCCCTAGCAAGGCAGCATAGAAGAAGAAACCTCAAACAGCTTCGGCTACTATAATTGTACATCGACCTCCCTCTCCCAAGTCTCATCTTGTACTTGCCCGTGCTGCCATAGAACTCATACCAGATGAACAGACCGGCCACGAAGAACCTTCACACTTCGATCAACAATATGGATAGGATGCTTCATGAATGATGTTTTCACCTCTAACTCAACCTCCTCAGGTTGGAAAACATTATATGGGTCTGAGAAGTAACGTCGAAGTTGAGAAACGTGGAAGATTTCATGCATAGCCCGGTACCTCTGAGGTAACTGCAACCGATAGGAAACTGGCCCGACTCTCTCCAACACCTCAAACAGTCTGACGTACCTCGGAAAAATCTTACCATGTCTCCTAATCCTCCTGTGTCCCAACCTCTCTATGACATGCAGGAAAACCTTATCTCTAACCTTGAACTCTAGAGGTCGCCTTTGTCGATCAGCATAAGACTTATTTGGTAACTTTGCAGTAGCCATCCTCTTCTAAATCAACTCTATCTACTCTGTGGTCTCCTGGACAAGACGAGGTCCCAACATAGCTTCCTCTCCTGCCTCCAGCCAGCATAAGGGTGATTAGCATGGCCTACCATACAAAGCCTCATAAGGTGTCATTTGAATAGTTTCTTGAAAACAATTATTGTAGGAAAACTCCACAAGAGGTATGTGATTCTCCCATGAACCTCAAAAATCTAGGATGCATGCTTGAAGGATGTCCTCAAGCACCTGAATCATACGCTCAGACTGGCCATATGTATGGGGATGGTAAGTTGTACTCAGAAGTACCTATGTACCTAAAGCCCTCTGAAGTCTATGCCAGACCCAAGAAGTAAAATGGGCATTCCTGTATGAAACAATGGAGTGTGGAACTCCATGTAAATACACAATCTCTTGGATGTATAACATTTCCAACTTATCAACAATGAAGGTCTCCTTGATCGGTAATAAGTGAGAAACCTTCATGAGTCTATCAATGACAACCCATACTGTATCACTCCCTTGAGGTGACCTCGGTAAACCTGTTACGAAATCCATCACGACATCATTCCACTTCCACTCGAGAATGGGTAACTACTGCAAAATCCCTACTAGTCGCTGATGTCCCGCCTTCACCTGCTGATAGGTGGAACAACTCATGAAAAAACTAGCAACATCTCTCTTCATATGTAACCACCAATAATGATGGTGTAGATCACGATACATCTTGGTGACACCAGGACGAACTGCCCAAAATGAGGAATTAAAGTCTCACATCAACTCCTCATGTATGTATTTTGTCACCCATACGCACCCATAAAAATGTAAGATCTCATCCTCTCTTATGGTCTATCCAAGAATAGGGTCCTCTCCTAACACACTTTACCATAGGACTATGCCTTCTGAATCTGATAGTTTCCTCATTCGCACTTGATCAAGTAGAGTCGAGGTAGAAGCTACAGAAGAAATAAAAGTTTTCCCCTATCTATCGTGTGCCTCCAGATGCATTTCAGAGAATAGTTCCATAAGCTTCCACTCACTGCTGGCCTTCTAAATCGCCTGTACCTGAGTCCTCATGCTCAACGCATCAGCCACTGCATTACCCTTCCTAAGCATGTAGGTAAGCTCAAAGTAAAAGGACTGAAGGTACCAACCCACCTTTGTTGTCTCAAATTTAGTTCACGCTGAGTGAAGATTTACTTGAGACTTTTGTGTTCGGTGAAAACCACAAAATACTCTCCCAGAAGATAGTGTCTCCAACAACATATGGAATGAACAACTACTATCAACTCAATATCATGCGTTGGGTAGTTCCTCTCATGTGGCCTCAACTGCCGAGACCCATACACAACAAACCCTTCCCCCTGTATAAGCACAGCTCTCAGCCCGATACCTGATGCATCATAGTAGATAGTATAGCTCTTTCCCAGCTCTAGAAATACTAGTATCGGTGCTGAAGTCAACCTCCCTTTCATCTCCCAAAAGGCTGACTCGTGAGAATCTGACCACAAGTACTTCGCACCCTTCTTGGTCATACCTGTCAGTGGTCCTGCTAAGCATGAATAGTCTTGTATGAAATGTTTGTAGTATCCAGCTAGCCCTAGAAAACTTTGCACCTCAAAGACCTTCTTTGGATGCCCCCAGAAAACTACTGCTCTCACTTTCTCTGGGTCCACTGATATGCCAGTCTCTGAGATAACATGACCTAAGAAGTGGATTTGATCCATCCAAAAGTTTCATTTTGAGAGCTTAGCATATAACTGATTCTCTCTCAGTGTACTCAAAATGATCTCAAGATGTGTGGCATGGTCATGTCGAGTGTGAGAGTACACCAAAATATCTTCCATGAAGACCACCACAAAAGAATCCAAAAATGGATGGAACACTCGGTTCATCAGCGCCATGAAGACTCTAGATGCATTCATGAGACCGAACGGCATAACCACATACTCATATAGACCATACCTACTCCGAAATGTTGTAAGAGGTATATTAGATGGTCCAACGTGCAACTAATGATAACCAGATCTCAATTCAATCTTCGAGAACACCCGAGCTCCTTGAAGCTGATCAAAGAGATCATCAATCCTCAGCAAGGGATATCGGTTCTTGATTGTCAACTGATTCAACTTTCGATAATCCACACAGAGTCTAAGGGTACCATCTGCCTTATTTGCAAACAGGATAGGCGAACCCCAAGAATTATTGGGTCGGATGAAATCCTTTTCCTATAACTCCTCCAACTACTTCTTGAGCTCCTGTAACTCAGTGTAGCCATTTTATAAGGAGGAATGGATACTGATGCCGCTCTTGGAATAAGATCAATAGAAAATTCCACCTCTCGCTTTGGAGGAAAAACTGAAAATTCCTCTAGAAATACATCCCTATAACAATCCACCACTAGAGGAAAGTCCATCTGTGAAGTCCCCTGGTCATCTAGATATTGACTAGCAATCTGGGCTATAACTCTTCCCAACCCATGATGCTTGGGTCCTGCTCTTCTCTCCAGAACATCCCATTCTCCCTTTTGAAGAAACGATCCACCCTCTGGTGATATAAAACTCACCCTATGACAATAGGAGTCGACAATAGCCTAGAAGGGAACTAACCAGTCCATTCCAAGAATGAAATCATATCATGTCATCTCTAGGACATAAAGATCACACAAGAAGTGACACCCACCAACCTCAAGAGGGCACTCCTTGCACTGTCGTACACTAGCTGTTCTTGTCCTCAACAGAGTTTCTAGTGTCAAGATATCAGCAGAAGAAAAGATACAGATCCCAAGGCTCTCCAAAACAGCAATAGATATAAAGCTATTGGAAGCCCTAGTATCGAAAAGCACAGAAGCTAAAACTAAGGCTACTAGGATAGTACCTCAACTGTAGAGGGTTAGGGGTCCTGCTCCTGCTGGGCCTGCTCCACTGCAAAAGTCTAACCTGCACTGCAACCCTATGACCCTACTTGTCCACTTTGAGGTGATCCACCTTATTTTCACGGAAATCCTGGTGATTGGCTACCACAACCATGACCTCCACCTCAGCCTGAACGGCCAGAAGAACTCTAGTTCCTAGACTGGTGAGAAACTGGTGGTGTTTCTCCCGAATGAGGAGTCATAGAAGAACCTCTATCACTAGATGTAGGTGAGAAGAACTGACAGTAGCGCTGAAGATGACCCATCTTTCTGCATTATCGACACTCCACTGGGTCTCGCGGGCAATGTGTCCTGGTATACCAAACCTTCCCACCTTGGTAGCATACCACCTAGCTACCAGAAGAAGTGTCCCTCCTCCTTGGATCCCCATGCGTAGACTCCCTACGTCACTTCCTGTTGTCAATAGGAGGGATACCAACTCCGGATTCCAAAATTCCCTGGCTCACAGCTCCAAAATCCCTCATATTTTTCTCCATGATCAATGCCTAGTTAACTATAGAAGTGATGGAAGTCAACCTGAAGATCTTCACCTGAGACCAGATGTCATTCCTGAGACCATCGTCAAACTTCCTTTCCAGGAATAACTCATTAACTCCGGGAATAGGCGTGAAGCACTACAGCTCGGTGAAGCAAGAAGAATACTCCATAACAGAAAGAGTACCCTTCCCCAAACTCATGAACTCTCAGGCTTGATCAGCCCTCAAAGTCTCCGGATAGAAGTAGTCATAGAAGGCACGTTGGAACTCATCTCACGCCATAACCTGTTGGTGTCCTGCCTGTGAGATCACATCCCACCATCTCTTGGTGGAGTTTTGAAGTGTGTACTTATCAAGATTCACCCTTCTCTATAGAGGCGTCTCCATATGCTCAAAGATAGATAAAATGGATTCTAACCACGACTCTGCAGCCTGAGGTCCTCCTTCCCCTATGAAGGTGGGAGGATAATACTGTTGAAAACCCACATCAACTCTACCATAGATGGGTCAGGATGCGGTACTAGAAGGTCTGCATGAACCTCATGAAGCCCTCTCGGAACAGTGAATCGTCACCTATATCTGGGATAATGGCTGGTGCCAAGACTGGCACAACTGGAGGATTTGCTGGTAGTCCCTGATCAGCCATATCTGATGTCTGATCACTACCCTGTAACTGGCGGACAACCAGAGGACGTCTCAGTGGCATGACTCTGCAAGGTCAAGCGCACACCTTAGATCAAGATTAACAAGGACTGAAACTTAGAAGTGTGATAATGGAACAAGAGAAAGAAAACATTCATGTTTTTCTAAACATGGATACACGACGTGTATAATTACGACACAACGTGTTCCCTTAAGCCTTCACATGGGCATGTAATTTTGCCAACCCAGGTCGTGTAACACCCCATACACATGGTGTGTTTTCCTAACACGTGGAATGTACTTGAATCCTCTTTCCCTACCCAAGTTCTTTTACATGACTAAGCTGCACGGTTCTCCTAGAATAAGACTACATGACGTGTTAGTGTCAGACACGGTGTATACTAGACACTGACCCATGTTGTTTGCTACACAACCAGATACATGGGTAATACTGAACAACATGTTCAAGCTTCACATGGAATGTATAACCTAAGTTTTATCCATCTGTGTCATTAGTCACACTGGTGGACACATGGTCTACACAACACGGCATGTACAACCGGTACATGGCGTGTTCCCCCAAAGATTTCCCAATCCCATGTCTCTACCCACATAGTCAGTGACATGGTTAGGGACTACACAACGTGTACATATAGTACATGGCATGTACTTAAGAAAAACAGTTCATTCGCGAACATAAGGACACATGGCGTGTATTCATCATTACATGTTGTGTATTCTGGGTTCTTCTGGATAGTAAGCCTCGGAAACTACTCTAGAAACCAGAAAACACTAAAACGAACATTAAGGTTCCAAATTATGATTTGTGAGGGCCCATACTCCCTGCAAATCAAAGTTTGGCATCTTATACAAGTCATATACAAGCATAAAAAAAGCGATGATCCACCAAATTCCAATCCATGAGGGCCCATAACACCTCAAGAACCAAAGTTTGGCATTCATTCAAACGAAACCATACACAATCCAATACCCTATCAATAGCAGGTATTCTATCAAGGCATCTCTCACAACAACATGCATATATAGAATAACATCTATCACAACAACATGCAATCACTAATTCACCCTAAATGGCATGGTGGGAATACATGACATGTGATTTCTAACATGTACCTACATGATGCATGAGAAGACATACCCTCTTCTCATTGGGTTGCAATAGAAATAGAACCTCAATAACATCAACAATAATAGCACAAAACATGTGAATAACCCTATGGTAAAATCAAATCAACTGTAACAATTGAAAAACTAAGAAAAAAATTCAATAACGAGGTAAATTGGCTTTTCCCTGTACATGGGTTAGCTACTCCTAGGAACATCTCATTACTAAGTACATATTCCTTCATATCCCTGGATATAGGCTCCAAACATTAAGTTAAAAAGAAATAATTCCTCTTATACCACTTTGTAACGTCCCAGTTCTGAAACCCACCCAGAGGCGCCCCATACCCGGTTGGTCACATGGCCTCAAGCGCATTTCCCCAAATGCTAGAGGCTACCAACTACCAGTGAGGGTCTTGAGTGTGATAGTGGGGAAGTTATTCCCTCATTAGAAGAGTAACACAGTGGAAACAAAACAGATAGCAATAGTTGAAGCAGTAATAATACCATACCAAAAGTAAATAGTGGAAGTAATAAACAACTAGAGCACGCATATATAAATGATGCATGAAACACATGTTTAGGAAAGTAGCCAAACAAATCACAATGCTGTAATATATTACTAAACCAAAGTAAAAAATAAAAGCAATAAGCAGCTCCACAGCATCGCAAGCCTCAACTTGGTCTCATGCTCCCCAGCTCCACAATAATCAAGTACCTGAACTGGAAGGGAGATTTCCCTTATCTATACCTACAGTAATATAATCTGTTTGGGCACAAAATCATGACCCAAATAGGGTGTGTGTCACACCCGTTGTGTTTAAATTATTTATTTTATTATTTTTATTTGGAATCGAGTAGATCGGGTCGAGACCTGACTTAAAATTTCAGAGTTCTTGTTTTTTTTAAATGAATGTTTTGGCCTTGACTGTGTCCAGTGCACCGCAGTCGAAGGCACGTGGCCTTTCCTGGGTCATCGCGCGACCTCGCCCAGTTCACTGCATGCCCTGCTCGATGGTCAGTTAATTAAATAAAATGGATTAATAATAAAGCAATAGAATTAATAGTGTGATTAAATAAAAATCAAAGAAAATCAGAGTTTTTTTAAAGATAATAATAATAATGTTATTCAGGGATATTATTATTATTATTATCATTATTGATATAACTTTTTATTTTATTTTAGTACTATTAATTGAGTTTTATTATTCTTATTATTATTGACATCATTATTCGTATTTTATTTTGTTATTATTATTATTATTATTATTATTATTATTATTATTATTATTATTATTATGAGTGTTTTGAGTTTTGCGTCACCGGACGCATGGGTAGGGCACGGTTCTGAGACCACGCGGTCAGCCCAACTTTCAAAATTAGTTAAAAACATAACGAGATAATGAAATAATAATGAATAGTGAAGTAGAAATAAAATAGAAATAAGTTTAACAAACTTTAAGAAATTGTTTTCATGATATTATTATTATTATTATTATTATTATATGCTATTATTATTATTATCATTATTATCCTAATTGTTATAAATTTTTATTTTATTTTATTGTCATCAATTGAGTCTTATCATTTTATTTATTATTATCATTATTATTCTAATTTTAGTACTATTATTACTAGTTTTATTTTAGTTTCATTTCAATTTTTTTTTTTCTCTCTCTTTCCTAGTGGTGTTAGGGTTTATCCTTTTTTTCGGGCTGCACCCCCTTCTCCCCTGTAGACCCTGCGCACCGCACTCCCCACCCCTTTCCTAGTCTCTCATCTCATATGGCCTCTCCTTGGTTCGGTTGGTCGCCGCACCCCTGCTACTCACGCCACCCTGACTTGCATCACCACCCGAATTCCCTCGATCGTCCGTCATCACACCCCCCTCCCCTAGACTCCCGGTCGTGCTCCCATACATCCACCCTCCCGACCGACCATCATGCGCCGCACCTCCCTCTGGACTACACAACTCACATCGCGCCTCCCTCCCGGTCGAGCTGTCTCGCATCCCCTACAACCCCACCCAGCCACCCTGCTCACGCTGCGCCCCGACCTCCCCAGTGCCAGCCGCTCACACGCCGTCGTTCATCTCCCTTCCGGACACCCGTTGCACCACCCAGATGGCCAAACCCCATCGCACTATGCCCCAACCTCCCGGCCAGCCCTGTCGCACCGCGCGCTGACCACTCAGCCAACCCGATCATGTCGTGCCCTTCTTTCCCTTATGTGCACCAAGACCGAATGCACCCCCCATCCGACCAGCACTACTCCACCCACCTCCCTCATATTGCGTCGCCCCCTTCTTCCCTTGGCCAACCTCCGTCCGACGAACCACACCTCCTCGTTTCGGCAGCCAACACCTTGGGTAAACCCCCTTCGTGTTCTAGTGTCTTTCTTTCACTTTAATGTGGTTTGGTTTGGGTTAAGGGTTTAATTTTATTGTTTTGGGTGATTTTTCCTTGTTTTGGATTCACGCTAGGTTGTTGGAGGTGCGGTTGGTGTGCGATGGTCTTTGTACACCATGTTTGTGAAGTCTGCTACACCAAGGTAGGTGGTTCCACATCTAATCATTATTTGATAAATTAATTTGCAAGTTCAATTTTTTTAGCACATCATTTAGTTAATTTGTGTAGTGCGAAATTGGTTTTCTTTGATGTTTTATGTGCATTGAACTGTTTAGTAGCATGTTTAATTTATGTGTATTGTTTCCACTTAAAACTCATACTCAGTTAGATGTTGGTTATTTCTAAATTATGCAGGTGGATTTTTAATCTGTGCAAGTGGTGCAAATTATATTTTTGACATGGCGTCGTGTGCGTCTGGTGGTAAAAGAAGGTTTTACGTGGGTTTATTTGGTAATGCCAAGTGATTTATTTTAAATTTTTTTGTAAGATTTTATTTTTTGGCTTATTAAACTATGTGATTTGTGCAAAGGTATTTTACATATGATGTAAGGTTTTCCATAAAATTATTTGTGTGGTGCAGGTCACATTTTAAAATTTTATTTGAGTGCGTGTGATGTTGGAGTGCGTTTGAATTTATAAATGGTTACTTTAGTGTGTGAAAAGCCAAGTAACACTCTTTTACTACTGCTTTATATTTTTTTTAAATGGTGTATTAAATTATGACAATGGTGTGAAACATGTTTGAAAAATGTTTTAGTGTGTCTTATTTCAAAATGGTATTTATGTGTGTAAGTGGTGGTTTTTTTAATGATAAGTGTCTCTTTAAACTGTGCATATGGTTTAACTGAGTACGTAACCTATGCATATTGAGTTTTGGAAACATTTTTGGTGTGCGTATGGTTTTAAAAGAGGGTTTGAATGTGCAAATGGTGATTCTGTGTGTGTAAGTACTCTGTTTGGATTTTATACATAAGTGTGACATGTGACATGAACATGAAACTTTTTTGAGCACAAAGCGGGGAGCCTGGGTAGCTATGAGGTTGGACTAGACTAGTGGGCTAGTTTTCCAGAGGTGACTTGACCTGATTTCACTGGAAGGACTGATGATTGCAACACTGATTAAACATATGATTTTCTGAGGGTCTTTGTATAAGGCCCCATCCTTAAACCTTACTTAATCTTGAGTTATTACAAGATTACACATTGAGGATCTTTTCGGGTTTAGAGTTTTAGAGAATTAGATCATAAAACTTTCTTTACATTCCACATATAAACAAAGTGGTTACAGAAAGATAGTATTCTCCATTCCCATCAATGGAAACACATTTAAAATAAAACATGGATTATTTCTTGACACATCCTTGACTCTATCATCTTATCATGTACCTTTCCCTTGACCTGTTAAAAACATTTCAAAAACTTGGGATGAGCATAAAAACTCAGTATGGGTTATAAAAAAACATGTAAAGGAAACATGAGTTCATATATACATAAGAATGAAATCATACTTTACCCATAAAACATAGGCACTTTAACATACCTCATAAAATCATGAATAAATCATAGAAATCATAAGACATAAAGGTAACTTGAGGCATTCATAACATTCTTACGTAGGGAGTAACCCTCTTGGTTACGTTTGGAATACCCATCACAGTATATTCCCTAAAATCTCTTCGGAGAAACCTTAACGTTTCACTCCTTCGTGTTACCCAATGCATTGGAGAGCTATATCGGGCTCACCCGCCCTTAGTTTATCACGGAACCACCCGTCTTCATAATAATGCCCAAGAACCATAACATAATCATATCACATAAAACATGCATAAAGGAAAAATAACATTCCCACATTTCAATCACGAGATATCAATACAACACATTGATATAATAAAAACATTATGAAAACCATTTTCAATACCAAAGTAAAACATGGTATTTATTTTTCATTTTAAAAAAAAGTATGGCTTGTAGAGGAAGCCGAAACTCAAATAACGGTCACGACGGCGGAGAAGTCGTTGTCGCCGCATACGTACGAAAAAAACATTCCCTTTTGTCGTTTAGTAAACGCTTCATATAAAAAATATTCCTTTTGAATAAACGTAAAAGTCAAAGTGGTTTATACACCGTATAAAAGAAAGTTGTTTACAAAATAAAATATGCCTCAACGAAAGGGGATTGAGACGAAGTCCCATACCTCGTATCCGACTTGACCCGACCGTTCTTTAATCTCCTGAATAATAAACTTGAGTTAATCTCTACTTTCTTATGAATATTTTTCAAGTTCATTATTCCTTTTATACCATGTTATGAACATCATGTAATCAGTTAAGTTAATAATGTTCATTTTGTCGGTATTTGGTTCTTAAGTCAAAAATAGACTTCTTACACTTACATGTTGTTAATTTGGTCAAAGGTTCATTATATCCAGAATGGTATTCATGATGTATATATCATATATGTCATATATATCCAGTACATACATGCATTTATAATATTACATAATCATTTAGAGGTAAGAAATGAAATGCACCGTTCATGGAGACGGTAAGTCGTACGTACGCATGAACGCTACTTCCATTTCTATTTCATATTTTCTGGAATGGAATCATAATGATATAAGAGTATATTATAATTCCAGTATAATAACATATATAATATCATTAACTTTATCCTTTACACATCCCACATATGGTATTAACGAATCAAATCACTTTCAGGGGGCGGTAGTCCGCACTTCCTAAAATGAAGATATCGTGTTTACCCATAATGGAAACCATAAAGGTATGCCCAAAATGAAAAAAAACATAAGCTTAAGGAAAACATAAACATATTATATATCATATATAAAAATAGTGACATCATAATGGCCACCTTTGAAGGTGTTAAATGAGTGTTGAACAATCATCGTTTCGGGAGGCAGAATTTCGCCATCCACGGAAACCGTATGTTCTTTAACCATTTTATGTAGTTTTGTGAGAGTGTAGCTCAAATAAATCTTATAAAAACATCCTAGTATATTGAATATACTGGTGTTGTTAAAAAAGAAGTAAATAAAAAGAGTTTAGGGGGTTGGAGAAGCAAAATAAAACAAATGAACATGAGAGAATGAATTACCTTTAAAAGTGTAACTCCTTTTGATTTGAGCCTAAAGGCTTCCTTTGAAAGGATTCTTCCCAAAGGGAATCCTCTAGGATGAGGAGAGGGATGTGGAGAGAGTAAATGGGCAGGGTTTGGCCGAGCCAAAGGCTTGAGGAGTGTGTGAAATGAGGTAGAGGTGGGGGCCTTTTATAAGAGGAGAGGAGGGGCACTTTTGGAAAGTGAAGAAATATTACTTTATTTGAAAATGTTTTTCAGTTTTAAAAGGTCCCACATTGATATAATTCGTGTATAAGGTGATAAGTCTTCGAAATAAACTCATCCAATAATTTTTGGACATGTGTAGATCATAGATATTACATTATATTTCCATTTTATTTAAATCGTCAAATAATGATGTCATCGTTGCATCATTATTATGTCATTAATAATTTAATTTATTTAATGTCTAAAAATTATAAAAAAAATACTATGATGTAGGAAATCTTTTTATATTTCCAATGACTATTTATAATCAAAAATATGATCTTTATAACCCCATGTAAAAATTGTTTTCGTAAAACATCTCTTGTTTGTGTCATTTTTACTTTAACATTTAATAAAAAGTTATTTTTGTCATTTCCAAACCAAAGTGTCTCCATGGGGTCCCCAAGTTTACCCATGGCTTTTCTTGGTCGGCCATGACACAACCAATAAGGTTGGGACATGTGTCTAGGTCATTTCATCTTATTAAAGCATTATTTATACCTTAAACTACACTAATTACCACTAATCGCGATTAAAAACTTAATAAGTTATTATTCACCAAAAAGTTATTTTAATCTCATTGAACCACATTTTAATTCTTAATGACAACCATGTATGTCGGATTTTCAAAATTTAATACACATTAGTGGTAAACTTTCATTTAACTGAAAAATCAGTTTGCTTGATTACCACTTAGTGGTTTCACTATTCATCAAAAATTGAAGTTTTTCAGAAAATTACCAAAAATTCACCCTAAGCTATATTTGATAATACAAATTCAAAAATGAAGTCTATTTTACAAAATTCAAATCATATAAGTCACATTAATTAATTTAATAATTAATTCCCGCTGCCAGAGCAAATAGCGTGTTTTTACAAAACAATAAGTATCAAAAGATTGACACCAGTTTAAGTCTAATTTCAAAGTGAAATTGATTCCAATGACCACCATTGGATAAAATGGTAAAAATATATTCTAATTCCACTTCAAAACCAATTCAAAACATAATCTAATCATATAAATAAATTAGATTAAAAAGCAGTTTTGATGTAAAATGCAGTATTTTTCACTATTCATTAAAAAATGAACATTGTCAGAAAAATACCAAAAATTAACACAAGGTAAATTTTGATGTCCCAATCATAAAGGATAAGTTTATTTTGACAAACATAGTTTATAAAATTGTCAAAATATAGATTCAAAAATGGTTTGCCATCAAAAGGCAGTAAAACAATCTTTTAAGAATATTAGTGTATTCCATGCATAAGATTGTATTTATTTTCATTTTAAGCCTCTATAACACTATATTAATCATTAATAGACATAGATAAAAATATCTATTATTCATTACTTACTTGGGATGTTACATCCTTCCCCCCTTTAGAAAATTGCGTCCCTGCAATTTATTTACTTATCGAATAAATGGGGGTACTTATCCCTCATTGCATTTTCAGATTCCCATGTTGCATCTTCAATCATGTGGTTTTTCCACAAAACCTTTACCTGCTTAATCACCTTATTCCGTAACACTTGCTCCCTGTGGTCAAGAATCTGGACCGGTTGTTCCTCATAAGATAGATTCTCTTCCAGCTGAACTACCTCTGGACTCAAAACATGAGATGGATCTGGCATATACTTTCTCAACATCGAAACGTGAAAAACATTGTGTACCTAAGATAAACTCGGAGGTAAAGTCACTTGGTATGCAACTGATCCAACTCTTTCCAGAATTTCGTATGGTCCAATGAACCTTGGACTTAGCTTTCCTTTCTTACCAAATCTCATCACACTTTTCCAAGGAGAAACCTTGAGAAAAACATGATCACCTACCTCGAAAGATAGATCCTTCCTCCGGTTATCCGCATAACTCTTCTTCCTGCTCTGAGCTGTTCTCATGTGTTTCTGAATCAGCTGAACTTTTTCTGCCATCTCTTCTACCAATTCTGGTCCTATCAACTTCCTTTCACCCACTTCATCCCAGAAAGCTGGAGTTCGACACCGCTTCCCATATAATGCCTGAAATGGTTCCATCTGTATACTGGAATGGAAACTGTTATTATATGAAAATTCAACCAAAGAAAGATGTTGGTCCCAACTTCCCTAATAATCCATAGAACAATCTCGTAGCATATCCTCCAAGGTCTGAATTGTTCGTTCTGACTGCCCATCTGATTGAGGATGAAAAGCTGTACTAAAATTTAATTCAGTACCCAACGACTTCTGAAGGCCTTTCCAAAAGTTAGAAGTAAACCTGGGATCACGATCCGATACAATGGAGAGAGGAACTCCATGTAACCTGACTATCTCTTTAAGATACAAACGGGAAAGTTGATCAAGAGAGAAAGTATCTCGTATAGCAAGGAAATGAGCAGATTTGGTCAAGCGATCAACAATAACCCAGATTGCATTATTACCTCGAGATGTCTTCGGTAACCCAACAACAAAGTCCATGGATATATTCTCCCATTTCCACTCTGGCACTGGTAAAGGCTGAAGCATCCCTTTCGGTAACTGCCGCTCTGCTTTAACCTGCTGACAAGTCAAACACTTCACAGTAAAATCAGCAATATCTCTTTTCATTCCATCCCACCAGTAATACTCCCGCAGATCTCTATACATCTTAGTAATGTCTGGATGAACTGAAAACGGAGAACTATGAGCTTCACATAACAACTCTCTCTTCAACTGTGAATCACAAGGCACACACAATCTCTTCCCAAATCTCAAAACACAATCATTATCAATGTTGAATTCAGGCAACTTACCTTTCTGAACCAGCTCTACCTTTTTTTGCAACTCACTATCTTGCTTCTGTGCTTGCTTGATTTTATCTGATAGAGATGATCTCACTGATACCTGAAAAAAAACAGAAGGACTTCCTGCACCAACAACTTCTATGCCAAAGTTTATCAAATCGTTAACCAAAGGATCATGTTCCAAACGCAACATTGTTAATGAAGCATTACTTTTTCGACTCAAAGCATCAGCCACTTTATTTGCTTTTCCCGGATGGTAATGAATTGTACAATCATAATCCTTGATTAATTCCAGCCATCTCCTTTGTCTCATGTTTAGCTCTTTCTGAGTGAATATATACTTTAAACTTTTGTGATCGGTATATATTTCACACTTTACTCCATACAAATGATGCCTCCAAATTTTTAAAGCAAAAACAACAGCAGCTAATTCCAAATCATGTGTAGGGTAATTTACCTCATGAGTTTTCAACTGTCGTGAAGCATAAGCAATTACCTGATCATTCTTCATTAGGACGCAACCAAGTCCTTTCAATGAAGCATCACTGTATATAACAAACTCACCATTCCTGGAAGGTAGTTCCAAAACTGGAGCATTCACCAATCTTCTTTTCAATTCCTGAAAACAATCATCACATTCTTTTGTCCAGATAAACTTAACACCCTTCCGAGTTAGCTTAGTCATTGGACTAGATAACCGTGAAAAATTTCTAACAAACCTTCGGTAATAGCCCGCCAAACCAAGGAAGCTACGAATCTCGATTACATTTGTGGGTCTTGGCCATTCTTCCACAACTTTTGCTTTTGCAAGATCAACAGTTATTCCATATTTAGAAACAATGTGACCAAGGAAAGAAATTTGTTGCAACCAAAACTCACACTTGCTGAATTTCCCATACAATTTCTTTTCTTTTAAGGTTTGCAAGATAACCCTTAAATGTTTTTCATTCTCCTCTTTACTTTTAGAAAACACCAAAATATCATCAATGAAAACCACCACAAACTTATCCAAGAACTCATGGAAAATTCTATTCATTAAGTCCATGAATATAGTAGGTGCATTTGTTAGCCCAAAAGGCATTAATACAAATTCATAATGGCCATATCTCATACGGAACGCGGTCTTCGGAATATCTGCCTCTTTTACCTTCAGCTGATGGTACCCCGATCTCAAGTCAATCTTTGAAAAAAACTGAGCTCCCTGGAGCTGATCAAACAAATCATCGATATGAGGCAAAGGATATTTGTTCTTAACAGTGATATTATTCAAGGCTCTATAATCAATGCAAAGTCTCATAGAACCATCTTTCTTTTTAACAAATAAAACAGGATCACCCCATGGTGATGTGCTATGTCTAATGAAACCTTTCTCTAATAAATCTTGCAATTGCTCCTTCAACTCTAAAAGTTCAATTTGTGCCATTCGATAAGGGGGTTTTGAAATTGGCTTAGCATCAGGAACTAAGTCAACAGTAAACTCAACTTCCCGATCTGGTATTATTCCAGGCAACTCATCAGGAAAAACATCAGGATACTCATTTACCACTGGCACGTCATTAATCTGAACAGTTCCTTTATTTTCAACGACGTGTGCAAAGTAACATTCATTTCCATCGTTTACAAGTTTCTCGGCCTCTTGATATGTTATCAAAAGTAAGGGTTCATTCTTGTAAACAAACTGAAAGTCTTTCTGAAAAGAAACTTCTTTAGCTCTACAGTCAATCTTAGCATGGTAAATAGAGAGCCAATTCATACCCAGGATAACATCAAACTCTACTAGAGGTAGAACATTAAGGTTTGCAAGTAGGTTCTTTCCACAGATAAGGATAAGAAGATTCTTATAAATTCTTTTTGCCTCAACATTTCCCCCAGGTGTTTTTACCAAAATTTCAGGAGTCATTTCTTGAGATGGTATTCCCATTTTACTAGAAAAGGTTTCAGAGATGAAAGAATGTGTAGACCCCGAATCAAACAACACACTGGCATAATCTGAAAAAACAAACAAAGTACCTGATACCACTTCATTTGATGGCCCGACATCTGCTGAAGTAGTTGCAAAGGATTTCACCACCCCTTTCTACTTGTAGTCTAACTGCTTCCCATCACTCAAGCTCCTTGTCGGACACTCGTTTGCATAGTGACCCATCTCATTGCACTTATAACATTTCACTAACTGTAAATCAAATTTGTTCTTACTTTCACCTTGATCCTTTTCAGTGCAATCACGAGCCTTATGTCCCATCTTACCACATCGGTAGCACTTCCCAGAATTCAGAAGACATTCCCCAGCATGCCTTTTTCCACATTTATCACAAACTGGAAACTTAGTTCTCTTACCATCAGACTTTTTTGAAGAATTCTTACCTTTCTCATGCCACCTCGGTCTCTTCTTCTGCTAGTTGTTATAGAAAACTTGGTCATCGGCAAACTCTATTTCCACCTTCTCAGCACATCGAACAAGCTTTTCATAACTTTTAAACTCACGAGAAGCTAATGCCCTTCGATACTTTGGCTTTAATCCTGAGTAGAAACGATTGATTTTACTATCAAGGTCCCGGATAAAATTTGGAGCATACCTTGCCAATCGAGTGAACCTTTCTTCATAGGCAGCCACTGAGTCTTCCTCTTGCCTCAATTCCAAGAATTGATTTTCCATCCTAAGTCGAACAGCCTTAGAAAAATACTTCTCAAGAAACATACCTTTGAATTCATCCTAGTCAAGAGCATCAATCTCATCGGCGTCCCTGATATTTTTAACCATAGACCACCACTGATCTGCTTCACCCTCCAAACGGTAAATAGCAAGACTAACCTTTTGATTGTCTGAACACCTCATGACATCAAAAATCTTCTCCAGTTCTTTAATCCACCCTTCAGCTAGCACAGGGTCAGATGATCCTCTGAATGATGGTGGATGTTGCCTCATGAAATTTTCCACCACTGACATGTTCCTCTGCGGTTGATCTGGCTGATCTCGTGCATGGATACCACCACCATTTATCGCTTGAGTCAACTGCGACATTACTGCAACAAACTGTTCAGTTCCAATTCTGACCATTTCTGGATGCTGATTCGGAAGGTTATTTCCTTCTGTATGCCTTCCTAGCGCTGCTTCCCTGTTTCTTCTGCGGAAAACCATTCTGAACAAACATGTCTTAGATGAAGCAACATGGTAATCTTTAAATGCTATGTCATTTCGAAAAAAAAATATTTTTGGATAATCATTTAATAGAATTCTAACTCCTAAAGTTATCTAAACCGACCTCTGATACCAACTATAAGGCCCCAGCCTTAAACCTTACTTAATCTTGAGTTATTACAAGATTACACATTGAGGATCTTTTCGGGTTTAGAGTTTTAGAGAATTAGATCATAAAACTTGCTTTATATTCCACATATAAACAAAGTGATTACAGAAAGATAGTATTCTTCATTCCCATCAATGGAAACACATTTAAAATAAAACATGGATTATTTCTTGACACATCCTTGACTCTATCATCTTATCATGTACCTTTCCCTTGACCTGTGAAAAACATTTCAAAAACTTGGGATGAGCATAAAAACTCAGTATGGGTTATAAAAAAACATGGAAAGGAAACATGAGTTCATATATACATAAGAATGAAATCATACTTTACCCATAAAACATAGGCACTTTAACATACCTCATAAAATCATGAATAAATCATAGAAATCATAAGACATAAAGGTAACTTGAGGCATTCATAACATTCTTACATAGGGATTAACCCTCTTGGTTACGTTTGGAATACCCATCACAGTATATTCCCTAAAATCTCTTCGGAGAAACCTTAACGTTTCACTCCTTCGCGTTACCCAATGCATTGGAGATCTATATCGGGCTCACCCGCCATTAGTTTATCACGGAACCACCCATCTTCATAATAATTCCCAAGAACCATAACATAATCATATCACATAAAACATGCATAAAGGAAACATAACATTCCCACATTTCAATCACGAGATATCAATACAACACATTGATATAATAAAAACATTATGAAAACCATTTTCAATACCAAAGTAAAACATGGTATTTATTTTTCATTTTAAAAAAAAAGTATGGCTTGTAGAGGAAGCCGGAACTCAAATAGCGGTCATGACGGCAGAGAAGTCGTTGTCGCCGCATACGTACAACAAAAACATTCCCTTTTGTCGTTTAGTAAACGCTTCGTATAAAAAAGATTCCTCTTGAATAAACGTAAAAGTCAAAGTGGTTTATACACCGTATAAAAGAAAGTTGTGTATAAAATAAAATATGCCTCAACGAAAGGAGATTGAGACAAAGTCCCATACCTCGTATCCGACTTGACCCGACCGTTCTTTAATCTCCTGAATAATAAACTTGAGTTAATCTCTACTTTCTTATGAATCTTTTTCAAGTTCATTATTCCTTTTATACAATGTTATGAACATCATGTAATCAGTTAAGTTAATAATGTTCATTTTGTCGGTATTTGGTTCTTAAGTCAAAAATAGACTTCTTACACTTACATGTTGTTAATTTGGTCAAAGGTTCATTATATCCAGAATGGTATTCATGATGTAGATATCATATATGTCATATATATCCAGTACATACATGCATTTATAATATTACATAATCATTTAGAGGTAAGAAATGAAATGCACCGTTCATGGAGACGGTAAGCCGTACGTACGCATGAACGCTACTTCCATTTCTATTTCATATTTTCTGGAATGGAATCATAATGATATAAGATTATATTATAATTCCAGTATAATAACATATATAATATCATTAACTTTATCCTTTACACATCCCACATATGGTATTAACGAATCAAATCACTTTCAGGGGGCGGTAGTCCGCACTTCCTAAAATGAAGATATCGTGTTTACCCATAATGGAAACCATAAAGGTATGCCCAAAATGAAAAAAAAACAGAAGATTAAGGAAAACATAAATATATTATATATCATATATAAAAATAGTGACATCATAATGGCCACCTTTGAAGGTGTTAAATGAGTGTTGAACAATCATCGTTTCGGGAGGCAGAATTTCGCCATCCACGGAAACCGTATGTTCTTTAACCATTTGATGTAGTTGTGTGAGAGTGTAGCTCAAATAAATCTTATAACAACATCCTAGTATATTTAAGATATTGGTGTTGTTACAAAAGAAGTAAATAAAAAGAGTTTAGGGGGTTGGAGAAGCAAAATAAAACAAATGAACATGAGAGAATGAATTACCTTTAAAAGTGTAACTCCTATTGATTTGAGCCTAAAGGCTTCATTTGAAATGATTCTGCCCAAAGGGAATCCTCTAGGATGAGGAGAGGGATGTGGAGAGAGTAAATGGGCATGGTTTGGCCGAGCCAAAGGCTTGAGGAGTGTGTGAAATGAGGTAGAGGTGGGGGCCTTTTATAAGAGGAGAGGAGGGGCACTTTTGGAAAGTAAAGAAATATTACTTTATTTGAAAATGTGTTTCGGTTTTAAAAGGTCCCACATTGATATAATTCGTGGATAAGGTGATAATGCTTCGAAATCCACTCATCCAATAAGTTTTGGACATGTGTAGATCATAGATATTACATTATCTTTCCATTTTATTTAAATCGTCAAATAATGATGTCATCGCTGCATCATTATTATGTCATTAATAAATTAATTTATTTAATGTCTAAAAATTATAAAACAAATACTATGATTTAGGAAATCTTTTTGTCTTTCCAATGACTATTTATAATCAAAAATCGTATCTTTATAACCCCATGTAAAAATTGTTTTCGTAAAACATCTCTTGTTTTTGTCATTTTTACTTTAACATTTAATAAAAAGTTATTTATGTCATTTCCAAACCAAAGTGTCTCCATGGGGTCCCCAAGTTGACTCATGGCTTGTCTTGGTCTTCCATGACACAACCAATAAGGTTGGTACATGTGTCTAGGTCATTTCATCTTATTAAAGCATTATTTATACCTTAAACTACACTAATTACAACTAATCGCGATTAAAAACTTAATAAGTTACTATTCACCAAAAAATTATTTTAATCTCATTGAACCACATTTTACTTCTTAATGAAAACCATGTATGTTGTATTTTCAAAATTCAATACACATTAGTGGTAAACTTTCATTTAACTGAAAAATCAGTTTGCTTGATTACCACTTAGTGGTTTCACTATTCATCAAAAATTGAAGTTTTTCAGAAAATTACCAAAAATTCACCCTAAGCTATATTTGATAATCTGAATTCAAAAATTAAGTCTATTTTACAAAATTCAAATCATATAAGTCATATTAATTAATTTAATAATTAATTCCCGCTGCCAGAGCAAATAGCGTGTTTTTACAAAACAATAAGTATCAAAAGATTGACACCAGTTTAAGTCTAATTTCAAAGTGAAATTGATTCAAATGACCACCATTGGATAAAATGGTAAAAATATATTCTAATTCCACTTCAAAACCAATTCAAAACATAATCTAATCATATAAATAAATTAGATTAAAAAGCAGTTTTGATGTAAAATGCAGTATTTTTCACTATTCATTAAAAAATGAACATTGTCAGAAAAATACCAAAAATTCACACAAGGTAAATTTTGATGTCCCAATCATAAAGGATAAGTTTATTTTGACAAACATAGTTTATAAAATTGTCAAAATATAGATTCAAAAATGGTTTGCCATCAAAAGGCAGTAAAACAATCTTTTAAGAATATTAGTGTATTCCATGCATAAGATTGTATTTATTTTCATTTTAAGCCTCTATAACACTATATTAATCATTAATAGACATAGATAAAAATATATATTATTCATTACTTACTTGGGATGTTACACTTGGTCTCCTAAGCCACATTTTCTGACGGTTGTGGCCTTCTAAGCCATGTTTTCTGAGGGTCGTGGTTTCTAAGCCACGTTTCACCGAGACACGGAGATCTAGGGACCCACGCTAGCTAACACCCACAAGTCATCTCCCATATTTAGTGCTCATTGGTTACTTTACGCTCATCAGTGTGACTCATTGGTTATTTTAAAAAGTAAGTGTGTGTGTGTGTGTTTTAATTTAAGTTGTTCCATTTGAAACTGTTTTCTTTAATTATTTTTTCTTTAAAACTATTTAAGCACTTAATTCCCTTCTTTAATTAGAATTTCAAATTTATTTTTCATTTAATGTTTATACATGGAACCTTTTTGTTGGGTGATATCCTACTGGGCTCTTGGCTCACACCCTACATACACCTTTGGGTGTATGTAGACCTTGTTCTCTTTGTATTCTAGGTTGTGGAATCGTGCTCAACGATGGTGGTTCGGGTTGTTGATGATCTTCTCATGCAGGTTGGTGTCTGTAGCTTGTGGATGTCACACCTCTCTTGTTGCTTGGAGGTTTGAGTTATATTTTTAGTTTCTTTCATTGTCGTTATTTTTTGGATGTTGGTTCAAGTTGTAAATCTTTAAAATTGATTTTTGTTTAAGGTCCAGTTTGATTGTTTGTTTCAGTTTTAGTTTATTTATCTTGTCAGTTTTTTGTGTTTACTTTTTCTGGTAAATCATTCTCATGTGTTATTTTTGATACTCGGGAACTTGTTCTTGCCCATGGGGATTAGGAACGCCTTTTGGGCCATGCCGCGGACTGGTTCGGGCATCGATTCGGATGGCGACCTGGCCTGGTCCGTGAAAAAATGGTATCAGAGGAGGTTTGCTATCTTGGGTCGTGTTCTTTTATGATAGAGTCACAATATACTGGAGTTAAGGTTGTTGGAACTCGACGTCCTGACTACGAGTAAGGTGCCTGGCCAGCACACCTCGTGGCGGGACTCGAGTTACCAAAGTAAGTTGAGGTTTGTATGAGTCTTTGGTCCTTGCGGTTAATCTTGTCTAGGGGAAATGAAAAGGGAGTAGGATTAGTGGTCCTAGTGAGCTCACAGGGTCTAGCAAGCCATGTAAAACCGGGGACACTATCCTAGAATGCCCTCTGTGGCAGTGGCGTGATTGGCGTATGGCCGCCAACCATGTGTTCCAGTCACCCACTGACACTAGTTTTCTCTTGCACAGTTCCTTGTTACTTTGTTTTGGAAATGTGGAAATTTGGTTTTTAAGTAAAAATGATTTGTTCTTGGAAAATGTTTTGAAATGAAGAACTTTTAAAAGAAAATGATGTATGAGGTTTGAAAAGTGTGGGTTGAATGTTTTGGTTTTGAAAAATAGAAAGGTCTGGTTTTGATTCTTGGTGTTCTCATGGGAAACCACATGCATGAATGCATATGGAAATAAAAATGGTTAATGGCATGAGCGGATGCATTCATGGATGGATATGAGGTGGGTGTTGGTGTGGCATGGGAACATGCATGTGTGAGGCCCATGGGGCACCATTGGTGCTTGTGCAACCCACCAGCTTTGTTTATTTTTAAAAAGTTTGGTTAAGAAAAAAAATTGGTGTTTTAATAACCAGTGATTGTGTGATGTGTCCTTGTGTTTTGGGAAGTGTTGTATGTGATGCGTTTCAAGACGATAATCCTTTTTGATTGATTTGTTTCTTAAGTTTTAATTTTTATTTGTAAGTTGGTGTGCAAGCGCGTAGTCAGTGAATTCTTTTGAAAAGTGCTTTGGGAAGCCCTTGCAGTGGTTCCCCCTACACGTTTAGTGTTCACTTGCAATATGTCTTGGCCATTGAACCAGTTTGACTGGGTCCATGGTTTTCTTTCTTAACTAGTGTACGCCCCCATAAAGCGTTAACAGGCGATTGAAGTGCGGTCACAGGTAATTCACTGTTGGACAACCCTCCAGTTGATTAAATCAAGGACTCTCCCTTTTGAGTGATAGTGCTAAGTTTATTCCTTTTTCTTTTTGGTTAAATGGATCCTCTCACAGCGAGATGATAGGAGTGAGGGAAATTGATAGAAGCATTGGTCTCTTTGAGTTGTCTTAGTTATCAGGTATGAAGTTTGACATTGTTGTGTTTGAAGGTTCCCCCTGTAAGCAATGAAAGGAATTCCAGTAGGGAAGGGTGAAGGTGGTTTAGAATTATCAGTGTTGACCAGTGTCTTGAAGGGCTTTGTAGTACTTTCATTGGCTCCAAGGATCATGTTTGGTGACGTATTGCAGTGTGAGTTCTCTTTGAAGAGAAAGGTTGGATTTCGTAGGATCCTTCGGGAATCCCTGTTTCCATATAAGTATGTCCTCTCAGGGAGTTTTAATTTTTTCTGTTCAAAGGGGAGTGTTTGTCGTGCGTATTTCCTTCTTATGTTTCATGGTTAAGGTGAGGAGGTTATGCATGTGTATCATCTAAACCTATGTTCTGGTGGATGTGTCGTGAGGGAGTAGTTGTATGTCGTGGTGTGTTGTGTTTGTTGGTTTGGTCTTAGTTACAGTGTGTTTGCGTGTGACACCAAAAGGAGAAGCTCTGTTCGGGAGTCTTCCATGTCTGACTACGATCCAAGAGATGCTTCAAACATCAGGGCTCCAGCCATAGGCCTCAGAGTGAAGCTAACGCGTGGTCAGGAACCCCAGGAGTGTATGGGACCCCAACCTTATTTTTGTCATCGGTATTGAAGGTGAAGATGGTTTAAATTATTCACTGTGGTTGTTCCATTCCAAACAACCCATCTGGTTGCATGAGGTTTCTTGTGCCTATGAGGAGGCGTGGTCGTCTTGTTACCTTAAAGTCTCGGGGGTTGCGTACTAGTGGATGTAATCACTTTTAGTGGTCCTTATGGGGTATGTTAGGTAAATCTGACTCAGATTTGAATAGTGATCATCTAGGGATGTAGTGATGATGGTTGGTCTTAGGTCGTGGTTTTGATGCCTGGTGGTCGGGCCCCTCCCTCCCCGCCCCTTGGGGTGGGGTGTTTGGTCACTGTCAGGAAATTTTCAAAGTTTTGTATCTTCTTTCAGTTCTAATGGTGGGGAGACCCACGATGGGTCGTGCACAATTGTCTCTAGAATGAAACGGGTTGGCCCTTCTTCATAAGGGTGGGGAGCCTATTCGGGCCTCCTCGTGTCAGTTTTCCAGTTTTGTCTCAGGCATCAGTAAGTTTCTAATGGAAGGGATCCCCCTTCGGCCTTTCCCCATGTTGACCTTTTAGTTTTATTCCTATAAATGATTGGGCGATAGGTGATAAGAGTACTCTTTATACATGGTTAGTTTTGTTTGTTCATTCTACCCAAATGATGTGGTTTTCATTTAATAGTGCTTGAGATGTTTCGTCTTGTGAGGTTGGTTTCTGTGGGTGTGAGAGTTTCTTTCATTGATCAGCCAACTGGAGGTGTTCTGGATCTTTGGGGCAGGCAACACATATCAGAAAGTCTTTTTATGAGTTTCTTGAGTTTTTCATTTTAGTCACTTTCACTGAGCACGGTGCATTTGCCTCTTTTCACTTGGTTTTCGTATGGATCATTTTTTTACCCCAAGGGGGCATAGATTGCTACTTTGGAGTTCAGCCTTAGTTGTGGATTTTCGGGGATGGAAAGTGTTATGGTGGGGAGAATTGTCACACCCATCGTGTTTAAATTATTTATTTTATTATTTTTATTTGGCATCGGGTAGTTCGGGTCGAGACCCGACTTAAAATTTCAGAGTTCTTATTTTTTTTTTTTAAACGAATGTTTTGGCCTTGACTGTGTCCAGCGCACCGCGGTCGAAGGCGCGCGGCCTCACCTGGGTCATCGTGCGACCTCGCCCGGTTCACCGCACGCCCTGATCGATGGTCAATTAATTAAATAAAATGGATTAATAATATATCAATAGAATTAATAGTGTGATGAAATAAAAATCAAATAAAATAAGAGTTTTTTAAGATAATAATAATAATGTTATTCAGGGATATTATTATTATTATTATTATTATTATTGATATAAATTTTTATTTTATTTTATTACTATTAATTAATTTTTGTTATTCTTATTATTATTGACATAATTATTCATATTTTAGTTTGTTATTATTATTATTATAATTATGAGTGTTTTGAGTTTTGCGTTATCGGACGCACGAGTAGGGCACGGTTCTAAGACCGTGCGGTCTGCCCGACTTTCAAAATTAGTTAAAAACATAACGAGATAATGAAATAATAATTAATAATGAAGTATAAATAAAATGGAAATAAGTTTAACAAACTTTAAGAAATTTTTTTCATGATAATAATAATAATATTATTATTATTATTTTAGGATGTTATTATTATTATTATCATTATTATCATAATTGTTATAAATTTTAATTTATTTTATTGTCATCAATTGAGTTTTATCATTTTATTTATTATTATCATTATTATTCTAATTTTAGTTTACTATTATTACTAGTTTTATTTTAGTTTCATTTCTATTTTATTATTGTTTTTTCCTCTCTCTCTTTCCTAATGGTGTTAGGGTTTATTCTTTTTTTTTTGGGTTGCACCCTCTTCTCCCCTGTAGCCCCTGCGCGCCGCACTCCCCACCCCTTGCCCGGTCCCTCATCTCCCATGGCCTCTCCTCGGTCCGGCTGGTCGCCGCACCCCTGCTACTTGCGCCGCACCGGCTTGCATCGCCACCCGACTTCCCTCAACCATCCACCATCGCACCCCTCCCCTAGACTCCCATCTGCGCTCCCATACAGCCACTCTTCTAATCGACCATCATGCGCCATGCCTCCCTCTGGACTACACAACTCATGTCGTGCCTCCCTCCCGACCGAGTTGTCTCGCATCGCCTGCAACCCCACCCGGCCACCCTACTCACGCCACGCCCTGACCTCCCTGGTGCTAGTCGCTCGCACGTTGTCCGTCGTCTCCCTCCCGAACACCCGCTGCACCACCCAGATGGCTGAACCCCATCGCACTATGCCCCAACCTCCTGGCCAGCATTGTCACGTCGCGCGTTGACCTCTCGGCCAACCCCATCGTGTCGTGCCCTTCTTTCCCCTATGCGCACCAAGCCCGAACGTGCCCCCAACAGCCAACCAGTACCGCTCCGGCCACCTCCCTCATGTTGTGCCGCCCCCTTCTTCCCTCGGTCGACCTCCGTCTGACGAACCACACCTCCTCCTTCCAGCGGCCAACACCTTGGGTAACCCCCCCCCCCTTCGTGTTCTAGTGGATTTCTTTCAATTTAATGTGGTTTGGTTTGGGTTAAGGGTTTAAATTAATTGTTTTTGGTGATTTTTCCTTGTTTTGGATTCGCGCTAGGTTGTTGGAGGTGTGGTTGGCCTGCGACGGTCTTTGCGCATCATGTTTGTGAAGTCTGATACACCAAGGTAGGTGGTTCCACGTCTAACCATTATTTGATAAATTAATTTGCAATTTTAATTTGTTTAGAACATCATTTAGTTAATTTGTGTAGTGCGAAATTGGTTTTCTTTGATGTTTGATGTGCATTGAACTGTTTAGTAGCATGTCTAATTTATGTGTATTGTTTCCACTTAAAACTCATACTTAGTTATATGTTGGTGATTTCTAAATTGTGCGGGTATCTTTTTAATATGTGAAAGTGGTGCGAATGATATTTTTGACATGGCGTCATGTGCGTCTGGTGGTCAAAGAAGGTTTTGCGTGGGTTTAGTTAGTGATGTCAGGTGATTTATTTTAAATTGTTTTGTAAGCTTTTATTTTTAGCTTATTAAGCTATATGATTTGTGCAAAGGTGTTTTACATATGATGTAAGGTTTTCCATCAAATTATTTGTGTGGTGTAGGTCACATTTTAAAATTTTATTTGAGTGTGTGTGATGTTGGTGTGCGTTTGAATTTATAAATGGTTACTTTAGTGTGTGCAAAGCCATGCAACACTCTTTTACTACTGCTTTATTTATTTTTTTAAATGGTGTATTGAATTATGACAATGGTGTGAAACATGTTCGAAAAATGTTTTAGTGTGTCTTACTTCAAAATGGTGTTTATGTGTGTAAATGGTGGTTTGTTTAATGATAAGTGTCACTTTAAATTGTGCATATGGTTTAACCGAGTACGTAACCTATGTTGATTGAGTTTTGGAAACACTTTTGGTGTGCATACGGTTTTAAAAGAGGGTTTGAATGTGAAAATGGTGATTCCGTGTGTGTAAGTACTCTGTTTGGATTTTATACATAAGTTTGACATGTGACATGAACTTGAAACTTGTTTGAGCACAAAGCGGGAAACCCGAGTAGCTATGAGGGTGGACGAGACTAGTGGGCTAGTGTTCCAGAGGTGACTCGGCCTAGTTTCACTAGCAGGAGTGACGATTGCAACACTAACTAAACATATGCTTTTATGAGGGTCGTGGTCTCTTAAGCCACGTTTTCTGAGGGTCGTGGCCTTCTAAGCCAAATTTTCTAAGGTTCGTGGTTTCTAAGACAAATCTCACCGAGACACGAAAATCTAGGGACCCAAGCTAGCTAACACCCACGAGGACTCTCCCATATTTGGTACTCATTGTTAATTTACACTCATCAGTGTGACTCATAGGTTATTTTAAAAAGTAAGTGTGTGTGTGTGTGTTTTAATTTAAGTTGTTCCATTTGAAACTGCTTTCTTTAATTTCATTTTCTTTAAAACTATTTAAGCATTTACTTCCCTGCTTTAATTAGAATTGCAAATGTATTTGTCATTTAATTTTTATACGTGGAACCTTTTTGTTGGGTGACGTCCTACTGGGCTCTTGGCTCACACCTTACATACACCCTGGGTGTATGTAGACCTTGTTCTCTGTGTATTCTAGGTTGAGGTATCGTTCTCAATGATGGTGGTTTGGGTTTTTGATGGTCTTCTCATGCAAGTTGGTGTTTGTAACTTGTGGATGTTGCACCTCTCTTGTTTCTTGGAGGTTTGAGTTAGAGTTTTAGTTTCTTTCGTTGTCGTTATTTTTTGGATGTTGGTTCAAGTTGTAAATCTTTAAAATTGATTTTTGTTTAAGGTCCAGTTTGATTGTCTGTTTTAGTTTTAGTTTATTTATCTTGTCAGTTGTTTTGTGTTTACTATTTTGGGTAAAGCGTTCTCATGTGTTCGTTTTGATACCCGGGCACTTGTGCCAGCCCGTGGGGATCGAGAACGCCCTTCGGGCCATGCCGCAGACCGGGTCGGGCACCGGGTCGGATGGCGACCCGGCCTGGTTCGTGATAGTGTGAGACTAATCCCAGTAGGCAACCACCCAAAGATATGTGTCTAACAGTCAATGAGTATATATGGTAGGCAAAAGCAAAGAGAAGCAATAAACAATGAAGTACTCAAAATTAAACAATCGTGCAGTTCCAAATGCATTCAACTTTTTTATATCAAGTAAGGAGCTAATCACAAATAGGTAACCCTCTGGGAAGTTCTCGCAGCCTAACCCCTCTGGTTCAACCAAAATCAAACACAAGTAACCCTCCGGGTCGTACTCACAGTCTAACCCCTCTGGTTCAGCTTTAACACAAACTCTCTGAGGAAGCACTCATCGTCAATTCCTCCTATAGTCTTGTATCGGTAACTAATAGGCACTCTGAGGAAGCACTCAACATTCAATTCCCCCTATGGCCCGAATTGAGGAACTACAAACACTCTGAGGGAGCACTTACGTCCATCACCCCTATGGTCTTGCAACGTAAAAGCAAACGGACACTTTGGAGAAGTCCTCAACGTCCATCATCTCTATGGTCTCCTACACCAGGTTCTCACAACCATGTGTAAGTCAATTGTGCACAAACGATACATAGCTACCAAAGTAAACCTCAAGAACCACTTGGCTAAACAATCTACAAAAAATCATAGCATGTCAGATAATAATCACTTCATCCTAACAATACTAGGCATGGAAAGCAAAGCAGCAGCCTAACAAGCAAAGCTAGGTCAAACAGTCAAAACAAGCAAACATGGGCAAAACATCCATACCATGGCAAAGTTAAAACTATTCACAATCAATTAACCTCTATCCAAACAACCAAAGCATAGAAAGCAATAAAAGGGCTAAAAACCATAAACACGCAATACCCCGAACAAGGGTATTGGGCACTTTTGCACATATAACTCAAAGACTAACTACGGAAAGGCACAAACCACCTACCTCGACGTCGTGAGATCGAAATACGTGAACCTCAGGCCTTGAATCGCCCTAGAATGTCGTAAATCTACAAAAACGTTAAAAACGTTCAGCCGAGGATAACTCGTGAGAAAGGCAAAATCAGGAGATGAAGTTTTGGATGAAGAGAGAACTCACCGATGTGATTCCAACGCAATCGATGGCGGTTGATTCGGAGAACGGACGGTGAGTCAGGGGCTCGGAGAAGATCCATGGTCGTACGAACGCTCTCAGACGAGATGAACGACGAAGAAGTGTGTTCTGTCAGTCAGACGTGACCCTAGTCTGTTTAATGAAAAAAAAAGTACACGACGTGTTCTTTAAAAGTACACGACATGTACTTGCCTTTTCCAGCCTCCGCTTTAGACAGTCTCCAGGTCACCACACACGACCATGTACTCGGCCGTTACACGACCAGTACACGGCGTGTACTCCTGAAATTTTTAGAAGCTCCTCTTTTTCTCAAAAACAACCAGAAAAGAAAAACGTGTCTGAAAAGAAGATCCGAGTTCTTACACGTTTCTTGTCATGCACCATGATTTTTTTGTATGGTGTACTAACTACCCTATGAAATAATTTTGAAATATTAATTTATGAAATTCATGGGATTTATAGAGGCATATAATACTATTTCTTTTAATGAATTTGATTTGAAAGTTACCAAAGTGGTAAAGGATTTATGTTACAATCTCATTTATTTTTGGGATTATTTATGTTCAAGGTTCTTTTGGGAGAATTTGTATGATCTTAATGAAGGTTTTGAGTGCAGTGGAGGCTCTTGGTGGGTGATAAATCAAAAATTATTTTTATATATAAATTTATTGGAATCTAGAGAGAGTGTCTATGCATGTAAAATTTATAAGTAATTTAACATAGATACGAATAAATATTACTTGGTATCAGGAACATTCTTCAATGAAAATTTTATTCATCATACGAAAACCCCTTTTTTAACTACCATCATCTTTATTATAGGATCCAAGTGTTGAATACACCGTTAAGTGGTCCACACATTCTCCTTTGATCTCCAAATAACATTGATGAAATGCAGGGTGCTAACATATTGGATTGATTGCCATGTGTAAATCATAATGATCAATTCTACTTTAGGTTTGAAGGGATCTCTCTTTTGATTCTCATTCTTGAGAATAGGAGAGAATGATGAATTTTAGAGAGAACTCTGTCATGTGTAATGATTCTCTATTCTCGATTAACTATACATAATAGACATAAACATCTATTTATAGATTTTGATTATGGTTAAAATAGTATCTAATTGCATAATGACACTTAAATAGTATTATAATCCTACTCAACCCCCATGCTATATAATAATAATATTATTGTTATTATTGTTATTATTTTATGGCATGTGATAACTGAGAAAATGATAAATATTACAAATTAATACTTATCATTGAACGTGATCTTGATCTACTCAATCTCATCATCATTTATTGAATTCCAAAATAAATATTTTATTAAATATTTTATTCATAAATAAATATTTTATTCACAATTTGGGAAACAAATTTATTAAAAATTTAATAAATATTTGTGATTTCTTGATAGAATTTTTTTTATTAAGAAGATATGGTGTAGCAAGGCGTGGGGAACTTTGCGAACCCTAGATCGGGCGATGGTGTGGTGAATGATGAAGCAAAAGAAATTGAGGATGATTCTTTTGGCAGGCGAGATGATCTTATTGGGCATAAGGATCTTTTCAGTCATTGTGAGAAAAGCAAAGTCAAAAGACCAGAGCAAGCTCAAGGTGGAGGATCTCGTTTTGGGAAGTCTTTTGCCGATGTTGCAAAGGTTACCGGGAATTCATCCTTCTTAGATCTCGATTTTTCTTCTCGAGGTAGAATCATAAAAAAAGGATGAGTTTCACAAGTAGCAACGAATCAAAATGCGGTGGAAGAACGTGTGATTCTATGAAAGTTTTCTATCATTGCGTGTGTCCTGATTCTGAAAGGGGATAAGCCATGGAAATTTCATGATCTTATCGTAGAATTGCATAGATATGGGGCTTGAAGAGTGGAAGATGATGGCTATGGGTCATGGATTTTATCACATTTTCTTCCCTTCAGACGAATTCAAGAGGCGTTCTTGGAGATTTATCTCGGTCTCTTTGAAACCTGGCTTTCTCTCGATTCAAGAATGGGATCATAATTTTGATCCAAATACATTCAAGAACACTCATGACCAAGTTTGTATTCGAGTATGTAAACCGAAATGGCTTTACTGGAATCCTCAATTTTTTTGGGATATTGCCTCCTCCATTGTTAATCCTATAAGACTCGATAAGAAAACAGATAATCCAAGCTTCTGTTACTATGAAATGATCCCAGTGGAAGTTTTTATGTCCACTACTCTAGTTGAGGAGGTTGTTCTAACTATAAGGGATGATAGTATCAATATGGAAATATTTTATGAGGGAAAACTAAAATTCTATTTGAATTGTTAGTTTTTTGGTCATGTTTTCTCTGATTGTAACAGGAATAAGATATGTGGTTTCTGCAAGACAAGGGGGCATGATGATGCCACTTTCAGGAGGAATATTAGGAAGGTTGCAGTTCCTCCATTCATTGAGATTCCTTCTAAGTCTGGTCCATCTAATGGGAAAATTGTTGAACCTTCTCTAGAAGTCAGAAACATGGATGGAAAGTCGAATGAGGTTACTGAGCTTGTTCCTATCACTGTGGATGTGACTAAGGATTTTGGGAGTCCTGCTTTTGTTACAGTTTCTACCCCTGACACTCAAGATTCTGGTGTAATTATCTCTCAAGTGATCCTTATTACTGAACAGGACAGTGAGGTTAATGAAGTGTTGATGGATCCTTCTTTGGGTCCTGAGAAGGAGCCTGTTATGGATGCCCCTCTGCCTGTTATTGAAGGTGCACTTCCTTTACAAGAACAGGCTTCTGATTCCAGGGATCCTACTCTGGATTCTGGTCAGTTTTCCACATCACATGGTGCTGATCTTGATGTTTTCCAGCCTGATGCTACGACTTTACGTGATGCTACATCTGAACAGGACACTGGAATAAAGAACTCTACCCATGCGTCACTTGCATAGCTTATTACAATAGATGGTCAGGGTATCCCTACATCTGGAATGTTGGATTCTATCATTGCTCCTATGGATGGTGATCATATTTTTGGTTCATTCTCACAGGTACCTTCTTCCAAATCTACAAGGAGGAAGCGTCCTGGAAGTTTCAGTCTGCTCCCAGTTGAATCTTCTAACAAATTTAATGCTTTAAGTGAATCGGATAAGGGATTGAGGAAACATCCCCAGCTATAAAAAGTCCATTGATTATTCTCCTGAGGATGATGCAGCATGGGAAGAAGGGGGCAATAAATCAGGGACTCTTCCTCAAGAAAGGACATCAAGCTATGAAGGGCCTACTACTTGGCTCAGGGCCCTTAAACAATGAAGGTCCTCTACTGTAATTTCTAGGGTCTTGGGAATTCTCCCATGGTCAAATCCCTTAGGCATTTTGTTATGACCAACAAACCATTTCTCATTGGTCTTGCTGAACCAAGAATGGATTTTGATAATTGTAAAGCGTTCAAGTGGAGCTCCTTAGGATACTCTTTTGCTGGCAGTAATAAACTTGAAGGTGATGTGGAGTCCTTGTGGGTACTTAAGAATGATAATGTTGTTATCAACTCCTGCAGCAATGATCTTTAGTCTATTACTATTTTATTTAGTTTCAGTGGTACTACTATCTTTACACCCTTTGTTTATGCCTTTAATCAGTATATTAGAATAACAGCCATTTGGAGTAATGTTGAAGCCATATCAGGAACTATGAGCCAAAATTGGATCATTTTGGGTGACTTTAATGCCAATCTGAGGCCGAATGAAAAAAATGGCAGAAACTTCTGTAGAATTTCAGCCAATGATTTTTCCTCTTATATTGATAAATTTGGGCTTCTCTAGGTTCCCATGGCTGGGGATGACTATACATGGAATAGATACACGATTAATGGTAGCAGGGCTAGTAAATTGGACACATGTTTCCTTCAAATTGGTGAGAGGAGTAGTGAACTTGATATATATGGTCTCACCCTTCTAAAGATTCATTATGATCATTGTCCACTATAGGTGTATATTTGTGTCAATAATTCAATGTCATCTCCCTTGCCTTTTAAGTTCCACAATGCATGTCTTTTTGTGCCTGGTTGTAGGGAGACTGTTTTGGATTCTTGGAAGGCTACCTTTTTGGGAATTCCTATACACATTCTTTCTAGAAAGATGAATATTTTTAAATCAAGACTTGAAGAATGGAGTAAATCCTCCTCCTATCAACTTGATAATGATATCAAGGTGGTTGGATCCCTCCTGTCACTTTTTTAGAAAAACACTACAATTCAGATTATGCCTTCGAAGGAGAAGATTCAAGCCCTTTCCAAGCTTGATAGTCTTTTGACCCTTAAGGAAAATATTTCCCATAATCAATTTAGTGTCAGGTGGCTTAAGGAGGGGGACATAAAATCAAGTTTGTTTCATTGTATGCACAGGGAGAAAAGGACAAGGAAAAATTTCAATACTTTAAATGTTGATGGGAGATTGTACAGCTCTGAGAGTGAGATCTCAAATATTGTAATTAGTCATTTTGAGGATCTTTATATGGATAATGGGGAGGAAAACACTCATAAAATGGTCAAATTATTTGATCCTTGCATTGAGGACACTCAAAATAAGCAGCTTGTTGAGACACCCAATGCAGCAGAAATTCATGCTGCGCTTTTTTCTTTAAACATCGATAGTATTGCTGGTCCTGATGGATTCACCAACAAGTTTTTTATTTTTTACTGGGATATTTCCCACATTTATGTCTCTAATGCTGTGAGGGAATTATTTAATGAAGCATATATGACTCATTGTGTGAATTCCAATTTCATTGCCTTGATTCCTAAAAAATAGAATGCCCTTGATATTAAAGATTTTGGGCACGTTGCTATTGGTAATTCTATTCCGAAGGTGATTAGTAAAATTATGATTCACAGATTGGGTGTGATTGAAAAAGATCTTATATCACCAAATCGGTTTGGGTTTGTTCCGGAGAGAAAGATATAGAACTTCTTCTTCACTGCTTCGGAGTGAATGAACATTATGAAGAAAAAGGTAAAAGATGGTAATATGGATCTGAAGATTGACATCTTGAAGTCCTTTGACACAATAAAATGGAACTTAATTTTCGCTGTTCTGAAAATGCATGGATTTTCTTAGAGATTCATCAGTTTGGTATGTTCTATTCTTAAGAGTGTCAGGCTTTCCATCCTTGTTAAAGGATCTCCAACGGGTTTCTTTCAGTGTTCTAGAGGGGTCAGGCAGGGTGATTCTCTTTCTAGGATTCTTTTTGTGATAGCGGAGGATTATTTGAGTCGTTGCATATCCAAACTTTCTAATCATGGTCTTTATTAGAGAATGAGGTTTGGGAGGGGTCTCTTTGCTCCTTCTCACCTATTATATGCTGATGATATTCTTCTTTTTGTGAAGGATGATAAAGGTGTGATTTCTTATATCAAATGTGTATTTGAGCATTATGAGGGATTTGATGGTCAGGTTATTAGGTGGGGTAAATAATCAGTCATGTTTGAAGAAGGTGTGCTTACTACCAGGTAGAATAGGGTGGCTTGAATACTTGGTGTAATGAGATGCTCCTTCCTTTTATCTATCTTGGAGTACCCCTTTTTTGGGGTAAGGTGAAAAGGCATCACATGGAATGTATCTCTTTGAGAATTGTCAATCAATTGGAAACCTGTAAAGGTAAGACCATGTCACAGGCTGGTAGAATTTTTTTGGTTAATTTTGTCATTACATCAATGTTTGTTTATTCCTTTTCATTATATAAATGGCCAAGATGACTTATCAAGGAGATACAAAGAATGATTCGTAATTTTGTTTGGACAGGTTCGATTCATGAGGGGAAGTTGGTTATGGTTGCTTGGAAGGACTGTGTTAAACCAATTAACATGGGTGGAATGGGAATTAAAGATCTCAAGATCTTTAATGACACCTTGCTTAAGAACTTTACATGGAGGCTCTTGACCAGTCCTGACTCTTCTTTAGAGTTTATTAACACCATATTTGTTAATAAACTGCATAACGGGCATGTTATGTATGTCCTTTCATATGTTTTCCCAGATATCAAGCAAACCTATTGTGAGATCCTGGCCTGCTCCAAACGGGTAGTGTGCAAACATTATCAATTAAACTGTTGGAGTTCCCCTTAGTTATCAAAACCTATTTTTGATGATTCTGTTATTCTTACTCATATGAAGGCTACTACTATATCTGAGCTTCAGGTCAATTCTGGAATGCACAATCTTTTATCTCCACAACTTGCTATGGAGTTCTCCATGTATGTGTACACTGACTATGATATTTTGATATGGATGCCTAATATGGATGGTCGCTTCAATAACCAGGGAATGTTATAGGTATCAATATGGTGTCCCCAGCACCTTACCAATATTTTTATCAGGTTTCAGAAAACCATTTATTTCTCCTGTTGACTTGCTTTTGATCTGGAAAATATGGAGGAATAGGTTACCAACTCAATATATTATTCAAATAAAGGTCATTCATCTTGCTTCTATGTGTTTTTTATATTTTCAAGCTGAGTCTATTTTTCATCTGTTCGGTAGCTGCTACTTCACGTTTAAGCTATGGTAGTATATCCAGCATTTATTTTGTTGTACCTTGGATTTTCATAGCATGGACTCCCTGCTCTCTTCTCTTTGAAGACTCAAATGAAGTGAATAGCTTCACTCACTACCGCTTGTTGTTGCAGCCGGACTACTGTCCTTCATCTTGAGGTCAAAGAATGAGCTGGTTTTCAACAGCCAGCGGCTTGCTATTCATGCTGGTGTTTTAAAAATACATAAGAGGGATTATGGCTACTTCAAAGATCCTGATGGGGGTGATGCATAATGACTTGTCTGGTTTTCTCATTTTGTGGTCTCTTGGTGTTTCTAGCAGGGTGAAGAAGCCACTGGTGGCTAGATCAATTCGTTGGCTACCCCCGATTCTGGGGTGGTTGAAGGTTAATGTAGATGGGGAGGCTTTAGGTGCACCTAGTCTTCCAGGCTATGGAGGTATCTTCCATACCCATCGGGGCCTCATTAAAGGTTTTTTATATCACTTTATTGAAATTGGATATGCTATTGAAGGTGAGGTGTGGGCGATGATCAAGGCAATCAAATATACTATCCATTTCGGCTGGCGTGTGTTATGGTTGAAGTCAGACTCAACTATTGCTGTGAAAATTCTCAAAGGTTGCTCTCAGAATGTACCATGGAGAATGATGCCTTAATGGATTTTATTTCTTCATCTTGCTGAGTCTTAATCTCTTGATGTTACTCATGTCTACGGGGAGGTAAATTAGGTTTCTGATGCTCTTTCCGAAATGGGCTATTATAGAGGTTAGTTCGAGCTGGTCTTTTTTGTTACTAGATTTTTGTTATCATACCATCCTTTTCAAATCTACTCTATAATGTTTCTTTGCACTTTACTTTTTTAATAAAATTTCTTAAGAGCAGGTTCGCTTTACTTCTGAATATTTTGGTAAAAATATTTTTGATTGATAAAACATGAATAAAATTATTTCTTGGTCTTGAGAATAATAATTATTCAATTAATTGAATTCAAATAGAATTTAATCAAGATCAATGAAAACACTTAGTGTTTGAACCTCTAGGATCCATTCTCATTGACATTAGGTAGGGTTTCCTAATTTCAAAGAAAACTATATAGTAATGGGTCAAGGAACCCTAGAGACATAACGAAGTGTCACAACGTTGACAACCACATAGACATTCATTGTGTAATATAATTCTTTTATCTCAATATCTCATCAAGAAGGTTTCACATCTGTGTCATTAACCTATATGATTGATATGTCTTCCTTTGACTATAAGAAATAAAGATTTTTCTACACCATGAACATTGATTTTTAATGTGAGTTTCATTTCAATCAAAGAGATGAGATATCAACTTCCATAAATATGGATGAGACAAATCTTTCCTCCACATATTCTTTAATAATATGTTATTCATGATTCACCAAACAAACCCTACTTCCCACGAACATGTGGAGTAATGGTTTTTGTCAGTAAATTTAAGTGTGTGAGTCATGACATGCATTAATGATAATATTAAAGTCTAATGACCATTACACGTTCATAGATTAGACTATTCGGTGACACATAAACATGTGAAATTCATAATGGTGGTTCTGTTCTCATAATGTCATGCCTTGGAAATTACTAAGTGCAAACTTCATGAGGTGAAGTCTCATTTTCTTATTAGCACTAGCACATGACAGTCAACATACTATGTGACCTATCATAGAATGTTATCTTACCACAAAGCTATATTTAATAATATAATTGTGGAATCTCAAAGTTCACATCATAGCAGGGAACTACTATGACCTTATCAATATGACAGATACTTTAGTACATTATTAAATCAATGTCATGAAGAACAATGAAAAATATGTAATAAGATGTTTTACTAATATGAAAATCTTTAAACATGCATTTAATCCAAGTAAAAAACTATTGATTTTAGAACATCAACTTCAAAAGAATCCCACTTGTTCTTGAGCCAACAACCTACGACTTTCAGTCCACTGGACCTCACATGATGATCATGTTTATACTGAGTCAAGAATTTAGTCTAGGTGTCTTCCATGTTGTCTTTTTTGGATACTCTGGTCACCAAAATTTCACCTCTATGAAAAATACCTCAATAGATGATACTTTCGAAGTATGTGCTTCATCTGATGTGACCTTGGATCAATTGCAAGATCCACCAGTATAGTGTTATCACAATAGAGTGTAATAGTTTCTTTAATACTAGGTATAACATCAAGCCCATGGAAGAAGTTGTGTATCCAAACTTCTTCTTTACATACCTTAGAAGTAGAAATATAATCAAACTCTATTATAAAACCTATGACTATAGATTGTTTTGAGCTCTTCCAGAACACGACACCTCCATTTATAGTGAAGATATATCCCATATTCAACTTTATATAATGATAATATGTTTGGAAACTAGAATCTGCATATCCTCTGATGATTAGTTCCCCATCTCTTCTATAGATTGGGAACATATCCTTATAGTATGCCTCATAAGGATAGTGATGACTGTCATCCATTGGTACTCACCTAGGTTATCTTGATACCTTCCTATATCAATAAAGGCATTGTTGACATCAAGTCTGGTACATGGCATGGAACAAATAACTGACCCAATTATAATCATGTATAGAATCTATGCCATTGTTTTTCTTTTCTCATGTGTTTAAGGACACATTTTCCTAAAAAGATTAATGTCACGTGACATTGGTAAAAGTACACTCTTGGATTGTTCTATACTGAATCTATTCAGTGTCCTATAAATATATGCACCTTGACTTAGGTTGAGTAGTCTTTTTGATCTATCATGATCGATGTTAATCCCAATAATATATACTTCTTCACCTAAGTCCTTCATGGAGAAGCATTTATTCAATCAGTCTTTAATAGACTCCAGGACTGGTATTTAATTTCTAATAAGTTGTATTTCATCGACATAAACTATTAAGAAAACAACCTCACTCCCACTAAACCGTTTATAGACACGCAGATTACATTCATTCTTCATGAAATCAAATTCCATTATGGATTCATCAAATTGAATGTTCTGTGACCTAGATGCTTTCTTTAACCCATAAATGGATCTTTTCAATTTTCATACCTTAATATTATCCTTTGTAGTAAAAAAAACCTTTTAGATTGAGTTATATATTCACATTCTTAAAGGTTTACACTAAGGATATTTTTAAATCTATTTTCCAAATCTCATATTCATGGTAAGCCATAATGGAAATTAGAATTCTGATGGATTTCAACATAGAAACTGGGGAAAAGGTTTCATTGTAGTCTATGTCTTAATGTAGTTTGAAACAAAATTCAACCATTCATTCCTTATAAATACTATATTTTCCATTCATTCCCATTTTCTTATTGAATACACACTTAAAAATAACAGGCTTTACATCAATTGGAGATTCTACAAAAATCCAGACATTTTTTTGGTACATGGGATCTATTTAAGAATTTATAGCTTCTTGAAACTTGGAAACATCTATTCCAATTACTTCTTCCTTGTAGGTTGTTGACCCAATATTATCAACTAATAATTAGTAACCATCCTCGGTGAATATAAATCCATAACAGTCTAGTTCTCTAATCTCTCTTGTACTCATATGCAGTACTTGTGTCTCTGAAACATCTTCTTCCATGAGACTTTGTGGAATTTTGTCCCATGCCAACTCTTGTATTCCTTGAGATTTTATTTCATAAAATTATATCTCGATCTCACTATCTATATTAGATATGTTCTCTCTCTCAAGGAATACAGTGTGTATTTCCACCATAACCTTTTTGTCTAAGGCTGTATGTAGGTAATATTCCTTTGTTTCCTTAGGGTATCATATAAAGGTACACTTTTTTCTTTAGGGTGAAAGTTTGTTTCTTGAAGTGGCATTAACAAATGATTTCCAACCCCACACATGTAAGTATGAAAACATGAGTTTCTTTCAATTCAACAATTGGTATAGTATACCATCTATCACTTTAGTTTCAACTTGGTTTAGTAGTTGTGCTACTATTTGTAATGTGTACCCTAAAACAATAATGATGGACTCACATGAATCATCGTTGATCTCACCATGTCTAACAAGGTTTGGTTTCTCCTTTCACTTACACTATTCTATTGAGGTGTATAAGGAAGAATGAGTTGAGATATAATCTCAAAATCCCATAAATAATAAATGAAGTCCTGATTAATATATTCTTCATTATGGTCTGAATAGATTTTCTTAATCTTCTTTCCATAAAGGTTCTCAACTTAATTCTTGTATATCTTGAACATCTCAATGAAATATGACTTATTCCTTATTAAGTAGACATATCCATATCTACTAAAATCAATAGTAAAAGTTATGAAGTTTGAGTACCCACCCATTTCATCAATAAGAAATGGTCTACACACATCAGTGTGAAGTAATTCAATAATCTCTTTAGTTGTTTCACCTTTTACACTAAATAGGGATTCAGTCATGTTTCCTTATATACATGCGTGACATTAACCTAGAGGTTTTAGTTTAAAAGAACCCAAATATCCATCTTGGTGTAATTTAGTAAAATTATTTTCATTTACATGACCTAGCTAGTGATGCAAAAGTTATGTGTGGTAGGAGTCATGTGAAGTAGTTTTGTTATTGATTTTCACTACTTGGTTCATGTAATCCAACACATAATTACATTATTTAAATGTTTCTTTCCATAAATTTTTTTATCTTTATAAAATAAGAAACATTTATATCCAAATTTGAAAATAAATCCATTTGTACCAATTATAGATATAGAAGTAATGTTTTTGGTAATAGATGATACATAATTCCAGTCTTTCAAAACCAAGATCATTATTATTGACAACGTGATTTGGTAATCCTTTATAGCAACAATAGAAGTTTAGCCTTGTTGTCTTCTCGTAGATCTACCTCCTCTTGGTAAATATTCCAAAATCAACTTGGTTCCTATAGTTGAATACATATGTGAGCACCATAATCTATATCTAATACCCAATTTGAAGAAATAAATAAATTGATCTCGATAACAAATGCACCTGAAGCTTCCCTTGAGATACTTATTTTATTACATGTATTTATTACTCAAATGTATGTGAGGGGAACTAAAGGATTGGTTATTGGGAATTTCATAAACAACCTTGGAAATGAAAGTCCTATATAATTAAGGATGGAGGGATGAATCATAGGCCATCATACTTAATTTAATAATTAATAATTTCAAAACCATGAATTAAATTAAATTAAATTAAACCAACACATACACAGTACTTCATCAATATCATGAATACACATGTAATGAATACAAAAAAGTACACTAACTAATATTTATTTCTATTCATTATTTATTATTAAGATAAATTCAATTGTATTAATTAATTAATTACCTTTTATCTTGATGACCTTCTGGACCCTCTTGGAGATACCCATCATGAATGTATTCATGGTAAATAAACGACATGAATAATAAATATAGATAATTATAATAAATTAATAGAGTATTTTAAATTCTTTAAAACTGTTATTAAATTATCAAACACATCTACTTTCCATCAGTGTAATAAGGTTTTAATACTGCAAATAATCATTTAATGTAATTTAAATTTGTCCTTTATTGGGAGACTACACAGTGTGTACCTGCGAGCTACACATCATGTTCCTTGATTACCCTGTATACATGGTAAACACCTAGGACTTTAGTGTGTATCTCGGCTGGACTGCATGATGTGTACTAACCAGCTACACATCATGCATCACCCTCACCGTGTGTCCACGCAACCCATTAAAAGACTCAACATGTTATTTGGATGTGATATCACACAAAATATATGCCAATTACACACCATGCGTTCCTCTATCCGTTTGTTTTCATAACTCATTGAACGAATTAGCATGTATTTTAGACATGGGAATAAATAAATTATAGATCGTGTACGCCAACTATATTTCTTTTGTTTCACTAATTACTCAGGTTATCAGTCTCATGTAGTTAAAACTGTGTATTTTACTACATGGTTATTGTGAATTTCTCTGTAATACCATGTAGACTACATGATATGTATTCTAGCTACATGCCAGACAATCCTACATGTTGTGTTCTAGGTTAGCTAGGTATACACACGATGTGCAATAAATGCACCATTTTTAGCCTTTTCTCAATTTGTCGTGTATCCCATGACCCAGAAAGGTGTTGTAAACTTGGGTACATGGAATGTACTCCGAATACATGTCGTGTAACCTAATTTTACCTTCTATAATCCTTGTCACTTCTTAATGGCATCTCATGTTGTTTTTCATCTATTATTAGTCCTTTAAGAAAAATTAATCATCAATGAACATAATTAATAACTCGAATGCATGTTAAATAAAATTCAGATTAAAGAATGAACAATTAATCAAATGAAAGATCTAACCACTATTTTTCATAATTGATCAACCCCCAAATAATTAATTATAAATTTAAAACATGACCACTTTGATACCACTTGAAAGATATGGGCACAACAGAAGCGCTTAGTGGGTGATGAATCAAAAATTATTTTGACATAAAAATTGCTCAAAATCCAGATAGAGGATCTTTGCATGTTAAATTTATAATTAATTTAATTTAGACACGAAAAAACCCTTTTTAGGTTACCATCATCACGCTTGTAGGATCCAAGTGTAGAATCCATACATCAGTAATTCACACATGATCCTTTGATATCCAAACACTAAAAGAACTTCAGGTGATAACATAGCGAATCAATCAACTTGTGTAGATCATCTTGATTGATTATAGTTCCTTCAGATTTGAAAGAATCTCTATTCTACATCTCTTTCTTGAGAGGAAGAGCGAAAGAGGAATTCAAGAGAGAAATCTCTTATGCACAACGATTTTCAATTCTCGATTAACCCTACACAATAGACATAATCATCTATTTATAGAGTTTGAGTTTAAGTTAAAATATTATTTAATTACACAAAAACCCTTAAATAATATTGCAATCCTTATAAATCCCCATTCCATATAATAATATTATAATTGTTACTATTTTATGGTTTTCACTAATTGGTGAAATCATAAGTATTATTTTACCAGTACACAAATTAATAATTATCACCAAACACTATCTTGGTCCACTCAAACTCCTTAGAATTTATTGAATAGATAAATAAATATTTAATTAAATATTTTATTCATAAATAAATATTTTATTCACAATTCGATGAATAAATATTTATTAAATATTCAATAAATATTTGTCACCAATAAAATATGAATAAAATTATTCCTTGGTCTTGAGAATAATATGTATTCCATTAATTAAATTAAAATAGAATTTAATCATAGTCAACAGAAACACATAATGTGTGATCATCTAGGATTCTTTCTCATTGGCATTAGGGTGACTTGCCTAAAGTCAATGATTACTTTCTAGAAGTGGATCAAGGCATCCAAGAGAAATAAATTAATGTCACAATGTCGACAAAAACATACTAATGGTCACTATGTAATACAATCCATTTATCTCAATATATCATCAAGAATGTTTCATATCCATGTCATCAACCTATATACTTGATATAGATTTCTTTCGCTATATGAAATAAACTCATCATTGTACCATGACCATGGAATTATATTACAATATATCCATTTAAATCAATGGTCTAAGATATCAACTTATATAGATATGGAAGGGAAAAATCATTCCTCAGCTTATCCATTAACAACATGCCACTCATGATGTTCCCAATGAACCCTACTTCCCATAATTAGATGGCTTCATTTTTTTAGTTAGTAAGACTAAGTGTGTGATTCATGACATACATTAATGATAATCTTAAAATCTAAGGACCATTAGACAAGCTTGAATATAGGATTGTCTGATGACACATAAGCATACAAAATTCCTATTAAAATATCTATTCTCATAATCTCCCTTCTTGGAGATTACTAAGTGAGAACTTCATGATATGGAGTCTCATCAACTTACAAATACTCGCACTTGAAAATTAAGATACTATTTTCCCCATCATTGAATGTTATCCAACTGAAGAACTATATTTTAGAATACAATCATGGAATTTCAAGGTTCTCATCATAGAGGGGAACTGTGTGACCTTATCAATGTGAAACATACTCTAGGAAACTATTAAATTAATGTCAGACAAAACATTGGAAAATATGTAATAAGATGTATTATTAATATCCAAATCTTCAGATATACATGTAATCCAAAGTGCAAACTGTTGGTTCTAAAACACCAACTTTAAAACTTAATTTATTAAACTACATCTATATTCATCTCATCTAGTTATTTATGAGGTTTACATGATTTCATTCCATTATCCTCTCTTTGATATTTAAGAAGATCAAAAGAAAATTTTAATGGAAAAAACATGTATTTCACTTTTTTGGTCGGGAATATTTTCTCTTCCATATCCATGATCTTCAAAATGTTTTCAAGAATGTTCTTTTCTTTGATGAAATTATTATTTAAATAAATTTTCAAATATATTAGAATTTATTTACAAAGGTTTAAAAGGGATATATTTTTCATTTTAAAAACAATGTAATTTTGGTTTTACAGGAAGTTCGAAAGGGATCTTTGTTCTAGCATTGGCGAAATGAATGGATTTTACCACTATCATAACTATTATTTTCTTTGGAGTTTCCTTTTTATGTTTCCATGGCTATTTTCAAAGAATTTTTTTCTCAATATTCTTGTAATTTTTATTTAAATTTTTTTCAAAAAATTATATTCTCCCTATTTTTAAAGAAATGTATTAAATGTTCTTTTAAATGTATTTTTCGTCTATAGAAATATCCTTTATTATTTTCCTATGCTTCAATGGGGATATGTTCCAATAATACCATCCTTATTATATTATTGGATGACTTATGATTTATTGAAATAGATTTCCAGGAAACCCATTTCTTTTCCATGGTTTAATCAATCTAAAAAATAATTATGGTTGTTTTCATGGGTGTTATGTTGAAAATTGCAAGCTTCTGCATGTTTTTTTCATTCAATGGTACATGTACATATTTATGGATGATTGACAGGTGGTTCTGTTATAAACCAAGGAAATTTGGTTATGTTATAAACCAAGGATGGGTGGTTACAATATAATCCAAGGATGTACGAGTCTACTATAGCCCTCCAATTCTATGGGTAAAGCAACAAAATTAATTTATTAGAATTTACTCTTAAGAGAGGATGGAGTTAAATATTGTAAATTAATTCTATGTGATATTGGAATTATCCATTTATTAATGATTCCATGGTGAATGTTTGATGTTCCATGAAACATACACTATTTTTTAATTATTTCAATGGGATTTAATCTTTCATTTGATCAAGGAATATTTTCACATGGCTCGTGATTGTTAAGTAATAGGACTCTTTCCTTAGTTAAAGTTTATATTCCATGTATCAAGATGTATGATCTAGGTTTTGATGGGTATGAATTCTATTATGTAATGCTCATGCACTTTAAATATTTTTTTAAATAGTTTTTGGTTTTAATGCTCTTTTATTAAAACAAAAAGGAATGTCCCTTTTAGAATGGATTGAGAGGGGACCCAATACATGACCTTATGGCCCAAAGGTACAAAGACTTTAGAGAACGTGGCCCAAAGTCCCTTTCATGGTCCAAAGGACCAAATGAACCGTATGTAATTCCTCGTCTTGTGTTTTATGGGTTTCTCTCCCTATGATATGTCCATTCATCATTGGCATTTACTTTGGCCTATGATTCAATGGACACGTGATGAACGATCATTGCACATTCGATATTTGGTGCAGTGGATCCCTACCACAGATTTGGAATGAAGATCTGATGCTATAGTTGTGGTATAAAATGATAACAACATATCCACAGATTTATCAATAGTTGTTCTCTATAGTTTTTTCATGAGGCAACAGTGAGGTGCAATAGTGGGTGATTCTCAAGTAGCGAATATAGCCAGAATTCAGCCAACGATGGTGAGAGGGTATGATCAACCCCAGATCCAAGATGAGTGACATGATTCCCAAAAAAAATCAATGGATAAATAAAGATCACGTGAAGATGCTTGATATTTCTAGAATTTATGTCAATTTTTGTACTACACAGAGTGCAGTACTATCAACACATGTCATATAGTCCCTTCTGTGTGGTGTTAAAGTTTTAGCACAAAGAAAAGTATCACATATCATGAAACCCTTATCTGACTTGTTCAACATGTAAAAGGAGTACATGCCCGAGAGGTTGGGTAGTGTTACATGACATGCAGACCATTCCACAAACCATATACACCCTAAAAGTTAGCTCGATGTGTATAGGGAGTACATTCTGGAGAGAACATATGGACCCACACACCGTGTGTGGCGGGCTACATGTTGTGTACCTAGGAAAGTACATGGACACAGGCAAGATACATGGCGAGTACTAGCTAAGTCACCTACATGTTTGGTACCTCAGGAAAATGTCGTGTATTATAAAAAAGAGCATGTTATGTGACCAAGATACATGGGTAGTGCTAGGCTTAGTGAGACATTCCATTTACCCCTAGGGATGTGTCATGTACTCTTTTGAGGACAAGTTGGATTACTATTTATTCTCATATAATCTTAATTGTGAGATTGTGAGAGCATCCTTGGACCTTTATCGGTTGAGTATGTTCCCTAGGTCCATTCCTATGAGGGTTTGGTGTGGCATCACATTCCAGTTATAGAGGGAGACCCCACTACAACTTCCTAATGATTAGTGCAGTATGGGTGAGATCCCTTATTCTGTAGTGAGTTATCTACGCCGGGTGTGACAGATATATCGATGACATGATGAATGAATCCCTTTGAGTATCCCAGAGCAATACTCATGTCCTTCCAATTTACTTAGATGGTTTTTTTTGGAATTTGTGTGACTAATATTTACACGATAATTGATCCCCTATCTAGGAGGAAGTTTCCAGTATGGTCTGGTGCCCCCCCAATGAGCCCTGAGCATTGATCCCCTATGTGTGCATCGATATCTAATCTTTCTAATGAGGTGTAGTTTGGTTGAGTGTGTATCTCAGATGAACCCTCTCGGTTTCACACGTGATTTTTCTTGGATAGACCTGACAGGCAAGACCTCTGGGGATAGGTTTTATCAGTAGCAGTATAGCTTGGGGAGTGGTTCCTCCCGAAGGAGAATTACCTTGAAACCTCACAATGAAACTACAGATCAAATTGGTTGAAACCATTAAGACTCAGAGTCTTGTGTATTTTATGTTTTATTGTATGTCTCATATTATGATTGACATATCTTATGATGAGTTGACTACTCTGGATTCTTTTTTTTATGATTTTGAGGTGTCCTACTGGGTATTGTTAAACCCACCCTTGCATTATCTCTTCCCACACATTTCTAGACTTATATAGACAAATACCCTCTTTACGGAGTCCTTGGAGGACTAGGAGTATGTGGAACTTATTTAGACCTGATATACCACGGTGTATGTCGGTGTTTCATTTGACAGTAGTTCCCCTCCTTTGTGCAGGTCAGACTTTATTTCAAGTTTTGGGTGAGCTTGTATTTATCCCCTTTTTATGCTTTCGAGTACTTTATTTCTTACTCTTATTGTGGGATTATATATGTATGCATTCATTTTTATTACTTTTTTTACATTTCATCATTATATGGGCTTCAGGATGCGTGTGTGTGTGTACATGTACATTAGGATAATGCCTCCCATGCGTATGATATTCATTCTTGGCGCTAGTCACTAGCCCCTGGATTATTTAAGCTAGGCTTGTGGTATCTTCGGTTCGAACCCCGATGGGTCGGGTTGTGACACCAAAGGCCTCAGGAAGCCCGAAGGCCCAAGAGGAATCATACTTCATGTGTGTGATGAAGAAGACTTATTGTGGAATAATAAAAGGTAAGTATAATGGGAATAATTTTCACTTAAAGGCATGAGTATTTTTATGTAATCACTTTTCTTATTTATCTAAAACTCTAAACCTAAAAGGTCCTTAGGTATTCAAGGGATCTAAAATTTCTGTTTGATGATGTATGTTTTTGATGGATAAAGTTGGGTCACATTTATCAATATCAAATCCAGAAATGTAAATAATATGTTTTTATCACTAGATGTGGGAGTGTATGTTTGAGGCTATTATAGTTAATATATTATATACCTTATCACCATCTCATCCATTGGAAAAAAATAACATCTCTCCAGCATATGTGTGGACCACCAACTACATGAAGCGATGTGATTTTTTTTTTCATTTCCTCTTCACATGGATTGTTATAGGGATATGTTTAATGAATATATATGATATATATGATAGATTTATGATTTTTTTAAATTTGAATTATTATATTCCTTTCTTTCATTCTATCTATCAAAATGTGAAAACATCACTCATTCATACATACGGACTATCGTCTCCATGACGTGATGAAATTCATTTTTCATCGCAACCATTTATAGTTGGATAAATAAGTTTATATGAGTAAATACAATGATTATGATATGATTAAGATTCTGTATATGATGTAACCATGACCATGGTGTAAGGATTAGAACCATCAAACTAAAACATTCATGGAAAACGAACTAATTTGTAACCAGATGATCATTTTAATAAAGAATTGTAAATAAATGAGTAACTGAAATTTATAAGGGAATTATGTAAATTAATATATGCAACACCCTAATATTTTAAAATAAGAACATTGTGTTCGATAGCGTATTCAACACGCAACACCGAGCTTAAATAACCCATGAAATATATAATTTAAATATGACTATTATAACATAGCCATTAAATTGGTGGGTAAGAATAGGACTAACTAAATTATGAAAATTGTATGGTTTACACATGTATAAAATAAATTCATTGGTTTTTAATTTATTAGGAATAAAAATTAAAATCATTTGAAAGTAAAAAAAGAATGTTTTTATTAAAAATTGTTTTTATGCACATAATGTGTTTGTATCTTGGTAAATTAAATTAATCACTATTGGTGAATGGTTTTATTGAAATATATATATTAATTTTTTAATTAAATATTTTATCATTCATAAAATATTTTTTAGGAAGGAGATAAGAATAAATCTAGTTATACGCTTAAAAATATATTTTTCTAAAAAGTAGTTTCATCGTGTTTTGTGAACTTATTTTAAAACTAATTTTTTCCAATTTTAGAAAATGAATTTTAAAAAAATAACTTCATTTTTAAAATCATCATGTCAGAGTTATCTTACTATTAATTTTTGATTATTTTTTGAAAATATTATTTTTTTGACGAATAGTGAAAAATACTGATTTTTAATGAAAAATGCCTTTTCGTTTAAAGAGTTTACAAATTTACATTTTGTTTTAAAATGTTTTGAAATTAAAATTAGTTCAATTTTATCATTTTTAAAAAATTTAAGGTAATTTTGAAAAATTCAATGCTTAATTTTGATATAAAAACTTTTTAAACTTATGAAAGATTTTCTATGGAAAACCATTTTAATGCGTTTGTCATATTAATTTTAAATTAAATTCTACCAATTATATGAATTTAATTTGGTAAAATTGATTCAATATTTGTAATGAGAATAATTAATATTTTATAATAATTTCAACATAATTTTTGTTCTTAATGAATAGTGAAAATAGTAAAAATTAATTACTATGATTAAGGTTAAAACAAGTTTACCGGGGGTTAAACTAAAAAGATAAGAGTTAAAATAACCTACCCACTAGTCTAATTTATATTTTATGGAAATATTGCGACTTTATATCATATAATGTTTTATAATAATTCATTTTTGAGCCTCTTGGAATGTAAAAAATGTGGGTATGATTTATTCTTTTAAAAAATTCTAAGTGTGTCCTCTCCCCTACTTACAAATGGGAACCCCATATCCCCTCCTCTTCGCACTTCTAAAACCTATTGGTTCAAAAGTTCCCTTACCAAATCAATTATTTTTTTCCTTCCCCATATCCTAGAGTCCTTATTTTGATAATAAATTAAATCTATGAAGGATCTATGTATAAACCTAAAGAGGTTCTCCGAAGAAGAGGTATCGCTCTTAACCGAGCATTTTTGTTTTATTTATTCTTCCAAATCCTTCAAATGTTCTTAAAATATTATGATATAATAAAATAATTATCTACTATTTAAAAATATGTTATTATGTCAATGTGATAACCTATATCCATCTATTCTTCCATCAAATGGGAAACAAATTCATCGATCATGTGTACAATGGACTACCTCCTCGCGAACTGATTTAATTTGTTTTCCATCACCACTTCTCATGGATTGATATAATGATGGATTAAAATTATATATATTATATTTATGATACAATTATAATTTTTCGAATTATAATATCAAATATAAATTCTTACTTTCCATTTCTTGGTAATATGAAAACGTTGCTCATGTGTATGGCGGACTACCACCTCACGAAGCGATATGATTCATTTTTCACTTATGATTTACAAGTAAGGTAGTAAGGATAAATTTAGTGAATATATGTGATATATATGAAATAATAATTATTCTATAAAGGGGAATTATTATTTACCATTATTTTTTTTCTATCCGTAAAAAAAATGGAATGAACGTTCATGCGTACAACCAACTAACCGTCTCCCTGAACAGTGTCATACATTTTTCTATCTCTAACTTCAATGGATTATTATAAATAGATAAATAATTAGTATATATTATTTTTATATCTTGATTAAAGTTATGGATATTATGGAACTGTAATCAATGTAATAGGAACAAAACAACTGAAACAAAACATACATGAAAAAGAAGTAGTTATCACCTGAAATAGCGTTTTTAAGAAAGAATTGTTAATAGATGGGTGATTTAAAAATATATAATATATGGTATGATATATATGAGTATTAATATTTAATATATTTATAATAAAACTATATTTATTATATAGGAGGTTCGAACACATATGAAGGCAATCAGACCTAAGGTAAGGGTTTCTCCTTTCACTTTTAATTATGTGATACATTTTCCATATTCATCACCTATTTCTTTTGTGTGGTGTATATATTACCCCTTTGATATGTTATATCATGAATATATTTATATTATTGTATTTAAATTTTAATTTGAAGTTATTTCTTTCTTTGTGCTTATGATTCAAAAGTTGGCAAAGTGGTAAGAGTTTATTTCACAATCTCATAATTATTCGAGATTATTAATGTTTCAGTTTCCCTTGGGGTAATTGTTTGATATTTATATATTAAACCAAATATATTTTATTATCCTATGATTATTCATGAACTCTTCAAGTCATAGTACCATTTTCTTGTCTTTGGTACCTAATGATTGAGAAAATATTATTAATAAAGGATGACTTCATTTCTCTCTTAGATCAAATATTATTTCTCTTCTATGTCTATGTTTAAAAAAAAATTTCAATGATGTTTTAATATTTTAAAAATTATTTATTAATTACATTTATATCCATTTTTTGATATTTTAAAAAATTATTTGAAAGTAATCTTCTTATCATTTTCTGAACAAGATACCTTTTAACATTTTTACAACTTTGTGAAAATAATTTTTTAGCAGCATGTAATAAATTACCTACCATCACGAACAATCATTTATTTGAAGTTTCATTTAAAATTTTCCATGATTAATTTGAAATAAAATATTTTTCCTAATACACTGTAAATTATTAGTTTTAAAAATTAGTTTTCAATGTAAAGAAAGGGTATTTTCCTCATAAATTTTTTAATGATATTTTTATGGTATTTATATTCATCATTGATAGGGATCATTTATTTTACTTATACACCATTGGGTATACATTGTTATGATGCCACAATTATTCTTTCTCCAGATGGTTTATGATTAATTTGAGCTGGGAAAGTGTTTTCATTCACTTTCATAATCAATTTTGTGGTTGTTATCTTCCTCTTGAAACATTCAATTTATTGTGATCATTTCTCATTAAAAATTATATACTCTTAAATATCCATATTTTTTGTACCACAGTTATGATTTTTGACTAAATTGTATGCCATTTTTACAAACAGTGTATTGATAAGAAATTTATTTAGTAGACTAGGTAAATCTTATTAAATATGTATTCTTTACTCAATACAGATACTTATTGATATGAATATTGTTCAAAAATTAAATTGATCATTTGATATACGAGGAATTTTATGAAGATTCAATGATGGGTGGGGTCCAATTACAGATATCCACTTGATGCATCGACATGTATCATGAGAAAAATCAGTAATTTGGAATTAAATGGTTTTTTACCAATTGTTTTAAACTTTCTTGGTTCAAGGTCTTGACGATATAAATATCATGATGTCTGAGATCATAAATTCCAATATTAAGAATTTCCTTCATTGATAGTTTTGTTATTATTATAGATGATATTATTCTATTGATATTATCCATGGATGCATTTTGGGCTCAAATTATTGATTAAATGGAATATGTTTTTAGTTATTTACCATTACATATAGATTATGTCTTATCTAATAATGCATGAATGGCCCGAAGGCCTTCTTTTTATTTTATTATGGATAATCCCCCTTTTAATGGTTGAAGGGGAACCCGTACATGACCCGTAGGCCCAAGGCACAAGGCCCGACAAACCCGCAATACATGACCCGAAGGCCCAGAGGCATACCATGCCCAATACATGACCCGTAGGCCCAGACCACTTGAACTACCCCTCCCTAGCTTCATGTGTCATTGATCACCTAGTTCCCCACCTTGCATTGCTGACCAGCTAGCATTGCCCCGTACAAAGCTGCACGGTGCCTGGTCCCGATGGTGGCTGTCATACCCTCTCATTCTTCCAATCCGGTTAGCTCTGCATCTAATGGCTGCTACTCCTGTTGCTCTGATTCTCTTTTGGGGCCTGTTCTGTGTGAATTGGACCAATCAATGGTCTACGTGACCCGAAGGCCATGTGGCCCGAAGGACTTTGATGACCCAAAGGCCCTGGAGACCCGTAGGCTCAAACCGGTGGCCCGAAGGCCCAAATCGGGTGAATAGTTCCGGCTGCTACAGTACCGAACAATAATTGCTACAGTACCACTACAGTACTGCTACAGTACCCCCCAAAAATTCGCCTCCACCCGGTTTTGAACCCGGGTCTCTTGGATGCCAAGCAGGAGCCCTTACCACTAGGGTACAGGCTCGTTGGCTATCTAATAATGATATTTGAGTTAATGATTAAATATAATGTTTTTTAGTTATTTAATTTTCCATATTGATTATGATTTATTGATTCATGATATAATATGTTGTATGTAACCCTTTCAGAGGATCTGATCTAACCCCAATTTGGTTTCCTTTCCCCAAGACATGGAGAAGGAATCATTGAATTAGTTTAAGTATGTAGAATATTTACATTGATTTTTTTTTTGTATTTTATGTTTCAAATGTAATTTTAGATTCAATTATGTATCTATTTTACCAAGACTACTAATTATTCGGTCCTTTAGGATGTTATCTCTTGTATCTAGCACCTTGTACTAAAGTAACCACTGGTTCCGTGCTACTAGGGTCGGGGTCTTTACAGTTGGTATCAAAGAAATTTTAGAATAATCCTTGGGAACTAGATTTTGGAAATAATATATTAGGTAACATAACCCTATTACTGACTTTGAGGATAATTCTATGTATATGATAATATCATAAAGTTTAGGTAAGATAGAGATTATATGGTTTTTATGAACAAGAAATCCCTTTCTAGATACTACAAGTGTAAATGGTTCTAGAATAGTTGTACCTATGTTTAATAACTTCAAAAAGGGTACATTGGGATTTTACTCAATCATAACTTGGTGCGCAACAATGGGTCTTACTATGCACCTAGTTTGACACTTTTGGGGGATATGCTTAGGTTAATTCACATTTTATTTACGTATCATTGTGAACTATTTGAATAGATAATGAAAATGAATAACCTTGGTTAATACTAAGGTATTTTCGATTAAAAAGGAGTTGTTATGATTTAGACATACAAAAAATGATTATATGGTTTTCCACTATGATTATTGTTGCTCCTACTATGATTTTTGTTTTTTATCAATGGTTGAAACCATAAGGAATCATGTTAACATTGAATATGATGGAAAATGTGGTGATTATTAGAAAATAAATGGGATGATGAATGGAGTGAAAGATATAATGATTATTCCTAAATAGTTATCATGATATATGATTATCAATCTACCAATTAACCAAGTCTCAAACTCACCAAAGAATAGAAGGTTGGAGTCTACTAAGAGCTCTAATATAGGATACTATAAAGGAAAGAATTATTTATTTCCAGATTTTATGAAATATGGAAATAGATTCCTAGTATAAAGTCTTGAAGGAAAAGTAAAATGTTTTATGTGTGGAAAATAAGGGCATAAAGAAAATAATTATTGAGGGAAAAGTAATGAGTTCAATAGAGAGAAATAAATTCCATCATAGGGATCCATTTGTAGTTTGATGTTTTAAATGTGGGGAACCTAGGTATTATCTAAGTTAATAGTCTCTTATAAAGATTTTCACCTAGACCAATAAGGACCTATAATGTAAAATGGTTAAATTATTCATGTATTGGGACTCAAGAATTATGTTGTTGAAGTAATTTTATCAATGGTATTTTGATTATAAGAATCATGAAACATCTATGGAATGTGTTAATTTTTGGAAGCATAAATGACTTCATGTAAGATTAAATTAAGATTTATAGACACCATTATGATTTTATGAGTTTAAGGTTGATCATAAGTTCAAAGTCACAAACACCCCTTTGAGGTTTTAAATGATTGAATTCCAAGATGATTAAAAGTATTTTGGTATACATTTATGGTAGTATAACCCTTGGGATTAATATGGGTTTTAATGAAAAATATATTTGGGGAATAATTCCTTTACATTATTTGTATAAAAGTTTAAAGGTATCGGCAACCTTCAAGACTAATATGATCATTGATGTTGAGTTAATTAAGATTATCTTATTTTTTAGAAAAAATAAGTTTTTTAGAAAACCTTAGTAGTTTAAAATTTATTTAATAATTAATTTTATTTGAATGATGTTCATCATATTTTGTAGAAATTTTAAGAATTTTATAAATATAAAAAGGATAATATGTATGTTGGGTGACAACCCACCACATTGAGTAAGGCCACAAGGCTTGAACCCGCAAACAAATGGAAACATGGGTGAAATGCCTACCATAGGCCTACATGATGTCTGGGTTAACATGACATCACATAAAGGATTTGAATGGTGAATACTAAGTTTATTTTAAGATATTTTTCATGGAGTTGAGGTATATATATCCCTTATTTCTAACATGTTATTTATCATAAAATATTATTTGGTAAGAACACAACTAAATTGTGAATGTTGAGGTTATGTGGGATGTGGAGTTACTTATTTATTGAATGATTTGTATTGAACTTTGTATTTAGAGATTAATATAATGGTTTATTCATTTTGTGAATTTAATTAACTTATACTAACCTTTTTTTGTTAAATTATAAAGACTAGGGGATATTTTGATATATATATTTTTTGGAGTTACTCACTTTTTTAGAATTTGATTTTAGTGCTTTATTCATGGAAACCTCATCCCAAATACTCATCATTTTAAATAAAAAATGAGATCAAAGTGTAAATTTAATAAAGGAAGAAATTATACTTTTCAAGTAAGTATATTTATTTATGTTTTTATTATTTATGGTAAATGAATTCCTTAACTCCAGGAAAATGATCTTGAAACAAATTTTTATCCTATTACCTTCATTTCTGATAAATCAATGGTATTTTAATCCATCACAAATTCATGGTTCTATGGTGGTTAAATGTCTCTAAACCATGTTCTCTATCACCCTATATTAGTTTTTGGGAATTATTTTTCTCTTCTATGTCCATATTTTCACTTCTAAGTAATGTTATCCAATTCAGAAACATAGTTTTGTGTTATTCTAGATGGCCTTCATGTTTCCCATTCCCTCCTTTTAAGAGTAAGTTTTATTAACTTTTTTTTATGATGTGGTATTTCAAAAAAATGTATTTTTAGATAGTGAACTATTATTTTTTTAGAACAATTTAAAATTCCAAGGATCCAATTTTTTAAGGTGGTATAATGTAAAACCCCGATAATTTAAAAGAAGATAGTGTTTGATAGCGTATTTGACATGCAACATCGAGCTTAAACGGCCCAAAAAATATATTGTTTAAATATGACCATTATAACCTAGCCATTAAATTGGAGGGTATTAATAGGACAAAATTAATTATGAAAAAATATCTTGTTTAAAAGTGTATAAAATAAATTTAAGGGTTATTAATTTATTAGGAATAAAAATAGAAAACATTTGAAAGTAAAAGGAATGTTTTTTCTGAAAAACTGTTTTTATGCATGAAACGTGTTATTATATTAATAAATTAAATTAAATATTAGAGACTAATTTTAATGAAATATATATATGATATATTATATTAAATATTTTTTCATTCATTTAATATTTTTGTTAGGCATGTGATAAGAATAAATCAAGTATTATACTTAAAAACTACATTTTTCTAAAAATAAGTTTCGTCGTATTCTCCACATTTATTTTAAAACTAATTTGTACCAATTTTAGAAAATTTATTTGAAAAAATAACTTCATTTTATAAATAATAATTTCAATTTTATCTAAGAGATGATTTTTGATAATTTTCTGAAAAATACTAATTTTTATTGAAAACTACCGTTCTGATTAAAGAATTTACAATGATAAATTTTGTTTTAAAATTATTTAAAAGTAAAATTAGATAAATTATATTATTATTAATCCAATTTAGTTCATTTTAATCATTTTTAATTTTGATATAAAATTTCATTATACTTATGAAAACATTTCTTTGGAAAACCGTTTTTCGACGCAACTACTAGATTAATTTTAAATTAAATTATTCCACTTATATGAATTAAATTTTGTAAAATTTATTCCATATTTTTAATTATAATAATTAATATTATATAATAAGTTCATTTTATTTTTTTTCTTAATGAATGGTTAAAACAGTGAAAATTAATTATCACAGTTAAGGTTAAAACAGGGTTACCGAGGGTTAAACAAAAATGATACAGGTTTAAATAACCTACCGACTTGTCTAATTACTTTTTTATTTTCATATATAGACCTTATATCTTATAATTTTTTATAATGATTCATTTTTTAACCCTTTAGAATGTGAAAAACATGGGTATGATTTATTCTTTTAAAAAATTCCATGTTTGTCCTCTCCCCTACTTATAAAAGGTCACCTCATATCCTCCCATATTCACAATTATAAACCCTCTTGGTTCTACAAATACATGAAAAAATTAATTACTTATTTACTTTCCCACATCCTATAGGATTTTTTTTAAAAGAAATGCAATCTAGGATGGCTTTATATATAAACCTAAAGTGGTTCTCCGAATAAGTGGTATTATTCTTAATTGAGTGTTTTTGTTTTATTTCTTCTTTCACATCATTTAAATATTATTAAAATATAATGATATAATAAAATACATATATAATAAATAATAATATTCTATTATGTTAATTTAATAACCTATATCCATCTCCTCTTCCATGAAATGTGAAACGAAACCATCGATCATGTGTACGGAGGACTACCTCCTCGCGAATTGATGTAATCCGTTTTCCATCACCACTTATCATGGATTGATATAATGATTAATTTAAAGTATATATATTTTATTTATGATATAATTATAATATTTGGAGTATAATATCACATATACCTACTTACTTTCCATTCCATGGGAATACAATAATGTCACTCATGTGTATAGCGGACTACCACCTCACGAAGCGATGTGATTCATTTTTTACTTATGATTTAAATGGGAAATATTAAGGATAAATTTAATGAATATATGAGATATATATGAAATAATAATGATTCTATAAAGGTGATTTATTATTTAATTTTCTTTTATTCCATCTATCAGAAAAAAATGGAAACAACATTCATACGTACATATGGCCTACCGTCTACATGAATCGTGTAATACATTTTTCTATCTATAACTTGTATAGATTATTATAAATAAATATTTTATGAATATATATGATTTATATATCATGATTAAAATTATATAGATAATGGAACCAGAATCAAAGTACAAGAAACAAAACTACCGAAACAAAACATACATGAAAAATGAAGTTGTTATCACCTGAAATAGCCTCCATTTTTTTACTGATTTTTGATAATACACATTTCAAGGGGTGAGGTGGAACCCTTAAAATTCCTGTAGGTGTAAGTATTACATTTCCCTATAGGAATTATAGGAATTAATTGCCTGTAGGCTTTAAACATTACATACAACCCAAACTAACTACTTAGAACTGCTCCTCCCAACATCTTCATCATGAAATCAGCTCTCCACCTTTGCATGGATATTTGGCTAGGATATCCTAGGCATGCACAAGATTTTCCCAATGGAAGGTGCCATACCCTCTCATTCTTTAAATTCGTGTAACTTCTATTGTGGTGAAATCCCCTTGCTCATCCTTCTATAGAGCTTATTCCTTGTATGTTGTCTGGTTTGCATCTGCACTAAAGGTGGCTCGAAGGCCTTGAGGTGGCCTGAAGGCCTTACTAGCCCGAATTCTTGGGTGTATTGAAGGCCTTAAAGGACTTGGGGACTAAATCGGTGGCCCGAAGGCCCAAACGGGGGCAAATTCCTAGCTGCTACACTACCAAATAGTTCCTGCTATAGTTCTCACTATAATACCTGCTACAATACTGCTATAGAGCCTGAAAATTGTACCTCTTGGATTTGATCCCGGGACACCTGGATGCACTTAAGATTCCTCACCAACCGGGTTGAGGCTCATGTGCATCACCTAAAATAGTGTTTTTAATAAATAGTTGTTAATAAAAAGAAGATAAAATGATATAAGTAAATAAAAAATGTTATTATATATATGATTATGGTTATTTAATATATATATAATAAACCAATATTTATTATATATGGGTTTTGAAAACATACGAAGGGAATCAAACCTGAGGTAAGGGTTTCTCATATCACTTTTACTTTTATCCATATTCACCAATTATTTATTTTGTGTGGTGTGTATACTGACCCTTTTATATTTTATATCATTAATCAATTTATCACAATTATATTAAAATTTTAATTTGATGTTATTTATTTCATGGGGAGGATGATTCAAAATTTACCAAAGTGTAAGGGTTTATTCCACAATCTCATCTTTATTCAGGATTATTTAAATTTAAGTCTCCCTTGGGGAAATTACTTGATATTCATATCTTAAAATCAATATATTTTATTATACTATAGTTATTCATGAAAACTTTAAGTAATAGTACCATTTTACTCTATTTGGTACTTGAAATTATTGAGAAAATGTTTTTAAGAAAGGTAGACTTCATTTCTCTCTTTGGTCAAAAATCATTTCTCTTCCAAGTCCATGTTTTCAAATATTTTTTACTATTCTCAAAATGATTTATTAAACACATTTTTAACTTTGTTTTTATTTTTATAAAATCATTTGAAAGGAATCATCTTTTTATTTTCTGAATGATTCACATTTTAACCTTTTTACAATAGTGTGGAAATAATGTTTTTTAACAGAATGTACAGAATTACCCAATGTCACGACCACCAATTTCATTAATGACTCCATTACAGGTTTTCATTATTCTTTTCAAATAAAATTTTCTCCCTAATACTCTATAAATTAACTATTTTTAAAGTTATTTTTAAAGTAAAAATGTTATTTTCCTCAAGAATGTTTTTAATGATATTTTTATGGTATTTCTATTCATCAATGACAATATCCCTTTATTTTCTTATACTATACTGGGGATATTAAATTATGATTCCATCCTTATTATTTCTCTGTATGTTTTATGGTTTATTTAACTATGTGATGTATTTACATTCAATTTATTAATCAATTTTTTGGTTTTTATCTTCCTCCTGAAACATTCACTTAATTATGACCATTTATCATTAGAATCTACACATCTTAAATATCCATATTCGTTGTATCATGGGTATGATTATTTTCTAAACTGTATACCAGTTTTACATACGGTGTATTACTAAGAATGTTTTTTTTAATAACTAGAGGGATATTGTTAGATACGTATTCTTTTCTCAATATGAATACTTATTAACAAGACATATTATTCACCAATTATGTCGATCATTAAATATATGATAAATTCCTTATAAATGTAGTGACAGGTGGTTCTTGGTTATAAATATCCCCTCAATGCATTGACAGGTCTCATGAGACAAATCAGTAAGCTGGAATTAAATGTTTTTACCCATTATTTTAAACTATATTGGCACAATGTCTTCAAGGTATAGATATAATGATTTCTGAGACCATGACTTCGAATATTAAAAATTCACTTCATTGATAATTTAGTTATTATTATCCATGAGATTATTGCATTGATATTATGCATGGATAAATTTTATTTTCAAATATTAGGTTAAATGACATTTCTATTTTACTATTTACCTTTCCAAATTAATTATTCCATATATAATGGTTTTAGTCAAGTTATTGATTAAATTTCAGGCTTTTTTAGTTATTTATATTTCCATATTGATTATGATTTATTGATTCATGATATCTTATGTTGTAGGTAACCCATACTGAGAATATGATCTCACCCTTATTTTGTTTCCTTTCCCCAGGATATGAAGAGGGAATCATTGAATGAGTACAAGGATGAAGAATATTTACCTTCATAATATTTTTTATTTTATGTTTCAAATGTAATGTGAGATTCAAGTATGTATGTATTTTTTCAATACTACTCAACTATTTGTTCCTTTGGGATGTGATCACTTGTATCTAGAACTAATGTAATAAAGTAATCACAGGCTCCATGCTACTAGGGTCAGGGTCTTAAAAATATGTGTATGAATATTGTTCTGTAACAAATAGATAGTAAATCTCTATTTATTATACAAGAGGTTTGAACACATAATATTAAGAATGATATCTGAGGTAAGGGTTTATTTCATAACCTCATTCTCATTCAGAATTGTTTATGTTTAAGTTTCTATTAAAGTAATTATATGATCTGTCTAAATTAAATCCCATCTATTTTCTTATCCTCTAGTTATTTTTAGGGCTTTCATATTCTCATTTAATTTTCCTCTCTGATACTCAAAAATTAAAAAATATTTATTTTAATATAATTTGTCTTTATTTCTCCTCTTTTAGTCAGGAATATTTTTCTTATATATACAAGTTCTTCAAAATGATTTATGGAATTATATATATATATAAATATACATTTGAGAAAGGTTATTTTTTCTACCTTTAATACCATCCAATTTATTTCTTGAGATGGATTATGATGGTGTTTTAAGGAAATTGATATGAAACCTATTTCATTCCATGGGTTAAATTAGTGATGATGGAATCATTAATGTTTACATGTTTTCCATGGAAATATTATGTATGGGTAATCATTATGAGATGATTGGGTCTGTTATAATTCTCCAATGAATTGGGTAATATTATATAGATAACTCATGATATTATGATGATATGTGTGTACATGATTTTTAATAATCTATATTTACATTTTGAAGCATGAGTGTGATTGTTTCTTTCTATTCTTAAATGATTGTGAATAGACATGATTATGAGTAGATATGTTCGTAAGATTATGATTTCTTATTCCTATGATTCCACATAACTATGTTATGAATTGTGAAATATAATTTATGATTTTGACACTCTTATTAATTATGCTTCTAAACATGCCATGATTTTGGTGTTATAATCTATGATTTTTTTCTAGGTATGGAACTTTTATGTAGATAACATGCACTTGATTATATTCTCCTACCCTTATGATAAAATTTTTCTCACTTATGATTGATATCTCCCATGTTTAACCTTATTGAGTAACTATTATCACCTTTTCTTAAGTTTCCAGTCCCTATGTTCTGAAGAAAGGTTTTAGGTGTGATATGTCTAGAATGTTACTAAATAAGAAAAACAATTATAGGAGATATTGAATATTATTCATAAATAAGATGATTATGTATCTAGTATACAAAAATTATAAACCTTTACGATTTTGGGGAATATATTACTTTGAGATGTGTTGGATATTCATCTAAAATGATGTAATATTTATGTACATAATTCTTGAGTTTCCTTAATTGTTATCATAGTAGGGTTTAATTATTTTTAGAGATTACTATTTTATGAATGTGAGGATATAACCAGATACAACCTATTATGAGTTTAAAGTGATATAAGATTAATTTAAAGTGTAATAGGTAGATAATAAGGTACATGATTTAGTACATCTTAAGAATGATTTTCATAATTATATAACTTCTTACTCTGATTATTAATATTTGACACTCACACTGAGATTTTTTTGTTTTATTAAATGGTCGAGACTAGGAGGAACCAAGTTAAAAATAGATATGTAGGTCAATATAGTGGTTTTCCTAAGGAGAAACTAACCAAATTTTAAGTTTGAGTGAACAATATTATGGTTATTCCTAACCATCTTTATCGATTTATGATTAACAAACTGAAACTATGTGTGTTTCTCAACACACTTAATAACATAAAAATGGCGATTTATATATATTTTGGTGATAAAGACCATAAACTAATGAAGTTTCAATTTTCTTCATGTCAGAAATGTGAAAATAATAACCTAGGTAAATTTATGAAAGAAATAATAAGATGTTTTATATGTGGTAAAGGAGAACATAGAGAAATAAAATATTATGGAAAATTGATGAGTTTGGTAAATACTATAGAGGTGAATAAATTTATCCTCAAGGTATTAATTAATTTTTTTAAATTTGGATAGTATGTTAAATATGAAAATCTATTCCCTCAGAGGGAATCCTGTGAAGGGGATCAGTAAGATCATAAGAATAAAACTTTACCAAGTTCATGTGATGAATATGAAGAAACTAAAAATACCATATGAAAGAAAGATGAATTATGTAATAATATGAAAAATATTAGTTAAAGTTATTATAACGTATTTCTAATGATTGAAGTATCTATATATAGGGTTTCGAGAGTTGCGATTTAAAGGTATTTTATTTTAAGGGTTGAAAAATTTAAGGATTATCATATGTTTAAATTCATTTATACCCTTATGAAGTTCTTTGTGATTGGAGATTAATATGATTAAGGATCCTTTGGGAGACACTTATTTAGTTTTAATATATAATTGACATATATGTAATGATTAAATTTATCATGTGTTTTAGTAAAAATATTATTTAATTATGAATGTTATAAGTTGAAAGGAATTGATAAAATTGATGGTTAACATGATCTTTATTATTGAGGTAATTATGGTTAATTGGGATAAAGGGTAATTATATTTTGGGAATGTTATTTTATTAAGAATAATTCAAATTTATTGTCTAATATGTAATTTTAGTTCAAAGTGGTTAGTATTATAAAAATTGGGTTAAATTTTGAAAGCACATATGATTTTATTGGGGTGATTTAATAAAATATGTGATTTAGTCATATACATCATTTTTATGTGACTTTTTGAGTTATTATATTCATTTGGGGATAAATTTTAAGTTGATCTTGGAAAAATTAGTGATCAAATACTTCTAATTTTTTGGATTTTGGATTTGGTCATATATATTTTGGAAGGGTTTTAAGGATAATTGTTTATGGAATGGTTTATGTTGAACCTTGGGTGTTATTGTTGAGGTTTTAAATATTTATGTATTATTTCTTAATATGAATATTTATTAATATTGGATAACTTGTTCCAACCAATTTGGTTTTGGTAAATATTTATATATAGGTGGAATGTATTTCATTTTTGTGTGTGGATATTATGATCCATTGAAATTTAATTTTAGTTCTATATGCATGAAAAATTCATCATAGTTGTTTATCATATGGTATATAAGATGAAATAGGGACAAAAAACTACCTAAATTATGGTCAAAGGATGAAATTATGATTATGGTATGAAAAAAAATCAAGTAAGTATGTTTTCTCATATTCTCTACCTTGGTTGTAATTGAATTCCTCAACTCAAGTTAGTGGAAGATGAATCTATCGAGTATTATGTGGAATGTATTTCCCTACTATCAGGTATGTTTTTGGAAACTCATGAGTCTTATAGTGATATATACTTGGTTTTATAAATCCTTAATTAGTAAATACTAAATTTCCTAGTAGTTATATAGAAATTAATTATCATGATAGAATATACATTAGATTTTATCATTATGTCCTCACACACTATTTTTGCAAGTGAAAACTAAAATTGTAAAGGTTAAATTTATTTAATGGGGTTAGAATGTAACAGCCCAATATTTAAGAATATATTGAACTTTAAATAAATTTTAAGTTTTTGATATATTTCTTTACACGCAACATTGAACTTAAATGAACTGCAGTATACTATATAAGTATTATTATTTAAATATGACAGTAATGACCTAGACATTGGTTTAGAGGATATAAATAAAAGATACCACATTTTTAAATATATGTTGAAAATTTTACCTTATTCAAATTTATTTATTAGTTCCTTGAAAATAAGTACTCAATTTCGAATGAAAAGAATTATGAATAGTTATGGTTTAAAAGGGTAATTTTTTTATAAAAGTTATTTTTCTATATATTTGATATTTTCATTTAAAGACTACATTTATGAATTTTAATTTTATGAAATTAAAATTATTTTCTGATTAATCATATTTAATTTTTATTAGGGTAAATTTTTGGTATTTTTCTAAAAGGATTTATTTTTGAGTGAATGGTGAAAAATATCAATTTTTGAAAAAATATCATTTCTTCTATTTAATCCAATTAATTTAAAAGTACCATTATACATTTAATTTCTTTTAAATTCACATAATATTAATTTTATTAAACATAATAAAATTAATCCCATATGGATTAGTATTATATTTGATTTCTTTATAAGTTTAATTTCATGCTTAAAATGAATTTTACAAAAAATGGTTTTTTGTTGTGTTTTTGCAAACTCATATAAAAAGTAAATTTTTTCTATTAAAGAAATTAAATAATATAAAATTGTTTTCATATTTTTAATCATAATTTTAAAATTATTTAATAAAGTTAATTTTTTAGTCATAATGAATAGTGACCATTGTAAAAGCTTGTCATCGTGATAATGTGTAAAACATGTTAACTAAGGTTAAAAATATGGAATAAGGACTACAAATCAACCCCAAAAAATTACTTTATTTCATTATATGAGTTTAATTCAACCATAACCATCCTATATTCTAGATATAGATAAAAATTGTATATTAATGATTATATAAGATAAAATTAATTAATAATAAACTATATTTATGATAAAAATTTATTTTTAATTTTTAGATATGGTATAATCACTTTGAAGTCTTATGAAAGGAAGACACAATGATTGTGAAAGTAGTAGAAAAACAGAATAAATGGTTTTAAAAGTAATAAAAGTAATATATTTTGGATGTATTAGGGTGTTCTAAGAATTTAATGTATAATTATAAGTAATTATTGATGGTGATAGTATTTATATTATAATTCCATTTTTATATTGATTCACTTAAAGACAATATATGTGAATAGTCATGAAAATGACTTTGATTGGTATTTAATGTTTAAAAATTATTTTTAAATCCTAATAAAATTATAAAAAATACTATATTAACTGAATTAAATGGTAAAGTCTTTATACCATCACACATGGTTCATATATTTTCCCCTTTAAATTTTTAAAATTACTTTCAAGACTGTAAATATTGAATTTTTGTTACAACGGTTAAGATTAAATAGGGACAACATGTGGATTAAAAAAGAAAATAAGGTCTAAATGACACCTAAACCTATCTAGAATTAATTGGATGATTAAATTATTAATTTAACCTCAATATATTATAATATGTGGTAGTTTGGACCCATTTTACACGAGTAAGATGTATATTATATATTAATGTTTCAAGTATTAATAATTTTTCCACCCACCTCACTTATAAAAGGGTTCATCATATCCTTCTCTTGCTCACACCATTTTATCCATTTATATTGTCCAATAACTGACAAAATAACTTCCTATATTCCTTCCCCATGTCCTATATGTTATTTTATTCCCAAAACTCCATCCTTTGAAGCCTTAAGTTGTAAGTGAAAAGCGGTTTTCCAAAGAAGAGGTATAACTCTTAACCGAGTGTTTCTATGTTTATTTATTCTTCAAAATCATATAAATATTATATAAACATGATGATATAATAAAATCAGTATCTTAAAATTAATTAAATTTTATTATTTTTATGTTATAACCCTTTTTTATCTCATTTTCCATGAAAGAAACTCTTGTGTTTACGTACGGACTATCATCTCTAGGAAGCGATGTATTTTATTTTCCATCACCTCCTTTCGTGACTGATAATTATGACGTGTTTAATGTTAATATATGATATTTATTACATATTTATTATTTTTTAATTATGATATATTATCTACCGTCTTACCTTCACATCCATTGGAAAATGATAATGTCGCTAGTGGATACTTGTAGACTACCACATCCATGAAGCGATATGATTAATTTTTAATTTCCTCATTACATGGATGGTTATAAGGATATATTTAATAAAGATATTATATATATATATAATAATTATATAATTTTTTTCATCCATTAAAAAGTGGAAACATAACTCGTGTTTACGTATATATTATCGTCTCCATAATGTTATATAATTCGTTTTTCATAACCACCATATATAGTTGGTTATAAATGTTATATAATAAATTAATATGATAATTATTACATGATTAATATAATGGGGATGATGAACCCATGACTAAGGTTCAAGTACCTGAACTGTCGAACTGAAACATACAAGGAAAACGAACAAGTTTTTACTTGAATTTTCAATTTAATGAAGTATTTTTAATAAATGGTTAATTGGAAATTATAAAGGAAATATATATATCAATATATGTATGAATATGGTTATGGAATATATTTATAATAAATCTATATTTATTATATATGTGTTTTGAATATGCATGAAGCAGGATGAGACTTGTGGTAAGGTTTTATTCCATAATATCATTCTCTTTTAGGGGTGTTTATGTTTAAGTTTCTTTTAAGGTAATTATAAGATCTTTATCACTTGAACCCCATTTATTTTCTTCTCAACTGATTATTTCTAGGGTTTTAATTTTTTTCCTTTCATTTTCCTCTCTTTGATACTCAAAATGACTAAAATAATTATTTTAAGAGAATACGGCCTTAATTCTCCCCTTTTGGTCATGAATGTTTTTCTTCCATGTCCATGTTCTTCAAAATATTTTATGGAAGATTTTATCTATACATAAAATTTTAAGAAGGATTATTTTTGATACATTTTAATTTATTTATAAATTATTAGAAGGAATAATTTCAAAGGCTTTACAGACAAAACTTTTGACTTTTTGTAAAAGTGTGAAAGGAATATTTTCTTTTAACTTATACGGCATGAGAGGATTTCTTATTAATATGGTATTTAATTATTAATGAATATTTATTTACAAGTTTTAAAGGTTTTATGAAGAAATTATTATTCCTATTTTTTCTAGAAATTTTAGTTTTAAAAGTTACCAAAATAAAATGGACGTTTTCTCTTAATTTTCAAAGAGTATTTTAAATGATTTTATAAAAGATAGTTTTCGTATATGCCTGAAAACTTTAAGTATTATTTTATTTCACTGAGGATATGTTCTTATGATACCATCCACTTAATTTATTTGGTTGTATTATGATGATTTTTAAGTAAATTGATAAGAAACCCATTTATTTCCATAGATTAAATAAGTGATTATGAAACCATGAATATTTCCATGTTTTCTATAGAAAGCTTATGTATAGGTTATCATTATGAGATAGTTGGGTCCTTTATATTTGTCCAACGCATTGGATAATGTGATATAGATATCTCATTAGGTTATTATGATAAGTGTTAACATGATTTCAAATAATCTATGTTCACATTTTGATTCATGATTATGATTGATTTGAGCTAAACTTACAAGATTATGTGTGGTCATGATTATGAGTAGCTATGTTCACAAGATTATAATTTCCAATACATATTATTACACATGCCTTTGTTATGAATTTTAATTTTTATTTATTCTTTGACACCATTATTGATCACATTTTAGGATATTCCATGATTTTTTTGTTATGATCTAATATTTTTTATATGAACCTTTTATGTAGATAACATGTACCTGATTATATTATCACATCCTTATGATTATCTTATGCTTAATTATTAATGATATATCCCATGTTTACCCTTACTATGATTTTTTACTCATCCTATATTATGTTTCCCTTCCCCGGGTTCTGGTGGATGGTTTTATGTATGATATGTCTAAAAGGTTGCTAAATATGAATAATGTTTATGGGAGATATTGAAGATTGTTCATAAATATGTTGATTATCTATATAATCTCCAAATACACTAATCATTTATGGTTATAGGGAACATATTACTATGATATGTATTAAATATTCATCTAAAATGATGTAATATTTATTTATGTAATACTTGGTTCCCCTCAATTGTATCCAAGCATAAATTATTTATTTTTATAGATTATGTTTTGTTGAATATAAGGATACAACATAAGAAAACATTTGATAAGTTTAAAGTTAATTAGGATAAACCTTAATTTCCATAGGTTGATAATAAGGTTTCATAATTTAATACATCTTAAGAAATATTTTCGTTATTATATAACTCCTTACTCTAATTATTATTTTTTGACACTCACACTAAGATTTTTGGTTTTAGTAAATGGTTAGAACAAGAAGGAACCAAGTTAAAAAAGGTTATGGAGGATAATGTGGTGGTTATATTAATGAGAAACCAATCAAAATATATATTGGAATGAGATTTTTTATGGTTATACCTCAGAAGCTATCTCAATTTATGATTAACAACCTAAAACTAGGTGAGTTTATTGGCATGCCTAATATTTAGTTTGATGGGATTTTAGGTAATGAATACCATGGAGGAAAGAAGGTTTAATTTTCTTCATATGATGAATGTGGAAAGTAGAGGCCAAAGAAATTTCTCAAAGGAACAAGAAGATGATTCATATGTAATAAAGCAGGATGATAAGCAAAAAACTTCCAAGGAAAAATTATGAGTTCAATTAACTCTAAAGAGTGGAATAATGTTATCCCAAAGTTATAAATTAAATTTCTTAAATATGGAGAGTATGATCACTATGAAAATTGATTACCTAGGAGGAAATCCTATGAAGGGTATTATCAAGATCGCAAGAATAAAGGTTTACCAAAATCATATACTAAAGATGAAGAAACTATAAATAACATATAAGGGGAAGAAATTATTAAGGAATAATATGGTAAAGATTACTTAATGGTTTATAAATGAGGTAAAATGATTCAATTATCTACGTATAGGGTTTCATGAGTTATAATATAATGGAATTATACTTAATGATTGATAAATTTAATAATCTTCACATGTTTAAAGTAATTCATACCCTTTTGAAGTTTAATGTGATGGTAGTTTAAGAAGATTAATGATACTTTAAGAGACACTTATTGAGTTTTAATAGATGATTGATGTATATGTAACCCTTAAATTTATTATGTGTTTTAGTAAAATGGTTTTCTTGAGGAATAAAGATATAATTTAAATGATATTGATAACCTTAAAGGTTAACAAGATATTTTATATTGATGTAATTATAGATAATTGTGGTAAAAGGTTATCATATTTTGGGAACATTATTGGATTAAGGTTAGGAGAATTTTATTAGAGAATATGAAATTTTATGTCAAATTGTTAATATTATAAAACTTGATTTAAAATTTAGAATAGAAAATAATTTTATTGTGATGATTTAAGATAATATATGATTAAGGCATATATATACTTAGTATCTGACTTCATGGGAGATTAATGTTGTTTAGGGATAAATGATAATTTGATCTTAGAAAAATATGTGATAAAATATTTCTTATTTTTGGATTTTGAATTTGGTCAGACATATTTTGGAAGATTTTTAAGGATAATTGTTTATGGAATGGTTTAAGCTGATCCTTAGGTGAAAATTTTAAGGTTTTGGAGATTAATGTATTATTTATTTATATGAATATTTATTCAAATTGGATAACATATGCTAACCATTTTGGTTTTGATAAATATATAAAGATATGAGGAAATACTTGTAACTATTTTTTGGGTCTTATAATCAGTTAAAAGTTAGTTTTACTACTTTATACATGAAAAATTTATCATAATTATTTTTCATATAGAATGTGAGATGAATAAGGGACGTAAAAATGCTAAAAAAATATTAAAATGATAAAATTATTCTTATGGTGTATAAATAAATCAAGTAATTACTTTCTCTCATATTCTCTACCTTGATGGTTAATGAATTCCTCCATTCAAGTAAGAGGAAGATAAATCTATTTAGTCTTATGTTGTAAGTACCATTAAACTATCAAAGAATATTTTTATAAACTCATGAATATTATAATGATACATAATTGGTTTTAGAAAAACATAATTAGTAAATAATAATTTCCCAAGTAGTGTCATAGAAATCAATTATCATGATAGAATCTACATTAGATTTTAGTACTATATCCTGATACACTATTTCTAGTAAGTGATAATTAAAATAAAAAGGGTGAAATTTATTTAAAGGGTTATAATGCAACACCCTGATATTTTATAATATATATATATATAAATAAATAAATTTTAAGTATTTGATATCTTTACACACAACATCAAGCTTAAATGAACTATGGTATACTATAGAAATGTTATTATTTAAATATGGTAATTATAACCTAGTTGTTGGTTTATATGGTATGAATAAAAATAACCATATTAATAAATATATGTTTAGATTTTTTTTCCTTATCCAAATTTATGGATTATTTTCTATGATATAAGTAATTTATTTTGAATGATAAGAATTACAAACAGTTAAGGCTTAAAAGGGTCATTTTTCTATAAAAGCATTTTTTCTGTATATTTTTTGTTTTCATTTAAAAGTTAAATATATAAATTTTAGAATTTTAATTTGATTAAATTAATTCATTTCGTATTAATTATATTAAATTTATCTTAGGGTATTTTTTTTATTTTTTTGAAAAGATTGATCTTTAAGTGAATAATGAAATATTCTGATTTTTACAAGTCATTTATTTTATTTAAATCAAGTAGTTTAAAATTCAAACTGTATTTTAATTTTTTAAAAGTAAAATAAAATTAATTTTATTAAATATAATCTTATTAATTCCATATAAATAATTATTATATTTTATTTTGGTATAAGTTCATTTTTATTCTTAAAATCATTTTTTTTTTCTAAAAATGGTTTTTCTTCGCATTTTGTGAACTTATATTAAAAGTAAATTTTACCAGTTATAGAAATTAAATATTATAAAATTTATTCCATGTTTGGAATCAAAAAATTAAAATTTAATAATAATTTTCAAATAATTTTTTTCATAAATAATAGCAACCGTGGTAAAAGTTTTTCGTCATAGTAATGGGTAAAACAGGCTAATTAAGGCTAAAACTATGGGATAAGATCTCAAAATCAATTGAAAACATGAATTAAACTAATTGTGTGAGTGTAATTATACCATAACCATTCTATATTCAATAAAATAACATTTTTGGTTTCACTTGACTTCGGTTACAACCTTTATGTTATTTTAAGTTAAGAATAGTTATAAAATATCACTCTCTATCACATATTCTGTTATCTTGAGATGGATATACATAAAAGTGAAATATGAATGAATATAGAAGATATAATTTATTAATAATAAATTATATTTATGGTATTTAATTATTTTTAATTCCTATAGATTGTACCACTGCCTCTAAAACTTACGCAGCGTTGACGCAGTGCTTGTGCAAGCAGTAGAGAAATCAAATAAATAATGCTAAAAACACTAAATGTAATGTTTTTTTGATTTATTATGGTGTTAAAAAATTGTATTGAAAAATTATAAGGTATTTGTGTTGGAGATATTATTTATATTCTAATTTCATTTCCATATTTTTTTATTTAAATTCAACATAATTGAATAGTCATGAAAAGGACATTAAATGACATTTAATGTTTAAAATTATTTTTAAGTCATTATAAAATCATAAAAATACTATCTTGAATCAAGAAAATAGTGTGTTTTTTATATTATCATAATTTTTTTATATATTTTCCACTTTAAAATTTTAAAATTACTTTCATGATGCTTAATGATTTAAAATCTTTCTACAATGATTAAAGTTAAATATGATTAATGAGGGGGTTAAACCAAAATATAATGATTAAAATGACACCTAAACCTATATAAAATTGGTTTTTTATTATATTTAGAATTAATACTAATTATATTCAAATATAATTATTTTTAACAATTTTAAATGAGTAATACATATATATTATATATTAATGTTTCAAGTATTTACAAGTTTTACACCCTCCACACTTGTAATAGGGAACCTACTATCCTATCTTTATCATACCATTTGAGCCACTTAAATAAGCCATGAACTACCTAGATACCTTTATATATTCATTCTCTATATACTATAGATTTTTTTATTCTCCAAATACCATATTTTTAAGGCTTAAGGTGCAAGACAAAGGAAGTTTCCAAAGAAGAGGTATAACTCTTAAGTGAGTGTTTCCATGATTATTTATTCTTCTACCTCATTTAAATATTCTATAAACATGATTATTTAGTAAAATAAGTATCTTCCATATACTTATTTTTTATTATGTTTATTATGTAACCCCTTTAAATCTCATCTTACATTTAATGGGAAATGAAATCATTACTAGTGCATGTGTACAGACTACCATCTCCATGAAATGATTATTTATTTTTCCATAACCACCTTTTATGGATGGTTATTATGACAGATTTAATGTTAATATATGATATTTAGGACATATTTATGATTATTTAAATATAATATATGATCTATCTTCTTTCCTTACTATCCACTGTAAAATGATACCAATGTTTGTGTGTATGTGTGGACTACCACCTCCCTTAAGCGGTGTGATTTGTTTTTCATTTACTCTTTACATAGAAAGTAATAAGGATAGATTTAATGAATATATATGATATATATAATAAAATTATGATTATATTAAGGTGAATTATTATTTACCCTCCTTTAATTACATCCATTGAAAAGTGAATACGTCGCTTGTGCGTACTTACAGACTACCATCTCCATGAAGTGATGTAATTAATTTTTCATCACCACAATATATGGTTGTTATAAAGGTTTATATAATGAAAAAATATAATAATTATTAAATTATTAATATTAATTATCTGATTAAATAATAAAAAATGTGTAAGTAATGGAACCATTGAACCAAAACATGCATGTAAAATGAACCATTTTTCTCCTGAATGTTCATTTTAATGAAGAATTGCTAATAAATGAGGAATTGGTAATTATAAGGTAATGATATATTGTAATATATTTATGAATATGGTTTTATAATATATTTATAATGAATATATATTTATTATAAAATATTTTTTAACATGTATGAAGCTGGATGAGACTTGAGGTATGAGTTTATTTTACAATGTTATTCTCATTTAGGATTGTTTATGTTGAAGTTTTTATTGAGGTAATTATATGATATTTTTTACTTAAACCCCATATATTTTATTCAAATCTATTTATTTATATTTTTTCATGATTTCATTTCATTTTTATCTCATTGATACTCAAAAATACCAAAACAATGAATTTAAGTTAATCTAACCTTATTTCTTCTCTTTTGGTTGAAAATGTTTTTCTTCCATGTCCTTGTTCTTAAAAATGTTTTAAGGATTTTTTTTATTTATACATAATTATTTATAAAGGTTATTTTTTCTTCCTTTTAATTTATTCAAAAATTATTAAAATGAATCTTTTCAATGGTTTTACATATGACCCACTTTTACTTTTTACAAAAGTATGAAAGGAATGTTTTCCTTCAACTTATATGATATGAGAGGATTTTACAATAGACATGTATTTCATTATTCATGAATAATAATTCCTAATTTTAAGATATATTATAAATAAAATATTATTCCCATTTTTTAGGTGACTTTTTTTAAACGTTTCCAAAATAAAAGGGATTTTTTATCTTTTTTTTAAATTGTGTTTTAAATGCTTTTATAAGAGAGATTTTTAATCTATGTAAGATTACTTTAAGGGTGGTTATGTTTCACTAAGGATATGATCTTATGATACCATCCACTTTATTTCTTGGTATGGCTTATGAATTTATTTTAAGGATATTTATATAAAACATTTTTCTTTCTGTGGGTTAAATAGTGATTACAGAATCATCAATATTTCCTTGTTTTCTATAGTAATCTTATGTATGTGTTTCTATTATGAGATAGATGTGTCCATTATAGACCTATAATTTATTGGGTAATGTGATATAGATATCTCATTAGGTGATGATGATAAGTGAGTATATTATTTCTAATAAGCTATATTCACATTTTGATGCATGAGTACAATTACCTCTATCTATGCTCAAAATTATATGTGTGGGAATGATTGTGAGTAACTATGTTCACAAGATTAAGATTTCATATGATTATAATGAAACATTCCTTTATTGTGACTCATGAATGATTATTTATACTTTGACACAATTATTGATCATTCTTCTAGATATGTCATGATTTTGGTTTTATGATATGTGTTTTTTTGTATGAATATTTTATGTATAAAACATGAAATTGATTATGTTAGTATACCCTTATGATCATATTATTCTCACATATGATTAATATATCCAATTTTTACCCTTAATGAGATTCTAATCACACCCTCATATCTAAATCAAGGTTCTAAATGTGATATGTGTAGAATGTTACTAAATATATATAATTCTTATAGGAGATGTTGAACATTATTCATAAATAAGTTTATTATATATCTATTCTAAAAATACACTGCAACTTTACACTTCTGTGGAATATACTACTTTTATACATATTGAATATTCATCTAAAATGATACAATATTTACATATTAAAGATTGATTCAACTTAGTTGGAATCAGAGTTGGGTTTATTTGTTTTGGAAGACCAGGTTTTTATTAATATGAGGATATAACCAAATAAAACCAACGATGAGTTTAAATTGATATAGGATAAACCTAATGTGTCATCAGTTCATAAGAAGTATTCACAATTCAAGATATAATTATAATGATTTTCATGATTATATAACTCAATACTCTAATATTTATTATTTGACACTCACAATATGCTTTTTGGTATTAGTAAATGTCTAAAACTAGAAGTAACCAAATTAAAAATAGGTATGGAAGATAATATATTGGTTGTCTGAATGTGAAACCTATTAGGATAGATGCTGGAGTGAAACATATTTTGGTCATGCATGACTATCTATCTTGATTTATGATTAATAGCCTAAAATTAGGTGAGTTTCTTAACATGCCTAATAAAAAAATGTAGTTTCATGGGATTTTAGGTTTTCATGACCCACTCCCTCTAAAGGTACCCCATGGGTTGGAAATGATGGAAGAGAGATAATGAAACATGAGTTCCTCCTACAGTTGGCCCCAGGATAGTGTTATATATTACCTAGTAATGTTGGGTTTGTGTCAAATATCACCCATAGTTGAGAATGTGATATATGGTGGGGGGTCATGTGTGGTAGTATGACGGTATGAGTTTAGTGTTCTTCATGTTCATGATACTTTACTACCCTATATATGAGATGTAGTTGTGAGTATGAGTTTATAATTCATTTATTATCAATGTTAGCACCAAATTATAGACCATGTATGAAATTGGGGTAAGTGGAGATAAATCATGACCCACATCATATGTTAACAAACATGTGATGAGATATTCCTAGAAGGGATACAAGAAAAATATGTTTTATGTTGGGGCATAAGAAAGTAAAATAAGTGGGGAAGAAATTTTAGGTCACCTTTGTTTTGTAATACTTGATGATATGTTACTATATTGGATGTGTTATATGGTGAGTGATCTATGATGAGGTTGAGATTGGTTACTTGACCTATTTAGGCACATATTGGTTATGATGTTTGTTCATTGGTGAATTAGTATAATATTTTCACATGTTCATGATAGACCCTGGGTATGATCCTACTAAGTATATAGGTTATGCTCACCCTACATATACATAAGCATTTTTTCAAGTCTCTAGGAGAGTTTCAAGGACCGATATGGATATTACTTGCTTGGTTTTGGAAATATTATTAAGTTACGCCATTGGTAATGGAATTGGTATTTACTTGGATAATTTTATCTATATTTGGTGATTTTTTTCATTCATTGTGGGGTGGTTTTGTTTTAATTTTATATTATGTGATGGAGTATATTTATGGTTGATTTATCCTATCTCATTATCCTTATTATTCATGAGGTTAATGACTTATATATGTGATATTTTTATACCATCAACATAAGTTAACAACCCAGGACCTACTGGAGGTGGTATTTGAAGGGTCATTATATCTCTTCCTTTATTGTTGTCCAAGGAGGGGTACCATTGAAGTGATGGGATCATGAAAGAGTGGTATCAAATGTTTAGTTTGATGGATTTAATTGAGTTTGGAGTTAGGACCCATGAGGATTTCATGGGTCGGTCGGAAAACAATTCCATTTTATCTTGGTATGTGACATAGGATAGGGATACTAGCTAGAATATGGGATTTTAGGTCCCCTATGAACTGATGAGAGTAGAATACCCAAGTGATGTGGTTTCACTTATTGGATATAGACATAGGATAGGTTCATGCATCATACTTGTTTGTATTAATTTTTGAATTAGGGTAAATTTAGGGAAATAAATGAAAACTAATTATATGAAATTTGATAAAATTCCATGTATTGGGCATAGGGATTCTCATTGTTTCTTAGGAATGGGTCCTGGTCATCATCTATATATAGTTTAGGCATTGGAGGTTTACTAGGTTTATCTGGTTGATCATTATAGGATTGATCTGATAGAGGAGAATGAGGGATAAAAGAGGGCCTTACATTCCTTTTAGTGTAAGATCATAGGGAAATGTGATGGGGGAATCTATGATATGGAGACATAGCACTGGTTGGAAGATCTTGATATTGATTTCCATCTAATTCTAGATAAGACTAAGTTTTTAGTATCATTTTTAGTTAGTCATATATAAGAAGATGAGAGGTAGGGGTTGAAATTTTATCTTAGTCATTAGAAGGAGGAAAATATTTCATGGGATAAATATCAGGAGGATTTTTATCTCGAGTTATTTTCAATGATGATGAAGGTAGAAAAGTGGCAGGAGACACTTTCTCTCCATAAAGGAATCCTAAGTGTCTAGGAACATGGGATCAAGTTCAAGGACCTTCTAAATTTTTTCACTAATGTATTTTCATGCAAGGAGACCTGATCATGGTTCTTATAGGAGGTGTTGTTCCCAACGATCAGTTATATAATCACCTCATGTATGTTTCCTATGTATTTGTAGGTGTGGTAGAAGGTAGAGGTTACCGAGTGAATTTTTCTCTAGGTAGTGACCCTTGAGGGAGTGTCCAGTAGGTAATCTTGATAAGAAGGGCTTCTGGTAGTGGATCATGAATGTATAGATAGTCATGGTTTTTTCAAGTAGGTAACTAACCTCGGAAGAAAGTTTCATACTAGTTTGGGTCTAGTGGATCCCATGTGTCTTTTAGGGGTTTTCATATTCCTGATACAACTGTAGGGGGAATATACACTGCCAAGATAATTTTATGATAACTTAGGGAGGAAAGTATCATAAAATCATTTAGTCCCCTTTTTACTAGTCTTAGTAGTTTTATTGAAGGATGAATCGGCTACAAGGACCACCAATGTTTTTTCATTAGCCGAGGTAGATGGTGTTGGAAGGGGAAACCTTATGATAATTCAATTCCTTAGGAATCTAGGCCTAAGCACTTTAATGGAGAACACTATTAAATAGGTAAAGTAGATGGGTGTGGGAAGATGCATTCAATTGAGGTTATAGTGTTAGTAAGGTCAGAGGTTGTCTATGGAATGATCTATTTATCATCTTACCTAGTTTCTACCTTGTTTGATTTGAGAGAATTTCACTCCTTAGTTTCTTCTACTTTTTTTGTGCTTTGGTATTTAATTTAGAGAGACTTCCCAATCCCCTAGTGTTATCCACACTCATTATAGTTCAAGATGCTTTTTTTATATGTATCAGGGATGTAGACTGGTAATGGGTCTACACCTGTCAATGGGGGTTTATGTTTTTGAAACTGATATATCCATAATATGTTATCCTTAGAATGGATTTCATGTATTCCATGTGTATAGTCATTGATTTATTTCAGGGGATAATTCTATTATCAGATGTAGAGGGCCAACGAGTGGCATTTTTTGGTGATCATAGTTATCAAATGGGTGGTAGGAAAGTGGAGGCACTTTTATCTCAGTTGAAAGATCTATCAATGGAAGTTTATTAAAGGTATGTTTTTGAGGTTTTATAAGAGTTCTTGGATGTTTTATTGATTAGGTTATAATACTACCCCTTGATGAAATTTCTAGTTTGGGATATATTTTCAATTGGGTGCATCTCTAATTATGGTGGATCCATATGAAATAGTTCCTATGGAGCTATGTGATTCGATTCTACAAGTTGATGATCTGATGCTGATGGGTTTTATTTGACCCAGTGTATCTCCTTGGGGTTTCATGGTGTTGTTTTCTAATAAAACAGATGGTATTCTAACATTTTTTATTGATTACTAGAGGTTGAATCAGGTGACAGTCAAGAACTGTTACCCTTTTTGAGGATCAATTATCTTTTTGACCAGCTTAAGGGAGATAATTTTTTTTCAAAGATCAATTTGTGGTTAGGATATCACTAGATGAGGTTAAAGTATGAGGATATCTTAAATACTACCTTAAAATGTTAGTATGAGAACTTTGATTTTAATGAACCATCAATTTTCATGGGGATTATGAAATCTATGTTCCATGTGTTCATGGACCCATTCATAGTCATTTTCATTGATTACATCTTGATATAATCTAATTCATATATGAACAATACTGATCAAATAAAAGATATTGTGTATGTCCTTCAACACCATCAGCTATATGAAAAGTTTTCCAAGTGAATGCTATCAATGTGAGAGGTTTATTTCATTAGAAACATGGTGTTTTAGTAGGGTGTGGTCATGGACCCATCAAAGATCAAGGATTTTGGTTCATGGGAAGTACCCAATATCATGGCATAAGTTCATGGTTTCTCTTGGCATTATAGGCTATTATTGTAGTATTGTATCTATTTTCTCTTGGATTTCAGTCCCACTAAAAGCTTTGACCTAGAAGGACCTGAAATTTTTATGGAATGATTAGAATCAGGTGGCATTCGGCTACCTGAATGATAGATTGGCCAATTCCCCCTTGATTTAGTTTCCTGAGGAGGGTGTAAAGTTTGAGGTGTTTCATGACACATCTCATCTAGGTTTGGGTATTAATGTAGTATAGGTACGTGATCTCTTATGAGTCTAGGTAGTTATTTATCTATAATAATAACTACCACACTAATGATTTGGAGTTGAAAAAAGTTGTGTTTATGATGAAGTTGTGGAGAAATTACCTCATCAGTGATAAATTTGTGCTTTTCATGGACCACAAGAGCCTAAAATATGTTTTATATGAAATATTTTTTAACCTTTACTATTGGAGGTATATGGATATTCAATGGGATTGTGATTTTTAGATCTATTACACCTCATGAAATGGGAATGTGGTTATCGATGCACTGATTTGGAAGTCCTAAGGGGATGTGGTTTGGGAGTCCATGGATGTTTGAAAAGTGATGGAGGATCTTTCAATGATGTATCTTTAAAGTGAGGAAGTCAGTGGAAGATGTTTTATTTATCATATGATAGTGTATTCATCTCTTATATATCTTATTAATAAGTTTTTTTGGGGAGAATTAGAGGTAGAGGTGATGCAAGACCATGTTGTCCATGTTGATGCTTCATATGGTAGTCATAGGATGGTCAGAATTAGATTTTTTTAGTGGTGGTTCTTTCTTCCACTTTTAACGTGAAAGTGAGTTATATATGATTTTCACATCTCAACCTTAGTTTTATATCTTGGTGTTTCTAAGATATATCATGGATTGAATAGGTAACTTTGGTGGCCCTTGATGAAGTGGTCGATGGCATGGTTCATGGTTTGTTACTTGGTTTTCCAACAGGTGAAAGACGAACACTATTTTTCAGTAGGGTTGTTAAAGACATTGGATGTAATTGAGTTTAAATGAGAGGAAATTTATATAGATTTATTCATTATGTTACCCTAGGCACCAAGTGGTTTTGGTGTAGATTGGGTGATAGTGGATTGACTGATGAAGTTGGATCAATTTCTAGTGATCTTTGAATCAAGTGTTGGGGATGTTTTGTAAAGGAAGTATATGGATGATGTGGATATGATTCACATGGTACTAAGGAATATCATCTCTAATCAGAATCCAAATTTTACCACACATTTTTATGGGATTATAGCATGCCTTTGGCTCCCAATTTCACTTTGTCACTGGTTTTCACCCTTTGATAGATGGGCAGATGGAGCTGACCATCCAAAAATTGGAGGATATTTTACAAGCCTATATACTAGATTTTGAAAAATCATGGGTAAATCACCTACCCTTTGTTGATTTCTCCTAAAAAAAGTTATTAATAATCTACTAGAATAGATTTTTTGATCAGTTACATAGGTATTCATGTTGAACCTTGTTTTGTGGGATAGATTTTGGGGACTCATAGGTTCTTTCTCCTGATATAATGTAGAGATTGAACCAAAAGATCTAGTTAGTATAAGATTAGATATGAGTGGTAGAGTACCATTAAAAGTCCCTTGTTAATTAAAGACAGAGGCCCATAGAGTTTGAGTTTAGAGACTATGTGTTCTTGATAGTCTCTCCTCATTGGGGGAAGCATATGTTTAGTAGAGGGAGTAAGATATCTCTCTAGTTTTTTGGGCCTTGTGAGATTTTGGGGCTCGTTGGAGAGGTGGTATATTGGTTAGTGTTTCTATCATGGATGGAAAAGATCCATAACATCTTTTATGTGTCCCATCTTCTTTGATATCTTCACAATGACTTCTATGTCATTGACTGGGGAAATTTAGATATCAAGTATGATGTGAAATTCGTGAAGTATCTAGAAGATATCCAAGATCATAAAGAATTTTTTTTTCATGGGAAAACAATCCCCTAGTTTGTGTGCGATGAAGGAATTTTTCCTTGGAGGAGAGTACATGGTAGTGTTATATGCATATGTGTGCCCAGTAATCGAGGTTGTTTTGAGTTTTTATTTATTCTTTTTTTCTTTGATGATGTGATGTTTGGATGTTACTTATTTTTTAGATGTGTTGTATTCCCTTTCTAATTATGTTTTATATGTATTCAAGCACAGTATTAGGAGAAATCCACTTCCTAATAAAGACACTTTATATTTACAACACGTTTTAAAAACAAATTAGGTGAGTCAATGCTGGCCAAAGAAAAAAAATATTGATATGGAAGGAGGTGTCCCTTGATTTGGGTGCTTGAGTAAGTGTTGTTTAGTGGTAACTAGATTGGTATATGTAGAGGTTTAAGTGGTATTTCATATGGTTTTGTTGAGGACAGGTGGCATGATTATGGTGTGAGATGTTGTGGTTTTGTTCCTAGTGGAGGATGGTGGTGTGATTGGGTGGGGTGTATTGTGGAAGTTTTTTTTAGTTTGATGTTCTTGACTGGTGGTAGTATTTGGGATATAATGTAATCCCTGATGGGTACCTCACAAGGTGTGTATTCAAATCCCTTATTTTCCCCTTCTCGATTTTGATGTTGATTATTGATCAAAAGAATTGTTTGATATGTATCTAATGTAAAAACCAAAAAGTTTCTACCAGGTTATGGGAATTATAGTGATAGAGGTGTCAATGGGAATTTGAGGTATTCTTTTGGCTAGGTTTTATCTCACAATCACACAATCCCTACTCATAGCCACAATTTGTTCACACAGTCATATAGTTTATTCACATGGTATCATGTTGGTCTCACATCCATATTTTGTTCACACTATTGGATAGTTTTTTTGCATGATTGAATAGTTTGTTCACACATTAATAGGTTGGTCTCATTGTTATATATTTTTTAGCATCGTTTGAAATTTTTTTCACATGGTCGTAGGTTTTCCTCATGATTTCAGTTTGTTCGCATAGTAAGAAAGTATGTTTTCATTTCCAGATAGTTTATTTTCATGATTGTGGGTTGGTTTCATGATCACATTCTTTTTTATCAATCATATAGTTTGTTTTCATAGTCGTGGTTTTGTATCAATTTTTCATGACCCATTCTCATAGTTGATCTTATTCATGGTTGCTCCAATAATTTTCCAACAATTCTAGTTATTCAAATGCATAAATTTTCTATAATTTCATGAAAAATGTTTTTAATGAATATTAAGTAATTTAAGGATATATAAAATTTTTTAAAATTGGTTTTTAGGGAATAAATCAAGATATTTAATTCTATAACCTTGTGGTTTTAAATAGGGTCATTTGAATTAAAATGATAATTAAAGAGGGAATTTGATTCTTTAATCTTTTGGAAAATTGTATCTTGTATCTTAAAAGTATATAACCTTTTCCTTTAGAGTGTTTTTTTTGTTTTATTCAAGTTTGGATGAGCCAATTCCCTGTTCTTGAACCTTTAAGAGTCGTTTAAATCCACCCAAATACTCTATGTTCATGATTTCGGGCATGTTTAGTAGCTTGGTTTACAATCTATTTTCTAAGGTAGTGTGTCACATTTGAGGTAAGAGAATGATCCAAATAATCATTCCATATCCTTTTTAAAAGTTGAAAGGTTTATTAATCCCTTAAAATTTCAGGATATCCATATGGTGAAATCATATTATTCTTCCCCTATTGTTGGTGAAATGTGTTTGGGAACTTCCTTTCTAGGAGGGGATCCTCATTCTATCCTTCTTTAAGTGAATATGTGGAGACTGCATGGTTTTTTCATCCATTGGGTGAATAGTAAAGATCAACTTCAGAAGATAATTAAATGATTAAATCTAAATTTGAAAGAAATGGGGAGTAATCACATGGTTTTACCATTTCTTGATATCACCAATATGATGATGCTTTCTTGTTCCCATTTCTCAAAATCATAGATATTGGGAGCCCTGTTTTCACTATAGTTATCATGAATTTTGAGACCCTTTTCATGTCATTTGGTTGAGTTCACTATGCACAAAATGGATAATCACTTATATATGGATAATAAATTGGTTTCTAATGGAAATATAGGTTTTTATGATAATAATCTTTCTAAATAATAAATTATTTTATATGAAATCCCTTGAACTATAATTTTTTTAACATTATGGAAGTCGAGATGTGTTGTTATTTGTGGATGTTCTTGATATGTTTCCTTGTGTGATGTGGGATGTTTTGTGGTGATGTTGGTGACCAATTAGGTTATGGTATATATTGGACAGTGAAGTAGTGGTTGGTTGGTATGCGATGTAATGTGGGATGAAGTGTGGTAGTTGTGATGTGTGGTTGTTTCAGTGAGATAATGGTTGTAGTGATGGATTGGCTTATGTTGTTTTTTCCTGTGGTTGTATTAGTTTCTCGATTAGCCATGGAATGAACTTTAAATTATAGAAAAATAAGATGAAATGGGTTGGTAAATGAATAATCATGAGTTCAAATTAAATATAAGAATAGGCTGAACATTATGTGTGATAAATGGATTAATTATTTTAATGTTAAATTAATGGGTCACGTAAATGTGAAAGAAACGAATAAGTGAATTTGAGTTAATGGAAAATCATTAATTTTGGATATGGTGGAACCTATAGTTGAAAGTGAAATTTGTGTGGCTATGTGTGGTGGTTGTGTGGTGTGAAGAATTTAGTGGTGGTAGAGGTTATGAAGGATGTCGTGAGACATAGTGGTGGTGTTTTTGAGTACTATTGTGGAGTTTATGTAAACCTTTATTTTGGTTATTCATTTCTATCTATCTATCATATTTTTTTGTGTATTTTTTATACACCGTAACTGAGTAGATAACCTTAAAAATTCCAAAATGGTTTTGGTTTTGGGTGTTTTCCCTAACATCTATGATAGTGGTAAATCAGATGGTTGGCTACCCCCTCTCCTATACTCTTATTTCAGTATTAGAAATGGTTGTTAAGTGTTTGATATTAATAGATAATGATGGGTTGGTGTTGGAGATCACCCAAATTTGAGGATGTGATATGTGGTTGGGGTCATGTGTGGTTTGTGGAGGGTATGAGGTTGATTTTCTTCACGTTCATAATACCCTGCTTACCTAGATACGAGACATGTTTATGATGATGAGATTATGATACGATGATGATTGGTATTACAACTAGATTCTAGACCCTATGGTAGGTTTGGATAGATAGGGATGCATCCCAACACACATTAGAGATGGATGGATATGTGATGATATGTTCTTGTAAGAGTTGAGAGCATAGGAAATTTTATATTGGGGTGTAAGAGTGGAAAATCAAGGGGGGCTGGTTGTGGGTGTCATTGTTTTATAATCCTCGATTCTATGTTAATATACTAGAGATTTTAGTTGGTTAGAGAGTAATGGTGAGGTTAGGATTGGTTAGTTATCCTATTTAGGTTCATGTTAGTTCTTATGTTTGTTCACTGGTGTATTAATATGATCTTTTCACATGTGCACAAGAGACCTTGGGTATGATCCTACCTATTCTCACCCTACGTATACATAAACTATCATTCAGGTTTCCAAGAGGATTTTGAGGAGCGATCTAGAAATTACTAGCCTAGTTTTGGATCTGTTATTGAGTCTCTATTGTAGTACTTTTCTTTGGTATTTACTTAGAGAGTTTTATCAATATTTGTTGATATTTTTTATGAATTGATGGGTGGTTATATTTTGCCTTTATATTGTTTCATGGATTTTATTTGTGGTTGATTTATCTCATCACCAAATGATTATTATTATTGAGGGAAATTCCTTCCATATGTGAGATTTTTATACCCTCAATGCTAGTCTTCAACATTGAGACTATTAGAGGAGATACTTGAGGGTTCATTATCTCTCTTCCTTCTTTGTCAGCTCAATAAGGGTAATTTTGGAGGGAGGGGTCATGAAAAATGTGATGAATATTATATAGAAAAGAAGTTAAAATTTTATTAATGTCATAAATTTGGAATTAATCGCATAGGTAAATGTATCAAAGGAATAGGAAGACGTTTCATAAGTGGTAATGTATTAAATGGAGAAACAAACTACTAAGGAAAAATGAAGACTCTGGTTAACTATATGAAGGGGAATAAAGTTCCCCCAAAGGCATCAATTAAATATTTTAAACGTGGAGAGAATCTTCATTATGAAAATTGACTCCCTTTGGAAATCCTGTGAAGAGGATTAACAATATCATAAGAATAAAGGTTTAAAATGGTCAAATGATGAAGATAAATAAACTGAAAATATCATATAAAGGTATATAAGAATTAAGGAATAAAATGAAAAAAATTAGTTAGAAGTTTATTAAGGATGATAAATGATTGAAATATCTACATATAGGGTTTTTATAATTATTATGTGGTGGAATTTTATTTGAGAGTTGATAAATTTAAGGATGATCATACATTTAAAGACATTCATGATCTTTTTATGTTTTATGTGATGGGAGTTTATGATGATTAAGTATCCTTTTGGAGACACTTATTGTGTTTTAATAGGTTATTGAGGTATATATAACTCTTATATTTTACATGTGTTTGAGTAAAAAGGTTCTTTGTTGAATAATGTTATAAGTTAAAAGGTATTGATAACCATTAAGGTTAATATGATCTTTGATATTGTGGTAAATATGGTTAATTTAATTGAAGGGTTATCATATTTTGGGAACATCATTGGATTAAAGTGAAGGGAATGTTATTGGTTAATATGGAATTTTATGTCAAAGTGGTTAATATTATAAAACTTGAGTTAACTTTCAGAAGCATATATGATTTGGTTGTTGTGATTTAAGTGAATATGTGATTAAGGAATATATATTATTATCCTATGACCTTATGTGTTATTAATTTTGTTTAGGTATAAATGTTAAGTTGCTCTTGGAAAAATTTATGATCAAATATTTCTTATTTTTGGGTTTTGAATTTGTCTTGACATATTTTGAATTATTTTTAAGGAAAATTGTTTTCGAAAAGGTTTAAGTCAAACACTGGGTGATAATATTGAGTTTTATAAGATTAAGTTATTACTTATTCATATGATGATTTATTCATATTGTATAGTTGTCTTTACCATTCTGGTTATGGTAAATATCTATATATGGGAGTAATAACTTACCATACTTTTTTGGATCATATAATCTGTTAAAAGTTAATTTTCGTTCCTCAGGCATGAAAAATTCATCATGGTTATTTATCATATAGAATATGAGATGAAGTAGGAATGTAAAACTACTCAAAACACAATAAAAGTATGAAATATGATTTTGTTATGGAAATAAATCAATTAATTATGTTATCTCATATTCTTTATCTTGATAGTAAATGAATTCCTCAAATAAAGTTAGTGGAAGATAAATTTATCAAGTCATATGTGGAAAGTATCACTCAGTTATAAAGGTATTTTTTGAAAAACCATGAATAATATAATGATTCATAATTGGTTTTATAAATATTAAATTAATAAATAATAAGTTTCTTAGTAGTGACATTAAGATTAATTATCATGATAGAATTTACATTAGATTTTATCACTATTCCATGATAAACCATTTCTAGTAAGAGATAATTAAAATTGAGAGGGTGGAATTTGGGGGTAAAATGTAACACATAATTAAGAGGGTGGAATTTATTTAAGGGGGTAGAATGTAACACATATAGATTTTAGAATATATTTATCATTAAATAAATTTCATGAGTCTCATATCTTTTTTTACACGCAACACTAAGCTTAAGAAAATAGTGATATACTATAGAAATATAATTATTTAAATATAACCATTATAATTTAGCCATTGGATTGGTAGGCATAAATAGGATTAATAGAATTATGAATCATATGTTGAAAATTGTTCCTTGTTAAAATTTATTGATTAGTTCTTAGTAAATATGTACTCAATTTTAAATGATAATAATTAAGAATAGTTAAGGTTTAAAAGGATCTTTTTTCTATAAAATGGGTTTTATGTATATTTGGAATTTTCATTTAAAAGATAAAATTATGAATTTTAGAATTCTAATTTTATGGAATTAAATTATTTTTTTATTTATCATATTAAATTTTACTTAGGGTTAATTTTTGTGATTTTCTAAAAATATTTATTTTTGAGTGAATAGTTAGAAATACCAATTTTTGAAAAACTATCATTCCTTTTATTTATATTAAGTAATTTAAAATTAACATTATATATTGAAATTTTTTAAAAGTAAAATAAAATAAATTTTATTAAAATTAATCTAATTAATTTCATATTAATCAGTAGTATATTTTATTTTGGTATTAGTTCATTTTTATGCTCTAAAAATGTATTTGTCTAAAAACGGGTTTTCATTGCATTTTATGAATTTATATTAAAAGTAAATTTAACCAATTATAGGAATTAAACATTATAAAATTTATTCCATATTTCAAATAATCATATTAAAACTATGTAATAAATTTCATTTCATTTTTAGTCATAATGAATAGTAACCATGGTAAGAGTTTATCATCACTGTAATGGGTAAAACATGTTAATTAAGGTTAAAACTATGGGATAATGTATAAAAATCAACTCAAAACATTACTTTATTCAATTTTATGAGTTTAGATCAACCATAAACATCTAATATTTTAAAATATTCTAATTTTGTGCCACTTCACTTTGATCACAACCATTATATTATTTTAAGATGAAAATAATTACAAAATGTTAGTCTCTATCACTTTTTATGTTTCCATGATATGGATATAAAAAAATATAACTTATGAATTAATGTATATGATTAAATTTATTAATAATAAACTATATATATTATTTTAATTTATTTTTAATTTTCAAAGATGGTATAATTTCCTTGAAGGCATATGCAATGTCGATGCAGCGCTTGTTTAAGTAATAGAAAAATCAATTAAATGATTTTAAAAACATTAAAAGTAGTATTTTTTGGATTTTTGATGGTATTAAAGTAATTTCATGGAATATTATAAGGTATTAGTGATGATTATAGTATTTATATTTGAATTACATTGTTATATTGACGCCTTTAAGTCAAGATATGTGAATAGTCATAAAAATGACTATAAATGATATATATTGTTTAAAAAATATTTTAAAATAATTAGAAAATAATAAAAAAATATTGACTCAATTTAGTGTTAAATTTTTAATTATTTGATACATGTTTGATATATTTTCCTCCTGGAATTTTTTAAATTACTTTCTTGGCCCTTAAAGATTGAAAAATTTGTTGAAATAGTTAAGCTTAAACATGGTTAACTAGGGGTTAAACCAAAAGATAAGGTTTGAAATGAAACATAAATATATCTAAAATTGATTTGTTAATTATATTTCTACCTTAGGATAATTATATTCTATTATTAGAAAGTTTTGATCCATTTTATATGAGTAAGACATATATTATATATCAATGTTTCAAGTATTTACAATTTTTAACCCACCTAACTTATATTGTATCCACTTATCTCATAAAATAAATACATTAATACCTTATTATTTTCCTTTACCACATACTGTAGGTGTTTTTATTCCCAAAATACCATCCTTTTAAGTCTTATAGTGTAATCAAAAGGAGTTTTTTCAAAGAATATGTATAACTCCTAACCGAGTGTTTCCATGTTTATTTCTTCTTCCAAATACTCTAAAGACTCTATAATCATGATGATATAATAACATAATTATCTTAAATACACTAAATAATTATTTTTTTATGGTGTACCCATTTCTTATCTCCTTTTCCATTTAATGCGGAATTAAATCATCCCTCGTGTGTATGTATGTACAACCGTCTCCACGAAGTGATGTATTTCATTTTCCATAAATTCCCTTCAAGGATAGTTATTATGATGGAATTAGTGTTTATATATAATATTTATGAAATATTTATTCTTATTTAAAGATAAAAAATTATCTACCTTATTTCATTCCCATTCATTGGAAAATGATATCGTCGCTCACGCATACGTGTGGACCATCGCCTCTACGAAGCGATGTGATTTGTTTTTCACTTTCTATATACATTATTGGACATAGGGATGGATTTAATTAATATATATATAATATTTTATATAATAATTATTATTTTATGGTTAATTTTTATTTACCTTTCTTTCATTCCATCCATATAAAAGAGAAAACATCACTAGTGTGTACGCATGGACTGCGATCTCTATGAAGTGATGTAATTCATTTCTCATAACCACCTTATATGGTTGTTTATAAAAGTGTATATAATGAATTAATGTAATAATTATGAGAAGATAAATATTATTTATATGATTAAACCATGACCAAGGTTCAATTACCATAATCATTTAACCGAAACATGCATGGAAAAATACCATTTTTCACATGAATGTTCATTTTAATGAAGAATTGTTAATAAATGAGTAAATGGAAATTATAAGGGAAATGATATATAGTAATATATATATATGAATATGGTTCAAGAATAGATTTATACTAAATATATATTTATTATACTATAGGTTTGAACATGTACAATTCCGAACAAGACTTGAGGTAAGAGTTTATTTCACAATATCATTCTTGTTTGGGATTATTTATGTTTATGTTTACATTAAGGAAATTATATAATATTTATCACATAAAACAAATCTATTTTATTTAAATATTTTTATTTTTTGGGTTTTCATTTTTTCCTTTAATTTTCCTCTCTTTTATAATAAAAAAATCTGATAGAATGTTTTTAATGGAAGCTATCCTTATTTCTTATCTTTTGGTTGGGAATGTTTTTCTTCCATTTCCATGTTATTTAAAATGTTTTATGAAAGTTTTTATCAATAATTAATGGTTTTATAAAGGTTATTTTTTCTAACTTGAATTTATTTACAAATTATTAAAATGAATCTCTTTAAACGTTTTACATATGTCCCACTTTTAACTTTTTACAAAAGTGTGAAAATACTTCTTTCTTTTATCTTATACAACATGAGAAGATTTTTCCACTATCATGTATTTCCTTATTCATGAAGATTAATTTAAAAGTTTCAAAGGTTTTAAAAAGAAAATATTATACCAATTTTTTCGGTAATTTTTGTTTTAAAATTTACCAAAAGAAAAGGGATGTTTTCTCTTGATTTTTAAATCATATTTTAAATGATTTTAAAAAAGTTATGTTTCATCTATTTCAAAACATATTAAGGATTTTTATTCTTCACTAAGGATATGATCTTATGATACCATCCATTTTCTTCCTTATAATTTCTTTTTATTATGTTCTAAAAAATTGATATGAAACTTGTTTCTTTACCTGGGTTAAATAAGTAATGATGGAATCATGAATGTTTCTTATTTTTTTGTGACATACTTACATATGGGTTCTAATTATGAGGTAGTTGGGTCCTTTATATCCCTACAATGTATTCGGTAATTTGATATATATATCTCATGAGATGATGATGATAATCATGGACATGATTTCTATTAATCTATGTTCACATTTTAATTCATAAGTTTGATTACTTCTAACTCTGCTCACTAGAATATGTGTGGGCATGGTTGCAAGTAGATTTATTCACAAGATTATGATTTCATATGTTTATGATGCCATATAAAAATTTTATGACTCGTTAATGATGATTTATACTTATTTTTATATGTCTAAAAGGATACTAAATAAAAATAATATTTGTGGGATATATTGAAGATTGTTCATAAATAAGTTGATTATGTATCTGGTCCCTAAAGATAATAAAAATTTATAGTTCTAGGGAATGTATTACTTTGATATATATTGAATATTAATCTAAAATGATGTAATATTAATGTATATAATTCTCAGGTCACCTCATAATTATGGGCCCTAAATGAGAGGCATGAGGTAGAGAATATTAGCAAGGGGAGGAGTTGTGTGAGGCATCTATGGTGGGCCTGGATGGAATGAAGTGGTAGGGTATAATGGTTTTTTGGGGGGATTGTACAACGACTACTAATTTTATCAATAGAAACATTCCAATGGTGATCACTTGATTCCTTGGGGTGAAATTAACTCAAATTATATTATTGGTAATATATAGTTATGTATATGGACTAGTGAGTAATACTCAAGGAATTATTGGGTGGAGTGTTAAATTTTTTCTAAAATAATTAATGGAATTTAGTTTCATCTATCTTCTATGTGTTATATTGATAATAATCAGTTATGAATGGATTAAATCAATTGAATATTAATTGAATAAGATTAAATGAATTAATGAAATTGAGAATAAATGTATATGGATACATTAAATATGGTTGAGGCCTTTCATTAAATAAAACATGTCATATATGGCTATATACAAGGATCTGATCCCTTCTGTTGTTAATAACTAATTTTCTTCAAGTCTCTCCAAACTATCTGCATCCTCATGGATTATTCATAACCTTTGATGAAGACACTACAACCTATTCAAGTGTATGGGTGTCCTTAGATTGAGATCTACAATTCAGTGTAAGCCTCATAGGTAGGAATAGTTTGTTCACTCATCTAGTGATCTTTATCAAGAAAAATCATTGAAGATTATTTCATTGTCTATCCAGGTACTTGCCTTTTATTTTTCTTTTATTACGCATCGATTCCATCAAAGATATATCATATATATTTGGGTTTTTCTTATGTTTCTAGGTCCATATGATGGACAATGAAAACACAACAATGGTATTAGAGGTTAAGCTTCTATGACAAATCAATGTTTTCAATTTTTTAATGAAGAACACATTTTAGGAATTGTGACATGGGATATTTAAGGTCTAGAAATAAATATGAGAATTCATATTTATATTTAATAATTAAATAAAATTTTATTTAATTTTTTATGTTATTCATGTTTATAAAATGGTTTATAAAATGGGAATAACATTAATGATTGAGACTTAATAAAATTTGTTTTATTAGCCTTAGTCAGATATGAAAAGTTTATATTTTTTACTCTTATTCATGAAAATAAATAAAGTATTTATTTTAATCAAGATAATTAAATTATGAATTAAATTTTATTAATTATAAATTGTTTACAAGAAATGGAAAATAAATTTTGAAATATTTATAAATATTTATAAATATTTATAAAAGTGTTTTAGAAATTAATTAACTATAAAATGGTTATGTTTAATTGATAAATATTTTTAATAAGTATGGTTTCTAAAATGATTATAAATCATAGAAAATGGTATTTTGGGAATATTTTAATTTATAAATGGATTATAAATTAATTTTGAATTGTTTATAATTAATTTTATAAATTTTTATGAAACATTTATTAACAAAATTCCAAATATTAAATGTTAATATTTAATTTTTTTAACAAACTATTTAGTTTGCCTTGTGTTCTAAAAAATAAAATGTTTATTTAAGAGTAGTAAGGGGTAATTTATGAAAGGTTATAAATTATAAAGGTCAAAATATAAAGAAGTTTTATTTGAAACTATTAATTGCTCGTAAATAATTAATTTAAAGTTGTTCAAATTAAAAGGGGCCTTATTTTGAGTGATTATCAAAAATTATTTAGTAAATAAATAAATAGTTCATTTATAAAGAAAATTCAATTGATAATTGGATTAGATTATTTATAAATTGTTTACAAATACTAAAAAGTTTGTATAGACTGTTTGTAAAATTTATAAAAGGGGTTCATCAATTAATTAACCCTAAAATGTTATGGTTAATCAATTAAATGTTTTTTAAAACATTTCATACAAATATTACTTTAATATTAAAGAGTTGATATTAATAATATCCATTTTACATTAATAATATTTATAAATGTTATAAATCATAATAAAGATTATTAAAACCTTTTATCTAAAATTATTTGGCATCTTTTTAATCTTAAAATAATGTTCTTATTTAAAGATTACAAAGTTAATTTATAAAAATATTTATAAATCTCAAAAATATGGTCAAAATATAAAAAATTATTTTATTAATAATTATAAATTATTTATAATTATTTAATTTTAAATTGTTCAAATTAAAAAGGGAACCTTATTTAAAGATGTTTTTAGACTATATCAAAAAGGTTTTGATTGTTGATTTGATCAAAGGGTTAAATAAAAATTTGAAATTTCATATAATAAATAATATGATAGAGTTCATATTGGATTGAGTATAAAAGAGTTTATATTCAAATTTTATAGAATGTCTATAATGTTTGATAGTGTATAAAATATAAACTCCCAAACCTGTCATACAAAAATATTAAATAATAATATATGAATATTCATTACATAACATAATGATCCACACCATAATTTTTTAGGTCCAGTGTCTTTGGAAACATGGACACATAATCAATTAGCCCATAAGTGAGATACAACATCTCCCACTATGCTCTTCATAACTATCACCCTTCTTAGACATATCATACATAATACCTTTAATCATAAACTAGTAACAGTAAATATTAGGGTGAGATCAGATGCTCGGTAAGGGAAAACATGGGAGATATCAATATTTCATGAGCACAAGGGTATGAGAACATGAGAATGGAATTTTAAAACCATACACCGCATATCATAGATAATAAACATGATTTTAGGAATAAATAATAGTAGTTCACAAGATATTAATCATAATATAATCAAAGAAAATGAACCATGATAACTTAAAATTGGAATAAGGCATAGATTTGTGGCATACACGTAATCATAGAAAATAATTTCCTTAGTAGTTCAAGGATCATTTCCAAGACAATCATAGTGGAATGGGTTTACTCCCTAAAACATTTTAGTAGTAAAGGTTCACTCCCAAGACTATCATTGTATACATAGTAACTTACTGAACTTGGTTCAATCCGTATTCCATCTCTACTTATCTCATGAGATATTAAAATTTACCTAATGCATTATAGGGATATATATGTTCCAACCTTCAAATAATTAAAATCATATATATTCATTCAACAAGATCATAAACCATTCATTATATCAAAATCCTTGAAAATAAATGGGTTTCATAAACATTTCATCATAACATAACCTGTGGAAAATAAACAGGTTTCATAATGATTTCATCATTTCATCAAAGAATAACCCATAGAAAAAGAAGTGGGTTTCATATGCATTTTATCATTGTATAAACCGTAGAACAGAAATGGGTTTCATAAACATATTTTCATCATAAACATAAACTATACAGAGAAAGAATAATAATTTTATCATTGGTTCATATCCCTAGTAAAGTATATCTAACATCAAAGGATGTTGTATTAGATGGAAAATTATTTTGAAAGATTACTAGGAACATTTCTTGTGGAAAATAACCTTTCTTTCAAAATCAATTTTTAAAGCTAAAAAATAATAAAAAATTTGGGAAATAATTTTCTTTGGAAATAAAATTGAAATTTTATAAAAGAATATTTAAAACATTATATGTTCATGACATCGAGAAATTTCATATATGTCATATACGTTAAAATAAATATTCCTTTCACATTTTCTATAAAATACAAACATGAATTGTTTGGAAAATGAAATGATTATTCCTTTCAAAAAATTTTGTAAAAATTCAAAAATGGGTAATAATTTATTTAATAAATAATTTTTATAATTTAAAAAAAATTGAAAACATTTTTTGAAAACATGGTTTTGGAAGAAAATAGGTTTTCGGTCGTAGAGAGAAATAATATGTATTTTTATTAAAAGTGTTGTTTTTAACTCTTGAGTATATAAAGAGAGGGAAATTAAGAGAAAATATGTATTCTCATTATATAAACAGTGGAGAAGAAAATTAAAGATTTTCTTGTGAGAAGAAAAATAATATTTCATCATCGAAAATATAATCATAAACAATCCTGATAAACGATGAGATTGTACCATAAAACCCTTACAACTTTGGTAACATTGAATCTTAAGCACCAATGAAAGAATAACATTAAAGGAAAATTAAGATATAATTAGAATAAATAATTTCATGATTTTAAATTTCAATGGGGCTGTTGATAAATCTCATAAAAGAATATAGGTGCATAAGATAACATATGTCTCAAAGAAGGAAAATTGAGACAAAAATCCCTAATCTTGAGTTCCTTTTACCTCAAAAGCACTATATACTCCTGTATAAAAAATATAAATTTATTATTCATATATTAAAGTACCATAATCATATATATCATATCATATATTATGAACTTATACCATTTTATTACCCATTTATTGACAATTCCTTGTTAAAATTACATTTTAGGCAATAACTACTTTGTTTTGACATAAGTTTTAAATTTTTATTTTTGGTCCTATTTCATTGATTATGGTTTCATAAGCTCAATAATGTTAACCATGATTTAAATTTCATTTATATTCAGTATATATGTATTTATAGTAATCCACAAAATTTAGAGATATAAAATGAAATACATCATTTATGAAGATAGTGGGTCGTATGTACGCATGAAAATTGTTTCTTTTTTCTCAACAGATGAAGTGAAATAAAGCTAAATAATATATTACCTTTAAAAAATTATTTATATTTCATATATAACACATATATTCATTAAAATTTTCCCTTATTACCTTCCATGTATAATATAAGTGAAAAAAACCACATCGCTTTGCAAGGCTGTAGTCTGCCATACCCATAATCAATGTTATCGTATCCCCCAAAATAGAAAGTAAAAAAGTTATATGTGATTATATATTTATAAAAGTATATTTATGCTAAAATATCATATATATATATACACACCATATCTCAATCATCATTCCAGACTGTTAAAAGAGAGGATAAGGGGTGGCCTTCCTAGGTTGGATTTATGATCATGATAAGGATTATAGTATTAGATGAGGGAATTAAGGAAGGTATTTGGGAAGATATTTTCTAAAAAAAAGTTTTGTAAGTGTGGAGAGTAAAGGAGAGGGGGTGGCCTTTTATAAGTGGGTGAGAGGATACACTTGGTATTTTTGAAATGAATATGGTGTCCCCACATTTTTTATATGCCACAAAGATCAAAATGGTTTATTATCAAACCTTATAGGTGGTAATGTTGAAATATTTCTATAAAATGGGTTTTGGATAAGTTTTGTGTCATTTTTAACCCTTATATTTTTAGTTTAACCCCCAAGTAAACCCATTTTTACCTTAACCACAAGAAATAATTTGTATTGTTTTTACTATTCATTATAATCAACAATTAAGTTGAACTTATTATAAAATATTAATTATAATGATTCCAAATATGGAATCCACTTTTCTGAATTAAACTCACATAATTATTCAAATTGTATTTAAAATTAAACCCATAGATGTAATGAGAAAGTGGGTTTTCAAAGTGGAAATTTTCATAAGTAGAGAAAGTTTTAATGATAAAATTCAATATAAAATTAATTAAAATGGCCTACATTGGATTGATAAAATTTTAATTTAACTAATGTTACTTTTAAAACCATATTAAAACAATTTTTTATTTTTTAAATGTTGTAAAAAAAGGAATTTTTTAATAAAAACCAGTATTTTTTCACTATTCACTTAAAATTTTAAATTTTTATAAATTTCTCAAAAAATTTCTCTAAAGTAATTTTGACATGTATATTTCAAAAATGAAATTTATATTTTCAAATAAATTTTCTAAAATTTTTAAAAATGACATTTATTGTTTGTCCTCAAAATTCAGTAAAAATAGATTTTGAGAAAATAGTATTTTCGAAACATATAAAGATTTTTCAAAAAATTGAGTACCATTTTATAAATATGTTTTATTTATTTAAACCCATATAATTAATATTTAAAAATTATTTATTAATATTCATATCTCTATTTTTAATGGCTAGGTTAGAATAGTTGCATTTAAATAATAATATTAATAATATGTTGTGGTTTGTTATAAATTTGTGTCACATGTTACACAAGATAAACTCGATGTTGCATACAACACAAGATAAACTCAGTGTTGGTGTAACAAAATCTATAAAATAAATTTAATTTATTCAAATAATGATAATTCATAATAACACAAGTTGTTATATTCTACCCCCCTTAAAATTAATTTCTTCCTTTAAAATTTTCCCTCAAATACAAACAAAAAAGGATACTTATGCCTAGTCATTTACTCATATTCCCATAAAGATTCTTCAATCTGGTGGTTTCACCACAAAACATTAACAGGGGGGAAGTCTTTTTCCATATAAATTTCTCTATATGATCTAGAACCTGCAATATTTTTTCCCCAAAATAAAGATCATTCTCAATTAGCATGACCTCTAACTTCAATACAAGTGAAGGATCGAGTATTACTTACTCAGGAGATATACATAGAACACATCATGAACTTTAGAAATATTTTGTTGCAGTGAAAAATGACAAGCTACTATTCCAATATGATTAATAATCTCAAAAAGTTTTATGTATCTAGGTATTATCTTTCCCTTCTTTCCAAACCTCATAATATTCTTCCATGGATATATTCAAAGGAATACCTTGTCACTAACTTCAAATTATAGATCACGCTGATGATTGTCAGTATAAATTTTCTAATGACTATGTTCTTCCTTATGTGCTGTTGAATGGATCTAACCTTCTATATTTTTTCTTATACTTTATCATCCCCTAATATATTTATTTCAAAAACTCCATTTCATCATGTTGGAGTTCTACACTTCTTTCCATAGAGGGATTAAAAAGGAGTCATATGAATACTCGAGTGAAAGATATTGTTATAAGAAAACTCAACTAGAGGAAGGTGTTGATCCCAACCACCTTGGAAATCCATCGAACAAGACATTTTAATATCCTGTAGGGTTGGAATTATTCTCTAAGACATACCATTTTTCTGAGGATGATATGCAATGCTAAAACATAACTTTATATCCAGAGCATGTTGAAGAATTTTCCAAAACATTGAGGTAAACCTAGGTTCCCAATCAGTTATAATAGAAAGTAGAACTCTATGTTTTCTTTCCACTTAATATATATCCTAGAAAACTGATCTATATATAAATATTCACTGATAGTAATGGAGGTTGTTGAATTTTTAAGGAGATCGAATACAACCCATATAACATTATGCCCTTTAGACATTTTTGGGAGTCCAATGAGAAAATCCCTAGTGATGTTTTCCCATTTCCATTCTCATATGGGAAATGGATGGAGTATAACCTTATAATTTTATCTTTTAGTCATAACTTTCTAACATACCAAGCACCTAGAGACAAACTCTATAATATCTCTCTTCATTCCACTCCACCAGAAGTATTCTTTCGAATCCCTATACATCTTCATGCTTCCAGGATGAATGGAGAAAGAAGAACTATGAGCTTCCTGTAAGAAATCCTTCTTCAATTCTGGTATGGATGGAACACATACATGATTTAGGAACCTTATCATTTCATCATGATCAAGGCTTGTAAAGACGCAGAATTTCCATGTAATTTATTTTAATTATATGGGAATTTTACGAGTCTGCAAAAATTGACAGCGCGCGATTTTGAGGACTGGAGTGACCAAAATGAATTTCTGAAGTTTTATTCGGGTATGTTTAGTGAAAGTTCAAGCAGGTTTTTATAACTTTTGAACCTATGCTCAAAATTGAAATCCGTGGGCATCGTTGAACTCGCAGCGCCGATATTTTCTTAAGGATACTTTCACCTTGACGGTAGTGGGTTGATAATAAAAGATAGTTTTTGGGTTTTTTCGTGGAAAATAATAAAATAAAATGTTCTACAATTTATTTTATTTTTGATCCACCATGTGGAAGTTGGAGGTGGGGTACACCAGAACTAAACCTCATTGTGGGAGTTGAATTGTGGGGACCACCCGACCATAACCTCCCATGAGAGGTTATGGTGGTGGGGCCCACCCGAACCTAACCTCCTGTGAGAGGTTACGGTGGTGGGGACCACCCAGGACTAAACCCCCATTTTAATTTTGGAAAACCTCTCAACTACCCTCATTAATGAGGCAAAGCCTCTTGACCTCCCCTACTCAATTAATTGCCAACACACTTTCCATTAATGTGCCAAATCCTCCCCATAAATTAATTGAGCACATCAATTAATTATTTTTAAACCCTTTTGAATTTTGTGATAACAATTAAATAATAGATAAACTTAATCTATTATTTTGGCTTGTCATATTCATCTTGGTGAAACTTGGGAGAGGAGGACATAGTGAGAAAGCTCTCCAACAAAGAACTTCCTCCACAATGAACGTCAGCACAAAGCGTCTTCGACTTCTTCCTCAGAAGCACCTTGCAGAGGCAACCAACGTCAGACATCTTCGATGACCGACCTTCCCTCCTCATAATCATCAATGAACAGACACACGAGTTTGGATTAGAAGTGTGTGGTGGATATTATGAACGACGACAACTTCATCTTCTTCCCCACGACCCTGTCGATGAACAACGATCAAGATAGTAGTTTTATTTGAATATGATATTATTCCTTTAATTATTCCCTTCTAAAACAAAGAATCATTATGGATGATTTTCCTTGTGGGTTGGGATTTATTTTTGTGGGAAGATGTGAGGTGTTTATTTGATTTTTCTTTCATCTTCTTTTCTTGATAATTCTTTGAAATTCAAGAAAGAATTGTACCGATTGCTACCACCCTAAACGCGGAGGGTGTGGGCCAAATCAACATGGCCTGAACCCTCCGTTGTTCTTGTTTGTGATGTTCATCGGAATGGCGACGAGGAGACGAGACGAAAAAGGTGACGGAGGCAACGACCGCGCTACCTGCGGCCTCCGCAACCCACGCTACCCCTGTGACGCTTTGACGCCCCGGCAGAACCGCACCACCCGCCGACTTCCAAGCCACTCCGGTCGCACCACCCGCCTATCGTACCACCTACCAAGCCAAACCGCACTGGCCGCCAGCCACGCCACCCGTGCCAACTGTGCTGCCACTGCCGAACCGACCGAGTCGTGCCGCGCCCCAGCTGAACTGGCCCTAGCCTCTACGCGCCCCATGCGCCCCGCGTCTCCACCATTCGTGCGCCCCACGGCTCCGCCATCCGTGCACCCCACACACCCCGCAGCTCTGCCGTCCGTGCACCCCGCGCACCCCGCAGCTCCACACGCCCCACGTTGCCGCTGGCCGAACTGGCCTCGGATTCCCAGGCCGAGCCGCCTAAGCCGCACCCCTTACGATGCCCAGCCGATCCGGCCTTCCGCGCTCCTCGCGACACCCCAGCCAGACTGGCTCGTGCCCTCACAGTGCCCCAGCTGAACCGGTCCTCATAGCGCCTTCGGGCCGAACCACACTCTTGCTGGCCCGCAACCTATCTGTGCCCTCGCAGCTGGTCCGCGTCCACTCGGCCCTCCACGGCCCCTCGCAGCCTGCTGGGCTGGGCCCAGCTGGCCGGGCCGAAACCAACGGGCTGGCCCGCCCAACGGGCCGGGCCAGACCCAATGGGTCAGGCTGAGTCGACCCAAATTGGGTTGATCCAGACAGGGTTGGGCTGGGTCGGTCCGATCAGGTCGCACCGAACCTGGGCCCATTACAACCCGTTCACTTTCTTTTTTCCATATCTTTGGCATTGAACGCCCGTTTGATGAACTGTCAGTGACGCTGGTAATCTCGGAGTGTGTAGATCCCTTTGAGTATACCCCACTGGAGTTTGGGGTATAATTGAGATACGGTCAGGTTGGATTGTGAACGAATCCAACCGGGTTCCCAGAACTAAATGACTAATAACTCACAGACCGGGCATCCGATGGACGCACCATCAGTTGTGTTGAGACCCCTATGACGCGGTGGACCTTCGGGATACTTCTTCGTGGGACTTAGTGGAAGTTGGAGCATCGACCAGTAGCTTGTGGAGCGGATCTTCTGGAGACGAGCGATCATTTTTGCGGGAACCTAGTAGCTGGTTGAGACTTGACGACTGCTGACCGATCGAATCAGATTGACTCGTATGGCCTAGTGGGGAGCACCTGGTTCTGGAGGTAGACCCATGGAGGAGGAGCACTTGGTTGTGGCGGCAGACCAGTGGTACTCGATAGGATGAGTACCTCTGCAGGCTATGAGGGGGAGCACCTAGTTATGGCGGCAGACCTATGGTGGGGTGCGCCTCTGTGTGACGCAGCAGACCCATAGTACTAGACATGAGGAGTACCTCAACAGTCCAAGGTTAGTGGGAAGAACCTGGTTGTGGAAAAAGGCCCACTATACTCGATAGAGTATGATTTCTCTAGCAGCCAAGGGTTCAAAATGTTTTACCCTTAGAATAAATCCTGGTTTGAGCTGAGTCAATAAGTTTTGTGTTTTTCCTCATGATTGAGATGCATTACTTGATAAATTAGGTATATGTATGGGAATATACCTAAGTAGGGTTATCTGTTGATTTCATACTTTGTGGTTTATATTTGTTGGATTTTTTGAGACCTTGAGGGTCTTGGGGTCCCTACTGAGTATTGTTATACTCACCCCCGCACGGGCTATGCCCGCACCTCGTTGTGTTGGATTGAGACAATGAACAACGCTGACTGAGGTTGAGAGTACCAGGACCGGACGATACTCGAAGGTGGACCATACGGTGTGACAGTACACGGAGGAGACAGACGAACCTAGAGTTCTGAGGAGGCGATCTGTACCTACCCTTCAAGTAGGAACCTCAGAGGATGACCCAGCGACAGTTTTTCTTTCCTTCATTTGTACTTTCAGTTTCTTTTACTTTATAGTTGGGCTTGTATTTCTGGCCCCTTTTACTTTTCAGCACACTTTTGTTATACAGTTTACTTAGTGTTTTGTATCCATTTGTGTGCTCTGTTGTGTGATTTTATAGGTTATAAAGTCAATGTCTTCCCATTTTTAGGTAATTATGCCTTAAGTGCTAGTCTCCAGCCCCTGGCCTATGGAAGGTGGGATTTGGGTAGTCACGGCATGAGCCTCGGGGGATGGGTCGTGAATAATTGGTATCAGAGGAGTCGGTTCTACTGCAGAACTTAGGACTCTGATATTTTTCGTAAAGAAATAGTGTTAAGGGTACTAAGTGTGGTTTTCAGTTCAGGGAGTCCAGTGTTGGTGTGACGGCAGACGTATCCACACACCAGGACCCTGACTTCTGATTTCCGACTCAGTACACAAAAACATTGATTGCGTGTGTGTTTTCAAAAGTTTTATTAAAGTCAGCTCAACCAGGTCAGCTCAATAGGTATTACCTTTTGACTATGTCTCATCTGTTTATTTTAGGATACCTCCATGCAGACAACCAGCTAGAGTCCCGAGAGTTGTATGCACAGATAGCCAACCGATCGATGAGGCCTCGGTGCAGGGCACTTTTTGCAGCAGACGCACCAGCGATACCACTCCCCGTTGGGCCATTGATGACACCAGCCCCAGCATCAGATGATGCACGCTAATTGAGCACATTTCATGAGTTCTAGCGTTAGAGTCCACCCGGGTTCAGGGGAAAGACGAACCCACAGACAGCTGAGGATTGACTGGAGGCTGTGGTGAGAGTTTTTCGACTGGTAAGGACACCAGCCGATTTCATGGTGATTATTTCTGCTAGCCTTCTATAAGAAGCAGCAGGAAGATGGTAGATCTTGATGCTCTAGGTTCATGATGAAATGATGCTACTCTGGGAAAACTTCAGGAGCCTGTTTCGGGCAGATTTTGTTCCAGCAACTCTCCGCATAGTGCACATACAAGAGCTACTTCATCTGCAGCAAGGCAGCATGACTGTAGCTCAGTACTCAATGAGGTTTACTGACCTCTCACGCTACTCCACCGATATGGTGTGGGACCCATTATTTAGGGCCTGGACCTTCGAGAATGGGCTTAGAAGGGAGATCAGAGCTCCGATGATCTCACTCAGCATCCCGAAATAGGCGGGGGTTCTAGAGAGATCCCTCATGGTAGAGAGTTTCCTTGATGAGCAGTCTCCAACAACGAGATCCATCACCATTCGACACATAGCAGAGTCTTCTGCAGCTGGCAATAGACATATTTCATAGAAGTCCAAGAGGATCATACCTACAGGTGGATGACCACATGACTCAGGATCAGTCGTGCGGGGCACTGGAGACAGATCCAGATATGCCAAGAGAGGGTAGTGTTACTCATGCGGCGGGTAGGGTCACATGGATCGTGACTGTCCAACCCGACGTTCGGATGATCAGCAGACAGTTGAAGGACCGCCCATACAGAGATATAAATTCGATCAAGGCGGTCTACAGGGAGTAGGCGGACGTGGTAGAGGAGCTGGTCGTGCAGTTGGTGGTGGGCGATGTTTTGAGTTGTTACCACCACCACCACCAGGAGGTCCACCCCAACTGCAGGGAGTAGGTGGACAAGGGAGAACTCAGCTCCAGGCAGTTGAGGCATACGATCATGGCGCTCCAGAGATGATTCAAGGTATGATCTGTGTCTACTCCACCATAGCTGCAGTACTTATAGATACAGGTGCCAGTCACTCTTTCATTTCCACTGCCCTCATTCAGAGCTCGAAGATTCTGATGGAGCCGTTGGTTCGATCCTTATGGCTAGAGACTCCTACGGGAGTAGATTTGACAATTACACACTGGTGCTGGCAGTGTGAGCTTACTCTAGGAGGTGAGATCTTCGGCTGGGATCTCCTAGTAGTGGCATCGAGACCTTATGATGTCATCTTGGGTATGGACTGGTTATCTGCAGTCCATGCTCATATTGGCTGTATTTGGTGCAAAGTGCGGTGTGTCCGCATAGATGGGACCAGGTTTACCTTCACCGGTGATAAGGGAGCCTTTGCAGCATAGGATGGACTTGCTCAGAGAAGAGTGCAGCCGATCACTCATTAGTTGGCTGCCCTTACCATTAGAGAAGTTGATATGGAGAGTCTGAGCTATCCTGCAGTGGTGGACCAGTACATAAATTTTTTCCCTGATGATGTCCTAGGTCTACCTCTTCACAGAGAGGTGGAATTTTACATTGACTTGTACCCCAGGACAACAATGATATCTACACTAGCATATCGGATGGCTCCTGTGGAGCTTCACGAGATTCGGGTATAGCTAGAGGACTTTCAGGGGAAGGGATTCATCTGACATAGTGTTTCTCCCTAGGTAGCCCCGATTCTGTTCGCCAAGAAGGCAGATGGGAGCTTGAGGCTTTGTGTTGACTATCGGCACCTGAACCAGGTGACCGTGAAGAACAAGTACCCACTCCCAAGGATTGACGACCTCTTTGATCAGCTGAAGGGAGCACGATGGTTCTCGAAGATAGACCTCAGATCAGGCTATTACCAGCTCAGATTGCGAGACGAGGATGTGCATAAGAAAACTTTTAGATGTCAGTACGGTCACTATAAGTTATTGGTTATGTCATTTGGTGTAACTAACACTCCAGCAATAATCATGGGACTCATGAACGGGATCTTTCAGCCATACCTCGACTGCTTTGTCTTAGTCTTCATCGACGACATTCTGATTTACTCGACTACTAAGAAGGAGCATGCCTACCATTTACGGGTAGTACTGGACACACTTTGAGAGCACCAGATTTATGGTAAGCTCTCAAAGTGCTAGTTCTGGATCCAAGAGGTTCACTTTCTAGGACATGTCATCTCAGAAGCTGGAGTTGCAGTGGATCCAGTGAAGATTGAGGTGATACTTTCTTGGGAACCACTTAGGAGTGTGATGGAGGTACATAGTTTCCTGGGTTTGGCTGGATACTACATAAGGTTTGTACCATAATTCTCTAGAGTTGCAGCACCACTATCATCCTTGACGAAGAAGGGGAAACCCTTTTTGTGGTTGGAGAGATGCCAACAGAGCTTTCAAGAGCCGAGGTAGAGGCTGACTAGTGCCCCCATCTTGAGGCTTCCAGTGGAAGGCGTAGGGTACGTAGTTTATTGCGACACATCAGGGACCAGACTCGGACGTGTCCTCATGTAAGAGCGAGCGGTGATCGCATATGGTTATCGACATCTGAGAAAACATGATCAGAACTATGATACCCATGACCTGGAGTTAACAGCAGTGGTCTTTGCCTTGAATATGCAGTGACACTATCTAATGGGTGAACATTTTACAGTGTACTATGATCACAAGAGTCTCAGGTATATCTTCTCCCAGAAGGACCTGAACCTGAGACAATGATGTTGGCTTGAGTTCCTCCAGGACTATGACTTTGAGATAGTCTATAATCCTTGGAAGGGGAATGTTATAGTAGATGCACTCAGCAGGAGATCTGGTATACTGCTGCTAGGAGAAGCGACGGAGTAGCTGACCACTTTGCAGATATCCTTTATGGATAGAGATGGAGAAGATTTCCTTCATTCTCTTATAGTCACTCCCCCACTAATTCAGTGAGTCAGGGAGGCACAACATGGGGACGTTGACTAAGAGACAAGATGTGCTCAGATATCCACAGGATAGGCACCTAATGGATTTTATGAACGTGGGGAGCATGTCATCCTCTTCATAGGACGTACCATGGTACCATTGTCACTTTAGGAGGAAGTGTTGAGGGAGTTCCACACGTCCCCTCTAGCAGTACATCCAGGAGTGGTGAAGATGTATCAAGATCTCTGATGACAACACTGGTGGTTGGGGATGAAGAAAGTAGCCGCAGTGTTTGTCTCTTGGTGCCTCAATTGTCAGCAAGTGAAGGCAGAGCACCAGGTACCAGCAGTCTTGGTTCAGCCTTTAGAGGTCCCAGAGTGGAAGTGGGATGGGATATACAAGGACTTCATGACAGGACTTCCACGTACATCCAGGGGACACGACTCGATTTGGGTGATCATTGATCGACTCACCAAGTCGGCCCACTACATGGAGTACCTTTGACTATTGTCTCTAATTGTGATGCATGTTTTACTTCTTGGCTATGGAAGGGGTTGCAGGAGGCTTTTGGGATGCAACTTCATTTGAGCACTGCCTTCCATCCTCCGATGGATGTCCAGACTAAGTAGACTATTCATACCCTTGAGGACATGCCGGGTGCTTGTTTCCTTGACTTCAGTCACAACTGGGAGGATCACTTGCCTTTGGTGGAGTTTGAGTACAACAACATATATCACTCCACCATTGGGAGGACACCTTTTGAGGCATTATACGAGTAACCTTTTAGATCACCCTTGTGCTAGACTAACCCAGGGGAGTCAGCACTAGTGGGACCAGAGATAGTACGGGCTACCACAGAGAAGGTATATATCATCCAGGAGTAGATGAAGACTACACAGAGTAGGCATAAGTCTTATGCCGACAGGAGACAGAGACCTCTAGAGTTCGAGGATGGCGACCACGTCTTTCTACGGGTCTCACTCCGGTGAGGTTTACGGAGATTTGGCCGAGGTGACAAGTTATCTATGAGATTCATCAGACCTTTTTAGGTCCTCAAAAGAGTTGGTGAGGTGGAATACCGCTTAATCTTCCACCTTAGTTGCAACAGGTGCATGATGTCTTCCACGTATCCCAGTTGAGGAGATAAGTGCACGACCCTTCTCACATCATCGACCATGGCGAGCTGGATGTCGATGATGGGGTGACTTTTATGGAGGATCCAGTAGAGATTGAGGATTGACAGGAGCGGGTCCTTCATGGATGGTCGATACCTTTGGTGCGCATTCTTTGGCAGCATGATAACCTCCAAGAGAGCACATGGGAGCGGGAGGCTCAGATGCATGCTCAATACCCCCACTTGTTCCCTTAGTTTGAGTTGTAGCTAATGGGGACGTAAATCCATGAGGTGGGGAGAATATAAAGACCCAAAATTTCCATGTAATTTCTTTTTAATTATATGGGAATTTTATGAGTCCGCAAAAATTCACGGCGTGCGATTCCGAGGACCAGAGTTCCCATAATGAATTTCTGAACTTTTGTTCGGGTACGTTCAGTGAAAGTTCGAGCGGGTTTTTATAACTTTTGAACCGATGTTCGGAATTGAAATCTGAGGGCACCGTTGAACTCGTAGCGCCAGTATTCGCTTAAAGAGACTTTCACCTCGACGATAGTGGGTTGATAATAAAATATAATTTTTGGGTTTTTCGTGGAAAATAATAAAATAAAATATACTACACTTTATTTTATTTTTGAGCCACCATATAGAAGTTGGATCTGGGGTCCACCAGAACTAAACCTCCTTGTGGGAGTTGTAGTGTGGGGACCACCCGACCATAACATCCTATGAGAGGTTATGATGTTGGGGCCCACCCAAACCTAACCTCCCATGAGAGGTTACGGTGGTGGGGACCACCCAGGACTAAACCCCCATTTTAATTGGGGAAAACCTCTCAAATCCCCTCATTAATGAGGGGGAGCCTCTTGACCTCCTCTACCCAATTAATTCTACCAACGCATTTGCCATTAATGTGCCAAATCCTCCCCATAAATTAATTGAGCACATCAATTAATTATTTTTAAACCTTTTTGAATTTTATGCCAACAATTAAATAATAGATAAACTTAATATATTATTTTGGCTTGGCATATTCATCTTGGTGAAACTTGGGAGAGGAGAACATAGGGAGAAAGATCTCCAATGAAGAACTTCCTCCACGAAGAACGCCGACGAGGATCATCTTCAACTTCTTCCTCGGAAGCACCTTATGGAGGCAACCGACATGAGATGTCTTCAACGACCGACCTTCCCTCTTCATCATCATCAACGAACCGACGCACGATCTTGTATTGGAAGTGTGTGGTGGGCGCGATGAACGAAGACAACTCCGTATTCTTCCCCATGACTCTTTCGACAAACAATGATCAAGGTAGGAGTTTTATTTGAATATGATATTATTCCTTTAATTCTTCCCTTCTAAAACAAATAATCATTGTGAATGATTTTCCTTGTGGGTTGGGATTTATTTTTGCGGGAAGATGTGGGGTGTTTATTTGATTTTTCTTTCATCTTTTTTTCTTGATAATTATTTGAAATTAAAGAAATAATTAAACTACTTTCTACCACCCTAAACATGGAGGGTGTGGGCCAAATCAACATGGACTGACCCCTCCGCTATTCTTGTTTGTGATGTTCATCGGAATGGCAACGAGGCGACGAGACAATGACGATGACGAAGGCAACAACCACGCTACCCACAGCATATGCAACCCACACCACCCCCGTGACGTTCTGGTGCCTCGGGTCGAACCGCGCCACCCGCCGGCTTCCGAGCCACCCCGGCCACGCTGCCCGCCAGCCGTGCCACATACTGGGCCGAATCGCGCCGCCCTCCGGCCGCGCACCTGCTGGGCCGAACCGCGCCGCCCTCCGGCTGTACCACCTGCGCCGAACCAGCCGAGTCGTGCCGCACCCCAGCTGAACTGGCCCCCAGCCTCCACGTGCCCCACATTCCCCATGTCGCCAATGACTGAACCGGCCTCGTCCTCCCAGGCCGAGCCGCCTGAGCCACGCCCCTCACGGTGCCTGGCCGAGACGGCCTCCCGCGCCCCTCGCGGTGCCTCGGATGGACTTATCCGCACCCTAACGGTGCCCCGGCTGAACCGTTCCTCATAACGCCTTTGGGTTGAACCACCCTCACGCCGACCCGTGGCCTGTCCGCACCCTCGCGGCCAGTCCGCTTCCACTCGGCCCTCCGCGGCCCCTCGCGACCTGCTGGAGTAGGCCCAACAGGTCGGGCTGAAACAAATGGGCTAGCCCACCCAACAGGCCAAACCAGACCCAACGGGTTAGGCCGGGTCAACATAAACTAGGTGACCTAGACTGGGTCGGGCCGGGTCGGTCCGACCTGGTCGGACCGGACCTGGGCCCGTTACAACCCGTTCACTTTCTTTTGGCCATATCTTTGGCACCAGACATCTGTTTGAAGAATCGTCCACGGTACTGGTAATATTGGAGCATGGAGGTCCCTTTGAGTATACCCCACTTGATTTTGGGGTATAGTTGAGATATGGTCAGGTTGGATCGTGCACGAATCTAACCAGGTCCCCGAGACTAAATGGCTAATAACTCACAGACTGGACATCTGATTGATGCACCGTCAGTTTCATTGATACCCCTATGACATGGAGGACCTTCGGGATAATTATTTGTGAGACTTAATGGTAGTTGAAGCATAGAAAAGTAGCTTGTGGAGCAGATCTTCCAGAGACGAGTGATTATTTGTGTGGGAACCTAGTAGCTGGCTGAGACTTGGTGACTGCTGACTGATTGACTCAGAGTGAATCATATAGCCCAATGGGGAGTGCCTGGTTGTGGTGGAAAACCCATGATAGAGGAGCGCTTGGTTGTGGTGGTAGACCCATGGTACTTGACAGGAGGAGTACCTCTACAGGCTATGAGGGGGAGCGCCTGGTTGTGGCAGTAGACCTATGGTGGGGAGAACCTCTGTGTGATGTAGTAGACCCACAGTACTTGAAAAGAGGAGTACCTCAACTGTCCAAGATTAGTGGGAAGTACCTGGTTGTGGCGGCAGGCCCACTGTACTCGATAGAGGAGGAGTTCTACAACAACCAAGGGTTCTAAATGTTTTACCCCTAGAATAAATCCTGGTTTGAGCTGAGTCAGTAACTTTTGTGTTTTTCCTCATGATTGAGATGGATTACTTGATAACTTAGGTATATGTATGGGCATATACCTAAGTGGAGTAATATGTTGATTTAATACTTTGTGGTTTATCCTTGTTGGATTTTGTGAGACCTTGAGGGTATTGGGGACCCTACTGAGTATCGTTATACTCACCCCTGCACGGGATATTCCCACACCTTGTTGTGTTGGATGCAGACGACGGACAATGCTGACTGAGGCTGAGAGTACCAGGACCGGACGGTACCTAGAGGTGGACCATACGATGTGACAGTACATGGAGGAGACAGATGGACCTGGAGTGTTGAGGAGGTGATATGTACCTACCCTTCATGTAGGAACCTCGGAGGAGGACCCAACGTCAGTTTTTTTTCCTTCAGTTTCTTATACTTTACAGTTGGGCTTGTATTTCCAGCCCCTTTTACTTTTTTATCACACTTTTGTTATACAGTTTACTTAGTGTTTTGTATCTAGTTGTGTGCTCTGTTATGTGCGTTTATAGGTTATAAAGGCAATGCCTTCCCAGTTTTAGGGAATTATGCCTTAGGTGCTAGTCACTAGCCCATGGCCTATAGAAGGCGGGCTTGGGGTAGTCACAGCACGGGACCTGGGGGGCAGATCATGACAAGGTTAAACTTAGGAACATTTCTAACCTTATTTTACTGCACTATGAGTGCCTTTTTCACCTCTTTAATCTTTACTTGGATAGATGGTTGAACATTCAATTGAGCAAGATAAGATTTATCCCCTTCCTTCATTATCTCTATATCCATCCATTTCAAATATACAAATATTGGGTCATTTTTTATCCTCATCATGGATAAGCTAGAATGATACATTCAACTCAAAGCATTACCCACCTTATTCGTTTTCCCGTGGTGGTAATGTACTGAGCATTCATAATATTTAATCAGATCTAACTATCTTATCTATAACATATTCAACTCCTTATGTGTGATTATATACTTTAAAAATTTTGATTGGTATATATATCATACTTTTCTCTATAAAGATAATTCCTCTGTATCTTTAATGAAAACATTACCACATCTTACCCCAAATCATGAGTGGGGTAATTTTTCACATGAACCTTCAGTTTTCATTAGGCATAATCTATAACCAAGTCATCCTACATATGAATGCATCCCAATCCCTTATTGGATGAAACACTATAGATTTCAAAACCTTATCCACTATAGGGTAATGTAAGAATAGGTGTGATGATTAATCTTTTCTTTAATTCCTTTAAATTTTCCTCAAACTCATATATCTAGAGGAACGTTGGTGAATTTCAAGTTAACTTGGTGACTCGATTAAATAGTAACGATAAATTCTCCAAAAACCATCGATAATATCTAGATAAACCATGAAAAGTATAGATCTTAATCACCATAGTTGGTCTTGGACAACAATCAATAGCCTTCTTCTTTAATGGATCTACTAATATACCCTCTCTTGAGATTATATGTCCCAAAAATGAAACCTTAATATCCAAAAATCACACTTTTAAAATTTATATATAGTTTATACTTTCTTATTTTCATTGTTACAGTTCATAAGTTATCTTCAGGATTGTCATTTATCTTTGAATATATGTTAATATCATCTATAAATACTAATAGAAACTGATTAAGGTAATCTCTAAAGACTTTATTCATTAAATCCATGAAGATATCAGAGACATTAGTAAGACTGAAGGGAAACACCATATATTCATAGTTTCTATACTTTGTATGGAATAATGTCTTTGGTATATGCTCCTTCTTGATCCTCAATTTATGATGTCCATAATGAAGTTCAATCTTGGAAAAGTAATGAACTCTATGTGTTTGATCAAATAAGTCTTCAATATATGGTAGAGGATACCTTTTCTTGATCATGATCTTGTTCAGATCCTGGTAATCAATGCATAGTCATGTTGATCCATCTTTATTTTTAACAAAAAGAATTGGAGGACCCCAAGGTGATACACTTGGATGAATTAATCTCTGGTCAAGGTTCTCCTGTATTTCCTTTTTCAATTCTTGCAACTCTATTGAGTCCATTCAATAGAAAGTCTTTGAAATAGGTGTGGAACTAGGTATGGGTTCTATTGAGAACTTGAATTCATGTTTTAGGGGAATTTTAGGAAACTCTTCTTGATATACATCAAAAAATGACCACACAATAGGCAGATCATTGATGTTGAGTTTATCCAAAACCATATGAGATAAACACCCCTATTCAATAGTAATCAAAACCCATACAATGGATGTGAATCCCATGTAAAGACTCGGAAATTCCATGTATTTTTTTAAATATATGGGAATTTTATGAGTCCGTGAAAATTTAAGGCACATGATTCTGAGGCCCGGTGTGCTCGGAATGAATTTCTGAACTTTTTTCAGGTACGTTCAGTAAACATGAGAGCGGGTTTTTCTAACTTTTGAACCGGTGCTTGAAATTGAAATATGAGGGCACTGTTGAACTCTCAGTGCCAGTATTCACTTAAGGATACCTTTACCTCGACCGTAATAGGTAGAGGGTGGAATTTAGTTTTTCACTTATTCATGAAAAAATAAAATAAAATAAAATGGTGTAACATTTTATTTTTATTTTCTTTTGAAACTCCCATGTGGGTGTTTCACAGGTGGGGACCACTGAACTAAAACCTCCCATGAGAGGTTATGGAGGTGGGGAACACTGAGCCTAAACCTCCTATGAGAGGTTATGGTGGTGGGGACCACCCGAGGCTAAACCCCCTTGAACTCCCTCTTAAGTGTGGGGAAGCCTCTTAAACTTCCCCCACTTTAATGGTGCCACCCCCTTTAATTTATTATGCCAACCACAATGTAATTAATTAATCCAATTTAAAATTGTGCCAATAATTAAAATTGGGGAAACACAACAGTTGGATATTTTGATTTTGGGGGAAAGTATTGAAAAAGGGGAGAGCTCTTGGAGGATTGATTTATCCAATGAAGAACTTATTCCATGAAGAACTTCTTCCACGAAGAACGCTCCTCCAACGAAGAACACCGACTTTGACTTCTTCCTCGGGACTTCCTCCAATGGGGTATATCTTCAATCGACGATCATCTTTTCCTCCTAATCAACAACAACAAATGAACGAGGTAGGGTGGTTATTTGAAATTCCTCCCCTTTTTATTCTTGATGACCCTTCATAATTCAAGAGGGATTATAGCTGCATGCTACCGCTATAATGTGAAGAGTGCGAGCCAAACAAACATGGATCATCCTCTCTGTAATTCTTGTGATGATATGTGGTGTTATTCACAATGGATGAGGTCAGCGACCAACCATGAAGGGACACGAGAACGGTTGCTGGAACCACAGGCAACCGTGACAAAGGCGACGACGCAATGGCGCCGCTCTACGGTCACCGCCGCCCCGCGGCCTCTGAAGAATGCGGCTGTCACCGCCCCGCGGCCTCTACTAACCGTGGACACCACCACCCGTGGCCTCGCCATGCTACCCTGAAACCTCCTCCAACCACTTCCCCCGCCGCCTGCAGCCTCATCACGCCACCCTGCGGTAGACCGCGCCGTCGCACGACCAACACACCCTCGTGGATGAGCCGCCCTCGCAGCACCCTACGCGGCCGAGCCTCCCTGTAGCTTCACTCCATCCACGGCCACGCTTCCCCACTACCGAGCTGCCCCATGTCCTCGTGGCACCCCCGCAATTGAGCCTCCCTCTCATCACCCTCCGCGGCCGAGCCGCCCCGCGCCCTCATGGCCTCCATGGCCTCCACTGCCTCGCGGGTCGTTGCCCAGGTCGGGCCGCCAGGTTGGGCCACCCAGCGCGGGCCGAGCTGCCCAGCGTGGGCCGGGCCACCCAGTGCGGGACAGTCCGGCCCAGCCCGGGTCGGTCTGCTTGGGTCTGTCCGCCCGGGTCGGACCGAACCTTGACCCACTTCGACCCATTTACACATCTTTGGCCATATCTTTGGCACCAGATGTCTGATTGACAAACCGCTAGTGGCGATGGAAACCTTGGAGCAAGAAAATCCCTTTGGTATACCCCACTAGAGATTTGGATAAAGTTGGAGTAAAATTGGGTTGGATCAAGCACAAATCCAACTGGGCCCTTGGAACTAAAAGGCTAATAACTTACAAACCGGGTGTCTTATTGATGCTCCATCTATTGCGTTGAGACCCCTATGACATGGAGGTCCTTTGAGATACTTATTTGTGAGACTTTGTGGTAGTTTGAGTATCTACTAGTGGCTTATGGATTGGAACCCCCCGAAGACAAGCGAGCATAGTGCAGGAACCTAGTAGCTGGCTGTGACGTGAAGATGTACTAGGATCATGTGTGGGTCTGACGACGTACTGGAGATGTACTAGGATCCTGTATGGGTCTGAAGACATACTGGAGATGTACTAGGATCCTGTGTGGGTCTGACGGTGTACCAAGTGATCCTGTGTGGGTCATCACCTAGCGATCCTGTGTGGGTCAGCACCTTGCAATCCTGTGTGGGTCAGCACTTAGATATCCTATGTTGGTTAGCACCTAGTGATCTTATTTGGGTCAGAACCTTACGATCCTGTGTGGTTCAGCACTTAGCGATCCTGTGTGGGTCAGCACCTAGCGATCCTGTGTGGGTTAGCATCGAACGATCCTATGTGGGTCTACCTCTTAATAGAGTAAAATGATTCAATAGTTATATCTAATCATCTCTACTATTGTACTTAAGTTATACCTGGTGTGAGATGAGTTGTACCTATGTGGTACTTTTCTTCGTGGTAATACCTTGGTGGTATTCTTCAGTGTGGCATGCCTTTGTGGTACTTTTCATTGTGGTATTCCTTCCTTTATGGAACAGTTGAGCTTGGGGCTTTGGAGTTAGACTCTGTGTTTTCCTCATGATTGAGATGGGTTTACTTTATAACTTAGGTATATGTATGGACATATACCTAAGTGGGGTTGAAAATTGATTTCATACTTGTAGTTTATCCTTTGTGGATTTTGTGAGACCTTGAGGGTCTCGAGGTCCCTACTGAGTATTGTTATACTCACCCCTACACAGGCTATGCCCACACTTCGTTGTGTTTAGTGCATATGATGGAGAATGCTTACTGAGGACGAGGGTACCAGGACTGGAGGTAGCTCGGAGGTAGACGTTTGATGAGGCGAACCATAGAGATGGTTGTTCATGAGTTGTACCTACCCTTCAGGTAGGATTTGTGGTGTACGATCTAGGAGCTTCTTTCCACCTATAATTTGTCTTGTACTTTCTAGTTTTCCTTGTACTTTCCAGTTGGGATTGTATTCTAGCCCCTTTTTACTTATTGTACTCACTTCGTTTACTATTCAGTTTACTTGAGTTCATATCTAGTTGTGTGCTTGGTTGTATGCATTACAGGCTATAAAGGCAATACCTTCCCAGTTTTAGGGAATACGCTTTTGATACTAGTCCTCAGGCCCTGGCCTATGGAAGGCAGTCTTGGGGTAGTCACGACATGGGTCCTGGGGGACGGGTCGTGACAAATTGGTATCAAAGGGAGGTTCTACCATAGATTATAGGACTATGATATTTCTTTTTAACGACAATAGTGTTAAGTGTAGTGAGTGTGGTTATCATTTTAGGTAATCCACTGTTGGTGCAATGACCGACATATCCATACACCAGGACTCTGACTTCTGATTTCCGAATCAATGCACAAAAACATTGAATGCGTGTGTTTTTTGAAGAGTTTTCATTGTGATCTCTTTGAGTCATCTCACCAGGTATAACTTTTTGACCATGTGATGTTATTAATATTTTCATGACTTATTATATTCCCCCTTTACTGATTTTATATGAAATTTGCTTAATTTGTGTGAAATATTAATGTTTTAATATTAAGTATAATTTTTGAGTATTTTTAGAAGTAGTCCAATTAAGTCAGTTTAATGTTTTAATAATAACTATCACTATACTTATCCAAATTATGTGGTTCTTATTTTTTAGGATTCTCCTTTCAATATAAAACATTTCATTAGAAGGTACCATGATCCAATTCTTCAATTTGAAGGGTCATATGGTCCTCACAAACAAGACCAAATAATCTGTGAACAAACTGAACCAGCCTTGAAGATTGATTTACTGGGCTCAATACAGAAGTCCAAAAACCTTAAATCTCCACCATAATTCTGGGGACATTACATTTCATCTTGGATAAAAATTTCAAGGCCCAAATCCAAAAAAAATGGGCCCAACAAATGCTTTGAAGTCCAGCCCACCATTCTGGAAGAGAATTAAAATCAGTATAGTATTCATGACATATATCATGATGTATGAATCCAATAGAGCTGAGATTTTGAAATGTGAAATAGGAGATATATTAGGCAGACTTTGTTGAAGAAACCATTCGGATTTGAAGGCATATTCATATTCAAAAACCCTTTCACATTATAGACTTCAAAACGACTGGATTGAAATGGATAGTTTTACTTTGTTTAATCAACCGGACAAAACGTTTGATAATTAAGTCCAAATGACTCCAAATTTTGAGATTAGTCGTCCAAATTTATTATCTACAACTTTTAAGAAGTATATTTTTGGATATTAGGCTGTATGAATAGCCAAATTGGCGATGTAAGTGGAGGGACTGATTGGGAATGCAAACAGTCCACTCCTTGGGCTATAAATACTCTCCCCTTCTCTCCTTGAGAGGGATTGGCATTTCAGAAGAGAGGATATCATATTGGAACGACCAAATCCTTGAAAAAGGCTTGGGATGAACTTCCATACTCAAGTTTTTACTTGATAAACCTTTCCTCCTCTCTTTGTTTTCACTTACTTTCGTGTTCTTCGTTTTTGTAATCTTGTAATTCTCTTTCTTTGTAATTCTGTTTTAATGCAAGTTACTTATTAAATATCTCTTATTATCATCCACCTTATTTAGTTTAATATTTATGTTCTTAAAATAGTTTAAATTCAGTTGAATCCCCTTCCCTTATTTTTCTTTCTCATTCAATCGAAAATCTGTTTTTAATTATCATCATTGTTCGTGTGTGTGTTCCCGACGTACCACTCTTTTCTAATCCCTTTCTTTTTCTTCTATTATTAATTTATCATCATAATTATTTTAACCAGAATATTAAACACCCAAATGGATGAGTAAATATCTCATTGGGGTGAGTCAAAATTTAGGGATGTTAAGTGATTGAGAGTATTTGCTCGATGAGTATTCGTTAATTTAACATTGTGTATATTGGACTTAATATGTCATGGATTAATGACATCTTTTGTTTAGAATGTGGTTTCCATGGATTATTAGAACCATAAATACACTACCATAAACAAGTAATGATTGAGTTTAGAATCCTAGTTAAGTTAAGGCTTGGATTAAAGCTTTAACACTTAGGAATTCTAATCGACGTCAACTTGTGAAGTGGGTGTTAATTTAAATGCAATATAAAGCAAAACTCAAGGATATCACAAGCTTAACTCCCTAATAATGAAATCACCCCAATCTTTATCAATTTGTTAAATCAAACATCATACATAAATTATTTCAGAAGCTCTATAAAAAACCCCCCCAATCAGAATACAATTAACTAAAAACAAACGACTATTACAAAGTATCATCACCGAGGATTCGACCCGAGTGCTGCTATACACATTAGCAGAGCACCGGAACTTTGACCGGTCGATAGGTGACAATAAGCCGTGTGTTTCACCATGGCACACCTGTTTCTTTTCAGGATGCCTCCACGAAGAAAACTATCTAGGGTTCAGAGAGTTGTATGCACTGATAGCCCATCGAGCGACAAGCCCTCGGTGCAAGACCCTCTTCCAGTAGAGGCACCAGCGGTACCATTACCCGTTGGGCTATTGATGCCACCAGCCCCAGCAGCAGAGGGTGCACACCTCTTGAGTGCGTTGCACGAGTTCCAACTCCAGAGGCCACCCGAGTTCAGGGGAGAGATGTACCCACATGCGGCTAAGGATTGGATTGAGGTTGTGGTGAGAGTCTTTCGACTGGTAGGGACACTAGCCGATCTCATGGTGATCCTTGTCGCCAGTCTTCTACAGGCAGTAGTAGGCAGACGGTGGAGCTTGATGCTCTAGGTTCACGACGAGGTGACACTTCTCTGGGAGAACTTTGAGAGCCTGTTTCGGGTAGAGTTTGTTCTAGGGACTCTTTGTGCAGTGCGCATACATGAGATTATTCATTTGCAGCAGGGGAGAATGATTGTAGCTCAGTACTCAGCGAGGTTCACTGAGCTCTCATGCTACTCCACAGATATGGTGCGGGACTCATTCTTCAGGGCTCAGACCTTCGAGTAGGGACTCGGGCGAGAGATCAGAGCTTCAATGATCTCACTCAGCATCCTGACGCAGGCGGGGGTGTTAGAGTGATCCCATTTAGTGGAGAGTTTCCTTGCTGAGAAATTACCAACAGCGAGACCCACCACAAGTAAACACATAGTAGAGTCTTCTGTAGCTAGTAGTAGAAAGATTTCGCAGAGGTACAAAAGGACCAGACCTTTAGGTGGACGACCGTAGGATTTAGGGTCGGTTGTGCGGGGCACCTGAGATAGAGCCATTCATGCCAGGAGCGGGCAGTGTTATGCATGCGCCAGGCAGGGTCACATGGAACGTGACTGTCTGACCCACCGTACAGATGATCAGAAGACAATCGAAGGACTGCCCAGGCAGAGACAGATATTTGACTGAGGATGTCTGTAGGGCGCAGTCAGACGTGGCAGAGGAGCTGGTCGTGTAGCTGGCGGTGGGCGATGATTCGATATGTTACTGCCACCACCACTAAGACACTACCACAAAACTGGGCAAGACATGCACCTACCTTTATCAGCACTAACAAAAAAGCACTGATAAAGGGGTGGGCCTTTATCAGCGCTAAAAAAGCACTGATAAAGGGCACATTTGTCAGTGCTTTTATTAGCGCTGATAAATGTAACATTTATCCGCGCTTTTCTTAGCACTGATAATATTTATTGTATACATTAAATAAAAAACACATGTTATAACTAAATATATTTATATATATATTAAATAATTATAATATTAATACTAAATATATTTATTATATTTATTAATTCATTATATATTTATTAGATTTATTAATTTATTATATTTAATGTATTTGTTTTATTTATAAATATATAATGCGTTCTAATATATATGTATAATTGAAATTATAGAATATATATGTGTTTTCCAATGAATTGGGATCGATCAATATCATACATGTGCGCATCTATATATATGTGTTTTCCAATGAATTGGGGTCAATGAATATATCATACATGCATATATATATATGTGCATATTGAATGATGTTCATTTATAGATTATAATTCATTATATTACCCATATATAATATATATATATATATATATATATTAATTAAATGTACACTTAAAATTAAATTATATTTAAAAAATAAATATATATTTTATTATATTTTCAATGATATATATATAAATATACCTTTCAAATAATTTTATAAGTATAAATAGAGATATAAATATTTAGAGTTAAATAAATATATAATAATATAAAGAAATTCTTAAATTTATACATTTTTCAGCGCTTTTATTAGCGCTGATAAACTACGTATTTATATATATAATTAAATAATTATATATATATATAATTAAATAATTATAAGATTAATAATAAATATATTTATTAGATTTATTAATTCATTATATATTTATTAGATTTATTAATTCATTATATATTAATTTATTAGATTTATTAATTCATTATATTTATTATATTTATCAATTCATTATATTTAATATATATTTATTATATTTCTTTATATTTAATGTATTTGTTTTATTTATAAATATATAATGTGTTCTAATATATATGTACTATAATTGAAATTATTGAATATATATATCTGTTTTCTAATGAATTGGGGTCAATGAATATCATACATGCGTGTATATATATGTGTTTTCCAATGAATATATCATACATGCGTATACATATGTGCATATTGAATAATGTTCATTTATAGATATTATAATTCATTATGTTACCCATATAATATATATGTTATAAAAAATGTACACTTATAATTAAAATTAAATTATATTTAAAAAATAAATATATATTTTTTTATATTTTCAATGATATATATATAAATATACCTTTCAAATAATTTTAAAAGTATAAATAGATATATATATATATATTTAGAGTTAAATAAATATATAATAATATAAAAAAAACTCTTAAATTGATACATTTATCAGCGCTGATAAAGAGTGTCTTTATCAGCGCTAAAATGAAAAGTGCTGATAAAGTCACTCTTTATCAGCGCTACAAAAGCGCTGATAAAGTCCGGCCATTATCAGTGCTAAAAAAGCACTTATAAAGGTGGTATTTATCAATGATTTTCATTTTAGTGCTGATAAATACACCCTTTATCAGCACTTTTTACTAGCGCTGATAAAGGTCCACACAAGATTGATAAAATCCACCAGGTCCTCTTTCTCCTCCCCGCACCCAGTCAAGATCTCACAGAAGCCCTCCTCTACACCGCTACCGCCGTTGTCGCCGCTGCCGCCGCCGCCACCGCTGCCGCTGCCTCCTTCTCCTCCTCCTCCACCGCGGTCGCCGCCTCCTCCTCCTCCTCCTCCTCCGGCTGCCGCGTCCTCCTCCTTCGGCCGCCTCCTCCTCCTCCTCCTCTACGCCTGCTCCTCGTCCTCCTCCTCCTCCTCCACCGCGGCCTCGTCCTCGTCCTCCTCCACTAACGCCTCCTCCTCCTCCTCCTCCTCCTCCACTGCCTTCGAGCTGCTTCTGCTGCCTCTGAGATGCTTCCGTTGCCTCTACTGCCTCCGCCCTGCCTCCGCGCTGCCTCCGTGCTGCCTCCACTGACTCCGGTGCCTCCGCTGTCGACGCCTCCTTCTCCTCCGCCACCGGGTCCTCCTCCTTAAGGTGAGTAAAATTTAATTTTCATGAATTAATTATGTTTTCATTTATTGTCAATATTGAGATTAATTATGTTTGGATTCTTGAGGAGTGGTTTGGTTTCTAAATGGTATAAATCCCCGTTTGGAACCTTCAGAGCTTACATGGTGTTTTCCCCTTGGTTTTGAAAATGGAATTTGATTTGTAAATTTTAAAGATCTATTGGTATTTTGTGGTGTTTTGGAAATTGGTTTTGAAACTCATGTGATGTATAGGCCCGGTTGGCACTTGTGTGTTATTGGTTTATACCGTGCATGTGATGGCCTCTTCATTTTCTGGTATACTACTATAATAGAGCATCAATGTTGGTTGTTTACTATGGAGGTACTCCATATGTCAGCAGGTGATTCTGAACCTAGTAAGTCTAGGGATTTCTTCTAGGTATGTTTAGGTAATTCTAATGATTACCTATCTATATGTTCTTCTTTATTTTTCTGCACTTTGGTTATATAGTTTTCTAGTATTTTTCTACTTTTATTGTTTCAATTAATTTCATCATGGCTCTGTGATCACCTTGTTTGGATTATTATATTGAATTTTGAATTCATTTTTTAAACTAGATATCTATTTTAAAAAGGGAAGTCGTGATTTGTTTTGAAAATGGATTTTCTAAAAAATATGTGTTGGTTATTTAAATTATAAAAACCTATTTTATAAATGTATTTCAAACTAGTGTTTTTGTATTATTTCAGGAAAGGTAATGTATGGATTCTGTGGTGCTTACCTACTAAGTTGTTTTATGCTCACACCCTACTTGTGACACTCGGCATCAGTAGACCCAAGTTATTTTTGAGGTTTGGGTTTCTTGTTTAGGTTTCCTTTAAATCAGGTTGGTCTTATAGTTAGTGGTAACCCAAAGGTCATGAGGATATCTGGTCGGGTTCTGATTTATTCTATCTCTGTTTTCAGTTTCTTTTTTGTTCAGTTGACGCTGTATATAGATCATGTTTATGTATTCTTTATGTTCTATTCTTATGGATCCTCATGGTTTTTTTGTGTGCTCTATTTGGTTTATATATATCCCCATTTCTATATCTCACATCATATTATCACACCATGACTCTTATATATCCTTAAGAGGGTGTTCCTCATCATACGTGATATATAAAACTATATGATCCATCTTCTTTAGGCCTAAGACTCTAATCAAATAGCCTTAGAAAACCTAACTAGGCTATACAAAACTCATACCAAACCCGATCCTTTCATAAACACAACTACTCCATGGAGACATAATCTCTGGATGATCACAAAATCACAAACATTCAATATAACCCTCACTCTATCTCTCAAAAACACCCTATTTATTTACCTTGGTTGCTCTTGATTTCTATCCCTTTCACTGGAACACATATACTCATGCATGAATGCACAATCATGCATAAATTGGAACATGGTTTTGTATTATAGGGTCCACCTACCTCACAAAACATGGTGAGTTCATCATACAAGGATAACCTCTAGCCAATACAATCAAAATATACATCATTTGAATTGATTTGAAGATGATATAATGAAATCATCACACAAATCCTAGTTAAAATCATCCCAAATCATAGGAAAATAAATGATATTAGTAATGGAGGAAGTATGACTGGAAAACTCACTAACACACTATAAAAAACTCCCAATAACCACCCCTCATCAGGGGGGGATCGAAGAGAGGAAGAGATGGGATGAATCCCCAGAACCACCCAAGATTTTCTATTAATGAGCACGCCCCCTACCATTTTTAAAGTATCTAGTTTTTTATCTAAATTATACTCATATTCCTTCTCCCCTAACCTATATACTAATCCTATGGACTTCAAATAGGATGAATATAAATAAATAATGGATGAATGCCAATCTGTTGACAAAAGAGTATGAAGAAAGCGTGAAAGAGTTTATCAAGTTTGAAAAAGATCATGCATGTGACTCTTCTCAAATCCTTTGTCCGTGTTTATGCTGTTGTAATTCAAAACAAATTATTCCAGAGGAGTTTAAAGAACACTTAATCTGTCATGGAATAGATCAAAGTTATACATGTTAGAATAAACACGGGGAAACAAAGAATGTAGGTAGTGACTGGGATGACACTGTGTTTTATGGATCATCTGATATGATTACAAACATGAACAATGAAGATGACCATATGGAGGATGTGATTACAGATGTGAATGATGATGAAGATCGTATTGAGGAAATGACAAGGACCATCGAAGATGAACTTCATGATTGCCCAAAATTGTTTGAGAAGTTAAAAAGTTGTGCAAAGACGCCATTGTATGCTGGTTTCACTAAATATACAGCATTGTCAGCCATACTGAAGCTGTATAATTTGAAAGCAGACAATGGGTGGAGTGACTCCATTTTTACGAAACTACTTGCTCTCATGAATGACATGCTCCTAGAAGACAATGAGCTCCCGAGCCGAACATATGATGCCAAACGAATGCTACGCTCGATGGGTATGATCTCTGAAAGAATACGCACCTGCCCGAATGACTGTATACTGTTTCGCAAGGACCATAAATCACTTAAAGAATGTCCAAAGTGTGGTGATTATCGATACAAGAAAGATGAATCCATTCCTACTAAAGTTGTATGGTACTTTACAATCATTCCAAGGTTTAGACGCCTATATGGAAGTGAGGAGACTGCAGAACAATTAACATGGCATGAAAATACAAGAATTAAATATGGGATACTATGTCACCTAGCAGACTCTCCTCAATGGAAGAGAATCGATCATGAGCATCCTGAATTTTGAAATGAGTCGAGAAACCTTCGCCTTGCCTTATCTGCAGATGGAGTGAATCCTTTTGGTTTTCAAAGCAACAGTCATAGTATATGGCCGGTTATGTTGATAAATTATAACTTACCACCGTGGTTATGCATGAAACGAAAATACATCATGTTATCTATGCTTATATCAAAACCAAAACAACCGGGTAATGATATTGATGTTTATTTAGCTCCATTGATCAAAGATTTGAAATTATTGTGGGATTCATGTGTTACATTGTATGATTCTTACAGAAAGGAAGATTTCACTTTGAGAGTCATGTTATATGGGATGATAAATTACTTCCTTGCTTATGGAAATTTGTTAGAATATATCATTAAAGGAACTCAAGGCTATCCCATTTGTGAAGAAGGTACAGAATCAATTAGGTTGAAACATTCATCGAAAACCGTGTTTCTAGGACATCGCAGATTTCTACCGCGACGACATAAGTACCGTTCTTGGATGACATCATTCGATGGAAGTTCAGAAGAACGTACAACACCGTCTCCACTAACAGGCAATCAATTGTTTGAGAAAGTTAAAAATGTGGAAACTACTTTTGGTAAACCGGCTTCGAAAAACCTTACGAAAATCGGTTGGAAAAAGAGATCAGTTTTTTTTGAATTAAAATACTGGAATTGTCTGTATGTAAGACATTTTCTTGATGTTATGCATGTAGAAAAAAATTTATTTTATAGTGTTATCGGCACGTTGCTAAATACATCTGGCAAAACAAAATATGGAATTAAGGCTAGGTTGGACATGGTTGAGATGAGAATACAAGAAGAGTTGGCACCAGTGAAGGGTGAAAAATGAACATTTCTTCCTCTTGCTGCTTACACTCTTTCCAGGTAGGAGAGATATCATTTTTGCAACTTCTTGAATGACGTAAAGGTTCCAGAGGGGTATTCTTCAAAATATCAGTAACCTCGTTTCAATGAGCGACTCAAAGTTAAAAGGTCTGAAATCACATGACTGTCATGTTTTGATGCAAGATCTCATTCCAATTGCTTTATGTTTCATTTTACCCAAGAATGTCTACCATAAATTAACGAAACTATGTTTCTTCTTCAAAGCTATATGTAGCAAAGTTATAGACCCGGCGAAATTTCCAGCTATGGAAAAAGAAATTTCCGTCATATTATGTGAATTAGAAATGTTCTTCCCTACTTCATTTTTTGATATGATGGTTCATTTGATGATCCACTTGGTGAGAGAAATTCGACTATGTGGTCCTGTACATTATAGATGGATGTACCCCATTGAATGGTATATGAAGATTTTTAAAGGGTATGTCAAAAATCAAAGTCGGCCAGAGGGTTGTATTGCAGAGCGATATATTGTTGAGGAAGCCGTTTAATTCTGTATCGAATACTTGTCTGGTGTGGAAAGCATTGGATTACTGAAATCTCATCACACTGGGCAGCTTGAGGGTGAAGTAATTTCTGGAAGACAGGTTGTCACAATCAATATTACAGATCAGGAGCATGCCCACCTTTATGTTTTGCATAACAGTTTCGACGTTGACCCATATGTTGAAATCCACAAAGAAATTCTTAGGCATTTGAATCCATCTAGGGCTGAAAAATGGATATCAGATTCACATAATCGACAGTTTATATGATGGTTTCGAGATCATATTTTTAAAATTCAGATGAAAATCCAGAGTCAATTTCGGAATGACTTTGATGGCTAGTCGGAGGACCAAGTGTGTATGCATTATCTTACAATGCTTATGTAGTTAATGGTTATACATTTTATACTAATGAATATGATGAAGATAGTACCATGCAGAATAGTGGGGTTACACTTGTGGCTGAAGCGATGCATGTTTCTAGTGCTAAGGATAGAAATCCAATTTATACGAATATGTCATACTTTGGCATCATCAAACAAATATGGGAGTTGTATTATATGGAATTTCAAGTTCTGATATTTCAATGCAAGTGGGTTGATAACAGGAGTGTTGTTAAAATAGATGATTTGGGATTCATGAAAGTTGATTTCAGTAAGGAAGGGGAGAAAGATGAACTGTTTATAATGGCATCACAGGCAGTGAAAGTATTTTATGTTTTAGATCCCACAAATTGAAACTGGTCAATCGTTCTGTTATCGGCCAAAACAGCTGAAGGGTCAGATGAAAATTCAATGGAAGATGACCCTTTAATTAGAACTTCACAATCATTTTACAGTGGTCCCAATGTAGACGACATTTTTTATGTCATAGGAGACCACAATGAAGGGATATGGATAATTGATAGAGGGGTCAAATACATTCAGCCTTAAAAAAAGAGAGTCCAATAATCAAGTTATTTTTTTATTGTAATATAGATTGTTTTACATTATGTTATTATCTGTTCGCTGTTGCTTTTATGTGATCTAAATTAAATGTTAAACCAGTTCTACAAATAATGACTTCTTCACCTGCTGATGCACCCAATCCCGAGACACAACAGGTCTCTCAACCTGTTGCAGCTGGTCCCACTGTTGAGAGACAACAGGTCACTCAACCTGTTGCAGTTGGTCCCACTACTGAGGTACAACAGATCTCTCAACCTATTGCAGTTGGTCCCAGTGCCGATGATAGTGCTTTAGAGAAACATAATGATGATGCAGAAACCGAGGAAATGGTAGGCGATAAAACCCCGATGACACAAAAAAAAACAGGTGCATCGTAGTTTGACAGTTTTAGCCAAAATCCTTAAGGCAAAAGCAAAAGGCATTAAATATGAGGTGGGATGGAATAAACAAGGCCAGCATGTAAACCCCAACAAAGCCATGTTTAGTAGCTACATTGGAATCGTCACTCAACAACGCATGCCAATTGATGTAGAGTCGTGGCACCATGTTGTCAGCGGGTTGAAAACATTAATGTGGGAAGAGATTACGGTAACATTATGATATCATCTATTTAATTTATTAAAATAAAATAAAATAAAATACTGAAATATTGACTAACTCTTCATCATATCTTGCAGAGTTCATTTATAGTATATGTTTTGCACAAAGAATATGTATTAAGACTGGTAGGAAGGATTCATAGAGGATTTCGCACCATTTTAATGAAACATAATCTGAAAGATGCTGAAGGGAAAATCAAGCCGCACCCGCCTCCTCTTTATGCACACTTGATATCCCAAGGAACATGGGATGAGTTTTTCAACCGTCGTGCGGAACAGAATTTTTAGGTACATTGTGTTTGGTTACACATTGTGTAATGTTTCTTGTATTCATCACGTTGATTGACAGGTTTTTATTTATGAAACAGAAACTGAGTGCTGAAAATAAATAACAGGCAGCAAAACCAGCATACCCTTACTGTAAAGCAAGGTTGGGGTACACTTCAATTGAAAAACAATTGGTACGTATTTTAAAAGTACTGTAATAATTTTATGTGACATGAAACAACACTGTAACCATGTTTATCTGTTTATATGCATATTGATGAAGAAAAATCCCAAGCCACTTACATTCCATGCCATGTGCTATGGAAGGAGTCTTGTGTTAATAAAGAGGGAAAACGGGTAGATGAAAACACACAAAAAGTGTGGGAAACATGTGTAAGTATGACATAATATAAACTTGTTTTGATTTAAATCACTATTACATAACGATGATTACTTATTTTTTTCATATTTTCTATTTGACATAGTCACAGGAATCAACAACACCCGCACCGGATGCAGACATACTTTCAGCGGCCTTGAAACAGCCAGAACAGTATGGCCGCATCAGAGTTGTGGGTTTTGGGGTGTCACCCCGGGCATATTTTCAGAAAAAAAAACAAGAGGATGAAAAAACTAAAGAATTTCAAGTAATGAGAGATATATTAGCTACCCTTGAAGAAAAATTCCAAAGTCAGGGAGAGATGCTAGCAAGTTTGATGGAGGAGAGGCGAAGAGAACAAACAACTCAAGAACAACCCGCGCGAGAAGATCCCGCCCCACCCCCACCAGCTTTGAGGCGAGCCATTCACCTCAAAGACCTGACTTAACTAAGGTAATAAATGTTTTAATATTAGTTTCTGTTAAATGTGAATCACATAGACACTGATACCTTTCATGTAATGATATTCTACAGGTTGAAAATGACTGTGATTTATATTTGTCAACTCCCAACCATCGCCTTGTAGCGAGGGCAATGGTGTTCAATATGCAGAATGACACGCTACACTCTAGACCACTTCCAATCGGTCATTTCAAAGTGTTGATTAATGTGTCTCATGAGCCGAGCACTGAGCTACCCGTGCCAAATGACGATGACGACATTCATACGGTGGAAAAAGCTGTTGGAACATTCGTTGCATGGATGTCGAATCTTGTAAAAAAACATGTCGACCAGAAGGTATTCATTTCCAGTTCATTTTTCAAGTAGAACCTTTAACATCAAATTAGAAAATGGATGAACCGATAAATGTTATTACAGAAGGAAAAAATGGAGGAGCTAAAACGAAAGAGCAGCTCTAAAGGATCAACCAACTGATCAAAACGATCTACTAAGAGAGCGTTCACCCCGCTCGTTCTATATCCACATTTAATATCATTGCAAGCTCATGTGGATACAAAAATTATGGGCGGAAAGAGTCACACAATTGTTTGTGAAAAAGATATGTACGGAGAGGAAACATTAGATTTCGTTAGTGCAGACGCTGTTGCTGAGATCATCACATACGACTGGCTAGGAGCCTCAGTTATAAATGTATACATGAGGTATGTTTTCATGATTTCATTTTACAGAAGATGATATAATTTTATAATTATGGCTAAATACATCTCATATTTTTCACAAGTGTATATATGAAAAACAATTTAAGGGATTTTCCCATGAATACAAATTTGGACTCATTAGTCCTCACACCATTTCTACACAATGAGAAGAAATGGATTCTGATTTTCAGGCTGAATTAATGTCAAATATGCTCAGAACGTTTCAAAGCAGAATTACAACTGACAGACTCTTTTTAATACCAATGTTATAGGGGTAAAACTCTAAATTTTAATCATATCAATTATATTTTCATTTCTATCACTGCTTGTTTCTTTTTGTGTTTTTAGGGATCATTGGATGCTCATTGCAGTAAATTTGGATACTCCAAAGATTTATTTTCTGGATTCACTGCATGGATATCCAACAAACCAACCACACATGATGGTGATTGTCAATTTTTAATACACTATATTCAATATTTTAGAACTAAATATCTTGTTATATAATTTATATTATCTTTTAATGAGGATTTTGTTATGATAGGGCAGTGTATGAATATCGTCTAAAGGCTGGAATAAATCCAGGGCATAAGGAAGAAAATGCCCATAAGATCTACAAATGGAGAAGTATCTGGGTATATATAATTAAATTTCAATATCCAAATACATATAAAAAAAATTACTTATTTTTCTCGATGTTTCTACAGTGTCCGAAACAAACAAACAACAAGGACTGCGGTTATTATGTTTGTAAACTTATGAAAGAGATCATATTTAATGAATAAACTAGTATCCCTGAAGAGGTATTTTTGAAAATAATTACTACTTCATTTAAAATAATTATTAATACTTTGTGTATTTATATTTTTTCAGTACTACTATGACTGTCTCAAAAACTCCTATTCAGAAGATGATATAAATGTGTTTAGAAATGAATGGGCAACGTACCTGATGGAAGAATGTAAAAAAATAGGATAATGAAGGTGAATTCCTAATACTTATGTTATCTTTATATGGTAATTGATATATACCTTTACACTTATTGAGCATCTATGATCTCCCTTTCTTATGTTTCATATCCTTAGATTAGTGAATTCCTACTACTCAGTTTGAAATTGACATAACTTTAGAAAACAACACAAGTGACATACAAAAAACTGAGCAAATGCATTCAGATTGTTTTGATACTTTAGGAAAATGATCCCCGAGTCATTTGTGACGTGTACGAATTAACCGCAACTCAATCAGACACATGGTGTGACCAGTATGGCTAAAAGTGTCTGATATCAGTTTCAAATTGACATAAACTTTAGAAAACAACACAAGTAACATATGAAAAACTGAGAAAACATGTTCAGATTATTTTGATACTTTAGGAAAATGATCCATGAGTCATTTGTGACGTTTACAAATAGACCACACCTCAATCCGACGCACGGTGTGACCGGTATGGATAAACGTGTCTGATATCAGTTTCAAATTGAGATAAACTTTAGAAAACAACACTACTGACATAAGGAATACTGAGAAAACGCGTTCAGATTGTTTTGATACTTTAGGACAACAATACATGAGTCATTTTTGATGTGTATGAATTGACCACACCTCAATCCGACGCACGGTGTGACCGGCATGGCTAATAGTGTCTGATATCAGTTTGAAATTGACATAACTTTAGAAAACAACACCACTGACATACAGAATATTGAGAAAAAGCATTCGGATTGTTTTGATACTTTAGTAAAAAGATCCATGAGTAATTTGTGACATGTACGAATCAACCGCACCTCAATCTGATGCACGGTGTGACTGGTATGGCTAAAAGTGTCTGATATCAGTTTCAAATTGAGAGAAACTTTAGAAAACAACACTACTGACATACGGAATACCGAGAAAACACGTTTGGATTGTTTTGATAATTTAGGACAATGATCCAAAAGTCATTTTTGATGTATACGAATCAACCATACCTCAATCTGACGCATGGTGTGACCGGCATGGCTAATAGTGTCTGATATCAGTTTGAAATTGACATAACTTTAGAAAACAACACAAGTGACATACGGAATACCAAGAAAACACGTTTCGATTATTTTGATACTTTAGGAAAATGATCCATGAGTAATTTTTGACGTGTAAAAATCAACCGCACCTCAATCCGACGCACGGTGTGATCGGTATGGCTAAAAGTGTCTGATATCAGTTTCAAATTGAGATAAACTTTAGAAAACAACACAACTGACATACAGAATACCGAGAAAACATGTTCGGATTGTTTTGATACTTTAGGAAAATGATCCATGAGTCATTTTTGACGTGTAAGAATTGATCACACCTCAATCTAACACACGGTGTGACCGGCATGGCTAATAGTGTCTGATATCAGTTTGAAATTGACATAACTTTAGAAAACAACACAAGTGACATACGGAATACCAAGAAAATGCATTCGGATTGTTTTGATACTTTAGGAAAACAATCCATGAGTCATTTTTGATGTGTACGAATCAACCACACCTCAATTCGACGCATGGTGCGACCAGCATGGATAATAGTGTTTGATATCAGTTTGAAATTGACATAACTTTAGAAAACAACACAAGTGACATATGGAATACTGATCAAACACATTCGGATTGTTTTGATACATTATGATGACGGTCCATTAGTCATTTTTGACATGTATGAATCGACCACACCTCAATTCGACGCACGGTGTGACCAGCATGGCTAATAGTGTCTGATATCATTTTGAAATTGACATAACTTTAAAAAACAGCACAAGTGACATACGGAATAATGAGAAAACACATTTGGATTGTTTTGATACTTTAGGAAAATGATCCCTGAGTCATTTTTGACATGTAAAAATTAACCGCACCTCAATCTGAAGCACGGTGTGACCGGTATGGCTAAAAGTGTCTGATATCAGTTTCAAATTGAGATAAACTTTAGAAAACAACACTAATAACATATGGAATACTGAGAAAACACATTCATATTGTTTTTATACTTTATAAAAATGATCCATGAGTCATTTGTGATTTGTACGAATTGACTGCACCTCAATCCGACACACGGTGTGACCGGTATGGCTAAAAGTTTCTGATATCAGTTTCAAATTGAGATAAACTTTAGAAAACAACACTACTGACATACTAAATACCGAGAAAATACATTCATATTGTTTTAATACTTTAGGAAAACGATTTATTAGTCATTTGTGATGTGTAAGAATCAACCGCACCTCAATCTGATGCACGGTGTGACCGGTATGGCTAAAAGTGTCTGATATCAGTTTCAAATTGAGATAAACTTTAGAAAACAAAACAAGTGACATATAGAAAACTGAGTAAACACATTTTTATTGTTTTGATACTTTAGGAAAATGATCCCTAAGTCATTTGTGACGTTTACGAATTGATCGCACCTCAATCTGACACACGGTGTGACCGGTATAGCTAAAAGTGTCTGATATCAGTTTCAAATTGAGATAAAATTTAGAAAACAACACTACTGACATAATGAATACCAAGAAAACACATTCATATTGTTTTGATACTTTAGGAAAACAATCCATGGGTCATTTGTGACGTGTATGAATTGACCGCACCTTAATCCGACGCATGGTGTGACCGGTATGGCTAAAAGTGTCTGATATCAGTTTCAAATTGACATAAACTTTAGAAAACAAAAAAAGTGACATATGGAAAACCAAGAAAACACATTTGGATTGTTTTTATACTTTAGTAAAATTATCCATGAGTCATTTGTGACGTGTACGAATCGACGGCACCTCAATCCGATGCACGGTGTGACCAGTATGGCTAAACGTGTCTGATATCAGTTTCAAATTGAGATAAACTTTAGAAAACAACACTAATGACATACAGAATACTGAGCAAACACATTCATATTGTTTTGATACTTTAGTAAAACTATCCATGAGTCATTTGTGATGTGTACGAATCGACCGCACCTCAATCCGATGCACGGTGTGACCGGTATGGCTAAAAGTATCTGATATCAGTTTGAAAATGACATAAACTTTAGAAAACAACACTACTGACATAAAAAATACAGAGAAAACGCGTTCAGATTGTTTTGAAACTTTAGGAAAATGATCCATGAGTCATTTGTGACATGTACGAATCAACCGCACCTCAATCCTATGCACAATGTGATCGGTATGGCTAAAAGTGTCTGATATCAGTTTCAAATTGAGATAAACTTTAGAAAACAACACTACTGATATATGTAATACCGAGAAAACACGTTCAGATTGTTTTGATACTTTAGTAAAACGATCCATTAGTCATTTTTGACGTGTACGAATCAACCGCTCCTCAATCCGAAGCATGGTGTGACCGGTATGGCTAAAAGTGTATGATATCAGTTTCAAATTGAGATAAACTTTATAAAACAACATAAGTGACATATGAAAAACCAAGAAAACACATTCATATTGTTTTGATACTTTAGGAAAATGATCCCTGAGTCATTTGTGACGTGTACGAATCAACCGCACCTCAATCCGACACACAGTGTGACCAGTATGGCTAAAAGTGTCTGATATCAGTTTCAAATTGAGATAAACTTTAGAAAACAACACTACTAACATAAAAAATACTGATCTAACATGTTAGGATTGTTTTGATACTTTATTAAAACAATCCATGAGTCATTTGTGATGTGTAAAAATCGACCGCACCTCAATTCGACGCACGGTGTGACCGGTATGGCTAAAAGTGTCTGATATCAGTTTCAAATTGAGATAAACTTTAGAAAACAACACTAATGACATACGGAATACCAATCAAAAGCATTCATATTGTTTTTATACTTTAGGAAAATAATCCATGAGTCATTTTTGATGTGTACAAATTTACCTCACCTCAATCCGACGCACAGTGTGACCGGTATGGCTAAAAGTGTCTGATATCAGTTTGAAAATGACATAAACTTTAGAAATCAACATTACTAACATACAGAATACCAAGAAAATGCGTTCGGATTGTTTTGAAACTTTAGGAAAATGATATATGAGTCATTTGTGACATGTACGAATCAACCTCACCTCAATCCAATGTACAGTGTAACTGGTAAAGATTTTCATTAGATAAAGAATTAGTATTTATTAAATGAGATAAATCAATAAAAAACATATTGATTTTACATTATTCCCTTTAATTGTTTTGATAATGAAAACATTTGAGTTTAAAATTTCATATTTTAGTTTCACATTTCTATATTAATGTATTCTTTCATATTACTGTTTTAATTTATTTCATTATTTCATTACTAACATAATATTTTTTTTCTTATATAGGTGAATTTTTTTCCTTGAGTTCGGATGCTTTGTTTGGCAACAAATACCATGAATGACAATTTTTTAGAGTGGATCATGGATATCAAAGGATGAAACATGAATGTTTATAACTATTTTTGAATAATTGTAATTGTAAACATTTAAAAAAATGTTTGAAATGTATATAGAAATGTGTGTTTTTTTGTATTCATGATGTTAAGTAAATGTATATACCGTTGTCAGTAAAAATATTGTGTGCGGGTGCTATTTTGTGCAGGTGTGCATGTGCTACTTTGTGCAAGTATTCTGGTGTGCAGGTGTGCAGGTTCTGTTTTACAGGTGCAGGCGATGGTGCCTTTATCAGCGCTTTTTTGAGCGCTGATAAAGGACACCCTTTATCAGTGCTTCTCGGAGCGCTGATAAAGGGGACCCCCCCCCCCTTTATCTATGCCGACATTAACAGCGCTTTTCTAGTGCTGTTAATGTCAGTTTTTAGCACTGATAAAGGGCCAAGTTGTAGTAGTGAAAGGTCCACCCTGACCACAGGGAGCAGGTGGAAAAGGGCGAGCTCAGCTCCAGGTAGCTGAGGCCTACGATCATGGCGCTCTAGAGATGATACGAGGTATGATCTATGTCTACTCCACCTTAGCTATAGTACTTATAGACACAGGTTCTAGTCATTATTTTATTGCCACTACCCTCGTTCGGAGCTCGAAGATTTCGAAAGAGTCGTTGGCTTGATCCTTACAACTAGAGACTCCTACAGGAGCAAATTCGATGATTATGCACTAGTGCTGGCAGTGTAAGATTACTCTAGGAGGCGAGAGCTTCAGCTGTGATCTCCTAGTTGTAGCATCGAGTCCTTACGACATCATCTTGGGTATGGAATGGTTATCTACAGTCCATGCTTAGATAGACTATATTAGGTGCAAAGTGTGGTGTGTCTACATGGATGGGACCAGGTTTACCATCACCAGTGAGAAGGGATCCTTTGCAGCACAGGATGGACTTACCCGGAGGAGAGTGCAGCCGATCACTCATCAGTTGGCTAGCCTTACCCTCAGAGCAGTTGATGTGGAGATTCCGAGTTATCCTGTAGTGGTGGACCAATACACAAATGTCATCTCTGATGATGTTTCAGGTCTACCTCCTCATAGAGAGATGAAATTTTACATTGACTTCTACCACGGGATGGAACTGATATCTACACCAGTGTATTAGATGGCTCCCATGGATCTTCGTGAGCTGCGGGTATAACTGGAGGACTTATAGGGGAAAGGGTTCATTTGGCCCAGTGTTTCTCCTTGGGCAGCCCCGATTCTATTTTCCAAGAAGGCGGAATGGAGCTTGAGACTTTGTGTCGACTATCAGCATCTGAACCAGGTGACCATGAAGAACAAGTACCCACTCCCAAGGATTGAAAACGTCGTTGATTAGCTGAAGGGAGCACTGTGGTTCTCGAAGATAGACCTCAGATCAGGCTATCACCAGCTCAGAGTGCGAGATGAGGATGTGCAAAAGATGACTTTCAGATGTCGGTACGACCACTATGAGTTATTGGTTATTCCATTCGGCATAACCAAATCTCTAGTAGTATTCATGGGACTCATGAACAATATATTTTAGCCATATCTTGATCACTTTGTTGTAGTCTTCATTGACGAAATTCTGATCTACTCAGCTATTGAGGAGGAGTATGCCTATCATTTGCAGATAGTTCTGGACACACTCCTAGAGCACCAGCTTTATGGTAAGCTCTCAAAGTGCCAATTCTGGATCCGAGAGGTTCACTTTATGGGACACGTCATATTGGAGGTTGGAGTTGTGGTAGATCCAGCAAATATTGAGGCGATGCTTGCTTGGGATCCACCCAGGAGTGTGATAGAGGTACGAAGTTTCCTGGATTTGGATAGATACTAATGGAGGTTTGTTCCAGATTTCTCGAGAGTTACAGCACCACTTTCAGTGTTAACAAAGAAGGGGAAACCCTTGTGTGGTCAGAGAGATTCCAGCAGAGTTTTCAGGAGCTGAGGCAGAGGCTGAATAGTGCCCCCATCTTGAGGCTTCCAGAGGTGGGCGTAGGGTACGTAGTCTATTGTGATGCATTAGGGACCGGGATCAGATGTGTCTTAATGCAGGAGTGAGAAATTATTGCATATATTTCTCAATATCTAAGACAACATGAGCAGAACTAAGCTACCTGTGACCTAGATTTAGCAGCAATGGCCTTTTACTTGAAGATGTGGTGACACTATCTGATAGGTGAACGTTTTACAGTCTACTCAGATCACAAGAGTCTCAGGTATATCTTCTCTCAGAAGGACCTGAACCTGAGACAATGAATTTGGATTAAGTTCCTCCAGGACTATGAATTTGAGATAGTCTATACTCTTGGGAAGGGGAATGTTGTAGTATATGAAATCAGCCATAGATCTAGTATACAAATTCTAGGTGAGGCGACAGAGTAGTTGGCTGATTTGCAGATATCATTTGTAGAACATGATGGAGTATCTTTCCTTCAGTCTCTTATAGTCACTCCCCCACTTCTTCAGCTATTCATGGAGGCGTAGTGTGGGGACACTGACTGCAAGACACGACGTGCTCAGATATCCACAGGGTAGGCACCTGATGGATTTTATGAAGGTGGGGAGCACATTATCCTCTTCAGAGGACGTACCATGATACCAGTGTCACTTCGAGAGGAAGTGTTGAGGGAGTTCTACACATCCCTTCTAGTGGTACATCCAGGAGTGGTGAAGATGTACCAGGATCTCCGATGATAGCACTGGTGGTCAGGAATGAATAAATCAGTAGCAGAGTTTGTCTCTCGATGACTCACTTGTCAACAAGTGAAGGTGGAAAATCAGGTACCAGCAGGCTTGGTTTAGCCTTTAGAGGTCCCAGAGTGGAAGTGGGATGGGATATACATGAACTTCGTTATAGGACTCCCATATACTTCTAGAGGTCATGAATCGATCTGGGTGATCATTGACCGACTCACCAAGTCGGACAACTTCCTACCGATCAGAGAGCAAGGTTCAATAGAGAGATTAGGACGCCTCTATGTGCAAAAGATTATGCGGTTACATGGAGTACCCTCAACGATTGTCTCTGATCGTGATGCACATTTTACTTCCCAGCTATGGAAGGGGTTGCAGGAGGATTTCGGGACGCAGCTTCGTTTCAGCACCGCCTTCCATCCTCAGACGGATGATTATAATCAGCAGACCATTCAGACCCTCGAGGACATGCTATGTGATTTCATCCTCGACTTCGGTCACAGTTGGGAGAATCACTTGCCTTTGGTGGAGTTTTCATACAAAAATAGCTATCACTCCACCATTGGGATGACACATTTTGAGGCAATGTACGAGTGAACTTGCAGATCACATTTGTGCTGGACTGACCTAGGGGAGTCATCACAAGTGGGATCAGAGATGGTATGAGCTACAACGAAGAAGGTGCAGATCATATAAGATCGGATAAATACTGCACAAAGCAGGCATAAGTCTTATTCCAATAGAAGACAGAGACCTCTGGATTTTGAGGATAACGACCACATCTTTCTACGGGTATCACCTCGATGAGGTTTTCATAGATTTGGTTGAGGTGACAAGTTATCTTTGAGGTTCATCAGACCTTTTCAGGTCCTTAACAGATTTGGTGAGGTGGCATACCACTTAGCTCTTCCACCTCAGTTGCACTGAGTGCACGACATCTTCCATGTATCCCAAATGAGAAGATATGTGCATGACCCTTCCCACGTCATCGACCATGGCGAGATGGACATTGAGGATGAGGTGACTTTTATGGAGGTTCCAGTGGAGATTGAGGATCGACATTAGTGGGTCCTTAGTGGGTGGTCGATACATCTAGTGTGTGTACGTTGGCAGCATGGGAACCTACAGGAGATCACATGGGAGCGGGAGGCTCAGATGCGTGCTCAGTACCCCTACTTGTTCCCTTATTTTGAGTTGTGCCTTACGAGGATGCAAAGCCCTAAGGTGGAGAGAATGTAAAGATACTCAAATTCCATGTATTTTTTTAAATATATGGTAATTTTACAAGTCCATGAAAATTGATGGTGCATGATTCTGAGGCCTGGTGTGCCCGGAATGAATTTCTGAACTTTTTTTCGGGTACGTTCAGTAAACATGCAAGTGAGTTTTTCTAACTTTTGAACCGATACTTGGAATTGAAATCCGAGGGCATCGTTGAACTTGCAGCACCGATATTCGCTTAAGAATACATTCACCTCGACCACAGTAGGTCAAGGTTGGAAGTTAGTTTTTCACTTATTCATGAAATAATAAAATAAAATAAAATGGTTTTACATTTTATTTTTATTTTCATTTGAAACTCCCATGTGGTTGTTTCACAGGTAGTGACCACTGAACTAAAACCTCCCATGAGAGGTTATGAAGGTGGGGACAACCAAACCTAAACCTCCCATGAGAGGTTATGGTGGTAGGGACTACCCGAGGCTAAACCCCCTTGAACTCCCTCTTAAGTGTGGGGAAGACTCTTAAACTTCCCCCACTTTAATGGTGCCACCCCCTTTAATTTATTATGTCATCCACTATGTAATTAATTAATCCAATTTGAAATTATGACAAAAATTAAAATTGGGGAAACACAACAGTTGGATATTTTGATTTTGGGGGAAAGTATTGGCAAAGGGGAGATCTCTTGGAGGATTGCTTTCTCCAACGAAGAACTTCTTCCACGAATAACGCTCCTCCAACAAAGAATGCTGAATTTGAATTATTCTTCGGGACTTCATCCAATGTGGGATATCTTCAATCAACAATCGTCTTTTCCTCCTCATCGATGAAAACAAAGTAATGAGGTAGGGTGGTTGTTTGAAATTCTTCTTTTTTCCATTCTTGACGTCCCTTCGTAATTCAAGAGAGATTATAGCCGCTTTCTACCGCTCTGATGAGGAGAGTGAAGGAAAAACAAACATGGCCCATACTCTCCACAATTCTTATGATTATTTGTGGTGTTCTTCACGATGGAGGAGGTTGACGACCAACTACGAAGGGGCACAAGAACGGCGGTCGGCACCACCGCCAGCCGCGACGAAGGCACCGGCGCAACTGTGCCGCTCCGTGACCACCGCCACACCGCGGCCTCCGCCGACCACAGCCACTGCCACCCACGGCCTTGTCGCACTGCCCTGTGGCCTCCGCTAACCACGACCACTACCGCATGTGGCATCGCCGCATAGCCCCATGGCCTCATTGTGCTGCCCTGCGGCTGTCCGCGCCGCCCCACGGTCAACGCGCCCCTACGACCGAGCCACCCTGCAGCTTCGCGTCGTCCGCGGCCGAGCTGCCCCGGGCCCTTGAGGCACCCTCGCGACCAATCCACCCTCGCAGAACCCTCCGCGGTCGAGCTACCCCGCGCCCTCACGGAACCCCCACGGTCGAGCCACCCTCGCGACACCCTTTGCGGTTGAGCCGCCCCACGCCCTTGCGGCCTCCGCAGCCTCCTCCACCCCGCGGTCTATTGCCCAGGCTAGGCCGAAACCAGTGGGTCGGGCCGGGTTGACCTGATCTCGGTCATCCCAAGCCGTGTCGAGCCGGGTCGGTCCGACCAGGTCGGACGGGAGCCGGACCCACTTTGACCCATTTATGCATCTTCGCCCATATCTTTGGCACCAGACGTCCGATTGATGAACCGCCAGTGGTGATGGAAACCTTAGAGCGAGATAGTCCCTTTGGTATACCCCACATGATATTTGGATAAAATTTGAGTATGGTCAGGTTGGATCGATCATGAATCCAACCGAGCCCTCAGAACTAGAAGGCTAATAACATATAGACCGGGCGTCCAATTGATGCACCGTCTGTTGCGTTGAGACCCCTATGACGTGGAGGTCCTTTGAGATACTTATTCATGAGACTTCATTACAGTTGGATTATCGACCAGTGGTGTCACATTCATAACTTATTTTAAAGTTATTGTTAATTTAATTTCCATTATTTCTTTGTTTTGGGGGTTTCCCATGCATTTTTGAAGGAATGGGTGAGTTTTCATGATTTGGACCAAACCGTGAGCCCAATTCCAGATTTAAAAATAAATTTTGATTCCTTTATAACTTTTTAATTTTTCAACAGTTTTCTTCCATTACAATTCCTACTTGGAATCCACTGACATATGAACACCACCAAATTAATTTGGACCATTTAGAAATCTATAATCATGGTGGATATGAGTTTTTATTTAAGGGATTGGGCCTGCTCGAAATCCCATTTCCTGCATTATTTTTTTAAAATTATTTAATAAATCATTCAATTTTTAAGTTTTTCCAGTGATTCCAACTCTCACCCAAGCTCACTTATCTAAGTCGTGCCCCCATTTTGTCCTCCCCCAATTTGGAGTTCAATAGAACCGCAAAATTGGGCAAAAATTATCTGGATTTCAAAAATCACCCAGATTTAAAGAGGTAAATTGATCCTTTCATAACTCCTTCTATTTTTACTCTTTTTCCCCCATTATAGTTCCTACATGATATCCTCATCCTTTTTTGAACCTACCTTAAATGTTTAGCTATTTTAAAATTCAGATACTGGTGGATTTTGGGTCATTTTCTACAATATTGTTTTGGGTAAGTGTTTCTCTCTTCAATTAATTCCTTCTCCTTAGGGTTTCCTCCCTCTTTCATGAATTTATAGAGTGTCCAGAAGTTAGGGTTAATAACTAGGGTTTGATTTGGGGCATGTTTTGTGAAATATTATGGTTTAGGGTTCGTTTTCACTTCCTTTTTATGCAGCAGAGGTGCGCTTGATGTTTCGCACCAAATTCAAGGGTTTTGACTCAAAAGGTAGGTGATTCCATGTATAACCATTTTATGATGAGTTATCTTGCTTGGTTTATTAATTTAGTATGTTTCAAATCTGTTGTGTGTGGTGAAAAAACTATTTTTTATGGATTTGGTTAAGTGTTTAATTTTGTAGTTGTATTTTTTCTTGGAATTGGGTTCTTTTCATGCGTGGCTCTTGGGGAAATGTTTGGGTGTATTTTATAACATATGAAAGTAATTTATTAGTGTTAAAAGGGGCTGAAAATTCTGGTTTGTTAATTCCTTAATGTCATCTGGTCATTTTAATGGGTTTTTTGAATGGTTTTAATGTGTGAAAACATGTTGTACTTCTTGAACATGATTTGTGAAAACATGTGTTTTTCATGTTTACCTTTTGTGGTATTGTTTGATGTATTTGTATAAAACATGGGGTGGTTTAATAAATGTTTTTAGGGATGAAAATTCTGTTTTGTATTGTTATTGGTATGGTTTTGGTCTTGAATGAGGGTTTTGAAATGGGTTTGGTATGAAAACCATTGTTGTACCTCTTGGGTTGGTTTTATGAAAATTGTAAATAATTTAATGAGTTACACAAAGTGTTAAATGGTTGATTATGTACTGTTTTGGTGATAGTATGTTCCTAAATTGTGTTTTTTGAAACATAAAGTGGTTATTTATGTTGTAAAACATTTTGGTAATGTTTTGTAATTTTTCGAGGTGATTTATGAAATTGTGATGTGGGTGCGAAACATGTTTTCTGGCTGTTTTGTGTGAGTATTATGTGAAAAATGGAATTTTTTATGAAAAGGGTATTATGTAACATGTGAGTGGGCTGTCATGTGATTTTTATCATCTTGGGAAATATTTTATAAAATTTTTAATGGGTTTGTTGAATTGTGAAAGATGTGAAAAATCTTTTGTGGGCTATTTTTGGTGTGAGTATGATTTAAAAATTCATTTGAATGAAAAAGTGGATTTTTATACTTTTGTGGTATACATGTGGGCTTCTTGGTGAATTTGTGATGTGAAAATGATATTTTAATGTGAAAAGTATATTTATTGACTTGTTGAACTTGTCTGAGCACAAGGGGAAACTCAGGTATCTAGGTGGGTAGACGTGTACTAGTATGCTAATGAATCTGTGGGGTTTAGCCTCAGTTTCACTTAGAAAGATTGAATCTTACAACTCTAACTAAACTATGATGATGATGATTAGATGCCACTAGGTTATGGTTATGTTCCCTACTAGTGTCTCATGCACGAGAATAGATATTGTGATGGTTACTCTCACTGAGATATAAGGTACCTAGGACCCACAATGAGCTAGTGCCTAGGGGTTATTTCCTATTGCTTGTGCTCATTAGTTACTTTGTGCTTACCATAGGCATATGGTATGGTTGGATGGAAAAATTAGTAGTGTTGAAATTATTTTTAAAACTGTTTATTCTTAATTATAGCCTACTTGAAAACTGTTTTAATTTTTAAGTTGCATCTTTTTGAAATTGTAACTAGCATTTTCTATTTATGAAAACTTGCAAGCTTTTCATCTTTGAATGTTTATCACATGGAGTATATTAGTTTTGGTATCCTAATGGGCATTATATTATACCCTACTTACACCATTTGGTGTAATTAGACTTGGTTATTTTTGTTGTCGCAGGTTGGGTACATTTTTTTAGTGCCAGTGGTTTGAGTTTCTAGCAGGTCCTTGGTGGTGAAGTCTTGTGGAGATGGCTTGAGGATGGCGCCCCTTACGATGAGTTTTATTGTGATGTTTCATTTTATTTTTGTACCTTTGTTATATTCTTGTTGAGTTTCTTTAAACTATGAAATTGAGTTCTGAATTTTTGTAAAAGATTGTTTGGTTTGAAAAATCCAAATTTGTTTTATTGGATTTATTTGTTGTTTTAAGTTTATAAACTCGGTTAAATCATTCCCAATTCTCATTTTATGATACCTGATCACTTGTTCCTGACCGTGTGGATTGGGAACACCCTTTGGGCCTTATCACGATCCGATTTTGACACCGGTTTCAGTGGAAACCAGATTCAGTTCATGACAAAATGGTATCAGAGGAGGTTCAGGTTAACTCTTTGGGTCATGTTATTTGGGGAAGAGTTGGGATAGTCTAGAGTTAGGATTTTAGGGAATTGTTATTCTAGTTATGGGTAGTGTTCTTGATCACCACACCTCATGATGGGATTCAAGTTTCTAGGAGAATTCGTGATTTATCTAAGTCCTTTGGTTTTCTTGGTTAGATGATGATTAGGGGAAATGAAAAGAGAGTTGGGTTAATGGTCTCAGTGAGCTCGCAGGTCCTGGAAAGCCATGTGGAGCTGAGGATATTCCCTAGAACACTCTCTATGATGGTTAAATTATTGTAATATGGCTTCCAAACATATTTCCAAATCACCCACTAAAACTAGTTTCCTCTCATATTGTTTTGTGCTTTAGTTTTGAAATCTTGGCACTTTGGTTTTAAAATGACTTGGTTTTAAGAAGCGTAAAGTTTTTGTGAAATGATTTTCAAATAAAGAGGGAATGGTTTCGTTTATGAAATGGTGGAACTTATTTTTTGGAATTTTTTTGAAATGGAAAATGGTGTGTTTACACCTCTTTTGAAAGCAGGAACTATATTGAAGTTGGTTTTGAAAAGTGTTTCCAATAGAGTTTTCTAAACAATAAAAGGGCATTTTAATGGGATGAAAAGTTTTGAAATTGATGTGAATATATTGAAAGTGAGTTCTTTTCTAAATATTTGTGTCTTTCTTAAATGTTTTGTAAGATGTGAGTTGGTATTTTGATCTCATGGTTAGTGGTTTTGAGAAAACGGATGTGTTGGTTGACTGTTTTGGTTTTGAAAAGTGGAAAGAATTTTTGTTTTAACCTTTGGTATTTTCATGAGCAACCACATGTATGGGGTTATATGGGATGATGAATGGTTTATGGAATGACTGGATGAGTGTCGGGATGGATATGAGGAGGGTGCCCGGTGTGGCATAGAAACATGCGTGTGTAAGGCTCATGGGGTACCATTGGTGGATGCGCTAACCGCTAAACTGTTTGTTTTAAAAGAAATGTTTTTAAAGAAAATCATGATGTCTTAATGAATTTTTTGGCATGGTTTATATTATGTGTTTTGGGAAAATGTTGATATTTTGGGATGTTTTGAGTCCAAGAACCCCTCCTGTTCGAACTGTGTTTTGGGTTTGTGTTTGGTCGGTAAGCTGGGTAGAAGGACCAGTTAGTAGTCTCCTCTGAGATATGTTTTGGGAAACCTTTATGGTGGTTCCCTTCATGTGTTTGGATCTGGTTTATGGAAATTTTTGACCAATGGACCAGATTGGTTGGGTCCTTGGGTTCTCTCATTGGATAAGGTACGCCCCCATTAAGGGTTAATGCATAACTAAAGTGTAACCCAGATTGTTTCTCCATTGGAAAATCCTCTAGTTGATCAATATAAGGAATATTTTTTTCTCAAGATCTGTAGATTGAGTCTACACCCATTCCTTTATTTGTTTTTTAGATCCTCTTGTAGCATGAGAGTTCTTGTGGAAGGTTGAAAGAGACCTTAGTTTCTTATGTTTCTTGATTTGTCGAAGGTGGAAGTGGTCTAGGGTTGTTAGTGTGGATGAGTGTCTCGATGGTGACTAAGAGGGCCTCTGGGTTCTTAAAAGTTTCTTTGAAGCATAATTTCATGTTAAACCACCGGTGTGGGAAATATGTTCATGATAGGATATTGTGGCCACTTTATAGAATTGTGTGTTTTTTGGGGATGTTGTATAAGGTCCCTCTCCATGAATTGTTTATATCAGTCACAGTGGTCATGTTCGATGACGCCATATGATGTTGTGTGCTCGATTGACCATAAAGGTGAAAGTCATACAATCATCTAAGAGTCTCTGTTATGTTGAGAGAATGTCTTCCTTGGAAAAACTTAAAAATATTCCATTTTAGAGGAAGGTGGGTATAGGTGTTCTTTACTTATATTCTTTATCACCCGAACAAACAAGTTTTTTTGTGCGTGCATATTCTAATCCCTTGCTTCAGTGAAATATCAGGTTAGGGTAAAGTGAGTTTAGAATTTGTTATGTCTTGGAAAAATTATCAGGGATTGCGGTGTATTTGTTGGTTTCACTGAAAGAAGTATTCTCGTTCTGGGGGTTTCCAAATCCTAACTGCGAGGATGAAGATGCTTCAATCATTTGAGCTCCAGCCATAGGTCTCAGAGAGAAGCTGGCTCATGGTCAGGGGAAATCCCAGGGTCATTTAAACCCTTGTACAAAGTCATATCCTCAGTATGAAAGATAGGATGATTTTAAACCTATGGTGTCATCATCCTTCTTCTGTTGTTCTCATTCGGTGGAAATAGGTGGAGGGACTTGTACCCATGTCATCGCCCAATGTTATTCCCCCCCCCTTTGGTTTCCATTGAGTCTTTGGAGAAAGGTTTGAAGTTTGGATAGAAAAGTTGATCACATGGTTTTCACTTGGTTAGTAGTGACCATGACCGAGAAAACCATGTGGATAGAAGGATCCCCACTGTTAGCATATGGTTTCCCAAACCGTGCGAACTAACCATGTGGTTGTCCCAACTCTTTAAATTTTGGGGTCTTTTTGTATCGGCCCATGCTGTTCGGTTAAGATGGTTAGTTCTTAGGGTGGAGATACCCACTATGAGTCTTATATAAGTTCTTTTGTAAAGGTCTAATGGAAGTATACCCTTTTTACCAGGGAGTCCATTCAGGCCTCCCCCTGTTAGTGTCCTGATTCTGTCATGGGAAAAATATAGGTTGTCTCTTATGGTGGGGAGCCTATTTTTGTTCCCATGTACCTGTAACTAAGATTTATCCATGGTATCGACTTGGAGGTATATAGTATCATTCAGAGATATAAATCTACCTACATATTTCTTGGGTAAACATTGAGATTGGAGAGTTCCCAATGGTTTAGTTATAGAAAGGTAAGTATAACCTTGTTCGATGTTGTTGTTTGTTTGGGTAAATTGATTGAGTCTTGTTCAGATTGTGTTTGAGGATTTTTCTTTTGGGATAAAGCATGAATGTGCTTGATTGTTTTAGGAATGTGGTGTATGTTTATTATGTGAGGGTATTCCTTCCTTAATTGATCACTGGAGGTGTTTTGGCGTTTGGGGGTGAAACTTGGCAAGGGAGTACCTCTTGGTTTCCCAGTTGGGTTTAGTTGTTGCTTTGGCCTTATTGTGACATTATGGGGTGGAAAGTTTTCATGGTGGGGAAAATTTTCAGATACATAACTTATTTTAAAGTTATTTTTAATTTTATTTCCATTATTTCTTTGTTTTGGGGGTTTCCCATGCATTTTTTAAGGAATGGGTTAGTTTTCATGATTTGGGCCAAACCGTGAGCCCAATTCCAGATTTAAAAATAAATTTTTATTCTTTTATAACTCCTTAATTTTTAGACATTTTTCATCCATTAAAATTTCTACTTGTCATCCCTTGACCTATGAACACCACAAAATTAATTTGGACCATTTATAAATCTATAATCATGGTGGATTTGAGTTTTTATTTAAGGGATTGGGCCTGCCCGAAAGCCCATTTCCTGCATTAATTTTCTTTAATTCTTTAATAACTCATTCAATTTTAAGTTTTTTCAGTGATTAAAACTCTCACCCGATCCCACTTATCTAAGGTGCGCTCCCATTCTGTCCTCCCCCAATTTGGAGCTCAATAGAATTGCAAAATTGGGAAAAACTTCTCTAGATTTCAAAAATTGGCCAGATTTGAAGAGAGAAATTAATCCTTTCATAAATCCTTCTATTTTTACTCTTTTCCCCCATTCCAGTTCCTACAAGATCTCCTAATCCTTTTTAGAACCTACCTTAAATGTTTAGCTATTTTAAAATTCAGATACTGGTGGATTTTGGGTCGTTTTCTTCAATATTGTTTTGGGTAAGTGTTTCTCTCTTCAATTCCTTCTTTCTCCTTAGGGTTTCCTCCATCTTTCATGAATTTATAGAGTGTTCAGAAGTTAGGGTTCATTGATAGGGTTTTATTTGGGGCATTTTTGGTGAAATATTATGGTTTAGGGTTCGTTTTGACTTCCTTGTGGTGCGGCGGAGGTGTGGTTGAGGTTTCGCACCAAGATTCAAGGGTTTTGACTCCAAAGGTAGGTGACTCCATGTATAACCATTTTATGATGACTTATATTGCTTGGTTTATTAATTTAGTATGTTTAAAATCTGTTTTTTGTGGTGAAAAAACTATTTTTGATGGATTTGGTTGAGTGTTTAATTTTGTAGTTGCATTTTTTCTTGGAATTGGGTGCTTTTCATGCGTGGCTCTTGGAGAAATGTTTGGGTGTATTTTATAACACATGAAAGTGATTTATTAGTGTTTAAAGGAGCTGAAAATTATGGTTTGTTAATGCCTTAATGTCATGTGGCCCTTTTAATGGGGTTTTTTAATGGTTTTAATGTGTGAAACCATGTTGTACTTCTTGAACGTGATTTGTGAAAACATGTGTTTTTCATGTGTACCTTTTGTGGTATTGTTTGAGGTATTTGTATAAAACTTGGGGGTGGTTTAATAAATATTTTTAGGGCTTAAAATTATGTTTTGGATTGTTATTGGTATGGTTTTGGTCTTGAATGAGGGCTTTGAAATGGGGTTGGTATGTAAACCATGGTTGTACCTCTTGGGTTGGTTTTATGAGAATTGTAAATGATTTAATGAGTTACACAAAGTGTGAAATGGTTGCTTATGTACTATTTTGGTGATATTATGTTCCTAAATTGAGTTTTTGAAACATAAAGTGGTCAGTTATGTTTTAAAACATTTTGGTAATGTTTTTTAATTTGTCAAGGTGATTTATGAAATTGTGATATGGGTACGAAACATGTTTTCAGGCGGTTTTGTGTGAGTGTGATGTGAAAAATGGAATTTTTTTATGAAAGGGGTATTATATAACATGTGATTAGGCTGTTATGCAATGTTTAGTATCTTGGGAAATATTTTATAAAATTGTTAACGGATTTGTTGAATTGTGAAAGATGTGCAAAATCTGTTGTGGGCTATTTTTGGTGTGAGTATGATTTCAAAATTCATTTGAATGAAAAAGTGTATTTTTAGACTTTTGTGGTATACATGTGTGATTTTTGGTGAATTTGTGATGTGAAAATGATATTTTCATGTGAAAAGTATATTTCTTGACTTGTTGAACTTGTCTGAGGACAAGGGGAAAACTCGGGTATCTAAGTGGGTGGACGTGTACTAGTATGCTAGTGAATCCATGGGGTTTGGCCTCAGTTTCACTTATCAAGATTGACACTTACAACTATAACTAAACTATTATGATGATGATTGGGTACCGATAGGTTATGGGTATGTTCCCTGCTAGTGGATCATGCCCGAGAACATATATTGTGATGGTTACTCTCTCCGAGATACGAGGTACGTGGGAACCACAACGAGCTAGTGCCTAGGGGTTATTTCCTATTGCTTGTCCTAATTAGTTACTTTGTGCTTACCATCAGCATATGGTATGGTTCTCTGGAAAATTCAGTAGTGTTGACATTATTTTTAAAAGTGTTGATTTTTAATGATAGCCCACTTGAAAACTATTTTAATTTTTAAGTTGCATCTTTTAGAAATTGTAACTAGCATTTCTTGTTTATGAAAACTTGCAAGATTTTCGTCTTTGAATGTTTATAACATGGAATATCTTAGTGGTGGTATCCTATTGGGAATTGTCTCACACCCTACTTACACCCTTGGGTGTAAGTATAATTGGTTATTTTTGTTTTCACAGGTTGGCTACATTTTTTTAGTGCCAGTGGTTCGGGTTTCTAGCAGGTCCTTGGTGGTGAAGACTTGTGGAGATGGATTGAGGGTGGTGACCCTTTACATGATGGTTATTGGGATGTTTCCTTTTATTTTTGTACCTTTGTTATAGTCTTTGTGAGATGCTTTAAACTATGTAATTGAGTTCTGAATTTTTGTAAAAGATTGTTTAGTTTGAAAAATCCAGATTTGTTTTATTGGATTCATTTGTTGTTTTAAGTTTATAAACTTAGGTAAATCATTCTCAATTCTCATTTTATGATACTCGGGAACTTGTGCCAGCCCATGGGGATTGGGAACGCCCTTCGGGCCTTGTCACTGGCTGATTTTGGCACCAGTTTCAGTGGTGACCAGATTCGGTTCGTGACAAGTGGCTTGTGGAGTGGACCCTCCTGGAGACAAGCGAGCGTAGTGCGGGAACCCAGTAGTTGGCTGTGATGTTAAGATGTACTAGGATCCTATGTGTGTCTGATGATGTACTAGAGATGTACTAGGATCCTATGTGGATTTAAAAATGTACTGGAAATGTACTAGGATCCTGTGTGGGTCTGAAAATGTACCAAGCGATCCTGTGTGGGTCAACACCTAGCGATTCCAAGTGGGTCAGCACCTAGCGATCCTGTGTGGGTCAGAACCTTGTGATCCTGTGTGGGTCAACACTTAGAGATCATGTGTGGGTTAGAACCTAGCGATCCTATATGGGTCAGCACCTTGCAATCCTGTGTGGGTCAGCACGTAGAGATCCTATGTGGGTCAGCACCGAGCGATCTTGTGTGGGTCAGCACCGAGCGATCTTGTGTGGGTCTTCCTCTTAATAGAGTAAGATTATTCAGTAGTTATATCTAATCATATCTACTACTGTACTTAAGTTATACCTGGTGTGAGCTGAGTCTGTACCTGTTTGGTACTTTTCTTCGTGGTAATACCTTGGTGGTATTATTTGGTGTGGCGTACCTGTGTGGTACTTGCCTTTGTGGTATTCCTTCCTTCGTATAACGGTTGATCTTGGAGATTTGGAGTTGGACTCTGTGTTTTCCTCATGATTGAGATGGGTTTACTTGATAACTTAGGTATATGTATGGGCATATAACTAAGTGAGGTTGATAGTTTATTTCATACTTGTGGTTTATCCTTTGTGGATTTTGTGAGACCTTGAGGGTCTTGGGGTCCCTACTGATTATCTTTATACTCACCCCTGCACGGGCTTTTCCTGCACTTCATTGTGTTTGGTGTAGACGAAGGACAGTGATGACTGAGGATGAGGGTACCAGGACTGGAGGTAGCTCAGAGGTGGACGTTAGACGAGGCGAACTGTAGAGACGACTGTTTTTGAGTTGTACCTACCCTTCAGGTAGGATCTGTGGTGGACAATCCAAGAGATGCTTTTCACCTATCAGTTGTCTTGTAATTTCTAGTTTTCCTTATACTTTCCAGTTGGGCTTGTATTCTGCCCCCTTTTTACTTACTGTACTCACTCTGTTTACTATTAAGTTTACTTGAGTTTGTATATTGTTGTGTGCTTGGTTGTGTACGTTACAGGTTATAAAGGCAATGCCTTAACATTTTTAGGGAATATGCCTTCGGTGCTAGTCGCCAGCCCCTGGCCTATGGAAGGCGGGCTTGGGGTAGTCACGGCACAGTCCCTGGGGGACGGGTCATGACATTCCATCAGAATTTTATATTTATCATCACATTGATAGATGATCATAGTTTGGTTTGGAATATCAAACATGGTTTTTTTAAATTGGTAATTAATGTGGTATTTGTGTATATAAATCCAATACATTCATAAGACAACATCAAATTCAATGAGAGGAAGAATGAAAATATTTTTAGGAATCACAATCTCACAAACTTAAATTAGAGAGTAATCGTATACTTGAGATGCATTCATCATACCATTATGAGTTTTCAATAATAAATATATATCAAATTGTTTTTGTTTTATCTTGATACCCTTATAAAATTCTTCAGATATGAATTAATGGGAAGATCAAGATTCAAATAAGACATTAGAAGTTTTAGAGTGGAAGGTAAGTGTAACTTTCACCATGTCATTGTCATGCCCCTCATTGGAAAAAGTGATCACATGATATTTCTATTTTTATCTCATATTAAGAGTTTTTTGACATCAATCATCATCATTAACCTTCAAATTTTGGAAATGGTTAGTATAATGTCCATACTCCTTGCACTTGGAACACTGGAGAGAGGGTGGTGTATTCTATGGAGATTTCTCTCTATTTTCATGATTTGTTAACTTCTTCCCATCACTTCAGTATTCTATTTCAAAATGAACTTCACTTACACACTTAAAACATTTAAAAGTCCCCTTAATTCAATATCCTCCATGTTTCATTCAACACTTTTGGGTGTGAAGGAAATATCATCTTCTTCTCTCCATGGTTTTTAGAGTTTCCTTTGAACTTCATCTTCCTTTTCTTGTTAAAACTATGATATTCAAGAGTAACTATGATCTCCATTTCTACCTTGAGAGCACATATAATGATTTATTCATAACTACTAAAGTCCCTTATGGATAACTCTAATTTAATGCTTAGTTTTAAACCACTTAATAATCAAGCAACTTTACTTTTAGGTTGGATGATAATTCCAAAATCATACCTCTCAAGTCTTGTAAAACATTTCCCATTTATACAAAAAAATTCACTATCCTTCTAATTTAGCTCAATGAATTTCATATCCATTTTTTGACAAAGAATAAAAGGGGATTAATTATTGAAAAATAAGCTCTTAAACTCATCCTTCCCCTTGGATTCAATTTCATCATGTTCTCCCATATTCTTGATTAGAGTCAACCATTGATCCACTTATCCTTCTAATGATAGACATCCAAAATGAATTTTTCATGTTTTGAACACTCAAGAAAGGAAAATAACATTTCAGTGGTGATAATCTATTTATTTTCAACTAGAAAATTAGTAGAACCACTAAATGAAGATGGGTGTTGCCTCATAAAGGACTCAACATAAAGTTGTTCTTTACTTTTATCATTTTGAATTTTAGCATGATTCATTGCTTGAGAAATTTTTCTGAGCATATAAATGGTATTTTTCATTCCAACTCCAATAACATTTTTCTAATCAAGAGTACATTCATTGAATTTTCCATCACACTAAGAATTAACATGGTTCCTTCAAGTTCTAAAAATTGACTAAAACAAAAAAAAACATAGTATAAGTAATAATAATCATAGTGGGGAACCCCATACTCATGAAAAATCACTTATAGGATGTCTAAATCATGACCCCTTATTTGTAATTTATGAATCCACTATCTTAACCTAGGTCATTCATGGTCATAATCAAATCCTTCATGATGGTTCTTAAAGAGTTTGTGAGTATCTAAATCATATCCCCTGGGAGTGTAAAACTAAGTGTGAGTCAAGGATGACTGTTGTGTACCAGGTGACAATCGAGTCCATCTCAATGAAACCTTTTCAAAGTTATTTCCATTAGTGTCCTCTATGATATATCTACATCCATTTGTAGTCTTCAGAAAAAGATTTAATTTCATGGAAACCACTTTATCTATCCTTTACCAAAATTCCAATATATTTTTCTATACTTTGACTCATCCTTAGAATTATCCTTAGACATATCCTTATATATCTCACTAAATTTTTCTCATCCTGGTTTTAAAATTTTAACTACACATTTCTCTGATAACAACTATAAATACTCAAACATCTCATACATAAATATTTCATCTTAATAGATGAATATTCATTATATAACATAATAATCCACATCATATTCATTTAGGTCTAGTGTGTTTAGAAACATAGGAACATAAACAACTAGTCTATAAGTGATCTACATTATCTCCCATTATGTTCTACATAACTATCACCCTTATTAGATATATCATACATAATATCTTTTATCATAATCTGGGGAAAGGAAACAAAATAAAGGGTGAGATAAAATGCTCAATAAGGGTAATAAAGGGGGATATAAACATATAAATAGAACAAGGGTATGAGAACCTAATAATAGAATTTGAGAACCGTACCCAACACATCATAGATCATAAACTTGAGACATGATGTAAATATTGTAAATTAATAAGACATTAATCAAAATGGAATCAAATAACATAAACCATAAGAATATAAAATTTTAATAAGGCATAGATTTATGGTATAAACATGAGCATTGAAAATCATTTCCTTAGTGGTTCAAGGCTCATTGTCAAGACTAAGATAGTAAAATGAGTTCACTCCCTAAATCATTATAATAGTCAAGGTTCACTCTCAATACTATCGTAGTGGACAGAGTCCCTTACTAAACTGGGTTCACTCCCCATTCCAATCTTATGTATCTCATGAGATATCAATCTTTACCCAATGCATTAGAGGGAGATATAGGTCTCACCCATCACATAATAAAAATAATGCATATATATTCCAAAAGATCATAAAACATTAATCATATAAAAACCCATGAAAAGAAATTATTTTCATAAAAATTTCATTATAACATAACCTATGAAAAAAAATAGGTTTCAAAATCATTTCACCATTTCATCAAAGAATTACCTATGGAAAAAGAATTGGGTTTCATAAGCATTTTATCATGGTATAACTTGTGAAAGTGAAATGGGTTTTATAAAAATATTTTCATTATAAACATTAAACTATACATATAAATAATATGAAGGGTTTTCTTGGATAATATACCCACTAAATAAAAAGTAACATCAAATGATTTCATCTTACAATAAAGATTATTTTGAAAGACCACTTTGAACATTTCTAGAGGAAAATAACTTTTCATTCAAAATCCCTTTTTAAAACTAAAAATTTATAAAATATTTTTGAAATAATATTATTTGAAAATAAGATTTAAAAATTATAAATTAAGAATTAAAACATCGTGTGGTTATGATAACAGGAAATTTTATAGATGTCATATATGTTAAAATAAATATTTCTTTCACATTTTCTATAAAATTTAAACTGTCCTTGATTGAAAAAATACAAGAAGATTACTTTAAAAAAATTGTAAAAAAAACATGGGTAAGAATTTATTTAATAAATCATTTGGATAATGTTAAAAATATTTTTGATAACATTTTTAGAAAATATGGTTTTGGAAGAAAAAGGGTTTTCAACTGAAAAGAGAAATAAGGACAATTTTTCTTGAAAAAAATTATTTTGATCTCTTGAGTACATAAAGAGAGTAAAATGAAGGGAAAATTTTTATTTTCATGAAATAAAAATAGAATAATAAAATCCATGATTTTATCAAGATATGGATCATAATATTTAATCATTGTAACATAATCATAAATAATCCTGATAAATGATGAGATTGTACAATAAAACCCTTACCGCTTTGGTAACATTGAATCATAAGACCCCAATGAAAGAATAAAATTAAATGAAACATAAAATATCATGATAATAAATAAATTCATGATACTACATGTCAATGTTTATTTGTATAAACCTCATAAAATGTAATAGGTGCATAACATAACACATGTTTCAAAGAAGGAAAAATGAGGGGGGGGGGACCCTTACCTTGAGTTCCTCTTGCCTCAAAATTTCCCTAAAATACTGTATAATAAAAATAAATTTATTATAAACATATTACATGACTATAATAATATACATAGTATCATATATGATGTATTTATACCCTTTTATTACCCATTTATTAACAATTTCTTGTTAAAATTACATTTCGGGTAATAACTACTTCATTTTTTCAGGTAAGTTTTGATTTGTTATTTTTAGACCACTTAATTTGTTCATGGTTTCATCATATCCATATTTTTAACCATTATATAAATATTATATATATTTAGTATATATTTATTTATATTAATCCATAAAAGTTAGTTATGGAATTAAATACATTGTTTATAGTGACGGTAGGTTTTACGTACGCATGAACGATGTTTCCATTTTCTCAACAGATGAAGTGAAAGAAAGATAAAAAATATATTACCTTTAAATAATTATTTATATTTCATATATATCACATATATTCATTAAATTAATCCCTTATTATCTTCCATATAAAATGTAAGTGAAAAATTAATCACATCGCTTCGTGAGACAGTAGTTCGTCGTACACACGATCGATGTTATCATATCCCACATGGAATAGAAAGTAAAGATTAATATGTGATAATATATTTCATAAAGTATATTTATGTTAAAAATATCATACATATATAATATATTCATCAACATTCCCAACCGTGATAGGTTTTTATGGAAAACGTGCAACATCGGTTTGTGAGGCGGTAGTTCGTCGTACACACGAGTGGCGTTATTGTTTTCCATTTGAGATAATAGGGGATAGATGTAGGTCATTATTATAACATAATAAAATATAAGTATTTTTTAAATAATTTTTTTATATTTTTATGGTTTAATGATATTTTAAGAAGGTGGAGGAAGAAATAAAATAAAAATGCTCATTGAAGAACATTACCTCTTCTTCAAGTAACCACCTCCTTAGGTTTGCACCAAAATAAATCCTAGGATGGATTTTTTGTCATACCAAGTCATATATAATGATATTAGGTAATTAAGGAATGGATATTTGTAGGTATTTTCATAACTAAATGGTTTTATAAGTGTGAAGAGTAGAGGAGAGGAGGTAGCCTTTTATAAGTGGGGGAGAGGACACACTTAGTATTTTTGAAAATAATAAAGTGTACCCATGTTTTTCATATCCAAAAAAGAACCAAAAAAGGGTAATTATAAAATCTTAGAGGTGATAAAGTGTAAATATTTCCATAAAATGGTTTTTGGACATGTTTTGAGTCATTTTTAACCATTATCTTTCTATATTAACCCCCGATAAACCCATTTATACCTTAACTGCGGTGAATAGTTTTTACTGTTTTACTATTCATCATTATAAAAAATTAATTTGAACTAATTAGATAATATAAATTATTCTTATTACAATTATATAATACATTTTTCCAAATTCAAAGAAAAAAAATTTCATAATTTAATTTAAAATTAAACACACAGATGCAACAAGAAAGTAGGTTTTCATAGAGAACTTTTATAAGTAGAGAAAGTTTTAATATCAAAATAAAAAATTAAATTTATTCTAATGACCAAAATTGTATTAATAATTATATATTTTTACTAATTTTACTTTTAAACCCATCTTAAAACAATTTAAATGTTTTTAAATGTTTTAAATGAAAAGACAATTCTTAATAAAAACCAGTATTTTTCACTATTCACTAAAAAAATTATATTTTCAGAAAATTATAAAAAATTAATTTCAAGGTAATTTTGACATGTATATTTAAGAAATAATTTTTTTTTCAAATAAAATTGTTAAAAATTACTTTTATTATTTGTTCAAAAATGCAATAAAAACATTTTTGGAGAAAATAATATTTTTGAAACTTATAAAGGCTTTTCTAAAATTTAAGTACCTTTTTATTAATATGTTTTATATATAAAAAACCATTTTAATTAATATTTAAAAATTATTTATTACTATTCATATCACAAATTTTAATGGTTGTGTAATAATGGCCACATTTAAATAATAATATTAATAATATATCGTTGTTTGTTAAGACTCAGTGTCACATATAACACAAGTTAACCTCAGTGTTGTGTGAAAAAAAAGATAAACTTGGTATTACACGTAACATAAACTATAAAAGAAATTTAATTTATTTAGAAAATAAATAATTTATAAATACTAAGGGTTTTATATAAAACTGTTTATAATTATATTTTTTATAAATTATTCATAAATGGTTATCTCATGTTTAAATATTTTAATTATTCATTTATTTAATGTTTATTCCCTAATTTAGTTATAAATTTTTTATATTATGAATGTGTATGATTTAGTTTAACTGCTAAAATTATTCTAGGAGATAATGGATTTCATTACATGTTATGTATGACTCCATAAAATTATGTTTTTCATATACCTTGATCTTGGTTTTTAATTGAAGTTATTATCTTGAATTTAATTGTTAGAAATAGTTTGTGCATATTAGGTTTTATATATATCATGAATTTTATTGTCGCTTGGGTAAAGTCACCCTGGGTATAGGGACTTAGGGTCATACCACCTACTTACCTAGAGGTTTGTGCCTTGTCTAAGGATAGGTGAATGGGGTTGGCTATTTGTCACTCTATGCTTAATCATAAAGAGGTTATCATTCTCATGTTTCTCTATACATTTACATGAAAATTTCATGTACCTTTTGCATATGATGAATTCATATATGTATGAATATGTTTAGATTCTATTTTTGGGTGAGTAACACAAACTTGTGGGTTGTATAAATTTTAACCATTAATGTGGTTTATACACATTAATTTGTTGGTTGGAATAGGGATTCCAAAATTAAATCATTAAAAGAATGCATACACAAAAGTGAATAATAATTGAGAAGATATTATTACATATGATGTAATAGTTATGAATTTAGTACGCATATGATATATATTAAATGGGTGATACATTAAAATAAAACCCCTCAAATACTAAGTTTTAGATTCCTTCTAAATAGGCACTTGTAAAGGCCTCGATCATCGAATTGGGTAGTTTCATGCTAAATTCAGGTGCCCCCACATTATCTTGTGTAAGGAAAGAAAGTAATAAGTGACTCTAGATTGTCTTGTTGGGTAGTTTCATGCCAAATTAGGGTTCCCTTAGATTTTCCTTAATTATATTGTTTTGGTGTTTGATTAAGCTTACACTAGTTTGGAATAGCTAAAGGTAAAGATGATAGAGGAATATAGTTGAGTAAATCTATATGATGGATTTAGATAAAGTTATATCCACTCAAATATCCAAGAATCATAACCGTTATGATTGGGTTTAATCTCCATCTAAATAATTAAGTAGTGAGATGAATGGAAAATTAGACTCATTGTTTAGTGAAATATTGATCTTGGATCACAAAATGGAAATGATGTATGGGGTCATCAATTTTAGTGGGAGAAATTTCATCAAAATTCCTTAATGAAAATATATAAGACATGATATTCATTACATAAAAATCTCGGTTATAGATAAATTCATCATCACCATCAAACTAAATGTTATGTTAATCCTTGAAATGAGAATATTAATGTAAGAAACTCCTTAGACTCGTATCTTAAGAAAAATACTTGTGAAAGAGAAATATTTTATGTGTTAGAAAAGTTCCTTCTTGAGTAACCAAGGTTGAAGTTGTTCAACCAAAAAATCAATATTCTTATTGAATCATGGAATGATTCATTTATGGTTTCAAAGGAATGTAATTCTAATTGACCTAAGGAATTTTTGTCTCCTATACTCAATATGATTAGGTATGTACATAATATTAAATATGATATAATATGTTTGGAGAGATTGGAGAATTCATATAAGGCTTATTATGGTTAAGGAATTATTTATATTTTCATCTATGGAGATGTTCCCGCATGATGGATGAATTTAAGAAAAGTTTACCTAATATTATCAAAGTGTTGAGAATTGATGAACTAGGTGTATGATGTCTATGTTCTGGTACTGTATAGATAGTACAGGGAGGTAAAACTTAAAAATTGGAAGAGTAAAAGTTAGAATGTCCAATAATGTTTCTTCAAGATTCTAGTTAAGGTTATTTGAAACCTGATAGTATTATCAGAAAGGAGTACATATTCCAAATGATGGGATAATATAGAATACTTGAAGGGGTTTGGTAACTCCAAGGAATGTACATGTCCATCATTAATGTTATAGAAGGTTATTCATTGATTTTGAATAGTTTTTTATTTTTATTGTATGTTTTACATGTGTTGTAAATATACATGAGTTTAAAATCAAATGGAGAATTGAAAGAGATTGTAGATTTCATTCAAGTGATAAAGTAAACAGTTTCTACATCTGAGTTTTGAGTGTAAATATATTTATCAATCATAGATTAATCTATGTAAAAGATGTGTATTTTTAACTCAATTCTCATATATGATAAGAGGTTTTAACATTGTTATGAACAACATGAGATGATTAATATTATACATTGGGTTTAAGATTCATTGTCTTCTATAACATGTTTTGAGAAGAAGATATGGATAAAAAAAATTATCCAAGATAAAGTTTTTATCCAGCTATTTGTTAAAATATGATGGAATCTGATTCCCACCCCGTAGGGGTGTATTTTAATGAATATTTTTTTCTCAAGAAAATATTCTAAATGAATAAAATACTATATGAGATATGAAAACAATAGTTTATTTTTTAGATATTCCTACTAAAAGGACATAATTTTTATTTCCTAAAACAAAAAATAGTCTTCATTCTGACATAGAAATATATTCCAAATAGAATATAGTATCTAAGTGGATAGGGGGGGTATTTTTGAACTTAGATAAGTTTAGTGTTAACAAATAAAAGATTTTTCTAGTTTAAGTTTAAGTGATTCTTCAATTAATATCCTAAAGAGTAGGGATATTTGACATTAAATAAAAATGTAAATGTTTATATTTATTTACTTGGAGAATATGAATATCACTTTTACCTAAAGGATTATACCAGTCTGAGACTAAAAGTGATTCTTCACATAATGTCCTAAAATTTTTAGGATATGTGATGATAAATAAATATAGTGTTTTATTTATTTATTGTGATAAAGTGAATTATACTTGGTATCTTATAAGAGGTTTTAAGATATGAAAGTGAAGAAAATGTAAATATTTGAATTTAGTTACTGTGATAAATTGAATATCATTGTTATTCAAACTCATTTAAAAATTGAAATTCACTTGAATTCCTAAAAGGATTATCAAATAATGGTAAAGAGAATTGTAAATGGTTGAATGTATTTACCACAATTATGTGAATGTTACTTTATCCTAAAAGAGTTTAGGATATTCTGGATAAAAATAAAAATGGTAACATTAACCTTAAGGAGAAAGTTTTGTGGCATAATCTCATAATTGATGATTATGTTAAGATTAAAAACATTCTAAGTATATAACAGTAGATAACAATATAGAATTTGATTTTATGAAGTTAATGAGTTTGAATATAGGTCTAAAGATTTGAACTTAAGGAATATGATTCCTAAGTCTCATTATTATTCAAACTAGATTGCTTCATAAATTTTACTTACTAAGATGTTAAAAGAAGTATTTTATCATATGGTCACATAGGGATGTGACATGAATTACATATGGATGTAAAGTTCAAAACCCATTACTACAGCAAAAACATGAAATTAATGTAGAATAATAGGATATTTAATACTTAATATATAGGTTGTAATGGTTGTAATCATATCATGTAATTGTAATAAAGTCAATCTCCATTTATCATTCATTCATGTTTGCTGCAATTTACTTTACATGAATGGTCAAATAAAAAATATCCCCTTAAAGTACTACTTTGAGTTGTCTCTAACTGATGATCATCATGGAGTGTAATGGGTTGTAATGTTATGTGAAGGTTAGATTGAATAGATTCTTGTATCTATTACAAAGGGTTTTATATTAGATATAAAGAATGGATTCTTGAGGTAATAAGTAGAGAATTATTACTTGGGATGATCAGTGAAAGTATATCTCATGGAATATTAAATGGTCATAGTTATACTTAGGGGTGTGTGCATATTATCAATCCATTTTACTTGAGGTTGGGGAGATGCCTAGCATGAGAACCTTCATACTTTGATACCCTATTTAATCAAGTCAACACATGATCTTAGATAATACAGGGGTGGTTGGGTAAGTTGTTGATCATGTCATCAGTTGGAATGAAACCAAGATAAGATTTTTTTACTTGTATGATAAGAAAATACATCTAGACCTTGATATAATTAGATTTAAGAAATGAATGACCATGCTTAGTTGAAAAACATGAGTTGTGTTTAACTACTTGGATGAAAGGCATGTGATGTACTCATCCGTTGGCTGAATGAAATGTGATATATTCATCGACATTGTTAGTTTGTTTCTAAGAATCAAGAAAAGATGAGTTGGTTATACTAGATTGACAAGTTTCATGTTTAGTGGTCACTCGATATCAGGAACAAAAGAATTATATAGGTGTACATGTGATGTATATAATACATATATTGGTGGAAATTTTTTTATAGATATATGAGTATGGTTGATGGTGATCACACCATATACCTTAGTAGCTTGAGTAGCATTGATTATTTGCTAGAGGCTGCTCTTTACTTACATTAATTAAATATAGATTTCATATTTATTGTCAATACTGTTGAGGCCTACAGGGTCACACAGTTAGGCCTTGAGATAAGTGTTTGTTCCAAAATGAAGAGAGTGTGCTGAAATTGTATCCAAAAATAGATTTTTATGGATTAACAAAGAGTTGTTAATTTTTTCATAGAGTCCTTATGGATTTTAGTGCAAGAGGGAGATTGTTGAATATGTGCTAAAATAATTAATGGAATTTAGGTGAATTTATCTTCCACATGGTTTCATTAATAATAATATTTTATGAATGGATTAAATTTTTTGAATATTCATTGAATATGTTTAATGTGTTTCATTAAATGGAATGCATCATGGATGACTATATAAATGGATGTGATCCCTCCCATTGTTAATAACTGATTATCTGCAAGCCTCTCCAAACTCTCTTTCTTCTTTTAGATTTATCATCACCTTCAGTGAAGACTCTATCACCTCTTCAATTGTATGGGATTACTCCAATTGAGATAGGGATCCATGGGTCAGTGTAATCCCGATGTGGCAGGAAGAATTTTTTGCTACTACAGTGATCTTCATTAAGCAAACCCGTTGGAGATTATTGCATTGGCTATCCAAGTAAACACTTTTTATTATTTATTTATTACATGTTGATTTTTTCAAAGATAGATCATATATATTTGAGTTTTTTTTTCTTCTACCATGTACATATGATGGGAAATAGAAACCCAATATATACGACTTCATAACCCTTATGATGACTTCAATGGTTGAGGTTAAACAGGGTTAACTAGGGGTTAAAACTAAATATAGTGTTCAAAATGACACATAGACCTATCTAAAATTGATTCGTTGATTATTTTTTGACCTTATCCACTTTATCTTCAAATATAAGTTAGTTTTTATCCATGTTACTTGAGTAATACATATATTATATACCAATGTTTCAAGTATTTACAAGTTTTCCACCCACCTCACTTATAAAAGGGAACCTCCTCTCCTCTCTTCCCTACACCATTGGATCCACCTATCTTGGGAAATCACTAACAAAATACCTTCTTATACTTCTTCCCCATGCTATAGATGTTTTTTTATTCCTAAAATAACATCCTGTAAAGGCTTAAGGTGTAAGACAAATGAGGTTTTCCAAAGAAAATGTATAACTCTTAACTGAGTGTTTCCATGTATATTTATTCATCAAACACTTCTAAATCATCTATAATCATGTTGATATAATAACATGGGAATCTTCTAGATATTGAAATGTTATTATGTTAATGATGTAACCATTTTTATCTACTTTTCCATTTAATGGGAAATGAAATCATCGATCATGCATACGTATGGACTACCATCTCCATGAAGCAATGCATTTCATTTTCCATCAATGTCTTTCATGAATGGTTATTATGATGGATTTAATGTTGTATATGATAGTTTTGAGATATTTATGATTCTTTAAAGATAATATACTATCACTACAACAAAAATGAGTTTTCATAGCGTCGCCCTTTAACAACGCTAAAAAAAGCCCTGATAAAGGGGGCACCTTTATCAGTGCTAAAAAAACGATGATAAAGGTACCCCCATTATCAATGTTTTTTTTAATAGTGCTGATAAAGGGTGGAGATTTAGTAGCTTTTTTTACTAGTGGTGATAAAGGGTATATTACAAAAAATATATTTCATTAAAAATAATATATTAATATATTAATATATAAATATATTTATATTGATATAAATATAATATATATTTTTTAAATATGTTTTAGAAAATTATAAATAGACCTTTACACTTATCATCTAAGATATTTAGTGAAAATGACTAATAAAATAATTAAAAAATATTATTAATTAATTATTTTCTAATTATTATCAAGTAACAATCATTTGATAACAATTTGAAGACACAAAAAATCAAAAAATTAATAAAAGATCTAAAATAAGTTGAAAACATAATTTGAACTTCAATCAGCCATAACTTTTGCTCCGGGTGTCTGTTTGAGCTCTACCACATATCAAATCGAAGCTTGCGATGAGTTATATGCCCTTAGTGACAAAGGTAAACCATTATCACATTATTTGATCCCCAAAAAGGCCCTGAATGCCTCCAAAAACGAGTTTTTAGTTGGGATACCCAATTTTTTTAACATTCGATGGAATTTCAGCCTAGTTTAAGGGGTTTTTTTGCCCTTTATCAATGGGGAATGAATTTATTCTGAGGGATTGCATTAATATTGATATTATGGCTTTGAAATTTTGTCATTTTTCACAATGTACTGTTATTTATAATCAAATATATAACAATATATAATTTTTTTTATATATTCACACATAAAAATTTTAATTTTATAAACAAATAATTAAACATATTTACATATAAAATATATTTCTCAATATATAAGCTTTATCTAAATAAAAACTAATATCTATTTTATTTAAAATACAAATATATGAGTATTTATATACCTATATAATGTGTGTGTGTATTTGTGTGTATCTATATTAACAAACTGATATATATTATCTATATATTCTAACATTTGTATATACATATTAATATATAATATAAGTAAATATATAAATATATATATAAATATGTATAATTATGCTTACATATACACATATAATGTGTGTGTGTGTGTTGCATATATGAATTTATTTATTTATAAACACAAAAAAACATATTTTATAAATGTATTTAAAACTGATCTTATAAATATACATTAATATACAAATAAATATATAAATATAACTAACTATATATATATATATATTAATATAAATATAAATATAAATATATATATTAATATAGCTAAATATATAAATATAACTATATATGTATATATGTACTAATATATATATATATATATATATATATATAGTATACGAATATATATATATATATATATTAATATAGCAAAATATATATATATATATTAATATAAATATGTATTAATATCTGAAAAAATATAACTAAATTTATAAATATATATATATATATATATATATATATATCATTAAATGGAGAACTTAACAAGATGAATGTGCGGTAAAGGTGCATACGCGTAGGGGGAGAGGTTTTGGGTTCAAAACCAAGCAGAGATAAGGGTACGTGCGGGTGAAGGGGTGTGCTAGGTCAAATGCTATTATTCAATTTGAAGATTTTTATTTTTTTTATTTTTTTAAAATTAACTTTTATCAGTGCTAAAAAAACGTTGATAAACAACCCTTTTATCGGTGCTCTTTTTAGAGCTGATGAAAGTGTCCTTTTTTAGCCCTTTTTTTAAGGTTGATAATAGGGACATCTTTTAATAATGCTTCGATTATTAACGTTTTTTTAGCGCTGATAAAAGTTTTTTTTATCGCTGATAAAACTCTGTTTTGTGATTGTGTATTACTTGTGTCACCTTAGAATTAAGGGGCCTAATTGAGGGTGTGGGGAGAGAAGATCACCGAGGGGAAGAGTTGCGCAAGACCCCTATAGCGGGCATGGAAAGAACAAGGGGGCAAGTAATAATGGGTTTTTTTGGGGGGGAGGATTGCATGCTCATGTTATCAGAATCAACCGTCGAATGACAATCACTCAAATCCTTGAGTAGATATGGTTATGTGTTTGTGATAAGTCAGAAATTAAAAGGTTTTAAAAAAAATTTAAGAGTTTCCAAAGAATCAACTAATTGAGAAAAAGTACCGAGATTCTTTGATTCATGGAACGCCACTAAATGGTGTGTTTGGGTCTTTATTAGACATTGTTTGATCAACAATGAGTTAGTCTGATATATAGATACTCTACGGCATAAATTAATAGCATATAGTTAAAAAAATTTGAATATTTTAAAAACTTTTAATAAACAAAATCGTCTTCAAGATTTTGGTGTTTCAAAAAAAACTGCATTCAATCAAATTTAGAGTAGATTTCTCTTTTATTTGGTACTCTTGCAAAGCATGGCCACCCTGGAGCACCTTGAGGTTGAAAAGCAGCCTCCATTGACGTAGGTGACTGCCTTCCATGTCGTAGATCTTGGCCATGAGGCTGTTGACGTCGTCCGACGACGACACCACCAAGGGGAAAATGTTGTCTCTAATTTTCACAAAAATCAGCATTCCATCCCCACGACGAGGAACCAAATAGAGCGTAGAATTCTCTAGTATGTTGTACTCTTCCAAAGCATGGTCATCCTTAAGCTCGTTACTTTTGAAAACCAGCCTCCGGTGATGCAGGGGAATGCCCTCCATGTCACGAATCTTGGCCTTGAGGCTGACCACGCTGTCCCAACACTTCACATCAAAAGGGAACATCTTCCCTGTAATGTCTTTCACAAAAATCAGCATTCCGCCCCTCAGAGGACGAACCAAATAGATCGTAGATTCCTCTTGTATGCTGCAATTTTCAACAAGTCTCCAGTAAGGTAGCACATTGCCATCAAAAACAAGTTTTTGTTCTTCAAAGGGAATGCCTTCCTTGATCTGGATCTCAAACATCAGGCTCTTTATGGTATCGGAACGCTCAACCTGGAAGGGGATAGTTGTCCCCGTAGGGGTTTTCACAAAAATCATTATTCCACCCAGTGGACGAAGCAAGTGAAGGATGGAGTCCTTTTTTATGTTGCAATCGGCCAAGGTATGCCAATCCTCAAGCTGGTCGAAGCAAAAAACCAGCTTCTGGTCTTCTGAAAGAATACCCTCACAGTACTGGATCTTGGACTTCACACTGTGGAGGGTGTCGGAACTCTCCACCTCCACCGGAATCATCTTCCCAGCAGGGGTGTTCACGAATATCTGCATTTCTCCATTCAGGTGAAAGGACTTCTCTTGTAGGTCGCGATCCGCTGAGCCGCAGCCGTCGCCGCTAGCCTCGCCCATGATTTTGACTTCATCCTTGTGAATGGCATCGGAACTTTTGACTTCCACGATTAAGGTCTTGCCGCCGGGAATTGTTTTGAGAGTGACCTGCATTTGCTACATCCAGAAAACAATACATTAGATCCACACAGATGGATGTACAGATTACACAGTTAAATTCCACCACCACTGTGGGGATGGGAATGTTCCACACTGAACATATACGAACGGTTCGCACAAATAAAAAAAAAAAATTACCGAAGAGATTGAAGGAGCAAGCGAAGAAAATAAAGGGCCGTCAGGGGAATATACAGCACCCATAGATATTTATATTTATGAATTCAGCCGTCTTTTTTCTGGGAAAACCAAACGTTTTCACGCGCAACCTTGGTATTCTTTCAAATTGTTTATAAAAAAAATATTTTAAATTATAAAATTGCTGTGAAACGGTTGATTGAGGGCCAAATCAAACAGTAGAACGACGTGGATTGTTCCAGATGAGGATGGCGAACTAAAACATCTCAATCACATTTGAACAAAAAGAAAAAACACAAGTATATGCCCAAACAAAATGGTTTATGACATCCATACAATTAATGTGTATTTATAACACTCCTCCTTGGATGTCATATAATCTTATGGAATTTAATACAAATCTTCATTTAAAAAACCCTTTGGAAAAAACAAGTGAAGTCAAATTAATATGATTCCATGTTATGATGCCTCATTAAAACGCTTATCATAAAACCTAGTGGAAAAAACTAATTAAGGAAAAAAGAGTACAACATTCTCAACTCCCCCTCATAAAATCACGATAGTTTTTTCAGTTTTCGCATTCCAATTTTATAAATCAATTTCTCAAATGTGGAAGTTGGCGCCTTTGTGAACAAATCTGTGAGATTGTCACAAGTCCTTATTTGTTGGAAATCAATCACACCATTCTTTTGAAGGTCATGAGTGAAAAAGAATTTTCGTGAGATATGTTTTGTTATGTCACCTTCAATAATCTCACCTTTCAACTGTGATATGCAAGCGGTATTGTCTTCATATAGTATGGGGTGACTATTATTATTCATATCTAATCCACAGTTACTTCTAATATGACTAATCACTGATTTCATCCAAACACATTCTCAACTTGCTTTATGAATAACAATCAACTCAGAATGGTTGAAAGAAGTCGCAGTAATGGTTTGTTTTGTAGAACGCCAAAAAATAGCAGTTTCACCATATATAAACACATACTAGTTTAAGATCTTGCTTTGTGTGGATCAGACAAGTATCCAACATCAACATAACCAACCAACTCTGGTTCTGAAGATTTGGAATAACTGTTGGAGTTGGTGGCCTAGAACCAACTACTTTGTACTTTATTCATTAATAAATACATTATCACATCTTGATTGTTCTTCTGTGTGACAGTGCATGTGATAATGTCCTAAGGATAGCTGTTGCACTAAAAGGTCATAGCGGATCTCTGCTATGATGAGAACCCGGAAGTGCAATAACACTGTTCTTGAATGTATGTTCTATGGCCGGATGATGTTATTTGAGGGACACAAATAATACAGGCCATTAGGGGTGATGACTCGTAAAATTTTGAGGCACCTTCTCATGGTGTGCGCCCTTGGTAATATCCAGGAGGATATTATGAGAACGAGACCCGTCAGTAGGAAATCCACATTTCATAGTGTCATTGGATGTTCCTATCTGTGGACGTGTATATTGGTCCTTAGAGTTTAATATTTTTATTAATGGGTATTACAAATCACACACTTAAATGTATTGATGAAAATCGTGACAACACACTGTTCGCGGTGAGGTATGATATGTTGGGTGCGTCACGAGTAATACTGCATTAATAAATAATGTGAGAAATGATTTTGTCCCTTCTGTGCCATAACAAAAGTAAATATCTCAGGCCCTTTGATGAAATTGATATAGCCTAAATAAATCCATGGCCATGATAATAAATGAGCAAGTTCAATTCTGGAAAGTCAAAAAAAGAATAATCGACCACATGAGTTGATGACGCCAGCATGCAACCTGCTTGATTCGAGACATCGAGACAAAGAGATTACATTACACTGTAAGCGTTCATAGGAGGTGACACGTTATTGCAGTGGTAACTTCTTTCTTTATGGATGTCTTGGCGTGTTGCTAGATGCTAACCTTGGACTTTAAGCAGACTCTGCCTAATGCCACTGAGAAATAGGCCTAGAGGGTCACACACTAAGTGTGTCCAAGTATCTCAGTTAAATATTAATTTAACAAGTTGAATAAAGATTATTCCCGATTGTGGTTTGATAATTATTCAAGGATGTTTGATCGCATTTATTTTAACACTAGTTATTCGAGAGAATATATTGTGGACGAAATAATATATATTTATTAGCGAGTAATGCAGTGATATTTATTTGAGAAATAAATAGTCATTATTCAAGGTCTAATAAATGTGATGGAGGAAATAAAGAAAATGGAAAAACAAAAATACACGTCGTGTATATTAATATACACGCTGTGTAGTTTTCCTTGGGATTTATGAGAAATAATATTATTTAATTAATTAAATAATATTATATGTAATTTGTTGGGTGTGTATCAAGTAATAATAACACTCAACTGTTATTATTAGACACGAGGTCTTACTAAGAATTAAATGAAATAAATAAATGATTTCGGTTAATTAATTCATTTTATTATTCTAAGTAATTAAAATCTCAATTATATAATTCTCATTAGCCTAGCCATTTTTTTGTTGGTTGTGCACAACAGATCTAAAAAAATCTCTCAAACCAAGAGAGAATTCTTTTCTTCAAAGAACGCTCTCAAGCTACGAGAGAGATCCTCCTCTACTGGATCAAGGAGAGGGCTTTACAAGCAGCTCTCAAGGCGATCGAAAGCGGACATCGCAAGCAAAGGCTCTTCTGTGCTAGCACCCGGAGATCCCTTTGGTGATATTCAGATATATGTGGAGCATGTGTGGATCACCGCTAGAGGAATCCTATACTTGGATTCTACGACGCAATGACGGATCACATCAGATCGTGGCCGGAAACATCAACGGAGAGAGAATTCCATTAAAAGTAATTATTGTCTTTTAATTAAATTTATTATAACCAAACGTATGATGATCCTCTCTATGGTTCCAGGACTCCCTTACTTTCTTTCGTTCTTCATTTAATTTTGAAGATCTGGCATTTTATTATCATGACAGATCTCAGATTGATCGTTGTTATTGAGAAAAATTAAAGTCGGGTACACCCACCAATGTGCTTCTGCTGTGCCCAGAACCTGCAAGTGGTATCAGATTGGGTCATATCGTTGATTATAATTATTTTTTTTCCTTGGTGATTTACGCATTTAATAATTTAGTTGTTTTAATTCAAGTTAATCGTTCTATAAATCTGAATATCAAGATCTATTCCTCCTCTTTTGTTTCTTGTTCACCTTACAGAAACATTTTTTTCTTTTAATTTTGATTAAAATAAAACAAAGGATCTCATCTGAAGGTGCCAAAGCTTCCTGACTGTACAACACCAGAACACACAACGTGTATTCGGCAGTACACGTCATGTAGTATAGGTTCCATGCATCGGGATGGCCTGCCAAACCAGGTCGTGTCATTGGATTCTATCTAAGCCTTTAAGACTCTGTGTGTTGACTAGGAATAGGTGACACACGGTTTTCGAATTACACGTTATTTGGCCCACTGAACACGGCGTGTAGTCCCTTCGGGTTAGGGTTGGACCATGTACCCCATACATGGCTTGCCCGACTGGAAACTGTGTAACACGGATACTATACGGTGTGTGTCCCACTTAACACCCCGTGTACTCCGAAGATTTCCAAAGTACAGCTATACGCCATGTCCCCGAGCGTGTACTTTAGATGGACGGTGAACAAAAGTACACGTCATGTAGTCGGAATTACACACCGTGTACTCATCATAGTTTTGAAAATTTATTAAAATTTATTATTATATTCTACAAACCCTTGAGACGTGTACCATAGTGAGGGTGTAAAGCTGAGGCACAACACGTGATAGATGTTTTATATATATGTGTTTAATTTAACATATGTGTAAAGTTCATTTCTAATCATTGGGTAGTTATGAATGAGAATTCACCGGGTTTCCTCCAATGTACAAGTTACGTACAAAGATAATTTTAATTGAATTTATTTGTTTAAAATTATGATGGATGAGAATCTCAAGTAAATTAAGAAAAAGGGTTTAAGATAAAAGGATTGATTAATTAAAGATAATTAATTGATTCAAGCGTGATTTATCTTAAACAAGAACGATTAAAGAATTTAATGCTAGTTTTATTTATGTGTAAATATTGTTGCATGTATGGATAATCATGAGATATACCAAGACCTTTGTATTTGAATGGTTTCTTTTAATTTATTTATTTAAATTAAATTTTTTGGCCTATGATCCTTCCCCACATTAACATGTAGGGCCTACGTGCCCAATGTTTCTTTTATGTAAAACCCCATTTTACCCCTCACTTGTGTGTGAGATAAAAGAATATGTAATGGATGGAGTTCCCAAGCTAGTGGAGACAGCTCAAGTTAGGAGCTACGGTGAAACCAATCCAAAGAGATACAAAGATGGACAGGTGGAAAGCTGTAAACATTAACCTAAAAGGTTCAAGGTGTTTCTCCCCTAGGTCTTGGGTTAGTTTATCAACCACTAGATAAACTAACCAATAGAACAAGCTCATGATCATACCATTTATTTTATTTTTGTTAGTTTCATGGTTTATTTATTGTGGGTATGTTGTCACGATCACACAATTAATGAATTAAACAAGCATGCAAGATAGAACTAAAATAAGACTGGATTATGCATAAATATTATCTTAAACATGGTTAATCACTTAAGTATATCCCACTTAATATTAACAATCATGTAATCAAAGATAATAAAATGAAAATTTACGTATAAGGATTAAATACCTCAAAGAAATATTAAGTCGGTATAGCCTTCCATAATCTTGGTTAGAATCGAACAATAGTTCAAAGTGCTTGACCAACCCTAGTTGGGGTGCTTTCAATTATTAGGGAATTATAATTCAAGGTTTTGGGTTGACTTGACTTGGTTCACATCAAGTGTTGACTGCCATAGCAGGACTTGGTGTGACCAATAGGCAAAGGTTGAGGAAATCCAAAATAAAAGGATTTTAGAATTGGAGAGTCCACTCAGCAGATCAAGGAGCTGCGAGTTAATACAGTTGGCATTTGGAATGCCTACCTAAAACCTTTCAAGTTTCTTGACCAACCCTAGTTGGGGTAATGCGAAGGAAAATATGGATCCTTTCCACTAGAATATTCAGGTAATAGAATATTCCAAATTCAATAGTGAGGGCTATTGGATTTCGATAAAATAGTGGGAGACTAATAAGTATTAACTTATTTATTTGTCTCAGTTTTATCATGATAAATTATTAAATCTTTTCTCATCTTAATTTGTAGAAACGACAAGAAAAATAACTTCAAACTTGTCATTGTGAACCATACTCAAGAAGAAAAACCTTCTCACCGGCACCAATTTCCAGGAATGGTAGAGGCGTTTACGCGTCATCCTTCGCCGCGAGAGGAAATTGTATGTGCTAGAAGATCCTATTCCAATTGCGCCTAGAAAAGAGGCCAGTGATGAGGAACTATCTATCTATATGAAACATATGGATGATACCAAAAATTTCCAATGTTTCATGCTATCAGCCATGTTTAATGAGCTCTTGAAGCAACATGAAAACATGGATGCGTATATCATGATGTCTCACATTAAGGATCTCTATCAAGAGGAGAGACATGAGAGATATGAGATCTCCAATGCTTTGTTCACAACTAATCTTAGAGATTCTGCACCAGTTGGGCCTCATATAGTCAAGATTATTAGCTACATTGAATGCCTAGACATCTTAGGGATTAAGTTCACAGATGAGTTGTGTATAGATCTCATCCTATCATCACTTCCCAAGACCTTCTCTAGCTTTATTGTCAATTACAAAATGAGAAATAATGAGAAGAGTCTATCAGAACTTCTGACCTTAATTCTCCAAGTAGATAAGGACATGGGGCATGACAAACCCGCATTCCTTATGGTGAATAAGAAAAGGAAGGAAAAGGAAAAATGGACAAGGATTCATAAATGTTCTGAAGCCCCTGAGCATCATCCCTCCAAGAAGGGTAAAATCTAGAGGCAGGGCAAGGAATGGGAGGTGGAGTGTTTTTCATGTGGCAAGCCATGCCACTGGAAGTGGAATTGCACCCCAAAAGTGTGGGGACACTAAAGGTGCGTTCGTTATGGAGTGTAATATTTCCATTTCTACACATTGGGTATTAGATATAGCTTGTGGGGCTCACATCAATATTCAAATACAGGAACCAAGTAGATTTAGAAATATTGCCAGAGGAGAGGTGGATATTTGAGCTGCCAATGGTTTGAGGCTGTCTGCGTTGGCCATTGGTGATTACCATCTCTCATTGCCAATTGTAATGCTTTTGGTTTTACATAACTATTATTATGTGCCTAGTGTTACCAAAAACATAAGTTCTGTATCTTGTTTGGATATGGATGGATTTATTTTCAAATTTAAAAATAAGGGTTGTTTATTTTATAAGAACAACATATGTTATGGTATGGTGCATTTAAATAATGGTTTGTATGTATTAAATTATGAAAACCAAGTGTTGACAGACTCAAACAACACCCAGTTATGGCATCACCGTCTTGGTCATGTAAACGAGAAGCGCTTAAAAAATCTCTACCAGGATGGTTATTTAGACTCTAATGAGCTAAAACCACTTGATAGATATCACACTTGTTTACAAGGTAAAATGACCAAGCCGTCTTTCAGTGGACAGGGTGAAAGGACCACATAGCTTCTAGGATTGGTACACACAGATGTGTGTGGACCATTTATAGTAGAAGATAGAGGTGAATATTCTTACTTCATTACTTTTACTGATGATTTGAGTAGATATTTATATATCTAATTAATGAGGTATAAGTTATAAGCCTTAGAGAAATTTAAGTAATTCAAGAATGAAGTAGAGAATCAGCTTGGTAAGAAGATGAAGAATCTTCGATCGGATCGAGGTGGAGAATATCTGAACCAAGAGTTCATCGATCTTCTACAGGAGTCTAATATTCTATCTCAGCTCACTCCTCCTTATACACCGCAGTGGAATGGTGTTAGTGAAATGAGGAACCACACCTTTTCGGACATGGTGAGGTCAATGATGAGTCATGCAGATCTTCCATTATCCTTTTGGGGATATGCATTACAAACTACAATATACACATTAAACCGAGTACCAACTAAGGTGAAAAATGGAATTCTCTCTGAGTTATGGAATGGAAAGAAACCCATTTTGTCGCACACACATGTATGGGGATGCAAGGCATTTGTTAAGGCCTTCTCAGGCAACAAACTAGCACCCCGGGGCACGAGGTGTATCTTTATAGGATATCTCAAGGAAATGAAAGGATATTACCCATATAACCCTTCAGACAAGAAAGTGATTGTTGTCAGAAAATCCATCTTTCTTGAGAGGGAGAACATCCTCAAAAAGGATAGTGGGAGAAAGATTGACTTCAATGAAGTTGATGCTCAAGATATACAAGAGTTGGTACAGGAACAAGTTCCATAAGTCCCCATGGAAGAGGTTACAGAAACACAGGTACTGTGTATAATCTCAAGAGAGGTAAGGGAACCAAAGAGATTTGGTTTCATAGTCACAGAGGATGGTGAATCATTATTGTTAGACAATGATGAATCTCTATCCTATAAGGAAGTAGTAGAAATCTCAGAAGCTTCAAGATGGCTAGAATCTATGAATTCTGATATAGATTCCATGTATCAGAACCAAGTCTGGGTTCTGGTCGGTGATCCAATTGATGTAAAGCCTATTGGATGAAAATGGGTATTCAAGAAAAACTTGGACATGGAAGGTCAAGTTAGCACCTATAAAGCAAAGCTAGTGGCTAAAGGATTCAGAAAACATCAAGGAATTGACTATGATGAAACTTCTTACCAGTTTCCATGTTTAAATCCATAAAAATCATACTTGTCATAGCAACTTACCATGGCTATGTGATTTGGCAGATGGATGTCAAAATAGCATTCCTTAACAGGAACCTTCAGGAAGATTTCTATATGACACAACTAGAAGGTTTTACGACACCAGGTGAATCCAAACAAGTTTTCAAGTTGTAAAAATCTATTTATGGATTAAAGCAAGCATCCAAGTCATGGAACATTCAATTTGATAAGTCCATAAAGGAATTTGGTTTCATTAAGAAAGAATGTGATCCATGTGTTTATAAGTGGTTTAATGGGAATTCAGTCGTTATCCTAATAGTATATGTTAGTGAAATATTGCTTATTGGAAATGATGTACCAGTCTTACAGTTAGTTAAGGATTGGTTGAATAAGTGTTTTTTCATGAAGGACTTGGGTGAAGCAGCCTACATTCTAGGGATCAAGATCATTCATGATTAATCCAAGAGGATTCTTAGACTAAGTCAGGGTACATATATTGACCAAATACTAAAGATATTTAGTATGGAACAATCCAAGAGGGGATTGGTTCCAGTGTTACATGACCTACATCTTTCTAAGAAAATGTGTCCTCAGACATAATAGGAGAAAGATAGAATGAGTAAGATACCATATGCTTCATCTATAGAATACATAATGTATTTCATGTTATGTACCAGGATTGATGTTGCCTATGCACTGAGCATGGTAGGCAGATATGAAGCAAACCCAGGAGAATAACATTGGACTGCTGTTAAGACTATACTTAAGTATCTAAGAAGAACTAAGGATATTTTCCTGGTGTATAGAGGATATTAGGAGCTTGTTATTAGAGGGTATGCTGATTTTGGTTTTCAGACAGACCGGAACGATCTGAAGTCGCAATCTTGATATGTTTTATGTCTCAATAGAGGATCTATGAACTAGAAGAGTTCAAAGAAACTATTTGTCACCAATTCTACAGTGGAGTTTGAATATATACCAGCTTATGATGCATCCAAGGAAGCTTTCTGGATTCAGAACTTTTTTCCGGGAGCTTGATGTGGTTCCTAGCAGTAAAGATCTTATCATATTGTATTGTGATAATACTATAGTAGTGTATCTTTCAAAAGAACCAAAGTCACATCAACGGATAAAGCACATTATCCAAAAGTATCACCTCTTGAGGGATTTCTATCAAATTAGTGAAGTTGTAGTGAGAAGAGTGTTCATGTAAGAGAACGTGGAAGACCCTATAACTAAAGTCCTATCTCAGCAGAAGCATGAATATCATGTGAGAGCTAGCGGGTTAAAGGTTGTAATCAGTTGGCTCTAGTCCAAGTGGGAGTCTGTTGGAGTTGGTGGCCTAGAACCAACTACTTTGATCTTTATTTATTAATAAACACCTTATCACATCTTGATTTTTCTTCTGCGTGATAGTGCATGTGATAATGTACTAAGGATAGTTGTTGCACTAAAAATTCATAGCAGATCCCGACTATGATGAGAAACTAGAAGTTCCACAATACTATTTTTGAATGAATGTTCTATGGTCGGATGATGTTATTTGAGGGACACAAATAATACAGGCCATTAGGGGTGAGGAATCATAAAAATTTGAGTCACCTTCTCATGGTGTACCCCCTTGGTAATATCTAGGAGGATATTATGAGAACAAGACCTGCCAGTAGAAAATCCACATTTCATAGTGTCATTGGATGTTTTTATCTATAGATGTGTGTATTGGTCCTTAGACTTTAAGATTATTATTAATGGGTATTACAACTCATGCACTTAGATGTATTAATGAAAACTATGAAGACACATTGTTCGCAGTGAGGTAGGATATGTAGGGTGTGTCATGAGTAATACTGCATTAATAGATAATGTGAGAAAGGATTTTTCCCTTCTATTTCATAAAGGAAGTAGACATCTCAGTCCCTTTGATGAAATTTATATAGCCTAAATAAATCCATGGCCATGGTAAGGAATGAGAAATTTCAATTTCAGGAAGTCAAAGAAAGAATAATCGAGCACATGGGTTGATGGAACCAGCATGAAACCTGCTTGATTCAAGACATCGAGACAAAGGGATTAAATTACATGGTAAGCGTTCGTAGGAGGTGACATGTCATTGCGGCATTAACGTCTTTATTTATGGGTGCATTGGAATGTTTCTAGATGTTAACCTTGGACTTTAGGTAGGCTCCACCTAATGCCACTGTGAAAGAGGCCTAGAGGGTTACACACTAAGTGTGTCCAATTATCTTATCTAAATATTAATTTAACAAGTTTAATAAAGATTATTCCTGATTGTGGTTTAATAATTATTCAAGGATTCTAGATCACATTTATTTCAACACTAGTTATTCAAGAGAATATATTGTGGGTGAAATAATATATATTTATTAGCAATCAATGTAGTGATATTTATTTGAGAAATAAATATCCATTATTCAAGGTCTAATAAATATGGTGGATGAAATAAAGAAAATGGAAAAACAAAAGTACACACCCTGTATATTAATATACACACCATGTAGTTTTTCTTGGGATTTATGAGAAATAATATTATTTAATTAATTAAATAATATTAGGTGTAATTCGTTGGGTGCGTGTCAAGTAATAATAAGATTCAACTATTATTATTAGACATGGGGACTTACTAAGAATTAACTGAAATGAATAAATGCTTTCATGTAATTATTCATTTTATTATTCTACGTAATTAAAATCCCAATTATATAATTCTCATTATCCTAGACATTTTTTTGTTGGTTGTGCACAACGGATCTAGAAAAATCTCTCAATCCAAGAGAGAATTCTTTTCTTCTAAGAACGATCTCAGGCTACGAGTGAGATCCTCCTCCACCGGATCAAGGAGAGTGCTTTGCAAGTGGCTCTCAAGGCGATCAAAAGTTGACATTACAAGAAAAGGCTCCTCCATGCTAGCACCTAGAGATCCATTCGGTGATGTCCAGAGATATGCGGAGCATGTGTGGATCACCGCTAGAGGAATACCACACTTGGATACTAGGACAAAACAACAGATCACATCAGATTGTGACCGGAAACATCAATGAAGAGAGAATTCCATTAAAGGTAATTCTTGTATTTTAATTAAATTAATTATAACCAAAATATGATGATCCTCTCTATGGTTCCAGAACTCCCTTTCTTTCATTTTTCGTTCTATTCCAAATATCTGGAATTTTATAATCGTGACTAATCTTGAATTGATCATTGTTAACAAGAAAAATTAATGTTGGGTACACCCACCAACGCGCTTCCGCTGTGCCCAGAAGAAACAATAATGTAACCCCTGATCTTTTGACCCTTGAAGGTATCTTAATACATGTTTGATATCATTCTAATGATGACGAGTAGGAGAAGAAATATACATTTCCAATAAATTTATAGAAAATGATATATAAGGTATTGTATTATTTTCAAGGTACATCAGTGCTCCTATAGCACTCCAATATGGTACTTCAAGACCAATTCATTCTTTATCATCCTCTTGTGTTTTAAAAGGATCATTATCTCGATCAAAAGATCGTACAAACATTGGGGTACTTAATGTATGTGATTCATTAATATTAAATCTATGTAGGACTTTATCAGTATATCATGATTGATGAATGAAAATTTTACCCTTAAGATGTTCAATTTGTAATCAAATGCTGAACTTTGTCTTTCTAAAGTCTTTTATTTCAAATTCTTTCTTCAAATATTCAACTGTCTTGGAAAGTTCATCATTAGTCCCAATTATATTTAAATCATCAACTCATGCTACAATGATCACAAATTTAGATCCAAACTTCATAATGAAGACACGTGGACATATTGGATCATTTTTATTACCTTTATTCATCAAATATTTACTTAGATGGTTATACCACATATGCCCTAACTTCTTTAATCCGTATAATGATTTATTCAGCTTAAATAAATAAAGATCTCAAGATCTAGGATACTTTTCAAACAATTTGAATCCTTATGGGGTTTTTATGTAAATATCATTATCAATGTCACTATAAAGATATGCAGTCACAACATCCATCAGGCGCAATTCAAGTTTCCCATGTACAACAAACGTCATGAGACACCAAAAGGTTATTGCATCCATTACAGAAGAGTATATTTCATCATAATTAATCTTGTTTTTTGTGATTATCCTTGAGAAAATAGTTGTTATTTATATCTCACAAATTCATTATTTTCATTTCTTTTTCTCAAAAATACCCATTTGTATCCAACAAACTTAATACCTTCAGGTTTTTTCATGATCAACCAAAAAAACTCACGTTTATCAAGTGAGTCTTGCAGAGACTGTATTGTGAATTTCCACTGATCCCAATATGGCCTTTCATTACATTCATTAACTGTTTTAGTTTCTTGATCCTCATACATAATTTCAAGGGCTACATTGTATGAAAATGTGTTATCAATGATATTCTACACTCAGTTCCAACATCTTCAAGTGTTTGTGAAATTTATTGAAATTTCCTCTTGATTGTGTTTATATACTTCTGGTACATTAACATTATCTTTAGGTTCATTCATATCTTCAATAAACATAGGTTGTTTCCCCTTTCTTTGATGAGAATTTTTATCTTTTGAACCAAGTGATATCCCATGCTTCAGGTGTGGATTGAAAGCATTTTTGGTAATACCATTAAATTGTCCTTATAGGACATCTATCCTTATCAGTGCACTCACAGCAGGTATATATGATTTTGTTACCCGTTTTGAATCATTGAATTCATTAGGCAATTTATTTTCAAAAAATTTAAAATTAATGATCATTTTAACTTCAAGTTCACACATATTTGTACAAGAATCATGATATAACAATGAATTCACCTTCCATGATATTTCTTTTGAAGTTACTTGATTTTCCCCTTTGAGTGTTGGAAATAATTTTTCATCAAAATGAAAATAAGAAAATCTTGTTGTGAATACATCTCTTATAATAAGATCAAGATATTTAATGATCGAGGGAGATTCAAAACTAACATATATCCCCAATCTCCCTTGGGGTCCCATTTTTTCATTGCGGGGGTGCTACCAACACATATATAGCACAACAAAATCTCTTTAAGCGTGAAATATTTGGTTCATGGCCACAAGCTAATTACAAAGGGGAATAATCATGACAGCCTGATGGCCTTATTTAAAGAAGTGCTGCTACATGAAAAATTGAATATCCCCTTGCCGAAATGGGGAATTTAGTTTTCATAACCAATAATCTAGTGATATATGTGTATTTTCTTTATAAATGATTCAGCTAGACCATTTTGGGTATGAACATGAGCTACAAGATGTTCAAAACTTATTCTCAATGACATTAAATAATCATTAAAATCATGTGATGAATATTTACTAGCATTATCAACCCTAATATTCTTGATTGAATAATCAGGGAATTGCTCCCTTTACCTTATTATTTGAGTAAGTAATTTTGAAAAAGTTTAGTTGTGGGTGGACAATAAACACACATAGAACCATCTATTTGATGCATCAATTAGGATCATAAAATATCTAAATGGTCCATATGGTTGATGAATTGGTCCACATATATCACCATGAATTCTTTCATGAACCAAGTCGGGTGGCCATCCGACTCGGCGCCCGACCCAGTTTGTGGCATGACCCAAAGAGTATTCCTAATCCTCACAGGCTGGAAACTAGTACTCGAGTATCAATAATGAAGCATGTGAATGATTTCACCTTAATTTATAATTCATAAAGAGCCAAAAAAAAAAATAAAGTAAAAATTAAAATTCACAACCAAACATGGAAATACACGTCGTGTACTCATGTCGACAGATGAACAGTGCAGCGGTGAAAAGTAGCCACCAGAGGAACAGTTAAAAAATGAAAAGTACACACTGTGTACTTGAGAGTACACGCCATGTAGTTTGTTTTTTTCACTTAAAATGGGCAGTAGCCTCCTCATTCGGCAGAGGAGGCAATGGATGCATTTGGAGCACTGAGAGAGAAGGTCGGGGCTTGGAGGAGCTCCCAACCACACACTGGAACTCAGATTCCTTCACTGACGGTCTCGATTAAACTACATGGGTGAGTTATTCACTCTTCTTGAACCCTTACTTCCAATTCTTTCCCGAGGGGAAGTTATTTGGGTTTGAATGCATTTTCATTTATCCCAGATCTACGCCGTTCTCGGGTGTTTCGGGAGGCGTCGTTTGTGTATATTGATCAGAGGAGATCATGGTAGGTGGTCTGATGTTTAATTCCAACTACTAAATGTTTTTGTGTACCATTTTTCTAAGAACCCATGTTTGGGGTGTCGTATGGCTGAGGCCTTGATTAATTAAGATATCTAGAATTGCATATATAATCTGATTATAATTGTTAACTGCTGTCTGAGATCATTTCTTGGATCCAGGGTCACTCTGGGGGTGCGTTTCCCTTGTTTAGACATTTTTCCAGGATAACCGAGGGTATGTTGTAATATAGAATGCTTTTAGTTTTCTTGAGAGAAAATTTATATATGATTTCTTGCTTATGTGTTGGGCTCGGCCCGTTTACTTGCTTAGCCTGAGGGCAGTGTTTTTCTTAGCCTGAGGGCAGTGATTCTGTTTAGCCTGAGGGCAAGGTTCTTTTATGCCTGAAGGAAAGTGTATGTTTTTACTGAGGGAAAAATTTCATATGCCCGAGGGCTGTAGATTCTATGCCTGAGGGAAATCACCTGAGTGTTTTATTTCTATTCATCTTGAGGGCAAGATTCTGTTCAACCTGAGGGCAAGATTCTGATTAGCCTGAGGGCAAGATTCTATTTAGCCTGAGGGCAAGATTCTGATTACCTAAGGGTAAGGTTTTGCATGTATGAGGACTCTGTTTACTTTGTATATTCACTGTGTTGATTTTACATGTTATACCTGCCAAGCTAAAGCATAGGCTTGGTATTGTTTTACCTTGCACTTGTTAGATATCCTGTTATAGTTTTTGTTGCGGCACTGTATAAGAGATTGTCAGCTGAGGCTGAGTCTCGAAAACTTATACTTCAATTATATTTAATTTTTAAATAATAATTAAATAGAAATGGAACTGGTAGGAGTAGCTTTTTTTTAGTACTTTCTAGTTTACTACATTTCATTATTGCACACTGTTGTTGCACAAATTCACTGTCAGTTGGGCACAAGCCTTTGGTGGTTGCCTACTAGGATTTATTTCTCACACCCTGTTTGGGTCATGTCTTCGGTCTAAATAGATTATATTTCTACAGGTGTAGATAAGGGAAAGAGTCCCTATACAGGTACTTGATTGTTACAGAGGAGTAGGAGAGCATGGGACCAAGCTTAGGCTTGTGATGTTGCTGAGTTCCCACTGCATTGTTTTCTTTTGCTTTGCTGTATTTTTCCCTTATATTATATCATTTCAGATTGCAGTGTATCCTATTTTGGATGCTTTCTTAGACTTAGGGACATATTTCATCATTATATATAATTGTTGGTCATTTTTACTTCAGTACTGTGTCCATTTCAGCATTGATATTGTTTACTGATTCCGCTTTTTCATGTTTATAATTTGTTCCATTGCGCTGCACTTTGACAAATGAGGGCATAGTTTCTCCACTATCAGACTTGGGCCCTCGCTACTAGTCGGTGACCTCTGGCATTTGGGGAAATGTGCTTGAGGTCATGTGACCAATCGGGTTCGGGGCACCCATTGAGTGGCACCGGGATCCAGGATGTTACAAAGTGGTATTAGAGGGATTTTATTTTCTCTGAGTTGTTTTATTATTTGGTGATGACAAAAAGAGATATACTGTTAAGGGGTTCAGTAATATCTGTGCCTGGGAGTAGCTACACCATGTACAGGTAAAGGCCGGATTGCCTCGAATTAAATTGTGATTTTCTATTTATGATTATTACAGTTGATTTGAATTTCTCCGTTGGGTGACGCACTTTTGGTGTGCTGTTTATATGTTTATACTGGGTTCTATTTAGTTACAACCCGATGAGATGAGGGTATTTTATCTCATGCATCATTTAGGTACATATTATAATCACATGCCATGCATAGTTTCCATGCCATGTAGGTGCATTATAAAATTGAATGTTGTTGTGATAGATGTTGTGCTAGAAAATGCATGTTGTTGTGATAGATTTCTTGATAAATACCTGCTATTTGATAGGGTATTGTTATGTAAGGTTTTGATAATGAACGCCAAACTTTGGTTCTTGAGGAGTATGGGCCCTCATCAACCATAATTTAGTGTATCAGTGACTTTTTTACCTTTTTATAACGTGTATAAGATTCCAAGATTTGGTTTTCGGGGAGTATGGGCCCTCACGGATTGGAATTTGGCACTTAGGTGTTGGTTTTAGTGTTTTTCTGGGCTCCGGAGTAGTTTCTAAGGCTTACTCTCATGAAAAACCCAGAATGCACGCCGTGTAGTTTTGACTACACGCTATGTACTCTTCTGTTAGGGAAGAAAATAAAAAAAATTTAAGTGCATGCCGTGTACCCTAAGTACATGCCGTGTAGTCTCTAACCGTGTCATAGGCCGTGTGGGTAGAGACATGGGATGGGGAAGTTCTAGAGGGAACACACTGTGTACTGTTTGTACACGTCGTGCATGCTGACCTTGTGTTCGCCCATGTAACTAACAACATGGACAGAGGAAATCTTCATTATACACGTCGTGTCAATGTCGAAAACGCCATGTAGTGTAACCTGAGAATCTAACCGTGTAACTAACAAACACGGGTTGGTGTAATCCTTTCGAGTACATGTCGTGTCCATAAGGAACACGCCGTGTAGTGTGAGCTGTGTATCTGGCCGTGTCACGAACAACACGGGTTAGCAAAGATCGTCTAGTACATCTCGTGTAGTATTTACCAGTGAGAGACCGTGTGGACTTGAACATGTGGCTGGGAAAATAGGGTGGTGTACACGCCGTGTGCTGGTGTAACACGCCGTGTAGTGTCAGCTGAGTAGACATCCGTGTCACTAACAACACGGGTAGTTGGAATCTAAGCCGTACACGTCGTGTCCATGTGGAACATCCAATGTAGTTTGAGCTGTGTACCTTGTCGTGTCGCGGACAGCACGGGTCGGTGAAGCTTGTCGAGTACATGCTGTGTAGACCTTATACACGCCGTGTAGTTTTGTTCAAAACAGAGTCGTGTGGCTAAGCCGTGTAGAAGGACTTGGGCAAGGGAGAAAATTCAAGTACACACTGTGTGTGTGGACAACACGCCGTGTGTTTGGGATAGTTACTTTTATAAAGGAAGCTCTTATGAAATTTTTTGGTTGAATTAAACATTTTACATCAAGAGGAGTAGCCCTTGCTAGACTTGTTGTAAAATGGAGGCAAGTGTTGAGGAAATCTAAGTCAGGATTTCAGGATTGGGGAGTCCACTCAACAGATCAAGGAACTGTAAGCTCACAGTTGGCAAAGACTTTCCTACCTAAATACCTTTAAATAGCTTGACCAACCCTTGTTGGGGTTATGCGAAGGGGAATATGGATCCTTGCCACTAGAATGTCATAGAAACTAGGAATTCCAAGTTCAATGGTGGGGGTCATTGGGACATGATAAAATAGTGGGAGAATTAATAAATTCATTTATTATTTTTCATAAAATGTAATCAAAAGGCACTGATAATTTGGATCTTTTAATTTGTAGAATCAATATGAAAAACTCATCAACCACATTTTCTCTATGATCAATTATAGATAATGACAATATCCTCACCAGTAGTAACTTTCAAGAATGGTTTAGGCGCCTCCGGGTTATCCTATGCCATGAACGAAAGTTTTACGTTTTGGAGTCCTCACTTCCTGATTCTCCTGCCCAAGGGGCGAGTGATAAATATTTCTTGGTCTATGATCAAGATTTGAACGATGCACTCTACGTTCAATGTTTGATGTTGTCATCAATGTCTAGTGAGCTCATGAAGTCTCATGAAGACATGGATTCCTATAGCATGCTCAAGCACCTATGTGGTCTATACTAGGAGAGAGCAAGATAGGAATGGTTTGAGATCTCCAAGGCTTTATTTCAGACAAGCTTGGGGAGGGTGCCCTAGTTGGGCCTTATGTAGTCAAGTTCATTGGCTACATTGAGTGCTTAGAGGTTCTAGGGTTTAAACTCCCCAAAGAACTAGGTACCGATCTCATTCTTGCATCACTCCCCCAGATCTTCTCTAACTTTGTTGTAAATTTCAACATGAACAACATTGAGAAGTCTCTATCTAATCTTCTTATCCCCATTCTCCAAGTGGACAATGATATGAAGCATGAAAAACCTTCTGTACTTATGGTGAATAAAAGGAAAGGGAAGGCGAAGAGCTTTAAGTCCAAATCTTCTTCATGGCCTTCCAATAAAAGGAAGATCAAAGGGGAGTCAAGAGAATAGGTGGTTGTTTGTTTCTCATGTGGCAAGAAGGGCCACTGGAAGAAAAAATGCACTCAGCCAAGGAAGCAAGGGGAATCTTCAGGTGCATTTGTTATCAAATGCAATATATCTATTTCTACCAATTGGGTATTAGATACTGCTTTTGGTGCTCACATCTATATCCAAATACAGGAACCAAGTAGATTCGGAAAGATTGATCGAGGTGAGGTGGATCTGCGAGCAGCCAACGGAGACAGACTCATTATTGTAGTTGTCGTAGACTACCACCTCACATTGCCTACTAGTATGGTCTTGGTATTAAAAGGATGTTATTATGTACTCTCTATAACCAAAAACATTATTTTAGTATCCAGATTAGATACTGATGGATTCATCTTCAAGTTTGGAAATGAATGTTGCTACTTTTATAAAGATAGCATTTGTTTTGGTAGGGTGCATTTATATAACATCCTTTATGTGTTAGAATACACAAACCAAGTAATGGCAATTGATGATAAAGTTAATTCACATGACTCATATCACACCCAACTTTGGCATCATTGGCTAGGTCATTTCAATGATAAACGTTTGAAAAAATTACATCAAGATGGGTATTTAGATTCTTTCGAACTAAAACCACTTGGTGTATGTCATGTGTGTCTACAAGGCAAAATGACCAAAGCCCCATTTAATGGGAAAGGTAAAAGGGCTAAATAGATTCTAGAATTAGTTCACAAAAATGTGTGGACCATTTCTAGTTGAAGCAAGGGGTGGGTTCTTGTACTTCATAACTTTTATTGATGATTTTAGTAGATATGGATATATTTTCTTAATGAGGTATAAGTCAGATTTTTTGATCGGTTCAAAGAATACAAGAATGAAGTTGAGAACCAGCTTGGTAAGAAGATTAAGAAACTCCACTCAGATAGAGGAGGAGAATATCTTAATCAGGACTTCATTGATTTCTTACGGGAGTTTGGGATTCTATCTCAACTCACTCCTCCTTACACGCCTCAGTGGAATGGTGTAAGTGAAAGGAGGAACCACACCCTGTTGGAAATGATGAGATCAATGATGAGTCATGTGAGTCTTCCATTATCCTTTTGGGGATATTCATTACAAACAGCAGCACACATAGTAAACTAAGTACCAACTAAATCGATAAATGGTATTCTATACGAGTTATGGAGTGTACGCAAAGCCATGTTATCAAATTTACATGTGTGTGGTAGTGAAGCATTTGTTAAGGCCTCTTCAGGTAAAAAACTTGCACCCTAAGGCACAAAGTGTACCTTATATAGGATATCCCAAGGAAACATGGGGATATTACCTATACAACCCCTTAGATAAAAAGGTTACAGTGGCAAGACACGCCGTATTCCTTGAGAGGTAGCACATCTCCAAAAGAGATAGTGGGAGCGAGATAAACTTCGATGAAGTCGAGGCTCAAGATACACAGGAGTTGGTACAAGAATAGATTCCACAAAGCCCCGTGGAAGAATAATATGTTCTAGAGACACAAGAACTACATAGGAGCACGAGAGAGGTGAGAGAATCAGAACGACATGGTTTTCTTATCACTGAGGATGGTGACTCATTATTGGTTGACAATGATGATCCTATTACCTATAAGGAAGCATTTGAAGGCACAGATGTTGCCAAGTGGCAAGAAGCCATGAATTCTGAAATGGATTCCATGTACCAAAACCAAGCCTAGATTTTTGTAGATCCTCCAGTTGATGTAAAGCCTGTTGTTAATAAATGGCTATTCAAGAAGAAACTAGACATAAAGGGACAAGTTAGCACCTATAAGGCACGACTGGTTACAAAAGGTTTTAGACAGCGTCAAGTAATTGACTATGATGAAACCTTTTCACCGGTTGCGATGTTGAAATCCATAAGAATCCTATTGGATATTGTAGCTTACCATGACTATGAAATTTGGAAAATGGATGTCAAAATAGCATTCCTTAATGGGAACCTCTAGGAAGATGTCTACATGACACAACCTGAAGGGTTTGTGACTCCAAAGGATGCCAACAAGGTATACAAGTTTCATAAATTCATTTATGGATTAAAGCAAGCATCAAGGTCATGGAACATTCATTTTGATGAAGTCATAACGGAATTTGGATTTGTTAAAAATGAATGTGAGTCTTGTGTCTACAAAAGGTTTAGAGGAAGTGCAGTTGTTTTACTAATAGTATATGTTGATGACATATTACTAATTGGAAAAGAAGTAACTGTCTTATAGTCAGTTAAGGCATGGTTGGATAAATTCTTATCTATGAAAGACTTGGGAGAGGCAACATATATTCTTGGGATCAAGATCCATCATTATAGATCCAAGAGAATGTTGGGCCTGAGTCAAAGTACATACATTGACAAGATACTAAAGAGATTCGGTATGGAACAGTCCAAGAAGGGATTGTTGCCAATGTCACATGGCATTCATCTTTCCAAGAAAATGTGTCCTTAGAAACACGAGGAAAGAAAGAAAATTGCAAGGATCCCTTACAAATCTGTGATTGGGTCAATCATGTATGTTATGCTATGTACAAGGCTAGATGTTGTTTACGTATTAAGTGTGGTAGGCAGATATCAAGATGGTCTAGGAGACCACCATTCGATGGTAGTCAAGACTATCCTTAAGTATTTGAGGCATACTAAGGATATGTTCATGGTTTATAGAGGAGATGAGGAACTAGTCTTCAGAGGACATGTAGATGCTAGTTTCCAGACTGATCAAGATGACATGAAGTCATAGACTGGATACATCTTCAGTTTGAATGGAGGTGCAGTGAGCTGGAAGAGATCAAAGCAAGGTGTGGTCGCAGATTCTACAGCAGAGTCCGAGTATATCGTAGCTTCTGAGGTAGTTAAAGAATCAGTATGGATGCAAAGCTTCATCCAAGAGCTGGATGTAGTACCTAGCAGTAAAGATCCAATCACACTCTATTGTAATAATACTGCAGCAGTGGCACTTGCAAAATATCCAAGGTCACATCAGTGGACAAATCACATACTTCAAAAGTATCATCTCTTGAGATATTTTTCTTAGAGAGGTGAAGTTGTAGTGAGCAGTATTTTCACGGAAGACAACGTGGCAGACCCCTTGAAAAAAGCTTTGACTCAGCAGAAAAATGATCATGATGTGAGGTCTAGCGGACTAAAATTCGTAGGCAATTGGCTCTTGTCCAAGTGGGAGTTTGTTAGAGTTGGTTTCCTAAGAACAAACTATTTATACTTTGATTACATGAATGTACACTTATTATATATTGTTCATTATTCTGCATGACTATAATATAATAATGTCCTGGAATATTTGTTTCATTAATAAGGTCATGGTAGATCCCCGCTATGATGAGAACCTTGAAATGCTATAAAAATATTCTTAAATAAAGTTTTATGGTTGAATGACATACTATGATAGGACACATAGTATACAGACTGTCATGTGTGAGTACTTGTAAGAAGACGAGACTCTCTCTCATGGAGTTCACATTTGGTAATCTTCAAGATGGGAGATTATGAGAACAGACCCGCCAGTAGTAATTCTGCATGTCTTGGTTTCATAGGACATTTTTATCTTTGAGCGTGTGTAATGGTCCTTAGACTGGAAGATTATCATTAACTCATGTCATGACTTGCACACTTAGATTTGCTGATGAAAACTGTCATGAAGACAGTTGGCTGGAAGTAGGGTACATTGGGTGCGTCATGAATGACATGTTGTTAATGGAAAAGTTGAGTAAGGATTTTTCCCTTCCATATTTATGGAAGTAGATATCTCGGGCCCTTTGATTGAAATAGAACTGTCACCCAAATTTCATGGCCATGGTGTCACGACGAGTTTATTTCTGGAAGTCAAGGAATGACGGATCAAGCATATAGGTTTATGACACTGCCATGAAACCTGCTTGATGATATATTGAGACAAAGGGATTAAATTACATGGTAAGCATTCGTATGAGCTGACAAGTCAATGCGGCGTCAACTTCTTTCTCTTGGGTGCCTTGACCCATTTCTAGACAGTAATCATAGACTTTAGGCAAGCCCGCTTAATGCCAACGAGAATGAGGTCTAGAGGGTCACACACTAAGTGTATCCAAGTATCTCAAGTAGAATAAATATTATTCTTGTATGTGGTTTAATAATTATTCAAGGAATCCTAAATTGTTTTAATGTTGGAGGAAGAATAAAATGAAAACAAGATATACATGCCGTGTACATTGAATGTACACGCCCTGTAGTTTTTATTTTGGAAATAAAATGAAAACAAGATATACACGCTGAGTATATTAAATGTACACTCCAAGTAGTTTTCATTTTGAAAAATAAGATGAAAACAAGATATACACTCTGTGTACATTGAATGTACACGCCATGTAGTTTTCATTTTGGAAAGGAAATGAATAATGATTACACGTCGTGTATTAATGATTACACGCTGTGTAGTTTTTCCAGTCGGGATTTTGAGGAAATAATATCATTTTATTAAATGATATTTATTATAATCAGTGTGGGCGCATGTCAAGGAATTAATTATTCGACATTGGGGTTTTCAATAAGAGTTAATGAAATAAATAAAACGCGTAACGTGTTTATTTATTGTCATAACTCTATAACCTCAAACTTGATTATAAATATCCTCACAACCCCAACACTTTTCCCTAATCATTGTACACAACAATTGTGGAGAATTCTCTCAAGGCCGAAAGAACTTCTTCCTCCAAGAATGCTCTCAAGACCGAGAGAGATCCTCCTCCATCGGATCAAAGCGATCTAAGGCGGACAACGCAAGCAAAGGCTTCTCCACGCTAGCACTCAAAGATTCCTTTGGAGACATCCATAGATACATGGTGCACATGTGGATCACCACTACAGGAAGTTTACACTTGGCTTCTGCGACGCAACGACGAATCACATCGGAACGTGATCAGAAATATCAATGAAGAAATAATGCTATAAAAGGTACTTCTTGTCAATTAATTAAATTAATTACAATCAACCTGTGATAATCCTCCTTTGTGGTTCCAGGACTATTCTTCTTCTTTGTATATTTATGTGATTCAATCCATGGAGTCTGGTGTTTATTATTGTATTGATCTCGGATTGATCATTGCTAATGACAAAAAGTCAAGTGGGCACATCCACCCACAAGCTTCTGTTGTGCCTGAGACCTTCAGTACGGTCACTCAATGACTTCATTAGTATTTATGGTAATTTAAAATAAATTGATTAGTTATTATAAATGTTCTAATTAGTTTTTGGCAGTTCTAGGCATGGGATAGGGCCTCATGTGTGAGGTAAATAATCAGTACACTTGGACAGGCCTACAAAGTGATGACCAGGTGGTGCTTGAAGAGGGAATTGCTTCGCTTTTAAGATAAGTGGTCCTACCCCTTATTATTATACATGTTCTTATGTTGATTTTGATATGTATGGACTCTCCACATTGTGCAATTGAACCTTTTAAAAATTAATGAATTATATATTTTATGCTGATATATATGTAGTTCAATAGAATAATGTGTCAAATCCATGATGGAATGTGAGCACTTGCTTGATTCCCCGTCCATCAGAGACTTTAATTATGATAATGTGCCTTATAAAATATAAATACCTAGGGGTGTTTTTTAAATGAGGTGTAATTGAAATGAATAAATTGTTGTTTTTGTTGTTATTGTTTATCCCAGATATATAGATGGTCGAATACTGTTGGGGTGCAGTGGAGGTGCGTGGTACCTCAAACACACAAAACTGAAGCAGAACGGAGCAACACAAGGATTTAACGTGGTTCGGTCGGATGAACTACGTCCATGGGAGAATGAGGTCTTTCTCTATTCACGTCTCTCCGGTTCTCGACGGAGGATTACAAACATACACCACATCTTACAAACAATGGGATTGGATCCCGTTTAAATAGAGAAGGAAAAAACCAAAACGTCTTTGGTTGTTGGGGTAGGTTCATCTACCCCTGAGAAGTCTCCTCCTGATGCATGCTCCTTCAACAAAGGTTGTTGTGTCAGCTGCCCACCATGAGAGACCCGCTGCAGGCTACTGCCGACCAAGATGACTCCCAAAATGGGAGTGGCCCCCACAAATCTCCCCATCACGACCAATTTGGGGTAGAAGCTTGACCTGCAGTCTCCTTGAAGGTGTTGAAAATTTCATCAGCAAATCGAACACGCTTCTTCACGCCAGATGACATGACACTTCCACCATCTTCACTCGATCTCGGGCTGATTGCGATCCCCATCAAATGATACAACCCTTGGGACTCCTTCCCAATAAGCTTTACTGCATCCCCACGTGAGACTTCCAACACTCCACCTGCTATGGAAATCTTAAACCCTTTCGCATCAAGCCTACTTAATGATACCAGGTTCCATCTCATCCTCGGAACAAATTTCACGTCATCCAGTTTACAAACTCCTCCATCGGGTGTCTTCAATTTCACCGTCCCGACTCCTCAAACCTCGAATGTTGACCCATCACCAAGTCTCACCGAGTCTCGCACCTGCTGAAAAGTATCAAATGTACCTCTTGTTGTACATATGTGTGTCGAGCTCCCCGAATCCAGAACTCATTCGTCTTCCTTTGGATTTTGATCCCGCTCGTTCTTTCTCTTTAGAAATCGGCATTCCCGCTTCATGTGCCTGTATCGTTTGCAGTAATGACACTGCACTTCTCCCCGTTCAACTCTCCCATCTGAGTTCAAACTTCTCGTTGTCGCACATACTTCATCATCTGTCGATAGTTTTATAATGTTTGCATCCTACTCTTCAACTTTCTTCTTCCCAGCAACGTACCGTTTGCGCTCTCTACAATCACTTTTATAGTGACATTTCTTCTCACACCAGAAACACGTGATTTCGCTAGGATCACACTCCCTAGATTTTGGTCGTCATTCTTTACCTCCAGACTCCCGATGTCGGCTCCTCCCACGTTGATCATCTCCCATCACCATGATTTGCTCGTCTGAATGCATTACGGGTCTTCGGAATGCCTCCAAATCTTGAAGTGACGCCATCACCTCGTCCAGCTTCAATGTCTCCTTCCCCACCAGCAATGCAATCACAAGCCCATCAAATGAGCCTGGTAGTGATGACAAAAGCAGAAATGTTTTGTCTTCCTCTCCAACCTTCACACTGAGCCCTAATAAATGTGTCAGGATCTTGTTGAATTCATTGATGTGATCCAACAAATTTGCTCTCTTGTCCATGCGCAACTGGTACAATTTCTTCTTCATGAATAATTTGTTGGTGAGCGACTTCGTCATATACTGCTGTTACAACTTCTTCCAGATCTCCTTCAGTGATGTCTCGTCCAACACCAAGTACTTTATATCATTCGCCAGACATAATCGAATTGTGGTGACGACCCGCATCTTGAGCTCTTCCCAATAATCGGCACTAGTTGTCTCAGACTTTTCTCCGATCAACAATCAGATCATGTCCTGCTGCACCAAAAGATCTTTCACCGTGCATTTCCATAAGCCGAAATTGTTTCGACCATCAAATTTCTCGATCTCAAATCTTGGTAGTGCTCCACCACCGGCCATTGTCGATATCGCAAAACGCGATCACCACTGTCGATGTCGCACCCTTCTGAAATCACCTGATAGAGTGCGAATTTTGAAAAACTAACCGTACGGATGCGTCCAGAACGATCAAAATAGTTGGAATCGTCTCCTGAATCGCCAAAATTGGACACTAATTGATCGAGATAGGTCAAAACACATTCAACGATTCAGATCACTCGCTGACATGGCGCTTACGTGGCACTGACGTGGCACGCCAGAGTTTTACCAAAATCTCACCGGAATTGTCGCCGGTGGCGTGAACAGTGTCGTCTTCTCCAGCATGGGGTATTGTTCACCCGCGGGTTTGACCTAATTTTGACTGAGCCTATTGGACTCATTTCAACTCTATTTTTATCATCGGTTGCGCTGTTGAAATCGTCCCGTCGTCCTCTTCACAGATCCAGCCTCGAGAAAATTTTCCGACCACTTTCAATTTTCCAATCACCAGAAAAATCGTTGTCGCCTCGCCGTCTCACCTCCATTTGCCCCAACCTTCCTTTGATATCAATTGTTGGGGTGCAGCGGAGATGCGTGATACCTCAAACACACAAAACGGAAGTAGAACAGAACAACATAAGGATTTAACGTGATTCGGTCGAATGAGCTACATCCACGAAATAATGAGGTATTTCTCTATTCATGTCTCTCCAATTCTCAACAAAGGATTACAAACATCCACTACATCTTACAAACAATGGGATTGGATCCCATTTAAAAATAGAAGGAAAAACCAAAACGTCTTTGGTTGTTGGGGTAGGTTCATCTACCCCTGATAAGTCTCCTCCAGCCACATGTTCCTTCAACAAAGGGTGATGTGTCGACTGCCCACCATGAGAGACCCGCTGCATGCTAGTACCCACCATGATGACTCCCAAAATGGGAGTGGCCCCCACAAATAATCAATAGAATGGTGAATTAAAGGGATATGATTGGTTTCTAAAGATCCACATATGGTATGGATATCATCAAATCAAGGTGAAAAATGAGATATTCTGAACACTGTCACCAAGATTTGGAGTTTTAAAAAAATCTGCATTTAAACACTGCTGGGCTAAACGAAATCTAGAGTTGATTTCTCTTATTTTGTACCCTCTCAAACTACGGGAATCCTCAAGCTCCTTGCTGTTGAAAAGGAGCCTCCGGTGACGTAGGTGACGGCCTTCCATGTCCTCGATCTTGGCCCTGAGGCTTTCGACGTCGTCCGACGACACCACCTCCAACGGGAAAATGTTGCCTGTAGTTTTCACAAAAATCAGCATTCCACCGCTCCTCACACGGACCAAATAGAGTGTGGATTCATTTTGTATGTTGCACACTTCCAAGGCTTGGCCATCCTCAAGCTCGTTCATTTTGACAACCAGCCTCCGGTGATGTAGAGGAACGCCTTCCATGTCACGAATCTTGGCCCTGAGGCTGACCACGGTGTCTGAACACATCACCTCAGAAGGGAACATCTTCCCATTAATGCCTTTCACAAAAATCAGCATTCCACCCCTCACTCGACGAACCAAATAGAGCGTAGATTCCTCATGTATGCGGCAATCTTCAACTGTTTCCCAGTAAGAAAGCACCTCGCCATCAAAAACTAGTTTTTGTTCATTAAAGGGAATGCCTTCCTTGATCTGGATTTCAAACATGAGGCTCTTTATGTTATCGGTACTGTCCACCTGAAAGGGGATAGTTGTCCCCTTAGCGCCTTTTCACAAAAATCACCATCCCATCATTGATCTCTGGACGAAGCAAGTGGAGGATGGAATCCTTTTGTATGTTGCAATCTGCCACGGTATGCCCATCTTGAAGCTGGTCGAACCCAAAAATCAGCTTCTGATCACATGAAGGAATACCCTCGCAGTACTGGATCTTGGACTTCACACTGTGGAGGGTGTCTGAACTCTCCACCTGGAGCGGAATCATCTTCCCAGCAGGTGTGTTCACGAATATCTGCATTTCCCCCTTCCGGCGGAAGGCGGACTTCTCTGCTGAGGCGGATCCGTCGTCGCCCGTCTTGGCCAGGATTTTGTTCTCATCCATGTGAATGGCATCGGAGCATTTGGCTTCCACGGTTACGGCATTGCCGCCGGGAAATGTTTTGAGAGAGAGCTGCATCTGCTACATCACGGAAGCAATACATCAGATCCCCAGAGATGGATGTACAGATTACGGTTTTGCCTTGAGTGATATGCGACATCTAACTACTATTGAAACAAGACAACAACACAAACTCTATTTTGTTTTTGTATTATCATTTCACACACATCATTATCATTTATCTCGCATTCAATCATATTTTTAATTCCCAATGTATTTTAAAGTAAATGGTATCAAAGCGTGCAATTTTAAGATTGTTCTAATTTTATTTTTCATCAATGTCTTTTTTATTTTGTTATATTTATTATTTTCTTATGGAATAAGACAACTTCCAGTACTATGTATTTGGGTTTATCCAACACCGGCTAAAATCATATATAAAGAGTGTCTTTTATCAATGGTATAAAAAAGTATTGATAAAAGAACCTTTTTATCATCGTTTTTGATAGCCTTAATAAAAGTACCATTTATCGATTTTTTTTGCTAGCGGTGATAAATGTTACGTTTATCAGTGCTAGCAAAAAGCGTCGATAAAGGGTACTTTTATTAGCGTCATCAAAAAACGATGATAGAAATCACATTTATCATCACTTTTTGATAGCGCTCATAAAGTCTACGTTTATCACCGTTAGAAAAAAAACACTGATAAAGGATACATTTTATCAATGCTAAAAACAAAGCATTGATGAATTGGATTTTTTTATCATTACATTTTTTAAAGTTGATAAGAGATATATTTCATAAAAATTATATATCATCAAAAAACATATATTAATATATAAATATATTTATCTTGTTATAAATATAATATATTTTATTAAATATGAATTATACAAGACTAAATATGCATTTACACTTAATATATAACATATTTAGTGAAAAGTGGATTCAAAATAATTAAAAAATAATATCAATTAATAATTTGCTAATTATTATCGAATAATAGTAATTTAATATGAATTGGATGACATAAAAAATTCCATAAATTAATGAACAATCTAAGATAAGTTAAAAGCATGTCTTGAACTTCAAACAACCATAAAATTTGATTCAGATGTCTGTTTGAGTTCTACCACATATCAAATCGAAAAATGTAAAGAGATTTACGCCGTGTGAACCTGGGGGTCCTGGTTTGGAAGGACTCTTATTTTTCCATGTATTGCTTGAATATTATATGGATTATATCCACATTCAAGTGCTGCGACGACTTGAGATTTCAAGGCACAATGTGCCAGAAATTAATTTTTGAAATATATTAATATATCAACATCACGAGCGTACAATTTTCCTGAAAAAATGAAATAACTCCTGAACGAGGGGCCTGGATCAGAAATATAAGGGCATCGTAGAGTTTGGAACCTGGATTTTATCCTAGGTGTGACATAACCTTTGTCGACGCCAAACGTTTATGAAAAAGTTGTCACAGGTGTGAAATTAATAAAATAAAATAATTAGTTGATTTATTTTATTTTATTGGACACACCAACCTGCTTTCTATATTTAAACATGATTATGCTGCAACTATAGGGTTAACCGCATATCCTAGGGATCGAGAGGAACTACTAAAGTGGAGTCGTTGGAGGATCATTGGCAGATGACATCATATCATATTGAACTGAGGATCTTGCACCAACGGATTTTGTAGAACTTGCCAATGACGGCAACACATAACAGTTCTTCATAAATGATTGATCCAAACTCATGGTAGGACGTTTGATATGTGATTTCCATCCCGTTCTTTATCCCGTGTTGAACATGAATCAATTTCACAAACAAGAATTGATTTGTGCATCAACGGTTGATTTGTTTACGGTGGCTATTTTTGTTCGTTGTTTAAATCCCTCTTCGTTCATCCAAATCGACAATAATGGATCAAGGCTGGACAAACATAGGCTGAGGTTTGTTCCTCACATATCGTGGTTTATAGATTTCTCCCCCATTTCTCTGCACGTTCATCATTGGTGTTTTCTTTGCCCAACGGCTCGACCAATACCCAGTATTTAATAGTTACACAATCGTTCTTCAGCGCAATAAATCAATACCGCAGGTGTGGTATGCAATCAAGGGTGGGATTGAGGTTCGATGATGACAGAGGATGATCGTAGGTGGATCAGAACAGATTGGAAGTTCCTGTTCACCCTGAATTTGACAGTGCAGTTGTAGACAACATGTGTGGGTGTTTCCCAAGTGGATTTGATGACCGAAACCTCGATCTTCAGTGACGGGTAGGTTGCCCCACCTCAAATCTACATTTTTTTAGCAAGCTAGGTAGCAGTGGCGATGCAGAGGACGACGCAAAAGATAAACTTGTGGGATCTGGAAGTCCCGGGTTACACGGTGTGTAGTCCAGAATTACACGCCGTGTGGGACCCCCCTGTGCGGCGTTAGGTTTTCCACAATGGGTTAAATATCACATGTCGTGTGACTCGATGACATGCATGTGAATCGTGCTAGGTGGCTCGATGTGTTACTCGAAGGTTGCACGGGCATGGGTAGGCTGAAGTACACGGACACAACCAGAATACATGAACACAGTCTGGTGCACATGGGCACATACAGATGGAACATGCAAGGTGTCGGGCTATCTCTACACGCCATGTACTACTCCTATATGTTGTATATATGGAGATTTACATGTCGTGTGAGGTGACACCACACGGGCAGACCGGGGGTTGGCTGGACACACTGTATACCCTCAATACATGCCATGTACCTCCCTTTGAGGGTGTTTGGTGCCCTTTGTTTCTTCAAGTTTGGACCAGTATCGGTTGAGTGTGTTCCCTCAGTCCATCCCATCAATGGTACGACGCTACATTACATCCACATCTCAGGATTGTGATCCCATTTGAAGGATGAGTCTCATATAGAGTTTATGGTGTCCTTTAGTGAGACTAGAGTTTAATCCTCTACCATTTCTTCTTATATCATAGGTGGGGTTTGTGGAATTGATGTGACCTCCTTGAGCAGGGAATTGATCCTCCATCTAGCAAGTCGTTTTAGTAGGGTTTACAATATCATTGGTATATGATCCCCCACATAGCGGGTTGATCCAGATTGGGTTTATGGTGTCCCCTAGCGGTCCTCGGTGTGATCCCCTTTCCGAGTATCAGGGTCTTCTAAGACTAGAAATATTTCTTTAATGGGGCCCAATGATCATGAGATCTTGGATGAGTGTCTCTGGTGATAGCATGGCTCATGGAGTGGATTCTCTCGAAACAAGCATTGCTTCAAGTAGATTCCTTTGGCTGGTAGTTTGGTTATGACCACCTGGAGGCGTGGTTTCCTTCCTGAGTATACCTGGGTTTTTATTACACATTGATTTCAATATCATTATTATGAGTTGACTATTATTGATTTTATGTGTTTAGTGTTTTCAAGATATCCTATTGGGTATTGTTATACTCACGCCTACATGGGCTATGCCTGCATGTGTTGTATCTCATGCAGATGACGACCCATTTGACGGTGTCATGGGGGCACATGGAGCTGGTGGAGCATAGCTTGGGCTAGATAGACCGAGGTTTTTTTCTGGGTGGTTTCATTTGATTATATTCCCCACAAACTGAGCAGGTTAGACACTCTGTAATTTTGGTTGGTCTTGTACTTGACCCCTTTATCACTTTCAGTACTTTACTATCATACTCTGATTGTGCACTCAAAGATGTATACATGGATTGGTTTTAGTTGTTTTACATTTCATCATTGTATGGTATTGGAGATGTGTGTATGTATACAAGTACATTAGGCTAATACCTTCCATGTGTGGGATATGCCTACTTGATGCGGGTCATCAGCCCTTGGCCTATTGGAGGCAAGCTTGGGGTAGTCACGGTTTGAACCCCTGTTGGTCGGGTCAGGGCATATTGGTGTCATAGGAATCAATTATACATTAGGAACGTAGTTTGTGAGATTGATTTGGGTTTTATAGAAACAATGTTAAGTGTTTTGAGTTCAGATTTCAAGTCAGAGACTCTAGTGTTGATGCAGCGGCTAACGTATCCATACACCAGGACTATGATCACCCCGCCTTTCAACTTGGTACATGTAGAAATTTGTTACAGGGAAAACATTGGTACATGAATCATATAGGAGTTCTGTTGGAACCATGGTCATCTATGCATGATTTGGAGAATGGTTTGTGTTTGTTGTCAATCCTCAGAGGAAGTTCAGATTGTGTGCCAGCAAAGTACTCATACAGGTCAAGCAGATAACAACATTGAAGATGACACCATTTTCCAGTGTTTGCCAAATTTCTGGACCTCAAATTTGACAAAAGGGGAAAACAATGTTTTTTTGGTAAAGGGACTTGTGCACCAGACATGTGTCGCGCAAGTGACTTGCGCGTCGAGAAAGGACTTGCGCGCCGGTGCTTAGGAGGATTGAAAAGTTTCGCACCATATGTTTTTGTAGATCAGAACTTCAAATTATGGAAAAGGAAAGTGGGTCGCACAAGTATTGGTTTGGTCGTGCAAGTGAGTAGCACGACAGAGGCTTGGGTGGTTGGAGTTGTGCGCCAGAACTTGCACACCGAGAGGAGGCTTGCGCGCCACCGCACAGGGTGTCCCATTTGCCTATAAATAGAGGACCACCCCTCCTCATTTGTAATGAAGTTCGAGACTTAGAGAAGTTCAGTTCTCCCGTCGCGCAAGTGAAGTGGTCGCGCAAGTGGTTGTGGGTCGCGCAAGTATAAGATGCACGAAAGTTGTCCTTTGCATGTCAAAACCGATTTGGGTGAAAAGGAATGTGGGTCGCGCAAGTTTGAAATTGTAGAAGTGAGTGTCGTGTAAGTCGTTGAGGTGGACTTGCACGCCAGTTATAACTTGCGTGCCATCTTTGAAACTTGCACGCCGGCTTGGGGAAGAGCGCCCGATGTTGTTGAAGTACGACCATCTTTTTGAAGCTGCACGAAAGCTGAGAGATTGCCCGGTACCCTTGGTGCAAAGTGAGATTCGTCTACTGGTGAGAGTTGGACTTCAACAGAGCATCTACATACAAGAGAGGATGCATTCTTTTGCATTGATGAAGAGACCTTCAAGTCTATAAACTGAGTGAGACTTCACCAAAGGCAGTGAGCTAGGGGGAGTCAACGGGAGTGACTCGAGGGACACAGTGAGCTATCCCTGAACCTTTGTAAAGGCAATGAGCATGGAATAGAGTGACTGTACCCGAACCATTGTAATCCATAACTAGTGAAGAATAGTGGAATTTGGTACGACCGACAACTTGTCAGTATATGTTCCTTGGGCGTAGCCCTTAGTGGTGAACCAAGTAAAAAGTGTTGTGTCATCTCTCTACATGTGATTGTTTGCTTTCTGTTCATATTCATCACATAGGTTTAACAAGCTCCTACCAACGTGGGAATAAGATCCATCTCTTTAAAAGAAAAATTTGTCACCCTGATTCACCCCTCCACTCTCAGGGTGTCCCGGGGTCCTTCAAGTGGTATCAGAGCGTAAAGGTTGCTGGTGTTGAATCTATCCTTTGTCGTCATGGAGAATGCAGTCAATGTCAGGGGAGTCCCTCTCTTCGATGGAAGTAATTTTCATATTTGGAAGAATAGAATGAGATCTTATCTAAGATCCCTTGGAATGGATGTTCTGTTTTCCACCATGCAAGACATATATGTTACTGATCCAACAAGGCTGGCTATGACTGATGCCGATAGGAAAATTCTTGATGCTGATGCTAAAGTACATAATGCGCTCACCACAACCCTTTCTGATCAGATCTATCTAAAGGTAATGATTTGCACCTCAGCAAAGTCCATGTGGGATAAACTTGAAAGTATTTATGAAGGAGATATCAAAGTGAAGTAGGAAAAACTACAAGTCCTTCACAACAGGTTTGAAGATCTAAAGATGCATCCTCATGAGAATGCAGATTCATTATTCAATCGAATTACTGAAGTTGTGGGAGCAATTAGAGGTCTTGGAGAAGAAATCAAAGACATTGATATCGTAAAGAAAATCTTGAGGAGACTTCCTCCTATGTATAATGCAAAGGTGTCATCCCTTGAAGAAAGAGATCTATCTAAACTATCTCTGGATGATCTTTTAAGTATTCTAGTGGCATATGAGATGAGAGTCACACCTGAAGATGCCACGACTCGTGTAAACATGGAAATGACATTCAAAGCCATGGAAAAACTTAAAATTTCAAAAGATAGTGGTGGTGAAGATAAATAGGAAAAGGAAATTATTTATCTCATCTCCAAGAAGCTAAATAAGGGAAAAGGTAAATTCAAAGGTAAGCTACCGCTGACATGTTTTCATTGTGAAAGAGTCGGGCACATTGCCTCTCAGTGCCAAAGAAAGTTTGATGATGATGAAAGCGAAGCAGAAGACATTAAGAAGCCTCAATTTTTTTTTCAAAAAGGGAGACTTCAAATCTGGAAAGAAGATATAGAGGAGGAGTTTTGTCTGTGAAGAGGAAGATGATGATATTGAATTATATGATGAAGAAGAACCAGAATTTAAAACTGGGAACCATGCTTCCATGATGGCCACTATTGAAAAATCAGAAGATACTGGTGGAGAAAACCAGTTGAAAACTAGAGCAGATCCCGAGTTGCAGCTTAAGAATGTTGTTAGTAAGCTCAAGATTAAACGTAAGAGTTGCAATAAGTGGAAATAAATTGTAGAAGAATCAACTGAATATGTTGATCAACTTGAAGATGAAATTGAATGACTGGAAGAATTGGTGAAAGTACAGTCTAAAATACTTGAAAGCAATGATGATGTAGTGGATCTGAAGCTGAGAATTGAAGAGCAGGAAAAGGTCATCAATGACCTCACCTCTAGACTAGAGGAAAAGTCCAAGACTGCTGAGCGTCTTGAGGAGGAAGTTTTTACTATTAGGAGTAAACTTAGAAAAGATTCAATTTCAAAAGAATCAAGGAAGAAAATATAGTTTGGAAGGTTATCAGATGCTTAGCTGTTGGAGAGAGAAAAACGTGGCTCTAATGGAGTTGAAAAGATTTTAAATGATCAAAGACCTGCCTGTATGGGAAATAGTGGAGTTGGTTGTGAGGCAGAATCATCAAATGCTACAAATAAAGGTGACCAAAATAAAGGTAAGCTGAAAGTGGGAAATGTGGAAAATTATTCTGAAGTGATGAAATAGAAACCCCCAATTCAATCATGAAAGAAGAAAAGAAGATTATCCTCGAGCCTCGTAGAAAAAGGAGCCCTCATATTATTATCCCACATAAGAAGGTATGAGGAGAAATTCAAGTGATAAGACATTTACTTTCATGAAGTGTCACTTCTATAGCTATTTGGTCCATACCATGTCATATTGTGAAGAAGCAAGGAGCTACTTGGATGGGGAAAATCTGGGAGTTCAACGAAGGAGAACAAATCCATATCCTATTTCTTCTAGAAGAAACAACTTCTATGGATATTGTTTTCATTGTTCTAACTTTGGTAATAAGGCTGTTAATTTCAGGTAGATAAGGGACATGGAGACCTCATACTGGAGTTCAAGACAAGTCAAATCTCATCAACAAGATAGTGTTTCTCTTACAAACATGTTTTCTCCTCTCGAAGAAGACTTCGACTATGAAGAACCAATGTACGCAGATGAGATAATTGAAAGGCCATCAGTGCTCTATAATCAATCCAATGTCTCATGGAAATAACAGAAGAAAATTGAGAAATCCAACCTTGCATTGGTGGACCTCAAAGCTACAAAGAGTAGCAGCACCTGGATTCTTGATAGTGGATGCTCTTCCCATATGATGGGAAATGATGACCTTTTGAAGAACATTAAAAAGAATGTTGATGGAACAATAAGGTTTGGTAACGATGGTTCTTTGAAGATTAAAGGATGTGGGAATACTTCTCTCTCCAATGGAGAGCTAAAGAAGACTAAAGTTCTTTATGTGGACGGTCTACGTCACAATCTCCTCAATGTGAGTCAACTTTGTGACTCAGGGCTCGTAGTAACTTTCAATAAAAAAGGCTTCACTATAAAAGGAAAAATAGGGAATTCTCTTATGAAAGGCTGTAGAATAGATGGAAACTTATATCAGGTTGACAACAAAGTGAACTCCTGCTATTTTTCTGTTAAAAAAAACAATTTGTGGCATCGAAGGCCGGAGCACATTAACCAACAAGACATGGAAAAGATATCTAAGATGAAGATAGTAATGTATATCCCCATTCTGAAGCATGAGAGAGAAAAGTCTTGTGATTCTTACATTCGTGGGAAGCTGATCTGCAGTTCGTATCGGCCAAAGAAGAAAAGAGCATCTCATCTTCTTGATCTAATTCATACAGATGTATGCGGGCTGATAAATGTTTCCGGAAATCATGGATAAAGGTACTTTGTCCTTTTTATTGATGATTACAGTATAATGGCATGTGTTATGGTCATTCACAGGAAACGAAAAGTGCTTGAATGCATGAAAACATATCGGCGAATCGCCGAGAATGATACTGGACGAACAATCAAAGTGTTGCGATCTGACAATGGAGGGGAATACACGTCCATTGAGTTTGAGAATTACCTAGAAAAACATAAAATACAACATGAGGTAGATTCTGTGAGAACCCCACAGAAAAATGGAGTTGTTGAGCACTGGAATTGACAAGTCAACAATATGGACAGAACTATGCTGATTGAGAGTGGTATCTCTCGCCATTATTGGAAGGAAGCTGTTGAAGTTGCAATACACATTCAGAATCGAAAAATGCTTTATATGGGATAAACGGAGACACCATATGAATTGTGTCAGAGAAGGAAGCCTTTGTTGAAATACTTTTGAGTTTTTGGAAGCAAATGTTTCATCCAGAATAAATAAGGAAATCAAGGCAAGTTTGGTGACAATGCTGATGAAGGAATTTTTCTTGGGTATCCAATGAACAACAAAGCCTACAAGTGCTTCAACAAGTGATTAGGAAGGATTGTGGAAAGTAGTGATGTTAAGATAATTGAAGAGAAAACCACAAATGCTTCAAGAACACCATATGCTGATGTGATAGAAAGTGAGGAAGAAAGTGAACATGGAGAAAATACAAATACAGAAATAGAGGAAGTTGTTCAAAAAACTCAGCAGTCACATCATGATGTTGACTCAGAAGAAGAATATGAAGAAGAAACTATGGCTGGAGAGAATGCAACTAAACCTCTCAGGAGAAATCAAAGAGCTGATATTGATCCTTCTAACATTATTGGGGACAGGAGTGCACCCACACAAACAATGAGGATGAGAAATGACATGTAATCTGTATTTCTGTCAGTTGTGGAGCCATCCTCATTTGAAGAATCTGCAAAGGATGAATATTAGGTGAAAGCCATGAATGAAGAGTTAGATCAGATTGACAAGAATCAGACATGGGATCTTGTTCAGAGACCCGAAGGTCACAATGTAATTGGTACGAAATGGATCTTCAAGAACAAGTTTGATGAACATGTAAGTGTTATTAGAAACAAGGCTTGACTAGTTTGTAAGGGATATTCCCAGATTGAAGGTGTTGATGTTGAAGAAACCTTTACTATAGTGGCTAGACTGGAGTCAATCAGGACGTTCCTTGCCATGGAACTCCAAAGATGATATAAAGTATATCAAATGGATATCAATATAGAGTTCCTAAATGGTGTACTCGAAGAAGAAGTCTACATTGAACAACCAGTGAGTTTTGTTCTTGGTACTGATGAAATAAAGGTCTGCAAACTGAAGAAAGCTCTATATGGTTTGAAGCAGGCACCACAGGCGTGGTACTCCCGGCTGGACTCTTATCTCAAGAAGCTGGAATTCAAAAGAGGAGGAGTAGATCACAATCTATATGTGAAGAATTCTCCAAAAGATCAATTCATGTTTCTTGTCTACGTTGATGACATCATATTTGGTGGCAGTAGACAGAAATTAGTGGATGAATTTTTCAATCACATGAAATCAGAATTTGAAATATCTATGATTGGGGAGATCACATATTTCTTGGGGTTGTAGGTGATTCAAAAGAAGGATTACACTTTCATTTCTCAGGAAAAGTATGCAAGAGACCTGCTGAAGAAGTTTAATATGCAAGACTCCAAACCAATGTCAACTCCGATTGCAGTTGGAACTAAACTTAGAAATCATGAGGATGGGACCTCTATAGATCCCACCATGTATAGGAAGATCATTGTAAGCTTACTATACCTGACAACAACATGACCAGATATTGTCTTTTCCACATGTATTGCAGCCCGCTTTTAGAGTAATCCAAAAGATGAACTTATGGAAGTAGTGAAAAGAATCATGAGGTATATTCAAGGTACTCACAATTGTGGGTTATACTTTGCTGCAGGAAGAGACAGTGAATTATCAGCATTTTATGATGCTGACTGGGCTGGTGAAGTAGTGGACAGAAATTCCACCAGTGGTGGAGAATTCTATATTGGGAATAAATGCGTTGGCTGGTTGAGCAAGAAACAAGAAAGCACTTCTCTTAGTACTGATGAAGCTGAATATATCTCTGCCACAAAGTCATGCACTAAACTGCTTTGGATGAGGCAACAACTAATAGATATTGGTGATGAGGTGAAGCAACCAATGGTTATTTACTGTTATAACAAGAGCACAATTGATTTTACAAAGAATCATGTTCAGCATTCTCGTACAAAACATATTGAAATCAGGTATCACTTTATCAAAGAAAAAGTTGAGCAAGGAGTGATTATAATGGATCATGTGGGAACTGATGAGCAAGTGGTTGATATCCTGACCAATCCACTATCAGCGGCGGTGTTTGAGAAGCATCAGTTGAACCTCGATGTTCATCCACCTCCTAGTGCATAAGGAGGTTATGAAAATCCCCTATCCCTAGTTATGTTAATTGTTTTTAATCTGTTTATGGATGTGATGTAGGTTTGTGGGGGGGATACTATCTAGGGGGAGTGTGGTTTGAGATGAACAATAAATAGTTACAAGTCTTTAGGTTTATTGTCAATGGGGGAGAAAGTAATAAATTCAGGCATGTAGGTGATAGTATGGGATGGAATTCATTGGACAGGGATCCCAATTCAAGCTTTCTCTCTTGTTTTATACACCGAGCATTGCTGACGTAGACTTAGAGTGTTGGATGTGTTGATTCTTACGTTTTTTGGTCTACATGTGGATGGTGATCTATTGAATTTATTTTTTGATTTCCAACAAACCCAAAGGGGGAGATTGTTGGAACCATGGTCATCTATGCATGATTTGGAGAATGGTTTGTGTTTGTTGTAAATCCTCAGAAGAAGTTTAGATTGTGTTCCAAAAAAGTACTCATACAGGTTAAGAAGATAACAACATTGAAGATGGCATCGTTTTCTAGTGTTTTCCAAATTTCTGGACCTCAAATTTGAAAAAAGGGGAAAACATTGTTTTTTTGGTAAAGGGATTTGTACGCCAGACATGTGTCACGCAAGTGACTTGCGCGCTGAGAAAGGACTTGTGCGCCAATGCTTAGGAGGATTGGAAAGTTGCACACCATATGTTTTTGTAGATCATAACTTCAAATTATGGCAAAGGAAAGAGGGTTGCACAAGTATTGGTTTGGTCGTGCAAGTGAGTATCACGACAGAGGCTTGGGCAGTTGGAGTTGCGCGCCAGAACTTGCGTGCTGAGAGGAGGCTTCCACGCCACCACGCAGGGTGTCCCATTTTCCTATAAATAGAGGACCACCCCTCCTCATTTGTAACAAATTTTGAGACTTAGAGAAGTTCAGTGCTCCCGTCGCACAGGTGAAGTGGTCACGCAAGTGGTTGTGGGTCACACAAGTATAAGCTGCGCGACAGTTGTCCTTTGCATGCCAAAACTGGTTTGGGTAAAAAGGAATATGGGTCACACAAGTTTGAAGTTGTAGAATTGAGTGTCACGCAAGTCGTTGAGGTGGACTTGCACGCCAATTATAACTTGCGCGCCGTCTTTGAAACTTACGCGTCGGCTTGGGGAAGCGTTCTCGGTGTTGTTGAAGTACAACCATCTTTTTGAAGCTGCACAAAAGCTGGGAGATTTCCTGGTAACCTAGGTGCAAAGTGAGATTTGTCTACTAGTGAGAGTTGTACTTCAAAAGAGAATCTACATACAATATAGGATGCATTCTTTTGTAATGATGAAGAGACTTTCACGTCTATAAACTGAGTGAGACTTCACCAAAGGCAGTGAGCCAGGGGGAGTTAACAGGAGTGACCTGAGGGATGCATTGAGCTATCCCTGAACCTTTATAAAGGTAATGAGCCTGGGACAGAGTGACTGTACCTGAACCATTGTAATCCACAACTAGTGAAGAATTGTGGAATTTGGTATGACCGACAACTTGTCGGCGTATGCTCCTTGGACGTAGCCCTTAGCGGTGAACCAAGTAAAAAGTGTTGTGTCATCTCTATACATGTGATTGTTTGCTTTATGTTCATATTAATCATACATATTTAACAAGTTCCTACCAACGTGGGAACAAGATTTATCTATTTAAAAGAAAATGTTGTCACCCTGATTCACCCCTCCCCTCTCAGGGTGTCCTGGGGTCCTTCAAGTGGTATCAGATTGTAAAGGTTGCTGGTGTTGAATCTGTCCTTTGTCGTTATATAGAATGCATTCAATGTCAGGGGAGTCCCTCTCTTTGATGGAAGTAATTTTCAGATTTGGAAGAATATAATGAGATCTCATTTAAGATCCCTTGGAATGGATGTTCTGTTTTCCACCATGCAAGGTATACATGTTACTGATCCAATAGTACTGACTATGACTGATGCCAATAGGAAAATTCTTGATGCTGATGCTAAAGCACATAATGTTCTCACCACGACCCTTTCTGATCAGATCTATCTAAAGGTAATGAGTTGCACCTTAGAAAAGTCCATGTGGGACAAAATTGAAAATATTTATGAAGGAGATAAAAAAGTAAAGGAGGCAAAACTACGAGTCCTTCACAATAGGTTTGACAATCTAAAGATTCATCCTCATGAGAATGCAGATTCATTATTGAATCGAATTACTGAAGTTGTGGGAGTAATTAGAGGTCTTGGAGAAGAAATAAAAGACATTGATATCATAAAGAAAATCTTGGGAAGACTTCCTCCTATGTACAATGTAAAGGTGTCAGCCCTTGAGGAAAGAGATCTATCTAAACTATCTCTGGATGATCTTTTAAGTAGTCTAGTGGCATATGAGATGAGAGTCAAACCTGAAGATGCCACGACTCGTGTAAGAAAGGAAATGAAATTAAAATCCATGGAAAAACTAAAAATTTCAGAATATAGTGGTGGTGAAGATGAAGAGGAAAAGGAAATTATTTATCTCATCGCCAAGAAGCTGAAGAAGGGAAAATGTAAATTCAAAGGTAAGCTACTGCTGGCATGTTTTCGTTGTGGAAGAGTCGGGCACATTGCCTCTCAGTGCCAAAGAAAGTTTGATGATGATGAAAGAGAAGTAGAAGACATTGAGAAGCCTCAGAAAAGGTGGTTGCGCCCAAATTTACCCTACCGGTAAAAGCGGTCGTTGAAGTACAAGTAGAGATCGAATTCACAAGGACCGAAGAAGAAACCTTGAGACACAAAAATTTGTTAATGAATTGGCTAAGAAGTGGCAAACTTTGAGGTAGATTTTAATTGTATAACTAATGATATAATTTAAATAACAGATAAGGAAAATGATGTGAACTAAAAAATTATTGATGATGGGTTGATCTTAGGGTTTCACTTGGGGTGGATTGGATAAATTTCTTTTCTTAAAAATTTCATGTCATTAATTGAAGATGTACCCCAAACAACAAGATAATTCTCCCAAATCATTCACCAATTTAATCCCTACACAATTCCAAGGCCAATCACTGATTCAATTTGAGGATCACTTTACTGATCACTCAAAGGAAATAGATTGTACTAGCACTTAAAATGTGTCGTCATTAAACTTGTCAAAGATGAAGAAGAACATAACTCATCGAATGGAAATCTTAAAATAACAAACATATTTAAAAATTAAAGTCAATGAAATAACATCCAATCCCTGACCTTGATACTCCCTTAGATCAAACCTTAAGTTGTTAGCCCTACATTTATGCTATTATACCAATGGAAGTGGGATGTATACTTATGGGGGCGGAATTGAAGAAGAAGAAAATTATTGAAAAATGAACACTCCACTGTTGTGTGATTGAATTCACAAGTGCTGGTGTGAATAAATTCACACCTTGATTCAACGGTATCAATGTGTGAAGAAAAGGAAAATAAAAAGTGAAGAAGAAGAATAAATTTTATTAAAATAATTAATGTGAAAGAAAAACTTACATTAGAGAAATTGACGATGCTATTACAAAATGAAAGCAGGAAATTACAATTGAAAGAAATACAATGGACGAAAGAAAAAAACTTGGATTCAAAGAAAAATGTTAGATGATAATTCTATTCACCACCAGATCATTATATAGGCATATTAGGAGCCTTAGAGAAACCCCACAACAATAAATTCCATCCCCATTAATTTAAAGAGTCAAAAGGAGGGTGAGAAAATTAAGGGATTTTGACGTTTTGAAGTTGAACCAGAAATTTCGTTTAGATTCGTCCACCATTTTGACATGTGAATTTGGAATTGAAGGAGGCCGAATAATCACTGGTATTATAAGACAAATATCTTATTCCATGTGTCCTATATCATCTTTCCAAATTTCAGATCATTTAGAGCAGCCGTTTGGAAGTTATGGTCGAAATGGTGGGACGACTTTATGTGCATTAATGTCGGGCCCACCATTTAAATCTCAACTTCAGATCCCTTTATCATCATGAAAACTTCAGAATTAGCTCTGGCCACAGTTGAATAAAATGATACTCATATTTTTATATTTCTACTGTAAAAATTTTAGCTTCATTGGGATTGGTTTGTGGGCCCCACATTTGTTTCATGGGCCTTAGGCCCATTATGCTTTCTCCAGCAAATTTATGCATTCAGGCGCAAAAATCACCATCTTCCCTTAGGATTCATCCATCGGACCTAAAAGATAAAATGTTCCAAACAAAGCGATAAATCATATACCAAAATATAAAATTCAGAAAACGAATATAATGTTGTCCACAAATAGATGAATGATTGAGCCCAAATTTTCATTTTAAATATGAATTGCATTTAAGATGAGAAATGAAGTTCTATTTATATAATGCACTAAAAAAATGTTTATGGACTTTAAAAAAATGAATATAAAGATTTTAAAAATGAATATTAGCCACTTTTAATGACTAATCACACCCCCCAACTTGAGTTTTGCTAGTCCCGAGAAAAATAAATTACAAATATGAAATTCAAATCCCCTTTTCAAAAAACATTTTAATACACATTACTCACCCAAAGACCTCATACCAAAAAAAATTATGAAACCCATCAAAATAATTTAAAACAAGCTAGGTACATAAGTATATCCCAAGCCCAAGACCATTCCTTCGTTCAAATTCATCGCCACATTTCATCCAATTTCAATTAAGTATGATAAAGTGTTGTGCATAACAAAAGATATGGGGCCCATTTTATTGTTCAAGGGGAAAAATGGAAGCTCTAGGTAGGAATTACATTAAACCTTATTATGAGTATCCATTTTTTTTCAATGATTTTTTTAACCACAATAGATATGAAAATACTAAATCTGGGCAAGACAACTATGGAGTCACGATCCCCAAGTGTCGGAAGCCACACATATTGTCAATTTCATGATCTACAATAGAGATATAAATCCTAACTCTGGGCAAGACAACTATGGAGTCACGATTCCCAAGTGCCGGACACCACACATTTTGAAAAAACATTTCTCTATGTGGTCATATTTTTTTTTGTTTTTTTGGATACTCAAATTAAACTAAAAGTGTCCCCAGAACCCTATGCTATAATGAAAGGGACCCAAGAACTCAAATTTACACCCACAATCTAGTAGATGTGCATTGTGGAATTTTTATTAAGAGGACGAAAATGTAAACTTTGAAAAATCACATCGGACAATCGCACTTTCCAAAAACTATGCTCATGAACTTAAACTTGCATTAAAATCAGAATCAAGGAATGCAAAATTATTTGATATCAAATTTCAGAGTTTTCAATGTGTGTTATCATGTTCAAGGTTAATGGAATTTTTCTTTCCATTCATGTTCTTATAAAAAAAACAAAAAAAATCATTTTTTGTTTCATCTCCCCCAAACATAGAATAACATTGTCCCTAGTGTTTAAAAAAACATAGAAGGGGGTATGAGAGAGTTGTTCAAAGAGGAAATTTAAAATGATAATCATGGAATGAAGTCACCTGGTGGTTAATGATGATAACGCATGCTACAATCTCCCTTCAATCCTGGATTTGAGTCTCAACAGCTTGGATGGTGGTGAATGGATTTTCCTTATGACTTATGACATGTCCTTTTATTTTTTTTAACCTATAAAAACATAAAAATAAAATAAAACAAAATAAACTGATGATACATTGTCTTCTTTTTAATTTTCTGTGTAAGGTATTACTCAGGGATCACACCACGTGATACAGATGAATATGGTGCTCCCCTTTCATACCCATCCTTACTCATAAAATAAGAATAGGTCAACAGTCTATGGTAATTTATTATATGAAAAATAAAATGATTCAAAATTATTAGAAACATGAAAACCATGGGTTGCCTCCCATGCAATGCTTTTGTTTAACATCATTAGCTCAACTTGAACCCCCAACTTATCCAATTCCAACTTTAAATTTTTTAATGAACCCATATTTATCCACTTCAACAAGATTGAGATTGATTATTTGTTTGAAATATGTTTCATGTTAAATCCTTTGTTCTATAATGAGTGGTAAAATCAAGGTAATATCATAATTGGTTGATTGAATTGAATTTCTATTATTTCCTAAGACATCAATGACCATTCTCAATTTTTTGGTTTCAAGATGAGAATGAATTGAAATTGCATGGTATTGGTTATCCACATTGAAGAGTGGGTAAGAAAAGAGAAAAATTTTGAGTTTGGGTTGATAAAAATTTACAAAAGAATGACAGAAATTTGAATAAAAAAGAGTTTCTTCTCCATGAAATTTAGAAATAATTGGTTCCTTTTGAAATTTTGATTACTCCCAAAAATTTTCCTTTTGAATGTCGGGAGTGGGTATAGACTCAATATTTTTTATCTCTCCCAATGGTTCAATTATAGTTGATTCTAACAAATCATTATTGGAGCAATATTCTAGACACTCAATCCATGAAGACAAATTTTCCCCTTGTAAATCCAAAAAATTAATTTCTTCCTGATTTAAATACCCTTCAACATTTCCTTGATCTTCTTCAGTTATCTCATATCTAAATGTTAGTTCTTTTTTAAATTCATGAATGGTTTGTGGGATAAAGGATTCATCTATCATTGATTTGGAAAGGGCATCTTGAGTGGGAACAGGTTCCTCAAAAGTCTTAATGCTTTGTACTTCTAATCTCAAATTTGAAACTTCTGAATTCATTATAACCATTTTTTCACACAAATGTTCAAGAATTTTTTCAAAATTAGGATTTATAGATGTTTGTACATAATTAACTTCATTAAGATTGATCTCTTCAATCATCCTTGAGAGGTATGGAAATTGATCCTTTAAACAATCATGATCCCATTGATTGTGCATCTCATCTGGTGTAGTGTATTCAATCAAGGACTGGTCAATGAAATTTCCTATGTGAGATGTTTCCCAATATTTATTTTAGACTTGATTATAACATTGTTTTATAAAGGGTTATTTTGGAGGATAATCCATTAGAGTTTACTGAAAAATGGTTTTGGGATTTTTTTTTGGACACACAGAAATAGAAAGGGGAAAAGAGAAGAGAAATTAGGGTGAGAATAGAGAATTTGGGGTGAGAAAAGAAGATGAGTTCTAAGGTAACTTACTTGGGTCCCCGGTAATGGCGCCAAAATTTGGTTGCACCCAAATTTACCCTACCGTTAAAAGCGGTCATTGAATTACAAGTAGGGATTGAATCCACAGGGACCGAAGAAGAAACCATGAGACACACAAATTTGTTGATGGATTGGCTAAGAAGTGACCAACTTTGAGGTAGATTTTAATTGTAGAACTAATGATATAATTTAAATAATAGATAAGGAAAATGATGTGAACTAAAAAATTATTGATGATGGGTTGATCTTAGGGTTTCACTTGGGGTGGATTGCATAAATTTATTTTCTTAAAAATTTCATGTCATTAATTGAAGATGTACCCCAAACAACAAGATAATTTTCCCAAATCATTCACCAATTTAATCCCTAAACAATTACAAGGACAATCACTAATTCACTTTGAGGATCACTTTAATGAGTACTCAAAGGAAATATATTGTACTAGCACTTAAAATGTGTCGTCGTTAAACTTGGCAAAGACGAAGAAGAACATAACTCATCGAATGGAAATCTTAAAATAACAAATAGATTTAAAAATTAAAGTCAATGAAATAACATCCAATCCCTGAACTTTCTACTCCCTTGGATCAAACCTTAAGTGTTTAGCCCTCAATTTATTCTATTCTACCAATGGAATTGGGATGTAGACTTATGGGGGCAGAATTGAAGAAGAAGAAAATTATTGAAAAATGAACACTCCACCGTTGTGTGATTGAATTCACAAGTGCTGGTGTGAATAAATTCACACCCTGATTCAACAATATCAATGTATGAAGAAAAGGAAAATAAAAAGTGAAGAATAAGAATAAATTTTATTAAAATACTAAATATGAAATAAAAACTTACATTAGGGAAATTGACGATGCCATTACAAAATGAAAGCGGGAAATTACAATTGAAAGAAATACAATGGACGAAAGAAAAAAACTCGGATTCAAAGAAAAATGTTAGATGATAATTCCCTTCACCACAAGATTATTATATAGGCATATTAGGATCCTTATAGAAACCCCACAACAATAAATTCCATCCCCATTAATTTAGAGAGTCAAAAGGAGGGTGATAAAATTAAGGGATTTTGACATTTTGAAGTTGACCCGGAAATTTCATCCAGATTCGTCCACCATTTTGACGTGTGAATTTGGAATTGAAGGAGGCCGAATCATCAGTGTTCGTAGAATAAAAATATCTTCATCCATGTGTTCTATATTATCTTTCCAAAATTCAGGTCATTTGGCATAACCGTTTGGAAGTTATGGTCGAAATGGTGGGACGACTTTATGTGCATTAATGTCGGGCCCACCATTTAAATCTCAACTTCAGATCCCTTTATCATCATGAAAACTTCAGAATTAGCTCTGGACACAGTTGAATAAAATGATACTCATATTTTTATATTTCTACTGTAAAAATTTTAGCTTCATTGGGATTGGTTTGTGGGCCCCACATTTGTTTCATGGGCCTTAGGCCCATTATGCTTTCTCCAGCAAATTTATGCATTCAGGCGCAAAAATCACCATCTTCCCTTAGGATTCATCCATCGGACCTAAAAGATAAAATGTTCCAAACAAAGCGATAAATCATATACCAAAATATAAAATTCAGAAAACGAATATAATGTTGTCCACAAATAGATGAATGATTGAGCCCAAATTTTCATTTTAAATATGAATTGCATTTAAGATGAGAAATGAAGTTCTATTTATATAATGCACTAAAAAAATGTTTATGGACTTTAAAAAAATGAATATAAAGATTTTAAAAATGAATATTAGCCACTTTTAATGACTAATCAGAAGGTTTTTCAAAAAGGGAGACTTCAAATCTGGAAAGAAGATACAGAGGAAGAGTTTTGTCTGTGAAGAGGAAGATGATGATATTGAATTCTGTGATGAAGAAGAAACAGAATTTAAAATTGGGAACCATGCTTCCATGATGGCCACTATTGAAAAATCATAAGATACTGGTGGAGAAAATCAGTTTAAAATTAGAGAAGATCCCGAGTTGCAACTTAAGGATGCTGTTAGTAAGCTCAAGATTAAATGTAAGAGTTGCAATAAGTGGAAATAAATTGTAGAAGAATCAAATGAATATGTTGATCAACTTGAAGTTGAAATTGAATGACTAGAAGAATTGGTGAAGTACAGTCTAAAATACTTGAAAGCAATGATGATGTAGTGGATCTAAAGCTGAGAATTGAAGAGCAGGCAAAGGTCATCAATGACCTCACCTCCAGACTAGAGGAAAAGTCCAAGACTGTTGAGAGTCTTGAGGAGGAAGTTGTTACTATTAGGAGTAAACTTGAAAAAGATTCAATTTCAAAAGAATCAAGGAATAAAATACAGTTTGGAAGGTTCTCAGATTTTGAGCTATTGGAGAGAGCAAAACATGGCTCTAATGGAGTTGAAAATATTTTAAATGATCAAAGACCTGCCTGCATGGGAAATAGTGGAATTGGTTGTGAGGAAGAATTGTAAAATGCTGCAAATAAAGGTAACCAAAATAAAGGTAAGCTGAAAGTGGGTGATGTGGGAAATTCTTCTGAAGTGATGAAACAGAAACCCCCAATTCAATCTGAAAGAAGAAAAGAAGATTATCCTCGAGCCTCATGAAAAAATGAGCCCTCATATTATTATCCCACAAAAGAAGGTATCGGGATAAATTCAAGTGAGAATACATTTCCTCTTATGAAGTGTCAGTTATGTGGCTATTTGGGCCATACCATGTCATATTGCGAAGAAGAAAGGATCTACTTGAATGGGGAAGATCTGGGAGTTCAATGAAGGAGAACAAATTCATATCCTATTTCTTATAGAAGAAACAACTTCTATGGATATTGTCTTTGTTGTTCTAACTTTGGTAATAAGGATGTTAATTTCAGGTAGAGAAGGGACATGGAGACCTCATACCGGAGTTCAAGACAAGTCAAATCTCGTCAACAAGATAGTGTTGCTCTTACAAACAGGTTTTCTCCTCTTGAAGAAGACTTCGACTATGAAGAACCAATATATGCAGATGAGATAATTGAAAGGAAATTAGTGCTCTATACTCAATCCAATGTCTCATGGAAAGAAAGGAAGAAAATTGAGAAATCCAACCTTGTATAGGTGGCCCTCAAATCTACAAAGAGCAGCAACACCTGGATTCTTGATAGTGGATGCTCTTCCCATATGATAGGAAATGCTAACCTTTTGAAGAACATTAAAAAGAAGGTTCGTGGAATAGTGAGGTTTGGTAATGATGGTGCTTTGAAGATTAAAGGCTGTGGGAATACTGCTCTCGCCAATGGAGAGCTAAAGAAGACTGAAGTTCTTTATGTGGATGGTCTACGTCACAATATCCTCAGTGTGAGTCAACTCTGTGACTCAAAGCTCGTAGTAACTTTCAATCAAAAAGGCTGTACTATAAAAGGAAAAATAGGGAATTATCTTATGAAAGGATATAGAATAGATGAAAACTTATATCAGGTTGACAGTAAATTGAACTCCTTCTATTTGTCTGTTGAAGAAGAAAACAATTTGTGGCATCGAAGGATGGGGCACATTAACCAACAAGACATGGAAAAGATATCTAAGCTGAAGATAGTCATGGATATCCCCATTCTGAAGCATGAGTGTGAAAAGTCTTGTGATGCTTGCATTCTTGGTAAGTTGTTCTGTAGTTCATATTGGCCAAAGAAGAAAAGAGAATCTCATCTTCTTGATCTAATTCATACAGATGTATGTGGGTCGATAAATGTTGCCGAAACTCATGGAGAAAGGTACTTTGTCCTTTTTATTGATGATTACAGTAGAATGGAATGTGTTATGGTCATTCATAGGAAACAACAAGTGCTTGACCACATGAAAACATATTGGCGAATCGCCGAGAATGATATTGGACGAACAATCAAAGTGTTGCGATCTAAAAATGGAGGGGAATACACATCCATTGAGTTTGAGAATTACCTAGAAAAACATGGAATACAACATGAGGTAGCTGATATGAGAGCCCCATAGCAAAATGGAATTGTTGAGCGCTGGAATCAACAAGTTAACAATATGGCCAGGACTATGTTGATTGAGAGTGGTATCTCTTGCCATTACTGGAAGGAAGCTGTTGAAGCTGCAGTGCACATTTAGAATCGAATAGGGCTTTATATGGGAGAAACGAAGACACCATATGAATTGTGGCATGGAAGGAAGCCTTCGTTGAAATACTTTTGAGTTTTTGAAAGCAAATGTGTTGTCCGGAATAAAGAAGAAAATCAAGGCAAGTTTGGTGACAATGCTGATGAAGGAATTTTTCTTGGGTATACAATGAACAACAAAGCCTACAAGTGCTTCAACAAGTGATTAGGAAGGATTATGGAAAGCAGTGATGTTAAGATAATTGAAGAGAAAACCACAAATGCTTCAAGAATGTCATATGCTGATGTGATAGAAAGTGAGGAAAAAAGTGAACATGCAGAAAATAAAAATACAGAAATAGAGGAAGTTGTTCAAAACACTCAGCAGTCACATCATGATGTTGACTCAGAAGAAGAATCTGAAGAAGAAAATATGGCTGGAGAGAATGCAACTGAACCTCGCTGGAGAAATCAAAGAGCTGAGATTGATCCTTCTAACATTATTGTGGATAGGAGAGTACTCACACAAACAAGGAGGATGAGGAATGACATGCAATATGCATTTCTGTCAGTTGTGGAGCCATCCTCATTCGAATAATCTACAAAGGATGAATCTTGGGTGAAAGCCATGAATGAAGAGTTAGATCAGATTGACAATAATCAGACATGAGATCTTGTCCAGAGACCCGAAGGTCACAGTGTGATTGGTATGAAATGGATCTTCAAGAACAAGTTTGATGAGCATGGAAGTGTTATTAGAAATAAGGCTCGAATGGTTTGTAAGGTATATTCCGAAATTGAAGGTGTTGATGTTGAAGAAACCTTTGCTCCAGTGGCTAGACGGGAGTCAATCAGACTGTTCCTTTCCATGGCACTCTAAAGAGGATATAAATTATATCAAATGGATGTCAAGACAACATTCCTAAATGGTGTACTCGAAGAAGAAGTCTACATTGAAAAACCAGTGGGTTTTGTTCTTGGTACTGATGAAACAAAGGTCTGCAAACTGAAGAAAGCTCTATATGGTTTGAAGCAGGCACCATGGGCATGGTACTCCCGAATGGACTCTTATCTTAAGAAGCTGGAATTGAAAAGAGGAAAAGTAGATCACAATCTATATATGAATAATTCTCCAAAAGATCAATTCATGGTTCTTTTCTACGTTGATGATATCATATTTGGCAGCAGCAGACAAAAATTAGTGGATGAATTTTACAATCACATGAAATCATAATTTGAAATGTCTATGATTGGGGAGCTCACATATTTCCTGGGGCTGCAGGTGATTCAAAAGAAGGATTACACTTTCATTTATCAGGAAAATTATGCAAGAGAGCTGCTGAAGAAGTTTAATATGCAAGACTCTAAACCAATGTCAACTTCAATTGCAGTTGGAACTAAAATTGGGAAGTATGAGGATGGGACCTCTGTAGATCACACCATACACAAGAGGATCATTGGAAGATTGCTGTACCTGATAGCGACACTGACAGATATTGTGTTTTCCACATATCTTGCAACCCGCTTTTAGAGTAATCCAAAAGAGGAACATATGACAGCAGTAAAAAGAATCATGAGGTATATTCAAGGTAATCAAAATTTTGGGTTATAATTTTCTGTAGGAAGAGACAGTGAATTATCAGAATTTTATAATGCTGATTGGGCTGGTGATGTAGTGGAAAGAAAGTCCACTAGTGGTGGAGCATTCAATATTGGGAATAAATGCGTTGGCTGGTTGATCAAGAAACAATAAAGCACTTCTCTTAGTACTACTGAAGCTGAATATATCTCTGACACAAAGGCATGCACTCAACTGCTATGGATGAAGCAACAAATAATAGATATTGGTGATGAGGGGAAGAAACCAATGGTTATTTACTGTGATAAAAATAACACAATTGATCTTACAAAGAATCCTATTCATCATTCTTGTACAAAACATATTGAAATCAGGTATCACTTTATCAAAAAAAAAATTTGAGCAAGGAGTGATTAGAATGGATCATGTGGGAACTGATGAGAAAGTGGATGATATCCTAACCAAGCCAATATCAGCGGTGGTGTTTGAGAAGCATCGGTTGAACCTTAGTGTTCGGCCACCTCCCAGTTCATAATGAGGTTACGAAAATCCCCTCTCCCCAGTTATGTTAATTGTTTTTAATCTGTTTATGGATGTGATGTAGGTTTGTGGGGGAGATACTATCCAGGGGGAGTGTGGTTTGACCTAAAAAATGAACAATTACCGGTCTTTGGGTTTATTGTCAATGGGGGAGAAAGGAATAAATTCAGGCATGTAGGTGATAGTATGGGAAGGAATTCATTGGGCAGGGATCCCAATTCAAGATTTCTCTCTTGTTTTCTACACTAAGCATTTCTTACGTAGACTTAGAGTGTTGGCTGGGTTGATTCTTGCATTTTTTGGTCTGTATGTGGATGGTGATCTATTGAATTTATTTTCTAATTGCCAACAAATCCAAAGGGGGAGATTGTTGGAACCATGGTCATCTATACATGATTTGGAGAATGGTTTGTGTTTGTTTTAAATCCTCAGAGGAAGTTCAGATTGTGTGCCAAAAATGTACTCATACAGGTCAAGTAGATAATAGCACTGAAGATGGCACCATTTTCCAGTGTTTTCCAAATTTCTGGACCTTAAATTTGACATAAGGGGAAAACAATGTTTTTTTGGTAAAGGGAAATGCACGCCAGACATGTGTCGCGTAAGTGACTTGCACGCCGAGAAAGGACTTGCGTGCCGGTTCTTAGGAAGATTGGAAAGTTGCGCGCTATATGTTTTTGTAGATTAGAACTTCAGATTATGTCAAAAAAAAGAGGGTCGTGCAAGTATTAGCGTGGTTGCGCAAGTGAGTAGTGTGACAGAGGCTTGGGCAGTTGGAGTTGCGTGCCAGAAATTGCGCACCGAGAGGAGGCTTGCACGCCACCGCACATGGTGTCCCATTTGGCTATAAATAGAGGACCACCCCTCCTCATTTGTAGCGAAGTTTGATACTTAGAGAAGTTCAGTGCTCCCATTGCGCAGGTGAAGTGGTCTCGCAAGTGGTTGTGGGTCGCGCAAGTATAAGCTGCACGACAGTTGTCCTTTGCACGCCAAAATTGGTTTGGGTGAAAAGGAATGTGGGTCGCATAAGTTTGAAGTTGTAGAAGTGAGTGTCACGCAAGTCATTGAGGTGGACTTGCACACTAGTTATAACTTGCACGCCATCTTTGAAACTTGAGCACCGGCTTGGGGAAGCGTGCCCGGTGTTGTTGAAGTACGCCTGTCTTTTTGAAGCTGCATGAAAGCTGAGAGATTTCCCGGTACCCTCAGTGAAAAGTGAGATTCATCTACTGGCGAGAGTTGGAATTCAACAGAGCATCTACATACAATAGAGGATGCATTCTTTTTCAATGATGAAGAGACCTTCATGTCTATAAACTGAGTGGGACTTCACCAAAGGCAGTGATCCAGGGGGAGTCAATGGGAGTGACCTGAGGGGCGCAATGAGCTATCCCTGAACCTTTGTAAAAGCAGTGATCCTGGGACAGAGTGACTATACCTGAACCATTATAATACACAACTAGTGAAGAATAGTGGAATTTGGTACGACTGAAAACTTGTCGGTGTATGCTCCTTGGATATAGCCCTTAGTGGTGAACCAAGTAAAAAGTGATGTTTCATCTCTCTGAATGTGATTGTTTGATTTCTGTTCATATTCATCATACAAGTTTAACAAGTTCCTACCAACGTGGGAACAAGATCCATCTATTTAAAAGAAAAAGTTGTCACCCTGATTTACCCCTCCCCTCTTAGGGTATCTCGGGGTCCTTCAAATTCATTGTGGTTTCCATGTCCTTTTTGAGTCAGATCCCTAGATATACTTTTTGACCTTGGTATATTTTGTTTACTTCAGGATTCCACCATGAAGAAATCTATCCTAGATTCCACTAGGAGATCATGAGGATGATCCACCGAGTGATGAGGATTTTGTACATGGTCCTATATTAGAGATATTACATATGGATAATTTTTCAGCTATACCACAAACCTTTGAGCTACAGTTAACACTAGAAATTCTAGTAGAGGATGTGCCCAGGTTGAGTGTGCTGCATGAGTTCCATAGGTAGCGACCTCCAAGGTATGGAGATGATCTAGACCCCTAGGTGGTAGAGGACTGACTTGAGTTAGTCACTCGAGTTTTTCTCCTTGTGAGGATGCTTGTAGATCAGATGGTGGTCCTCACAGTGAGTCTTCTTTATGGATCTACTGGGAATTGGTGGAGTTTAGTGACTCAGTCACATAAAGACACAACTCTCTCCTTGTCAGACTTCAAGCGTCTTTTTAGGGAGGAATTTTATTTGGACACGTTGCGATCAGTTCACATCCAAGATATTCTGCATCTGTTGTAGTGTATTATGACAATGACAGAGTATTTAGAGAGGTTTACTGACCTCTCATGATACTCCATGGATATGAGGCAGGATCCATTTTTCAGAGAAATTACCTTTGAAATGGTCTTATGATAATATGTCAGGGATTTAGTGATGTCTCTTTGTATTCCCACCTATACTGGAATGCTTGAGTAAGCCATAATGGTGTAGAACTTCCTAGCCATGCATCCGTCAATAGTGGGTGATGGTAGCAGGAACTCATGAGATGAGACCTCAAAAACAGGTAGCTGACGACATTCATAGGGATGCAAGCATGTCAGACGTTTTAGGAGACAATCCCATGATGTAGGATCATCAATGAAGGTCTCTCATAATGGCTTGAATTAGCTGAGGGAGAGGTGGTGTTTCTCCTACAATGGTTGGGTACATCTTTCATGAGATTGTTTGACCCATCATACAACTGATCATGATATAGTTTAGGGACTTCTAAGTCATATAAAGTGGAAGGAAAAGGTTGGTTTGTATGGATATGGACATGGAATAGGGGTCTCTAGAGTAGTAGGAGGTGGTTAGAGGTTTGACCTATTACCACCACCACCCCAGGTGGTCTACTCTAGGCTCAGGGAGATGGTAATTAGGGGTAAGGAAATTTGCAGGCTATGGAGGCCTATAACCCTAATGCACCGGGGATGATACTTGGTACAATTTTTTTCTTTTCAAATTTAGATGAAATACTGATAGACACAGGTACAAGTCATTCCTTTCTTAACACTACTCTAGTTTGAGACTTAGAGATTCCAGTTGAGACTTTGGTTCGACCCTTGTGCTTGGAGACTCTAACAAGATGTGACACAATGATTGTACACTTTTTCAGATAGTGTGATTTGATGCTTGGAGGTGAGATATTTTTGTGCGATCTATTTGTAGAACTGCTGAGGCCTTAATATGTCATCATAGGTATGCACTAGCTATCCACATTTCATACCCAGATTTACTATTTTAACTATAGGATGTGGAGTTTCCATAGTGATTGGATGATGTTTTCCTTTTTGGGTGAAAAGGAAACCTTGGTAGAGAAGAATGAGCTTAGGCATAGGTGAGTGTAGTCGATTACTTATCAGTTTTCTAGCATGGCTCTTGGAGTAGTGGATACTATGGGATATCAGTTCCCTATGGTGGTGGTGGAGTACAGGGAAGTATTTCTTAGGGATGTGCTAGGTATACCTATTCACTGAGATCTATAATTCTACATTTACATATGCCCCGGGATGATATTCATATCCACACCAGCATATTGGATGGCTCTCGTAAAGCTTTGTGAGATGAGGGTGTAGTTGGAGGACTTGTTGGACAAGGGATTTGTGATACCCAATGTTTCCCCTTAGACATCCCCAGTGTTTTTCTCCAAGGAGGATGAGAGTTTGAGGTTATGTGTAGATTATCAATGCTTAAACTAGGTGAACATGAAGAATAAGTATCCACTATAGAAGATTGATGGCCTATTCAATCAGTTGAGAGGGGTGTAATGGTTCTTTAATATTTACCACAGTCCATCCTATCACTAGATGTGAGTATGAGATGAGGATATATTGAATACAACATTCAAATTTCACTACAATCACCATGATTACTTGGTGATTCCCTTTAACATGATGAATGCCCCATCATTGTTCATGGGACTCATGGAGTAGATCATTCAGCCTTCCCTAGACTGGTTTGTTGTGGTTTTCATCAAACATATCCTAGTGTAAATAGATTCCAAGGAGGAGCATGCGAGACACTTGAGGATTTTCCTGTACACACTCTGAGAGCACTAAATTTATAGAAATCTCTTGAAGTGTAAGTTTTGAAATCAAGATGTCCACTTCCTAGGACATGTAATCTCTGAGGCAGGACTGGAAATAGACCTGGTGAAGGTTGAGGTAGTGATAACTTAGGATCCACCCAAGAGTGTTACCAAGGCGGGGATATTCCTTGGGTTGGCAGGGTAATATCATAGGTTTGTGCTCAATTTATTCAGAGTGGTAACACCCATGAAAGATTTGACCTAAAAGGAGAATCCTTTCATGTGGATGGAAAGGTACCGCTAGTGTTTTTAGGAGTTGAGGCAGAGTTTGAAGCATGTCCCCCATCATGAGATTTCTAGAGGAGGGTGATAAGTACATAAAATAATATGATGCATCAAGGACCAGGATTGGTTGTGTTATAATGTAGAGTTAGGTGGTGATTGCTTATGGTTCACATCAGTTGAGACCACATGAGTAGAACTACGCAACCCATGATGAGTTAGTAGTGGAAGTCTTCACACTGAAGATGTGGTGACACTAACTTATGGGAGAGAAGTTTGTTATCAACCATGACCATAAGAGTCTCAATTATATCTTCTCCCGGAAGGATATTAACTTGAGAAAGAGGCAATGGATAGAGTTCCTCTAGAACTATTACATGAATATTTTCTATACTCCTAGGTAAGGGAATGTGGTATAAGACATTCTCAGTAGGAGGTCTTGTTTTTAGTTACTGGCTGAGGCATCAGAGCAGTTAGCCTCATTGAAATTGTCCTTAGTGGTCAAGGATAGTGCTTCATATCTTAAGTTGATGGTTGTCACCCACCACTTTTATAGTGTGTTAGTAAATCTCAACATAGAGATAACGATTGTGATACCTTAAGTAATCAGATATACACTAGATATGCATCTAATAGATTTTCTAAAGGTGGGGATCATGTTATTCTTTTCAAAGGATGGACGATGTTACCATTGAAATTGTGGGAGGAGGTGATGAGGTATTTTCATACATTCCATTTGAAGGTATATCCAGGTGTGAAAAATATGTACTGAGACCTATGATGTTAGTTTTAGTGGCTAGGAATAAATAGTTTCATTGTAGAGTTTGTCTCTCGATGTCTCACTTGTCAGCTAGTGAAGGCTGATCACCGGGTTTCAATATGTTTAGCTCAACACCTTGAGGTTTCATAGTAGAAGTAGGATAAATTTTTTATGGACTTAATGATGGGGTAACCACATACATCTTGTCACACCCCGACCTGGTATCTTTCGGTCACAGTTATTTTTATTTATTTATATTTCATGTATTTTGATTTCTTAAAGTAAAAAAAAAGACTGTTAAATTAAAAAAACTGAAATAAAATAAAATAATTGAAAAAAATGATTTAATAATAATAATAAATGATGTTATTATTATTATAAATGACTTTATTATTAATATTATTATTTTGATTGTTATTATTAATATGTTTTATGTTTTATTATTATTATTATTATAATTATTTTCTTTTTATTAAGATTGTTATTATTATTGATTTTAATTAAGTTTTACTTAGTTTTTTTCTCCTTTGTTAGGGTTTGGTCACCCCCACCATCATGCCTCACCTACCCTTCCTCTTCTCCAACCCGTTTCCCCTCCCCTCTTCCTCCCAGCTCCTGCGTGCGCCACTCACCTGGCCGAGATCCCTCTTGGTGGTCCTCCGACGTGACACCTCGTCCTGCTCGAGCCTTCTCCCAGTGCCATCCTGGTCGCGACCCCCACCTATAGTGCGCAACCCGACGATGCGACGAACCCTTGGCCGAGCGCCCTTCCAAAGTGACCCTTATCGGTGGTGTGGCCCCCTACCGGCGAGGCTCCTTGTCTGTGCGACCACCACCGGTAGACACCTCTTCCTCCTTAGGGTTTTATCTTTTTTTATATTTGGGGTTTTAGGTTTTGAGTGCTCAGGATGTTAGATTTAGGGTTAATTTTTGATAACGTTGGTTCGGTTGTTTGATTTGGGGTTCAATTGGGTGAATTCCATGGTGCCGATTTGGTTTTAGCAAAGGTTCATTATGCTTTTGGTTCTAGAAATAATTTTTCTCACTTGAAATTGGGTGGTTTCACATGCAAATAATTTTTCTTATTGAGTTTATTTTGTTTAATTAATTTGACATGTTCTTTTACTTTTGTGTGTGGTGTGAAGTTGGTATTTGATAAAAATAAAACATGTTTTTAAATTTAAAGTGACATTTTTTGGGAATTTGGGTATGTTCCATGTGTTGAGCCTTGGTGCGCACCTTAGTAATGTTTTATAAATTATGCAAATGACTTATTTCATTGTGAAAGTGATGAAAAACTAGTTTTTGAAAGAATTTGATATGCGTTTAGGTTGGAATTGGTTTCTTAATGTGAATTTGTGGGTACTTTTTGGGTAAAACCTTGTTGTGACTCTTTTAGGTGTTTTATAAATTGTACAAATGGTTTATTATTTTTTCAAGTGGTGTGAATCATGTTTTCAATGGAACTTATGGTGAAAATGGGTTTGGGTGTAGGTTTTTAAAGAGAAATGCATAATTTAGCATGTTTGAGTTGTCGTGTATTTCTAAATGTAAATTTTAAATGGTTTAAACAATGGAATACATGTTTTGGAATTGGTTTTGATTTATGTGACAATTTGAAATGGCCTTTGGAAATGGTTAAATTGATCATGTGCTTTTCTTTTAATATTTTCAATGGGTGTTATGAGTTATGTAAGTGGCGTGTCATTGGTGAAAATACTTGATGTGTTATTTTGAAATGTTTTATAGATTGTTTAAGTTTTTAATTGTTTTAATAAATTATATGTGTAGTGCATGGTCCACTACTTCATGGTTTGGAGTCACTGGGTCTAAGACGACTCACCTACGTGTGCATAGGTAAGTATGTATATATATGTGGGTTCTCCCATTACATGTATAGTCATCCATGGTAGAAAATATACATGTATGGGGCTAGGTGTGCCCATGTATATATATATGAAAATGCATACGTAGGTGAGTGGAAACAAGTATATGCATATAAGAATATGTGTAAGGATCCCCTTGCGCATGCTCATGTCCATGTGGGCGTGTTCATAGGGGATAGGTGTTCTTACATGTGTGTGAAGGTGCATATACTTAGTGGGAGAGCAGCTGCATCTTTTAGTTAGAAAGCGTCAAGAGTTGATTTAGATGGCTTGGTTCCACCCTGAGGTTGGTCCCCTATGCCCTAATATTTAATTAGAATTTCCATTTTTCTTGATGTTTCTTTAAAATTATTTCCTTGTTTTTTATGTGAAATTAATATGCACTATATATATATGGTTGTGGTTCCTAAAAAGTGGTTTCATAGGGGTTTGAACATGAAATGGGTATTTCCAAAAGATGTGTGGTATTTCGTTCAATTTTGTTATGAAAGTATAACAACATGCATTATTTTTAAAAAGGGGTTCCAAAGTGATTTTCAAAATGGATTTTGGTGTGAACACAAGATTAAAGGATGGCTTGATATCCTTAAAAGTATTACTTCATTTTCAGTGTGGTTTTAAGATTGTTTAAAATATATAGTACCTTTATGTGTTCTAAATGATGAATAATCCTTGTAAAGTGATGAGGCCCATTTGGCACTTTGAGATTGGTTTGTGAAAATGGGAAACCCCACTTGAGACATTCCCCTTAATTTGAAAAATGTCATGCAAGTGTTAATGTGTGGTTTGTGATATGTTCCTAGTGTAAAGGCTTGTGTGTTTTTGTGTGATGTAAAGAGGGAGAATGTTCTTAAGGAGGGAGATCAGTGGTGAGAGGTTGAATGAGTTTTGGATAAATAAAGTGTTATGTACATATATGTTTACTTGATAAAGAAAACTCACCACCAATTGAAATAGAGCATGATGGGAAAACCTGTGTATCTAGGTGGGTGACCAGGACTAGTACGCTAGATGACACGACAAGGGTTCATCCTGGTTATCCTAGAAGGATTGATGCAACAACACTAACTAAACATATGAATTACTGAGGTTCGTGGTCTTCTAAGCCACATTTTCTAAGGGTCATGGTCTTTTAAGCCACGTTTTTCTGAGGGTCGTGGTTTCTAAGCCACGTTTCACCGAGGTACGAGGTCTCTAGGTTCCCACTTATTCTAGATACCTATAGGGATTACCCATGGTTCTCATTTGTGACATGATGCTTGAGATGTAACTTTCTTTTCAGTTGTTTCATACTTGATGTCTTGTTTGTGAAAACCATATTTTAATCCAATCTAGTTTCTTTTCATTTTGAAATGTTAATGCATGCTTGGAACCTATTTTAAAAATGTAGTGGGAGTGAAATGCTTTACCTAAAAATGCAAACTCATTACTTGAATTTGAAAAGAAGGAGAAACATTATTTTATTATATCTTATTTTAAAACTGGCATAATTGGCATTCTTACTAAAGGCGGGGGCACAGGATGTGGTTATATTTTGGCATTCCTACTGAGCATCTCGGTGCTCATGCCTACTTTAATTTTCAACTGTAGTTTTCATCATTGGATTACTTTTGGGAGCGAGTGTGGTTTACATTCCGCGGTGACCCATAGGGTCACCTAAGGTATGTCACGTCACTTCTTTAATTCCTTTTTTCACTACCAAGTTGTTTGGTTTATTTCCCTTTATTTATCTGCTTGTTTAGTTTATGTTTATTTATATTTTGTTATGGGCCAAAATCATTCCCAACTGGTTTATTTTGATGACGGACACTAGTTGCCAGCCCGCGGGGATCGGGAATGCCCTTCGGTACATGTCGCGGACCGGGTTGGGCGCCAGGTTGGATGACGAACCGACTTGGTTCGTGACAAAATGGTATCAAAGGGGACCTTGTTATTTGGGGTGTCAAGTAGCTTTGTGATTAGGTGTGTTGGGACTCGAGAGGTATGTGTGGGAAGGAAGCCATGAACCCTTGCCCGTCCTAAGACTCGATTTTCCAAGGGTGGTTTGAGATTTGAATTTTTCTTTTGCTTAGTTTGTGTGGATGAGGGATGACTGAGGAAGTGAGACAATGTCACACGACGGACTTGCATGGAGTAGCTACCCATGTACAACTCGAGTGCACGGTTCAAGATGCTTCCCATGTTTGATGCTCTGTAGCGACCGGATTCTTACCCTGTAAGACTTTGGAATATTTCTACATATATTTCCAGAGCTAGGAGCTGAAACAATGTGCGATTCTGAGGCCCGGTGTGCCCAGAATAAATTTAATAAAAATATTAAGTGTTTTTGTACTATGCACGTGACAAGGTTGTGTTTTCTCCTAAATGGTAGCTCAGATCAGAAATCCAAGGGCACAGTTGCGTCTGGAGCGTGCCGTTTACCCTAGGTGGGGTGTAAAAGTTGCAGGCTCGGGCCTGCTGTGAGAAATTTCACCCACTGGAAAAGATTGTCATTTTAAAATAATTACTTAGTGATTTTATCACTAGCCTTCTTTTCAAATAAATTTCGAATGAAGCCTCGGAATGGAAATACGAGACTTCTATTGAGTTATAAATGGGGCATTTTCCCTAGGCGCGATATAAAATAAGTGGGCGCAGAGGTTTTGGAATCCGCGACCGTGGGTGGTGTTTCAGTGTGTTTTTATAAATACGCTTGAGATAAGGGGAGAAACCATGCTTCTTCTTCTTCTTCTCTCCCCCCCTCTCTCTCTCTCTCTCTCTTTTTCTTCGGTGTTCTTCGCCATTCTTCTCCGGATTGAGGAACGAACTTTGGCGGATCGAAGCGAGGGTACCGTGGATGCGTCGCTAACGAAAAGCGGGCAGATCAAGGTAGGATTTCTGATAAATTTTCGCACCTTCGTCATTTTCTGGAGTTTTTGTCAGTTTTCATCGTTTTAAATTCTATAATTTTTAGAATTGGGGCATTGGCTGAACGAACACGGCCAATGCCCAAGCCCCGTTTTAATTGTCGTTCTTGGGAATTCTTCATACAAATTTTTGAATATGCCAAATCTTGTCGGATCACCGATTGGGGGCAGGTGCTGCGAAGGCCTCGCCCCAAGGGTTTCGAATCCTCCTTCAGATTTGGAATCGGGCCACCAGAGCGGTGGAAGAGGTCGTCAAAAGCCCCAGCTCCGGCAAGGACGGTGGCCGGAGGTTGGGGTGGCGCAGTGGGGTAAACGACATTCGGCCGGTGTGCGGCATCCGGGGTAGCTCCGGGAGGAGCCGAGCAGTGTGGCCAGGGGTTTGGAACGAGTTTCCGGCATTGGGAGTCGCTGACGTAGACATGGTAGCTTAGGGAAGAGCCAAGGCGGTGCAGCCGGGGCTTTGGAGGTGCCGATGTCGGGTGTCGCCGGTGCGGGCAGTAGATCAGCGGGCGGAAGGCGGCTACGGCGCAGCAGGAGGCCAGGGTAGTGCGGCGGTGCTGGGGAAGGCGGAGGCGCCGACGTCCAGCGGGCCGTCACGGTCGAAGGAGGCCCATGAGGCGCTGACCTCGGGGGAGAAAACTGAGGAAAAGGACCCGTGGTATGCGAGTCCTATTGGGCAACGCGGTGAGTCGGGCCGGACCTGTGGCTGGGCTGCGGGCTGGCGGTTCGGACCGGGCCGGCCGGGGTGAACCAACACAGTTATCCCCCCTTGCGTTCGGGGGGCCGTAACTTCTAAACGGCGTGTCTGTTTGATGCGCCATCTACGGATGTGGGTTCGTGTCGGTGAGGCGGACTATTTGAAGTGGGTTTCAGGGGTTTTGGGTTCTGCACCCAAATACGGGTGACCCGAAACTCTTTAATTTAATAATATTAAATTATTATCAAAGTTGCGACGAACGTAGTTCACGAGCCGGACGTCCGTTTGACGCGCCGTCAGAGGCATTGTGGCCCAGGATTTGAGACGGTCCTTCCAAAGTTGGTTCGGAACCCTTCCAGTTTGGTTTCTTTGCTCAGTGGCATGAAACACTTAATGCGAATAATTAATTAATTGTTTAATTAATTAATTAATCTTGCGTCAGACCTAACTCCTGTTTGGGATGTCCAATTGACGTGCCGTCAGCGGTAGCATGACCCAAGTCCTCGTGCGGACTTTTTGAGATGCTTTTTGAAGCGTCCGGGTTAGAGACAAGGTGTGGGCCCCACAGGAACTGGTTCACACATTTTACGGTGAAGCACCATGTTTTCACCTGACATCTATTTGGGGTGTTTGAGCACTCGTTTTTGATTATTCTCCTGAGGGGATTGTGACGACGCAATCCGCCTACCTAAATTCGGGCCGAGGCATGTGCCCCACGAGGCGGCTTTTAGACGTATGCTGCATTTTTACAACTTATGATTCATAAGTCCATTCTAGGCAAATGAATAGCCTACACCTCATGGTTATCTGCAAGTAACACAATGGTACAATCTATGTGACGGGTTTCGGGGTCAAGGTGTGGGCCCCACAGGGCCCCGTTTGCATAACGCGGGGAGTTACAACTACTGCATCCAGAGTCTATTTTAGGCACCGTCAGCGGCGTTGTGACGTTGGCATCGAGACGAAGTTGACCAGTGTGGTTTCATGTGTTGAATCCAGAGTTGAGGCGTGGGCCCCACGAGCCATCTTTTAAGCTGTGTGTGGCGTACTACTAATTTTTCATCAGGCATCCGTTTAGGGTGTATGAATAGTCGATTCGGCATGTTTTTCTGAGAGCATCACAATGACGTAGTTATCCTGACCTTTTTCAGGACTGAGGTGCGGGCCCCACGAGACGTCGTATGGGCATAAAGCGGTGTTGAATAAATTTTCCATCGGGAGGCTGTTTCCAGTGATTGAATAGTCTATCTCGCGTGTTTTTGCATGAGGATTACAATGGTGTAATCTGTTTGGGTGAGCGGAGCCTCTTTCGAGAACTCATTAGATGTGGAAACATGAAAGGGAATTGGTCAGAGGTTCCTTTGACGCACTCCGAACCTATGCACGGTAACAGTGCTAGTGACACCCAATGATGGCACAGGTAGTGCAAAGTTATCGGACCAGTTCCAGGTTTACCCTCCAGCGAGACTGGGCAGTGGGTTACCTGTTGACCTTAGGGTTTACCCTCCAGCGAGACTGGGTAGTGGGTTACCTTTTGACCTTAGGGTTTACCCTCTAGTGAGGCTAGGTAGTGGGTTACCCATTGACCTTATGGTTTACCCTCCAGTGAGGTTGGGCAGTGGGTTACCCGTTGACCTTAGGGTTTACCCTCCAGCGGGGTTGGGTAGTGGGTTACCCGCTGACCTTAGGGTTTACCCTCCAGCGGGGTTGGGCAGTGGGTTTCCAGTTGACCTCTTAGGGTTCACCCTCCAGCGAGGCTGGGTAGTGGGTTACCCGTTCACCTTAGGGTTTACCCTCCAGCGGGGTGGGGCAGTGGGTTACCTATTAACCTTAGAGTTTACCCTCTAGATGGGTTGGGTAGTGGGTTACCTGATGACTTCTTTTAGACTTAGCCCTTTCTATGAGGCTAGTCAGTGACTTTTCTCCATGGTTACCAAAGCGGGACCCTTGGTTTTACGGTTCAACGATGAGGTAGCTTTGGCGTGTGGGACTTTTGGGCATCAGTGATGGATATCCTTTGAATTGTTGGTGAATTTCCTTGGGCTGATCTTGGATATAGAGATCCCCTTACACACTCGTTCGGTTTTCTTTTTGAGAATATATATACACCCTACTTTTGTTCCTGCTCCTTGGGTTCAGTTACTCTCTTTCTAGGAGGGGTGAAGACGCACATGGTACGCCACATGCTTTCTATGTCTAGATCCTCTTGGTTGGACGAGCTTGGTTCCTTTCTCTTGACAGGCTGAGCTGCACTCTTCCTTTTGTACTCTTACACTGCTCTTGTTCTGTCTACTTCTCACTGTTTTAGTATCTCCTTTGTTGCTCCCTCGAGCTTTCGGGGCATCCTACTAAGTATCTTTATACTCACCCCTACTTGGGCTTTGCCCACACTTGGTGTGCCCTTGCAGACGACAAATAGGTCGATCGAGACTACGGAGGAGCGTAGAGGACATAGAAGCTTGGGCTACGTTCAGTGGTCATAGGAGGATTTCTAGGTGTGAGACTCACTAGTTTTTTACTTTCGTTTACCTGTTGTCGGGTTGTGGCACCTTTCTAGCTGGGTTCATGTTTTTCCCTTTACTGTTCAATTTACTTGTCAGTACTTTTCAGCACTATACTTGTTCAGGTAGTGCGGAGTTATCGGACCAGTTCCGGGTTTACCCTCCAGCGAGGCTGGGCATTGGGTTACCCGTCGACCTTAGGGTTTACCCTCTAGCGAGGATGGGTAGTGGGTTACCCATTGAACTAAGGGTTTAACCTCCAATGAGGCTGGGCGGTGGGTTATCCGTTGACCTTAGGGTTTACCATCCAATGAGGCTGGGTAGTGGGTTACACATTGACCTTAGTGTTTACCCTCCAGTGAGGCCAGGCAGTGGTTTACCCGTTGACCTTAGGGTTTACCCTCCAGCGGGGCTGGGTAGTGGGTTTTCAGTTGACCTCTTAGGGTTCACCCTCTAGCGAGGTTGGGCAGTGGGTTACCCGTTCGCCTTAGGGTTTACCCTCCAGCGGGGCTGGGCAGTGGGTTACCCATTAACCTTAGAGTTTACCCTCCAGCTGGGCTGGGCAGTGGGTTTCCCGATGACTTATTTCAGACTCAACCCTTTCTATGAGGCTAGTCAGTGACTTAATTCCGTGGTTATTGGAGTGGGACCCTTGGTTGTACGGTTCAACGATGAGGCAGCTTTGGCGTGTGGGACTGTTGGGCATCAGTGATGGATATCCTTTGAACTGTTGGGGACTTTTCTTGGGCTAATCTTGGAGATAGAGATCCCCTTACACACTCGTTCAGGTTTCTTGTTGATCATATATACACACCCTACTTTTGTTCCCGCTTATTGGGTTCAATTACTCTCCTTCTAAGAGGGGAGAAGACGTGTGGGGTATGCCATGTGCTTTTCATGTCTAGATCCTCTTAGTTGGACGAGGCTGCTTCCTTTCTCTTAATGGGTTGAGCTGCACTCTTCCTTTTGTACTCTTACACTACTCTTGTTCTATCTACTGCTCACCATTTTAGTATCTCATTTCTTGCTCCCTTGAGCTTTCGGGGCATCCTATTGAATATCTTTATACTCACCCCTGCTTGGGATTTTCCCACACTTAGTGTGCCCTTGCAGACGACAGACAGGTCGATCAAGACTATGGAGAAGTGTAGAGGACACAGGAGCTTGGGCTGCGTTCAATGGTCATAGGAGGATTTCCAAGTGTGAGACTCACCAGTTGTTTAATTTTGTTTACCTGTTGCTGGGTTGTGGAACCTTTCTAGTTGGGCATGTGTTTTTACCTTTACTGTTCAGTTTACTTGTTAGTACTTTTCAGAACTATACTTGTTCTATTTAGAAGTTGACACATGACTGTGGTTGGGTTATAGTCGTTTGTCCTTTGGTTTTCTTTTTTACTTACTTCTGCATCGAGTGGGATGTGTGTGTGTACATGTACTTAGGTGAAGGACTCCCTGAGATCGTTACTCCTTCAGCGCTTGTCGCCAGCCCCTAGCTTATGAAGGCGGGCCTGGGGTAGTTGCAGCTCGAGACCGGTAAGGTTGGGTCATGACATGCTCGCTTGAAGCATGGCCTGCTAAGCCATGTTGTCGGGTTGGCATGGCCCATAGTTCCTCATTCTGAAAATTTTGATGTGAGTTATGTTTGAAATTTTTTTTAGTCGGTGTGAGTGGGTCTCAAAAATGAAAATGGATTTTAGTGAAAGGGGTTTTTAAAAGGGAATATGGTTGTTGGAGTGGAAAAATGGTTTTTGAAATGGAAAACGTTTTGGAATTTGGAAATGTGTTTCTTTAATGATAAGTAACTTTCTCGAATTGGTTGGGAATTTTTTCTTTGTGATGAATGGTCTATTTTAGAAATGGGAAGTGTCTTGAATTAACCCTTGGTACTCATATGAATGATCACATACATTGAGGTGCACATGTGGAAAGTGGAGAAATTGGTGATGTGAGTGGATGGGTGCTTGAACTAGCACATGGATATGTATGTGTGAGACTTCATGGGATACCAATAGTGGATATTTAAGCTGTTTTGTTTGCTAAAAAATGGTTCTCAAAAGGTAATTTAAATGTTTTGAAAAGTTATTAAGCAATTGTTTAGTGTTTTATTTTAGTGTTTGTTATACTTTTTTACGGTTTCTTGGTTTTGACATATTGAATTATGGATGGAATAGTGATTTTAGTTTGAGCTTTAGTTTGTGATTGAGGTCTGGAATTTTGATTTATGATGAGTTTTGATTCGGATTTGTACCTCTTGTTTTTGAGTATGCTGCCCAGAAAAGTCCCAGAGGTTACTATTGAGTCTCTTCTAGTTGTTGGTTCTACCCAGACTCTTAGTGGAGTGGTGGAATTGAATTCTTTTCGGTTGTTTTCCATCTCCTGTGGTGATCATGATCTATCAAAGGTAGTGGAATGGCATGGTGAAATTGTTGGTGTTTTTAGGTTATTGGAAACTCCCAAAGATATGTGAGTCCGTGATGGTTCGAGTTCATTTGAGGGTTCAAATTTGGATTGGTGTGGGAGGAAATTCCAACGTCGTTGCATGATGGGATTTCTTGAAAGGTTTTTAGGACCACTCTCATTTGATGGTTTATATCTGAGGAAGTGAAGGTGAGGGAAGTGATAAAGCTCATGAGTGTCTAGTAAGGGAAACAGATAGTGAAGCCTTGCGTCGGGAATTTCAAGGGGTTGGTTCTCTTTTCTCCGAAGGTAGCGTCATGGAATCAGTTGAAGTTTCTCTTTTGTGGGGTCTTCGTCCAGGGTTACAGGACCAATTCCTTTTAGTGTTTGGGAAGGTTCCCCATTCGGTGAGGATAGCGAACTGGAGGAACCAGTCTCATACAAGTCTTATTGTCAATTCCATCTTACATTAGTTGGGACACTCTCTCGTTTACTTATGGCGTGGCCGTTTTGGGTACTTTAAGTCACCTTGTCGTCATCCTCTGGAGGCTTGTCATCAGTGTGGCCATTTGGGACGCTTGGAGATGTTTCACTAATGACATCATCAGAAGGAGTCTCGACCGATGTCAGATTCTGACCGTGGGGCAGCAGATGCTTCAAGACATCAGAGCTCCAGCCACAAGTCCCAGAGTGAAGCCTTTCACGCAGTCAGGAATCATTGGGTGTGGGGAACCTTGGTCTAAATTTTATCAAATAGGGACGGTTTGAATTCCTCTGCTATAGCTTCCTCATATTTGAAGGTTCTATTTTGCTCTAAGAGGCGTAAAGATCTATTTTCCTTTTTGTGGTCTTTGTTCTTTGAATACTGAACCTTTTTTGTAAAAAGGCGAGGTGATCTCATTTTTCAGTAATTCCAGTAGTTGCGCCTCCTCAAATGTGAGATTTGAAGGTTGTATCTTTATGGATGTGAGTCTCATGATGATTGTCTCTATTGTATGAATATCTCCTTTGGTGACCCGCTCTTGTTTTGGTATGTGATCATTTTGTAGATGCTCATCTCTCGTTGAAATGATGAGTTATAGTTCAGTTCGCTATTTGGTTGAATTCTTTTGTGGGTTTTCTCATGGGTTAGTGGTTTATGGTTTGGGTTGGAAGTTCATCTGTCGGTCTATATTGTTTGGTTTAAGCTGGTCGGTTCTTAAATGGTGGGGAGAACCACCTTGGATCTTTTCATGCCTTCTTTGAGAGTTGGTCTGTGTGGGAGTTTTGGCCTTGTTGGCAGTTTCCTTTTTGGATCAAGTTAGCAGTTCTAGAGTTAGCCCATGCTGAGAGTCTCAATGTTGGTTGTGCTAGTCGGGTTATTGCAGTGGGGAGAACCCTCCCCATTTCCTGATGACTCTTCTCTTTGCAGTTTCCCTTAGAGTTGTTCGGGTTCAACTGATGGAGTAAAAACTCACACTGAGTTTGTGATTTGTCTAGCCTCGTTCAGTTTCGAACTCGAGTCTGATTCCTCATCTGGCCGAGGGACTTTCTGGGGGAAAAAGTTTTTGTGGTGGGGAGAATTGTCACACCCCGGCCCAGTATCTTGCGGTTACAGTTATTTTTATTTATTTATTTATTTATTTTTCTTGTATTTTGGTTTCTTAAAGTAAAAAAAGACGGTTAAATTAAAAAAATGATATAAAATAAAATAATTGAAAAAAATGATTTAATAATAATAATAAAGATAATATTATCATTTAGTTTATTATTATTATTATAAATAATGTTATTATTAATATTATTATTTTGATTGTTATTGTTATTATTTTCTATGTTATTATTATTATTTTATTTTTATTAAGATTGTTATTATTATTATTATTATGATTGATTTTAATTAATTTTTACTTAGTTTTTTTCTCCATCGTTAGGGTTTGGTAACCCCCACCATCGCGCCTCACCTACCCTTCCTCCTCTCCAACCCGTTGCCCCTCCCCTCTTCCTCCTAAATCCTGCGCGCGCTACTCACCTGGTCGAGATCCCTCCTGGAGGTCCTCAGGCACGACACCCTGGCCTGCTCGAGCCTTCTCCCGGCGCCATCCTGGTCGCGACCCCCACCTACAGTGCGCAACCTGACGGCGTGACAAACCCTTGGCCGAGTGCCCTTCCAAAGTGAGCCGCCCTTATCGGCGGCGCGACCCCCAACCGACGAGGCTCCTTGTTGATGCGACCACCACCGGTAGACACCTCTTCCTCCTTAGGGTTTTGTATTTTTTTTAATATTTGGGGTTTTAGGTTTTGAGTGGGCAGGATGTTAGATTTAAGGTTAATTTTTGATAATGTTGGTTTGGTTGTTCTATTTGGGGTTCAATTAGGTGAATTGCATGGTGCGGATTTGGTTTTATCAAAGGTTCATTATGATTTTGGTTTTATAAATAATTTTTCTCACTTGAAATTAGGTGGTTTTCACATGCAAATAATTGTTCTTATTGAGTTTATTTTGTTTAATTAATTTGACATGTTCTTTTACTTTTGCGCGTGGTGTGAAGTTGGTATTTGATAAAAATCAAACATGTTTTTAATTTTAAAGTGGCCTTTTTTTGGGAATTTGGGTATGGTCCATGTGTTGAGCCTTGGTGCGCACCTTGGTAATGTTTTATAAATTATGCAAATGAATTTTTCATTGTGCAAGTGATGTGAAACTAGTTTTTGAAAGAATTTGATATGCGTTTGGGTTGGAATTGGTTTATTAATGTGAATTTGCGTGTAATTTTTGTGTAAAACTTTTTTTTGCCTCTTTTAGGTGTTTTATAAATTGTAAAAATGTTTTTTTTCAAGTGGTTCGAATCATGTTTTCAATGGAAATTATGGTGAAAATGGGTTTGGGTGTAGGTTTTTAAAGAGAAATGCATAATTTGGCATGTTTGTGTTGTCGTGTATTTATAAATGTAATTTTTAAATGGTTTAAACAATGGAATGAATGTTTTGGAATTGGTTTCGGTTTATGTGATAATTTGAAATGGCCTTTGGAAATGGTTAAATTGATTATATGGTTTTATTTTAATATTTTCAATGGGTGTAATGAGTTATGTAAGTGGCATGTCATTGGTGAAAATCCTTGATGTGCTATTTTGAAATGTTTTATAGATTTTTTAAGTGCTTAATTGTTTTAATAAATTATATGTGTAGTGTGAGGTCCACTGCTTCATGGTTTGGAGTCACCGGGTCTAAGGCGACTCACCTGCATGTGCATAGGTAAGTATTTATATATATGTGGGTTCCCTCGTTACATGTATATCCATCCATGGAAGCGAATATACATTTATGGGGCTAGGTGTTCCCATGTATATATATTAAAATGCATACGTAGGTGAGTGGTGACTAGTATATGTGTATAAGCATATGTGTAAGGATCCCCTTGCGCATGCTCATGGCCATGCAGGAATGTGCATAGGGGCTAGGTGTCCTTACATGTGTGTGAAGGTGCACATACTTAGTGGGGGAGAAGCAGCATCTTTTAGTTTAAAAGCATCAAGAGCCGATGTGGACGGCTTGGTTCCTCCCGGAGGTAGGTCCCCTATTCCCTAATCTTTAATTAAAATTTCCATTTTTGCTTGATGTTTCTTTAAAAGTATTTCCTTGTTTTTTATGTGAAATTCATATGCACTATATATATATGGTTGTGGTTCTTAAAAAGTGGTTTCATCAGTGTTTGAACATGAAATGGGTATTTCCAAAAGATGTGTGGTCTTTTGTTCAATTTTTTTTATAAAAGTGTAATGACATGCATTATTTTTAAAAAGGGGTTCTAAAGTGATTTTCAAAATGGGTTTTGGTGTTAACAAAATATTAAATGATGGTTTGATCTCCTTAAAAGTATTACTACATTTTAAGTGTAGTTTTAAGATTGTTTAAAATATATAGTACCTTTATGTGTTCTAAAATGATGAATACTCCTCGTAAAGTGATGAGTCCCGTTTGGCACTTTGCGATTGGTTTGCGAAAATGGAAAACCCCACTTGAGACATTCCCCTTAATTTGAAAAATGTTATGCAAGTGTTAATGTGTGGTTTGTGATATGTGCCTAGTGTAAAGGCTTGTGCGTGGTTGTGTGATGTAAAGAGGGGGAATGCATTTAAGGAGGGAGATCGGTGGTGAGAGGTTGAATGAGTTTTGGATAAAGTGTTATGTACATATATGTTTACTTGATAAAGAAAACTAAGCACCAATTGAAATAGAGCACGATGGGGAAACCTATGTATCTAGGTGGGTGACTAGGACTAGTACACTAGATGACACGATAGGTGTTCGTCCAGGTTCGCCTAGCAAGATTGACACAACAAAACTAACTAAACATATGAATTACTGAGGGTCGTGGTCTTCTAAGCCACATTTTCTGAGGTTTGTGGTCTTCTAAGACACATTTTTCTGAGGTTCGTGGTTTCTAAGCCACGTTTCACTGAGGTACGAGGTCTCTAGTTTCCCACTTGTTCTAGATACATATAGGGATTACCCATGGTGCTCATTTGTGACATGCTGCTTACGATATAACTTTCTTTTCAGTTGTTTCATACTTGATGTCTTGTTTGTGAAAACCATATTTTAATCCAAACTGGTTTCTTTTCATTTTGTAACGTTAATGCATTATTGGAACCTATTTTGAAAATGTATTGGGAGTGAAATGATTTACCTAAAAATGAAAACTCGTTACTTGAATTTGAAAATAAGGAGAAACATTATTTTATTATATCTTATTTTCAAACTAGAATAATTGGATTTCTTACTAAAGGTGAGGGAATAAGACATGGTTATATTTTGGAATTCCTACTGAGCATCTCGGTGCTCATGCCTACTTTACTTTTCAATTTTAGGTTTCATCCTTGGATTGATTTTGGGAGTGAGTGTGGATTACGTTTCGTGGTGACCCAGGGGGTCACTTGAGGTATGTCACGTCGCTTCTTTAATTCCTTTTTTCTGCTTCCAAGTTGTTTGGTTTATTTCCCTTTATTTATCTACTTATTTAGTTTATGTTTATTCATCTTTGTTATGGGACAAAATCATTTCCAACTAGTTTATTTAGATGCCCGACACTAGTTTCCAGCCCATGGGGATTGGGAACACCCTTTGGGCCATGTCGCAAACCGGGTCGGGTGCCGGGTCAGATGACAACCCGACTTGGTTCATGACACATATAGGGGACATGATGACCTCTAGGTGATCAAAAACTAACTCACCAAGTCAGCTAACATCCTAGTCATTCAAGAGTATAGTTTAGTAGAGAGCTCAGGAGACTTATACTTGTTGGAGATAGTCCGGATCCATGGAGTTACTTTAAAAATCTTTTATGAACATGATACTCATTTCATGTCACGACAATAAAGAGGATTATAGGAGGACTTTGGGACTTAGTTGTATTTGAGCATGATGTTTCACCCATAGGAAGACATACCGACTGAGAAGACCATTCAGGTCATGGAGGATATGTTGTGAGATTTCATGTTAGATTTTGGATATAGTTGGGAGGATCAACTACCCTTTTGGAGTATTTATACAACAACTTCTACCATTCCACCATTGGAATTAAAACATTTGAGGACCTATAAGGGCAACCTTGCAGGTCACCACACCATTGGACTCATCTAGGAGAGTAATCACTCAGGGGCCCAAAGTTGGTGCTAGCTACTACAGAGAATCTGTAGATCATCCAAAAGCAGATGAGGACTACAGAGAGCCATTATAAGTCCTATGTGGACTAATGATGAAGTAATATGGAGTTCGAGGAAGGATACCATGTGTTCCTGAGCATCTTAACTTGACATTGATTATAGATATTGTATCATGGTGGAAATCTATCTTTGAGATTCATTGGGTTTTTCTAGATACTGTGTAGAGTTGGTGAGGTGGCATACCTCTTAACTCTACCACCATATTTTGATCGGGTACATGATTTATTCCATGCGTCACAACATAGGAGGTACATGCATGAACCATCACATGTTTTTGATTGGGGTGAGCTGGACATTAAGGATGAAGCTACCTTTGCTGAGTACCCAATAGAGATCGAGGATCGACTGGAGAGGATCCTTTTTGGGTGATCTATTTCCCTAGTGCATGTCTAGTGTAAGTATGTGAATCTTTAGGAGAGCATCCAAGAGAAGGGGACCCAAATGTGAGCCTAGTACGCTCATCTTTTTTAGTAGGTTTTTTAATTTTTCAGGATGAAAAGTCCTAAGGTGGGAAGAATGTAATGAATCTATTTTTTCAATGTATTTCTTGAATAATATATGAATTATTTTTGGAGTGAGGTGCTGAGAATGCATTAGATTATGAGGCCCGTTGTGGATAAAATTAATTTCTGAAATATATTAAATATATTAGTATCACATGCGTGTAGTTCTACTAAAAAAGTGTATAACTCCTGAAATGGGGATTGGATAAAAAATATGAGGGAACCATTGAGTTCATAAAGCATATTTTACCCTAGGCACAACATAACTTTGGTCGGTACCGAACATTTGTGAAAAAGTTTTTGCGGGTGAAAATTTAATAAAATAAATAAATAAATTGATTTATTTTATTTTATTTAATGCAATGACCTGTTTTATTTATTTGAACAAGGTTATAACTTAACCCCATGGTTAGCCTCATAACCTAGGTAATAAGTGGAACTACTGGAGAGGAGTCATTGGTAGATGATGTAGGATCATATCTAATTAAGGATCATTCACCAAAAAATCTCATGGATCTCAACAATGACATAAACACATAACTATTCTTCCTCAGCAATCAATCCAAAATCTATGTAGGAAATTTGATTCGTGATTTCCATCATGTTATTTATCCAGTGTCAAACACAGATCAATTCCATGAATAATAATTGATTTGTGCATTGATAGTTGATTTGTTTACAGAGTGTATTTATGTTCATTGTTTAAATCCCTCTTCATTAATCCAAATCTATGACAACATATCAAGAATAGAAAAACAAAATACGAGGTTCATTCCTTATTTCTTGTGATTTATGGATGTCTCCTATGTTTCTTTGTACGTTCATCATTAGTATTTTATTTGGAAAATGGTTCGATGGATACCCAGTATTTTATTGTTGAATGACCATTATTCAGTGTAATAGATTAATATTGTGGGAGATGTTCATGATCGAAGGTGTGATTGGGGTGTGACAATGATAGAGAATGATCAAAGGTAGATTAGAACAAATTGGTGGTTCTCATTCATCCCAGATTTGATGGTGTGTCTCTAGAAGATGCATGTAGGCATTGACCGAATAGATCTGAATCCTGTAACCCATATCTTCAATGATAGGTAGGTTAGTCGACTTAGGATACATGTTTTTATGGAGATCTAGGTGGTAGAGATGATTTATAGGTTAACAAGGAAGAGGAATCAGCAAGATTTGGATATCCCGGGTTACAGGGTGTAAAATCTAGAATCACATGCCATGTGAGACCCCCACATATATGTAACACTAGGGTTTTCATGAAGTGATAAATATCACACACCATGTGACCTATCACATGATGCATGGACTATTCTAGGAATATTTACATGTAACTCAGAGGTTACATAGGCACGAGAAGACCGAACTACAAGGACATAACTAGAGTACACAGACACGAGTTTGGTGTACATGAGCACAGACAGATGGAATAGGTGAGGTGATAAGAAATCTCTACAAACTTTTTACTATTACTACACATTGTGTATATAGATATTTACATGCAATGTAAGGCAGAACCACATGGAAAGACTAAGAGTTTGATGAATATATCGTGTAACCACAGTACACACCATATACCCCCCTTTGAGGGTGTTTGGCGCCCTTAGTTTTTTCATGTTTGGACCAATACTAGTTGAGTGTGTTCCCATGGTACATTCCCTTGAGGGTACAGTGTGACATTACATCCACATATTAGGATCTTGATCCCCTATAGAGGATAAGTCTCATATAGAGTCTATGTTTTCCTTTCATGAAACTGGAGTGTGATCCTCTATTATTTCTTCTTATACCCTAGATGGGGTCTATGGAATCAATGTGACCTCCTTGAGTAGGTTATTGAACCTACATATAGAAGTATATTTTAGTAGGATTTTCCATATAATTAGTATATGGTCCTCTACATAGTAGGTTGATCTAGATTGTGTTTGTAGTGTCCTCTAACGGTCCAGGGTGTGATCACCTATCTAAGTATTAGGGTCTTCTGAGACATGTGAGATTTTTTGGGAAGTTCCAATGACCATGACCTCTTAGATGAGTGCATCCCATGATATCATGGATTGTGGAGTGGATTATCCCAAAATGAGCATTGCTTTGAGTAGAATCTTGTGGCTGGTAGTTTGGCTGTGACTGCCTGGTGGCATAGTGTCATCCCTGAGTATATCTTGGCGTTTTGTTATACATTTATTTCTATACCGTTCTCACGAGATGACTATTCATGATGCTATGTGTTTAGTTTTTTCAAGGTGTCCTACTAGGTATTGTTACACTCACCCCTGTATGGCCTCTTCCCACACGTGTCTAGTCTTATGTAGACGATGACCTATTTGATGGTGTCCTAGGGGCATAGGGATCTAGTGGAGATTATATTGATCTAGACAAACTGAGGTGTTTTCTAGGTGGTTAAATTTGATTATAGTTACCTCCTTATAAGTAGGTTGGACTCTCTGTAGATTTGGTTGGGCTTGTATTTTTCCCCTTTATCACTTTTAGTAATTTACCTCCATACTCAGATTGTGGTATCATAGATGTATGCATGAATTGGTTTTAGTTGTTTTACATTTCATCATTGTTTGGGCTTGTATATTTGTGCATTTGTACACGTAAATTTGGATAATTCCACCCATGTGTGGGATATTCCTACTTGGAGGTGGTCTCTATCCCCTAGCCTATTGGAGGTGGGATTGGGGTAGTCACAGTTCGGACCCTGGTGGGCCAATTTGTGACATAGTCACAATTTTTTAGAGGTTAAAAAGGCCTAAAAGGCCTTCAAAATTGTGTTTTTAGATGGGATACCCTAATTTTTTTAATATTTGATGGGATTTTAGCTCATTTATAAGGGTATTATTATAATTTTTCAGTGGAAACTTAATTTATTATCATGCCTTACATTTATACAGATGTTTTGGTTCTAAAATTTTATCATTTTTCATATTGTAGTTTTATTTATTATTAAATATATGCATGTTTTTTTATATTTACATATAATAAATCAATTGTAAAAATAAATATTTTAACATATTTAAATTAAATATGTATTTTTTAAAATTATAAGACCTATGAAAATAAATATTTATTCCTCATTTTATATAAAATAAAAAATTATTCATTTTATTTAACTTATAACAATGCATTAATATATATACACACACACACCTATACAAGTAATGTTTATATATAAATATGTGTGCGCCAAAAAATATATATTTAAGTGTATATTATAATATATGTAAATAAATATATATATGTAAATATTTTGTGCATGTATGTGCTAAATATAAATGTGTATGTGTGTGTAAATATGTGTGTATGCGTGTGTATCACTATTATTTAAATACATGATACATAAATGTATTTTTACAAATATATCATTATAATTGTCATTAAATATAGTATATAAACATATTTATAATAAATATTTATAATTAAATTACAATAAATTTAAATCTAAATATACAATTATATGTGAGTATGTATAAATATATATGTAAATATATAGACATATAAATGTATAAAATTTATAATATTTATATCTAAATATACAATATATAGAAATATTTTAATAATGTATTTAAAAATAATTATATAAATCATATGGAAATAATTATTATTTATTTTATTTAAAAAAATATATAACCATTTTTGTAGATTATAAAAATATAAGAATATATATATACTTCTCGGATAACCCACAACCCCATCCCATCAAACATTTTTTTGTTTTATTAAAATTTTCAAAAAACCTACTCTTTAGGTTGTTGATATTTTTTTAAAAAATATTCCACAAATGGTGGAATAATCATCCATGCCCAAAAATTATTCCAGTTATCGGAAAACCAACATTCTAGATAATAGAACATCACTGGAACACTGAGGTTCATCAGGAAACATCACCTCCTTTTGTGTCGGGAAAAATTAACACACAAACATATTTTACACACAAACACACACACACACACCAATTTTTTATGAAAAACCAACTTTGTTTCAATTTAAAACTTTGGATGATCATAGCTTGTTCATCCATTGTTGGATAGAAGCATGGTTCATTGCAATGATAACATTACGAAGCCCTATTAACAAATTTAATTTATGTTTGGTTTAATAGTCACACACTTTCTTTGAAACAAATTCTTGGAAAACATTTCACTACAAAGAGTCGAAGGAACTTTCGACATCGATAGGACTGAGAAATCATTAATTTATTGTCCTAGTTTATGAGCCACTAAAAACAGCGCCCCGAGATGGTGTGCCATAGTCCTTAGGTGCACCTCCCCATACACTAGAGGCTTCTGACTAGCATAGAGGGTATAAAGAGGAAATTGGGGAGACTATACCCTCTTTATCATAGTATAACCATAGTAAAAATAATACCAAGTGATACCACAACCAGTAAAAGCAACAAATGAAACAAATTAGGCCAAGTACCAACAATAACCCAAGTGAAGCATGATATAAAAATGATATGTATACTCTACATGTTAGGTAGTAATACAATAAAAAACTCAAATACTAAAATCATGAATAACCCCAAACATAGTCCTAATACCAAACCTGGTCCTAACATCCCATGATCCAACCAAATATCCCAAGCATAAACCAAGGGTCGGGTCTTTGTCTTGAACATATACTTGAAAACAAGTAGCATCTTCTCGGTTACCCAAGTGTCATGGCGACCTGAGCAGGGTGTGAGTACAAATTAGTAGGACACCACTAATAGTTTCTAAAGAAATAACATGTCTGAACAATATTATATGTAGATAACTAAAGGATAAAATAAATGAGACAATAAAAGAAGCATGTTTCACAATTAAGCATTTATTATTTAGTAATTTAACTCTTGGGTTCATCCATGCCACCCAACCAACCAAACCTACCCCGACCATTCCAAGAGTCTAAACAATATACCATATGGATCACATGTCTTTTTTATAAGGAGAATTAGTCTAGGTTTTCAAAATGGGGATTCTGAATTCCATGTCTGACCATCCCAACCAACAATGTAGAACATCATGACCATCATTCAAAACCATGGTATGGAACGCCATGTCTATACTAAAGGAAATAGGATAATTAGTCTAACATTTAAACCATGCATGCACCGAGGTTCCTTGAGAATTATTCTGACCTACCAAGGGTAAGGAGCATCAATACAACATCCTAACCAACCATAACATAAATGGTTCTTAGAGCATCAGTTTGGCCCACCCAAGGGAGAAGAACATCAGTCCATCATACCAACCAAGCATAACATCCACTATTCAAGTTTCAATATTCTTAACCATTTTAACATATCAATGTAAAAGGTTCAATATAATTAAATTATCAACATTCATATGGTCTATTGTAATCAAAACCCTTAACCCCATATTCCACAATTAACCCATTTGTCCATTTCTCACATAACACCACATATAAAGGTCCTTCAAAACCATTTGATAACATTAACATACCCCTTTAACCATTTACCATTACACTTTAATTTATCATTTCATGAAACACTTATACTAATACTATTTTAAAACATCTTGAAGAATCCCTTTAAAAGTATGGGTATTCCTTCTAAAATCATACAAGTCCCAAGATCTATGTTTCCCTAAAGACCACTTAAAAGAGCCACTATAGAATATTCAACAAAGGGGGAAACACATCCTCATTTAAAATCAATATTTTAAATCCATTTAAATCCTCTTTGAAATCACCTTGAGGAAAACACAACATTTCAAAACATCATTCATTTTAAATATTAGTTTTCCTTCATTGAAAAGAACAACCGAATCAAAATCCAAAGCACACAATTTAATCCAATTCAAAATGAATCTTAAGAATTTCACAAAAGCATATAATACAAAAAAATTTAAATCAACCTCTTAACAGGTCATGAAACTTATCCCAAAATCACACCAAGTATCCCATGACCATAATAAAATACAAATAGACAATTAAAACCCATTGTCTCTTATAAATTATCACACTCATAATTTCCCATCTCATTACAACATTTTTAAGGGTTTTACAGACCACATGGGTAGCCATAGGCCCATTCTCACATCATCAATGGACCCATCATGGTTTGTGTAGGGTCTCACATATTAATTTAAGGCTCAAATTTATTTCCTTATCCAGAGACATTAAATCTTATCAAGGAAGAATATTGGAAAACTACATACAGATGAACAACATTGAAATACCAATAATGTCGTCACGAATGCCGAGCCCGCTCCTAGTCGATCCTCCAAGTAACCCTAATTCTATTCTCTGAACATTCACCAACATTGTCACCGAGAAATACTCTAATTATCCCAATGTTAATGTTGCAATGGAGTCTGAACCACACATCAAGACCAAGCTCTCTCAACATAGAGGTTAGCCTGTGATCTCATTCTCAAAAAATGAGGTAGACCTCCTTTCCCCAGACCTTCACTTTGCACTAGTTTGAAAATTCATCAAACATCACCCATCACTAATTTATTTAAGGAAATTGATCAAAGTTATAGGTTTTATAGGATTCCATATAGGATTATTAAATTCCTATAGTTTTCTTTTTAGATTCTCTTCTGAAAATGATTATTATAGACTTGGGGAAAGAAGATCGTGAGTTTTCAGGGGTTCTTCTATGAGAGTTCTCAAATGGACCCCAAAATAAAATCCTTTCTCTAAATCCCCTATTTTTCAAGTTTGGATTGGATTCCCTAGCTTACCACTTCATCTGTTTAACCAAACTACTTTGTTTCCAATCTACAGCCTCATTGGAACTCCTCTTAAAGTAGACCTTGCAATGAGGAATCTATCAATTCCCTCTGTTGCTAGGATTTTTGCTGAGATTGATGTATCCCAAATGCTCCCATCCTAAATATGGATACAAAATGGAAAATTAATGTTCTTTTAGGAAGTGATTTATGAGAATCTATATACCTATTGTAGTTTCTAGTAAAAGTTTAGACATTCCAAGATTGATTGTGGTACTAGATTAGTTCACCCACCGACACGTAAACTAACATGGACTCAAAAAGGGAAAAGAAATCTAGAAGAAGGAAATGAATTTCATAAAATTATTAGTGGCCCTTCTAGGATGAAAGACCCCCTTGGAGATCAAATTTATGTAAATAATAAGACTTATGAGGTTAATTATCATGATGGGGGAAATGAACAGTTTGGACAATTGGTGAGAACTCTTTATGAGAACAATGACCTTTCAGATTTTTTTATTGCAGTTAACACCACCTTAGATTCTATCACAATTTCCCCCACTTCAGTGGGTGTTCAGAAGGAACATAATGAACCTCATAATGCCTCCCAAGAGAAGGAGCACAATGAACACTCTGATTCTTGCGATCCTTCACATGATTTTTGTGATCAAGCTTGTCTAATAGAGGATGCTTACATAAAATAGAGCTCTAAGAAAGGTAAAAGGATGATTATTGACTCAGATGGATTAATTATTCCAAATCCAAAGAAGAATTGGAAATTTAGAGATTACTATAATCTTGAGATAACAATGGTTACTAGATATTTGGAGTATTCTATAAAGATGACTCAAGATACCTCTCCACAGATTGTGTCTGCCGATAATTCTAGTACATCCTCTAGTGAAGATAAATCAAGTGAAAACAGTGATAATGAAAACACTGAACCAACTGTGAGGGATTCTTATCAATATGTTGACGAGGTGTTAGATGAACTTGAATCTTGGATAGATGAGAAAGACACAATAGTATTTTAAAGATATAAGAATGGTGAAATAATTGTGGAAAATTACCTTCAAATCAAAGAAAGAATGTTCATCAAATTGGTAGAGGAATTTAAACTTAATACTCAATTTAATTTCAAAGATATTCCATGGAAATGAGTTAGTCTATTTTCCAATGTTGAGAAAGTTTCTTTTGTAGTTACAGGGACCTCTGTTTATGCCTCAAATTTGCCTTTTGGAATTGATTTTATTTGATTTCAATGCTTGCTGTCTACTGATGAGGGGGCCTTTTTTTCTTCATTTTTTTCTGTTCTGGAACTACTGGTCTTCACCCGAGGCTATTTCCCCATTTGACCTCACATGGTTATTTGTTCTACATAGAAAATATTGGTTGGTGGGTGGTTTTTACCTTTGATTTGGTTTACTCTAGAAAGACTTCTCTCTAGTGCAATGATGATCTCTCCAATGTTGCAACTTGATTTTGATGGTTCAAGCACCTCGGTCTATTGCTCTTTGATTTTGAAACAATAGCTTTCACTTGGTTATATCCTTTTTGTTGGATGCTTGCACTTATAAATTTTGTTGCTGTGTTTATGGTGTAGGCAGATCCATGTTCTAAAGATGTCTCACTTAGTGACTGTATTTTTTAATGATTCCTCCTATGACCAATTTGATTGGTATTCCTGAAGTGACACTATGTATTCTAAGCTGATGGCCTTTGAGTCTTTTTTTCCTGGTTTTCTACTTTCCTTTAGAGCTGCTTCTATTGAGTTTTTCTTTCTCAAGGAGTTACAACTATCTACTCCTTCAAAAGGAGTATATGGGGGAAGCTATAGTTGCTTTGATGGGTGATCAAAACATAATAATTTTTCTAAAGTTCATTGATGGTTCAATAGATCATGTTTTTTCTTCTCCTACTTCTACTTGAGTCTTCTTCATGCATTGAGCTTTGGTGAATGTGTTGTCTTGACTGACCATTTCTTTTCTCACCGACTATCTAGTTATTCAAACCACAGTAAAGGCTCGTATCAGTTGTTATGAATTGTTAGGGTGTTTCTTGCATCTATTTTAATGGATTTTGACTATCCACACCTGAGAAGACAACTTTTTGCTAGAATGTTTGAGACATTTTATAATGAAACTCACGATTTTGGTATGATTATCTTTGAAATTTCATCTTGTACTCCCCTAAATTTCTTGTTGGTGTATGATTTTTACACCTCGTTCTTGTATTGTAACTTTTTCTTCTTTTAATAAATTCCTTGGGGTATGAATTGGATGACCAATTAATGTCACCACTTTTCAAAAAAACATCAAGACTATGCAAAAAATCTTAAAGAACACCTACCTCATACTCATAGACAACCACTCATCCACCATGACCCTTGATATGAGTTAAAATGACCTCAATCACAAATTAGAAGTACTCCCTAGAAATAGGGATCTTGATATTTGGAAGAAGAGAAACAACCAACCATGGATTATTCTAGAAAATAGAAGGAAATGGAGTTAGATACTTACCCGAAGCTTCAATTCATACTAAAGACACCTCAAAGGCCCGTGAATCATAGAAAAACCATTAATGGAGAAGGTAAGGTCTCTTGGTTCACACCCTATACTGTTGGGGAAGAAAATGGGGCAGAATTTGTGTGGAAATTATATAAAGTTTGGGATGAAAGAACATTCATTTTACCACTTTTAATGAGGCTCACAATTTGGCCGCACAACTAGACAAATCATGTGCCAACCATGCGGTTCCCTCTTTCCAAGAGGAAACCAATCCACATTGTTTCTTTAGATATCACACAATTTTCAAAATTGTGCAGACATTGTGTGGTCCCCTCTGTCCAAAGGGACCACCAACCACACTATCTCCTGGGACACCTCACACGGTTCTTCAAACCGTGACCCTTCATCCTGTAGACTATATGGTTATGCTGCACAGTTAGCACTAACCATATCCCAGCCATGAACCATGAATTATAACACCCATTTTACCTCTTTTTCATGTCTCAAACCCCCAAGAAACTACTATGAACTTCAAGACTCTTGGGATGAATTTCATTTACCATTTTTGAAAATTTTTAACCAAAATTTAAACAAAAACATACCTATTCAAAGAGTCAGGATATGACAACCTCCCCACCATAATACTTCTTGTAATGTTCTATGCCTTTTTTGTTTTATACTTTACCAATTTTGGGCATTGGAGGTTCTTATAGGAGTCCTAGAGTGGTTTTGGTGTATTTTGGTTGATAAAAGCTCAAAGAAGAAGAAATACGCACCATGTAAAGTTTAATGATGTGAAATTGGGGTTCACGACTTTTGCTGGGATGGTTCACAATGTGTATATTTTAGGGGTTAAATAATAAAAAGGTGATTCATTTTTCACTGAAACCAAACCCTGAGGATTACATGGAATTAAAGGGAATTATATGTTGTTTAATTACCATGTGAAGTGTGGTTATAAGGCTACATTGTACTTGGGTTTTCCCAAAACCTATTCCCGATGCTCCCTTCTATCATTCTAGGTGATCCAATGGAACATTATTCAAGAGGTTGGGATTCCTTTCAATGTGGAATGATTCACAGCTTCCCATCTTTTATCTATGGTGAGTTATCCTCTCATTCTCATCTATTTCCACAAATTATTATTTGGAGTTTTCTATGATGGTGCTGTTTGGTTTGGGTTATGTGTTTGAGTTTCATTTTGATGATCCTTGGGTGCGATTCAGGTTGGCCCTCAAGTTTATTTTGTGGTAGTGGTTCTTGGTAAGTTTCTTCTTCACCCTACAATGCATAATGAGTTAAAAAAGCTTCACTGAGGTAGGGGATCCTCATTATCACTCTTATGTGCTATACATCAGATCTTCATGCTTTTTATTACCATTGGGTGGATAGTAAGTGTGTGTGTAATCATATAATTAATCGAAATGTCTAAAATTGATGGGTATGGTGAGCTATCACATGATTTACTACTTTGATATATGTTGTTGATGTTATTATGTATTCATGTTGCCAATTCTGAAAATAACGGTTGTTGGGAGCCTTGTTTACATTGTAGTTGTTATGTTGTGATGACCATTGTTTTGTTGTTGTGTGATCACACCTGAATGAAAGTTTAAATAACATATATTTGGATAATAATTGGTTTCCCATGGATATATGGTTTGTATGATAATACCCATGCTAATATAAATAATTAATGTGATAAATCCCCTAAATAAATGTGAAGTTAGGATGTGTTGTTGTTGTGAGTGGTTGTGATTGTAGTGATTCTTGTGTAATTTGGGTTGTTGTGCAGTGATGTTAGTGACTATATGGGATGTGTGGTGTGTGGGGTAGTGATGTAGTGGTTGGTTGGAATGGATGTGTTGTGGGTAGTTGTGTGTTGTGAGTAGTTGTGTAATGTGTCACATAGGTTGTGTCATAGTGGTTGTGGCACAATGGTTGTGATACATGGAAGTTGTGGTTGTGAGATGGATGAGATATATTGATTTTGTATTATGAGATGGTTTGGTTGACACGATGCGATGACGATGGTGGATGTGTGGTGTTGTGACAGTGGTTATCTGAGTTGGTTCAGTTGTTGTGTGGTGTGGTTGTGATATTTTCTTGGGTATCCATGGAATAAATAATAATGAAATGTGATGGGAAGATAAATGAATAATAATGGGTTGGATACATGGTTTTGATCAATGGATTAAATATAATATAATGATTGGTATAATGTTAAATGAAAAGGTAAATGAATTAAAGTGGTGGAACTTGTAAGTTAAAAGTGGAAAATGTTGTGTGGATTGTATAAAATTTATTTGGTGTGTTGCATATAGTGGTGGAAACAATTGTGATGGTTGATGTGTGGTATGTGGTGTTATGTTGGATTGTTCTAGTTTTGTGGATGTTAACCCATAGGTTGGGTATTGTGTGATATCTTTATATCATGTATGTTTACGTTATTTTATATGCACTCACCCGAGTTGGATAACCTTACCAATGCTCTAAGGTTCTGGATTCTATGAGTTTTACACAATATCTAAGATGGTAGCACTAGTGCAGAAAACATTTTTTACGTCGGTTATTTTTCATTTTTTACGTCGGTTTCTAGCCGACGTTAATACGTGCGACGTTATAAATAAGGTTTTTGACGTCGGTTATTTAAAAACCGACGTCAAAAACATAAAATCGCGATTTTTATCATGTCGGTTCTAAAATAACCGATGTGATAAAGAAAATTGGAAGGGTTTATCACGTCAGTTATTTAACAAGCAACATGATAAAAGGCTTGGAAAATGGTTTATCACGTCGGTTATTAAACAACCGACGTGATAAACAGGGGTGAGGGGGGTTTATCACATCGGTTCATATAGAACCGACGTGATAAACCCGGGTGAGGGGGGTTTATTACGTCGGTTCTAAAAGAACCGACGTGATAAACCAGGGTGAGCGTGGTTTATCACGTCGGTTCTTATAAAACCGACGTGAAAAACCGGGGGAGGGGGGTTTATCACGTCAGTTATTATATAACCGCCGTGATAAACCGGCAGGCGGCGGTTTATCACGTCAGTTATTGAATAACCGACGTGATAAACCATTGTCCAGGCCGGTTTATCACGTTGGTTATTGAATAACCGACGTGATAAACCATTATCCAGGCCTTTTATCACGTCAGTTATTCAATAACCGACGTGATAAACCATTGACCAGGCCTTTTATCACGTCGGTTATTAAATAACCGACGTGATAAACCATTCTCCAGGCCTTTTATCACGTCGGTTATTAAATAACCGACGTGATAAACCATTCTCCAGGCCTTTTATCACGTCGGTTATTAAATAACCGACGTGATAAACTATTTTCCAGGCATTTTATCACGTCAGTTATTTAATAACCGACGTGATAAACCCATTTTTTTTAATTAGAATGCAGTCATCTTCTCTCCACCAGAATCAACCAGAAAACAAATCAAGAAATCGTACCACAAAAACAGAAGTAGATCAAAATTAAGCATGTACATTGATAACATATAAAACTTACCCCCTAGACAGACCCCACCCTCATTTATACCCCATGGACAGCCCTCCCCCACACCGTTGGATCCCTCACCCTCATGTATACCCCCTGGACAGCCCTCCCCCACCCCATTGGATAAAACTTACCCCCTAGACAGCCCCCACCGTCATTTATACCCCATGGACAGCCCTCCCCCACCCCGTTGGAGCCCTCACCCTCATGTATACCCCCTGGACAGCCCTCCCCCACCCCATTGGATAAAAATTACCCCCTAGACAACCCCACCCACATTTATACCCCATGGACAGCCCTCCCCCACCCCGTTGGAGCCCTCACCCTCATGTATACCCCCTGGACAGCCCTCCCCCACCCCATTGGAGCTCCCACCCTCATGTATACCCCTTGGACAACCCTCGCCCACCCCATTGGAGCCCCCACCACACTCCTGGACTGCCCCCTGACCCCCGGACACCCCCAAACACCCCTCGACAACCCCCCACCTTCCTGAACAACACCCCTCACCCTCATGTATACCCCCTGGACAGCCCTCCCCCACCCCATTGGATAAAACTTACCCCCTAGACAGCCCCCACCCTCATTTATACCCCATGGACAGCCCTCCCCCACCCCGTTGGAGCCCTCACCCTCATGTATACCCCCTGGACAGCCCTCCCCCACCCCATTGGAGCTCCCACCCTCATGTATACCCCTTGGAAAACCCTCGCCCACCCCATTGGAGCCCCCACCACACTCCTGGACTGCCCCCCGACCCCCGGACACCCCCAAACACCCCTCGACAACCCCCCACCCGCCTGAACAGCACCCCCTCACCCCCTCACCCCACTTGACAGCCCCCACCACACCCCTGGGCAGCCCCAAACAGCCCCAAACACCCCTGGACAACCCCCCACCCCTGGACAGCACTCCTACACCCCTGGACCGCCTTCCCACACCCCTGGACATCCCTACCACCCCCCAGGACTGTCCCCCCACCCGGACAGCCCTCCCAGGCCGCTGGACACCCCCCAACCCCACTGAACACACCCCCACACCCTTGGAACCCCTCCCCCACAGACCCAAATCCATACCAGAAAAACCATCAAAAGTAGACCAAAACAAGAAGTAGAGAAAAATTAAACATTAACTTATATAAAATTCAAAACTCACACTGTCAACTTCAAAAAAAACTAAATCCAACCTAAACAACTACCAAATACACAATTAAAATGACAATATTCAAAATTACATTTTACATTACAAACAACTAAAATTCAATCAAACCTGTAAAATAATTTGACCACTCCACTTGTACGTGTTTGATGTCTTCAGAAGTATAGGGTTGAGGGTCATCAAAAAGCTACAAATGAAAAAGAAGATAGTTAACGTGTATAATGAATAAATCAAATTGAAATATTGTGGAAAAGTTTAAGAGGAAATCGTACCAGGTCAAAATTCACAACTGTCCCAGTTGTTATTATTTCATACATAAATTTTAACATATAATATCCGCATTCGATGGTGCCTTGTTGTTCATGACAATTCTGTTTGAATGAGTGTAAATTCAATATATTATTTTTATGTAATAAATCAAAAAGTACAAATTATAAATGGAAATTTACCTTCGCATTTACATATTTGATCTTTTCATTTCTTTTCTTTGTGTTTTTTCGATAGTAGACCCATGCACTGTTAGAAAATAATACGAATGGGGTAAATTTAAAATTCATTATAATATATAAAACTATTGAGAAATTGAAACTTACTTTTCCAATATATTATTAAAACATTCCCGCACATCACGATGAACAGAGCATATCCAATAAAGAGCTTTCTCCCTTGGGAAAAAAATCCCTAACATCCAATGATCACTGATAAAAGGAAATTTAATGTTAGTGGTTTTTTATGTTAAAAGATAATTAAATCTTTGAGATAAATGTGTTTCATACCTCTCACAAAAAGGCATCATCCAACATTGTGTGATTATATTCTTTTCAAATCTTTCAGCAATATAAACCATTCTTTGTTCCTCATTCAATGCACATGCTTCAGGGGAAATCAATTGTGGGTCCATGAATCCATATACTTCTGTCAGCTCTTTCCTCTCACAAATTTTATAAAGATACCTAATACAAAACATACATAAGTATACATTTTTAATAAATATAACACAGGGGAAAGGTGTTAAGACTTACATGGAAAATATTTTCACCACATTGATGCCCAACTTATCTCCAGTAACAAGCTCCATGATATCAGATTTTGTAATCCCCACACTTATTTCATGTCCACAAACATGAGATTCCATTGGAAACTCATACAAACCCAACAAAAAATGTGAATATCTTGAAAATCTGTCAAGACCACTGGAATCTGTATCTGATGTCATAGCCTGTTGTCTTTGTTGTTATCTATACAGTATTTCTTTACCTTTGAAGTATTCCTGTGAAAAAAAATTGAAAAATATAGTAGTTTTCAAATGATAAAACAACTTTAATAAAAAAATAAAATAAAAGATATAACATTCATACCTCTATGGTAATGAGTCGAAGAAGTCTGGATGGCCAAACTAAAAAATGGTCGATACTCTGTCCAACTGTCGCCACCTCATCTGTAGGTATTGGTACCCTAGCTGATCTATCTATAATATCCTGTACAGTGACCCTCTGATTCTCTACCTCTAATTGTTGATCTCCAATACAATATACCAACCTGTATGCTACTATATGATGTTGAGAATCATCAACATACAACTCGCAATATGTAGGAAGCTGCGGCGGAGGCGTAGGATAAAAAGTGGGGTCTGCAGGCTGAGGTGGGGGAGTGGGAACTACTGGCAGAGGTGGAGGATAAATAATGGGGTCTGTAGGGGGAGGTGGAGGAGTGGGAGCTGCAGTCTGAAATTTTCTTTGCATTTCTGCAAACATAGACTGCACCGACTCTCTAATCTTATCCTCCATCGTCGCATTAATATTTTGAACTTCAACCTCCAAGGATTCTATTTTTTTTATAAACCCCCTCAATGTTAGAATTTGAAGAACGTGGAAACACTTTTCTTACCGATACACCTGCCGGATATCCTCTTACACGACCAGGATGTTCGGGCCTTCCCAATGCTGCAAATAAAATATCTTCCCTCCCAGTAGCTGTAAATGTCTCCTCTGAACTCTGCTCCTCAAGAGAGTCCTGTATTAATTAATTGAACATTTCTGTAATGATTGAAACTTATATGAAGAAAAAAGTTAACTTAAATAAATTAAATAGATATCTTACAATCCTCTCAGCTACGATTCTCGATTCTTCCGAAAGATATTGCCCTTTTTTTTTTCCTTCCGAGCTCTCTTCCATTTTTCATGTCTAGATGGAGAGGATGGAGGGGCCACCTCTCCAGAGCTTGAAGACTCAGCTCTTAGTTGTTGAAATTTTTCCGCCATCATTTTTTCTTCTAATAATGTATACCCTCCCTGAGATAAACTATGAGGGTATACATTTTTAGATTGGATCTCCTGATGAGATTTCCTTGTTTTCTGTAATTTAAGAATAAGAAATCATTAACAAAACATTAATAAAATCATTGATATAAGAAAGTTTATAAAAGTTTACATTTCCCTTACTAGAAATGACTCTTTTTTTCTACTTTCAAAAAACTATCTCCATGTGTCTTCATCTATAAAAGGATATATACGACATGGATTGTCATGACTCCTATGACCATAAATGAAATCAGATGAGAGGGTTGATTTGAAATCCCTCCATCTCCTGGCAGCCAACGATAAGCATTTCTTCCTGACTCCTCCAGTGTCAGGAATATCAAATGTCATCTGATAAAGAAGAGGTTAAACATATTATATATACTAGAAACATTAAAATAATGGTCAAACAATGACAAAAGATCTTACCAAAATCGTCTCCCACAACTGAGAGATAATCACTTTATCCACACCTCTCCAATCATCATACAGAATGCTTACTTTGGTCTTATCCTGAGTTGCAACAAAACTCTTAAAATCTTTTGCATTCGGACCTCTAGGAATATCATCATCATCAAACTCAACTACTATCCTCTGATCCTGCGTACGGGCAAGTGATAATTTTGGTAAAAGTGTGCACCCACGTTTACCAACCTTTGAACTCTTTGTCGTAATAGGAGCATGTGAATGTTCATCCCCAGAGGTATGACCAACAATATGCTCCTCTCCAGAATCATGTGGTTGATCATCTGAATGATCTGTCATTATCCTTAAAATCAAAAAAACAAACGTCAGTTCACAAATATACAAATTCAAATATTTTAATACTACTGTAATCAGAAAATAGAAAAGTGTACTAAGTTACATAATAGTAAACATTGGTAATATGGTAAGCATGTTAAACAATGGTAAAGATGGCAAAGATGGTCAAGATGGTCAAGATGGTAAAAATGGTAAACTTGGTAAACATAGTAAACATGGTAAAGTAATTGTCAGTGAACAAAAATAAGCATTTTAAAATTCATGTAATGGTTATAAACATGATAAAGTAAACTAAACAAACTTAAAACAAACAAAAACATATACTTATTTTTTTTTAAAACATGTTTTAATAAATAAAAAACTTACAATATCTAACATTTATGGAAAAAATAAATGTAAAAAAGAAATAAACATATGTTACCTGTAATTTTAGGAATGTACAAATGGATTGTTTTCCCAAATTACTTCGTCGTGATCGTTCCTTATGGCACAAACTATGTCTTCAACATGATCATCATTATGTTCTGTTAATATTTCCATGGAAGTAGGGATCTCACATAAATCAGCATATTCATCAAGTTCATCCTCACCAACATATTGTTTTTCCCCTTGTAAAACAACAGCCCACTGCATATCTGATTGATCTACTACATAGAAACGTTGTTTTTCATGTGTTTCCATTATAAAAGAATCAGTCGTGTCCTCCAATCTATTCAGATTAACAAGTGTCATTCCAAATTCATCGTGTCTGAAACTGTTGTTACCGTTAAACCATTTACAGTTAAAAATGGGAACTTTAATTTTAAATTAATCAACCTCCCATATGTCTTCAATCACTCCATAATATGCATTTGATGTAGAAATTGGGTTTTTGTCCTTAGCACTCGAAAAATGCATTGCTTCTGCAAACACCAATACACCACTATTCTGAACTGCACTTCTGTTGTCCTGAGCTTTTGTATGAAATGTATAACCATTAATGTCATAACCGGACCATGTTATCACATTTAAACATGGACCACCCACTATCCATTTTAATGTCTCTGATACATCTGATCTACCAAGCAAAGTCTTTTTAATCCATGACAGAAAAGTTTTGTTGTGCTCATTCAAAATCCGCATTTCTTTCTTCTTTGTATGACATTGTTTCAACTCATTAATATGCAATATAATATACGGTTGAGCATCAGCTATGTTATTCAATATGTATGATTCTAACTTCTTCATCTATTTAGCTAACAATGATTTGACTTTCAAGCCGCGAATCCCCTTTCCCTAATTATTAACTCGTTCATGGCGAGATGGAGGCAAACCTATGTGTTGCGCCACAACCAAGTAGCTCGTACAAAACTCTGCTACCTCCTCATAAATATACTTTTAAATAATGGAGGCTTAAGGTCGATATAGATTTTTAACATACCCCTTTAATATTTTCATATACCTTTCAAAAGGATACATCCAACGAAGATATACAGGTCCACAAAGCTTTATTTCTCAAACTAGATGAATCATTAAATGCACCATTATATCAAAAAAAGTTGGAGGAAAATACATTTCCAATTGACAAAGTATAAAAATTTCATCCTTTTCCAAAATGTTCAAAGCATTCACATCAATCACCTTGTTACAAATTGAATTGAAAAAATAACAAAACTTCATTATAGTCTTTCTGACACGAATGGGCAATATTCCACGCAATTCAACTGGTGGAATTTGTTGCATCATGACGTGACAATTATGTGATTTCATACCTATCAACATCAAGTCCTTCAATGAGACAAAATTTTTTACATTAGAAGAATAACCTTGAGGCACTTTGGTATCATGAAGACACTGATAGAAGCTAATTTTCTCCCTCTTCGATAATGTATGACAAGCCGGGGGAAGAAATGTTCGTCTTCCTTTAGGAGTGGGAGCTAACTCCAAACGTATTCCCATTGATAGTAAGTCTAATATTGTATTCAACCCATCTTTAGTCTTTCCTTTAATATCTAACAATGTTCCAATCAAAGAATCACAAATATTCTTCTCCACGTGCATGACATCAATATTATGTTTAACTTCATGATACCTCCAATATGGTAGCTCAAAAAAAATTGACCTTTTCTTCCAAATATGTATATCATTACTAGATTTCTGTGTCTTTCCCAATGTCACGTCAAGGTTTTTCACCCTCTCAAAATATAGATCAGGGGATAAAGGTTTTGGAGCAGTATCAAATTCTTGTGAGCCATTGAATTCCTTTTTTAGTCTTCTATAAGGGTGTTCCATAGGCAAAAACTTTCGATGACCCATGTACACTATTTTCCTCCCATGATGCAATTGACAATAGGACGTCTGTTGTTCGCAAATTGGACATGATTTATGCCCTTTAACATTGTATCCAGAAAAATTTCCATATGCTGGGAAGTCATTTATAGTGAACAGAAGCACTGCATGCAGTTGAAAATATTCCATTTTATAAGAATCATACACCCTAATACCATCATCCCATAACAGTTTCAAATCATCAATCAACAGTGACAAGTAAACATCAATATCATTACCGGGTTGCTTTGGACCAGAGATCATTATACTCAACATGACATATTTGCGCTTCATACAAACTTCAGGAGAGAGGTTGTAAATTACCAATAAAATAGGCCATGAACTATGTGTGCTACTGAGTGTTCGGTATGGATTCATTCCATCTATGCACAACCCTAGTCTGAGATTTCTAATTTCATTTCCAAATGTAGAATACTGTGCATCAATTTTCTTCCATTGTGGACAATCAGATGGATGACGTATTTTTCCATCACATACCCACTCTTCAGCATGCCATCTTAACCTTTTTGCATCATGTGAATTAGCAAATAAACGTTTGAAACGATTAATTATAGGAAGATACCAAAATACCTTTGAATGGAGGTTTGTAATCTCTACATCAGCCTGTGATTTTTCTTTCACCTTATACCATGATGTCCCACATTTAGGACACTCTGACAGAAATTCATATTCCTTCCTATATATAATGCAGTCATTCGGACAGGCATGTATTTTCTTGTATCCCAATCCCATCAGGCATAATATTTTCTTGGCTTTGTAATGTGAATCTGGAAGATCGTTACCTTTTGGAAGAATGTCTTTCATCAATTGTAGCAGCTCTGTAAAACTTCTGTCACTCCATCCATGCTTCGCCTTCAGGTTAATCAATCTTAACACCGCCGACAAAACCGTAAAATCTGTACAACCGGGATATAATGGTTTTTCAGCATCACCATATATACGTGCAACTGTCGGTTCTATCTCAATTTGTTCTGCTACAATATCGTGAATCATTTCTTCAATTCCATCGGAGTTACCATCTTGCGAATCATCATCATCAGTGACATTTCGTCCAGTTTCACCATGCCAAATCCAAGGGTTGTAACTCGGATTAAAACCATGACAAATCAGATGATCTTTTATCTCTCTACTTTTCAACTTCTTCATATTCAAACATTTCAGGCATGGACAGAAAAAAATGTCACTACTTGGAACATTTCGTTTTGCAAATTCCAAAAAGGCATCAACACCTTCCTCAAATTCATTGCTCATTCGATGTGCCGTAATCCAACTTCGACTCATTATTACCTATAAAAAATATCAACAAAAAATATATATTTTTAAGATAAGATAAATATATTTTTATTTGAAAAAAATCATAATTTGAATGTAAAACAATTTAAAATATAAAACAAATCTATAGGTATTTAAAAAAATATGCTTGAATATTATTTTTAAACAAAATATAGTTAGATATAACAGTTTTAAATTTCATTGAATCAAAGAAAACCATGATGCCTACATAGTTTAATATTGATTGCGGTTTTGATGTTTTAATATATTAGATAAACTACCTATTTAACATGTTATTAATGGTTTCTGTAGACCCTAAATCCATTTGGTAAATATTTTCACACAATTATAAAAATCAATGGAAGTGTTTTTGGGAGGAATATGTTCAATCATTTGATTTTGATGTCCCATATTCTATAACAAAAGGCAATGTGGATACCAAAGCCCTTAGTTTGTTTTTTTATTCTCAAAGGGTTTGTGATGAAAAAGAAGAGTATAAGTTGACGTATATGATAAATAAAATAAAACTATATTTTATTTATGGTTATGATAGAATGAATTCATACCATATCATTTAGGATCTGCTCCCACCAAAAGTAACCCTCCTCAGTTAGAAATGAATAAATTTAGATAATTATGCATGAATTCATACAAGTATTGTTGTACATAAACCAAAAAGAAGATTATTAGTACTAAAAGTAAAACTAGGAAGAAACAATAAACTCTATATACTCATGAAAGATACTCCACAACACTTCCATGCTACTAACATCTATAAAAAACTACAAATTGCTTTTAAAAACCAAAAAAATTGTTTATATTTATGTATGGTGGGAATAACATGTATACATAGTAAGATCCTCCCTAAAACATCTCATGAAAATGTTGAGGAAGCACACTAAAGCCCTATGAAAAAAGGAATCAAAATCATCACCTAAACAAGGATAAATAGTTTCATATACTCACTATGGATCACTCACAAAATAATTCATATAAATAAACCTTTTCCTATAAAAAATTATATATATATATATATATTAAAATTAAGGTTCTCAGATACCACTTCTCCACTAGTTTTCCTCTCACACCCCAATGCGCTACTCCACAACACTTCCATGCTACTAACATCTATAAAAAACTACAAATTGCTTTTAAAAACTAAAAAAATTGTTTATATTTATGTATGGTGGGCATAACATGTATACATAGTAAGATCCTCCCTAAAACATCTCATGAAAATTTTGAGGAAGCACACTAAAGCCCTATGAAAAAAGGAATCTAAATAATTAATCTATAAAAATTATCATTTCAATAGCAGGCATAGAATAGTATACAATATAATGGTAAAAAAAATCATTTACAGAAATCTGTATACATGATATGGTAATAAAAAACATTACATAGTTGGGTCGAGAGCACCCACTATTTCAAAAATTCATTGGTTGAATGATGATTTTTGGTATACGGATTTCAATAAATAGTTTGTGATTTTGAAGATAATTTTTTTATTACTCATTTATCATTTTAATAAAAATTTATTAAGGCCAACATGTTCAATTATTGAGGTTTGTTCCCAGTCTACATTCTTTGTTCATTTCATCCCTTCTTTATTAGACATGTGTCACCAATTTTTTTTAATAGTTGTTCAAAAAATAAAAAATGAATGATCTCTATGAAACTAATAATCAATTAAACAAATTGATACATTGAGTTTGAAATAAGGATCATTGGGGTGATCCAAGTTTTACAATGATGATGTACAATAAAGTGATATATCTGATGATGATGGTTCATAGGAATGGATTTTGGTGATGTAGTGCAATGAGGATATATGCCCCAGTAGATTGGATGTATATAATCTAGAAACTGCTGAAAAAGTCATAGTCAAAATAAGATATATGATTCATGGGAAATATTGGTAGCCGGATAGTATGCATCGGTAGTATGAGTGGAACCGTGTGGGAAACCAGATGTTTTATAAAAATCCTACTATACATGACGTGTATTCCAATGAAGATAGGTTGTGTAGTCCCCTCTATGGATAAGATAGGGTGTCTATATGGAGTTAAATACCATATTTCGTGTGATGAATCCACATGCCTTTTGAACCGTAGTTGGTTAGTTCGGTGGGTACATGGTGTAATTGCCATTGGATCTATATGGAACTACACACAGGTGTGTATCTTTTTTGATACCATGTACACCAAGGTAGATATATCCAAAAGTATTTTCAATAAATTCCTCGGAGATTATGTGCCCCACAGACCAGTATTTCAAGGCACATGTCATATAATTTATAAGGTACACATTCTCGACCTAATGGTGCACATCAAAAATCGCAAAACATAATTATAGAATATCCGTGAAAAAAAAAACGAACGAAATAAATTCGTGGAAGGCTTACTTGAATGTTGCGAGTTGAGATGATAGATCCGAGAGGAGTGAAGAAGATAAACAATGAAGCCAAAATGAGTTTAACGCAGGTCGATCGACGAGCCGATTAGGGTTTACCGCGCAAGTGAGACGAGCCGACGGACTGTCAATCGAAAAATCGTAAATGACAGTCCATGGGGATTTAATTTCTTTAAAAGTTTTATAACGTCGGTTATTATATAACCGACGTTATAAACTATTTTTTAAATTTATAACGTCGGTTATTTTAAAACCGACGTCAAAAACCCCCCACTCTTTGGTTTTTTACGTCAGTTATTTTTAACCGACGTAAAAAACGAGTTATGTACGGGTTTTTTACGTCGGTTATTTTAAAACCGACATAAAAAACCCCCCCGTGCTTTGGTTTTTTACGTCGGTTTTTTTTATAACCGACGTAAAAAATGCGTAGATATCTCGTTTTTTACGTCGGTTATAAGATAACCGACGTAAAAAACCAATGCACAGGAGGTTTTTTACGTCGGTTATTTGGAAACCGATGTAAAAAACCTGATATTTACGCATTTGTTACATCGGTTATCCCTATAACTAACGTAAAAAACCAAAGCCCGGGGGGGGGGGGGTTTACGTCGGTTATAAAATAACCGACGTAAAAAACCCCGTGCTTTGGTTTTTTACGTCGGTTATCACATAGCCAACGTAAAAAACACGTAGATATCGGGGTTTTTACGTCAGTTTCCAAATAACCGGCGTAAAAAACCCCACGCGCATTGGTTTTTTACGTCGGTTATAGGATAACTGACGTAAAAAATGAACAGGCGCGATTTGTAACGTCGGTTATGAAAATAACCGACGTTAAAAAGCTACTCGCCGCATGTTTTACGTCGGTTATATATAACCGACGTAAAAAATGGTGACGTAAAAAACGTTTTCTGCACTAGTGTAGTAATATGGATGGATATCCACCCCCTCTCCCCTGCTCTTCCTTCAATAGTGACATGTGACCCAAGTGTCTTCGGGAGAGATGTGATATGTGGCTCAGGTGTTTTCAAGTGAGTCGTGACGTGTGGTCTCAGGTGTCTTTGGGATGCGATATGATGTGTAGTACTAAGTGTCTTAAGGATGAGCTGTGATGTGTGGCCTAGGTGTGTGTAGGTGGGATGTGATGTGTTGTGCATCCTAGGTGTCTTTAGGAGAGATGTGACGTGTTTTGTGGCTCAGGTATCTATGGGTGAGATGTGATGTGTTGTGTTGTGCGGCCCAGGTGTCTGTAGGCGAGATGTGATGTGTTGTGTGGCCTAACTATCTACAAGAGGGATGTGATGTGTGAAGGTACCAGGGTCACAAAATAGGATGGTGGGTTGGTGAAATTCAAAATTTTCCATCATCGAAGTGATCGAACGTGTCATCTCTGACGATCCGAGCCTTGGTACGGTCCAAAGATCTCATGTAAATTAAAGAAATCACAGAATATAAATCGAAAACATACATGATTAGATCTGAATCTATGATCTATGGAAACTCATCAATGATGATTGTTTCTTGAATTATCCATATCAGTATCCCTCTAGATCATTCACACATTCTTTAAAAATCCGCTGGAGCGTCGATCGTAGAATTTCGGGTGCTGCCGTGGAGATCCAATGATGCCTTTGACGCCTCGATGATCACTGCATTGACATGCCTTCAATGCATGAGGGAGAATACGATCTAAATGCCTAAATAAAGAGATTATCTCTCTAGTAAGTGAGAGGAGATATAATCTATGGAAAATTTTCTATGATCCTGAGCTTGAGCCTCTCTCCACTTATTTATAGTGGATGATGAAAATACTCGGATGGGTTCCCCGACCCCTGTTTATTTAACATCCACTAAATAAATAATTATGTCAAACTAAAATGATTCAAAATTATTTATTATTTTATCACATACCTATAATATATATAAAATATATTATGTGATAAACCATATTCATTTAACTTGATTCGCAATTCCCACTTAATATTAAATGAACCTTGAATATCAAAATAATATTTTCTTAATTAGTATTATTCATCCTATTTACTTAACATGTAAATAATTTAAATAAATTCAATCCAATTATTCATAACTTGAATAATATGAATTTATTTAATTATTAGTTATTGATAACCTAGACAACACTCGAATCTCATGGTGGGGCCCACCATGTCCAATATACCTATTCAACTGAATAGGGTAGATTCTTGAATATGCTATTGTGTTTGAACCTCTTGGCCCTTATCTCGATTCTAGTGAATAAAATCCACAGGCCAAGAGAAGATTCTAGAAACCCATCAAGGCCCCTAAAGAGATAAGGGTTTTCATAACAACAACAGCCAACCTACAGACACGTACTGTGTACTATAGTCACTTTGTATTTAGATATCTCATAAAGAATGACACACACCTGTGTCATTGCCCTTTTCTTGATTTATTATTTTTTGATCTAATAGGATGGATTTACCCTTGAATACCCTGGACAAGGTCTTATGAAGGTTCTACCATCTTAATCAATAAGTCCCAAGATATATAACTTCTTTAACCCGGAATCTAAAATTCATTTCTTGATCATTCAACCAATGTCGTTCCACCAATGACGCACCCAATATAAGCTACCTCACCATGATTTCATTACCACAATTTCTACCTTGAAATAAAGTACATGATCAAATGGAACACATTGTTAATGATCTCAAGTTAGGAGACCAAATCACATTTCCATAGATAGGAACAACCAATAACACCCAAAACATGTGGTGTTCCTATTGGTGGGTCTGTTCTCATGATATCACTGCTAGATATCACCAAGTAAAAACTTTATGAGAAGAAGTATCAATGATTATGAGCCCCTAACACTTGATAGTCAAACATCTACTGTGTCCAGTCAGTAAGATGTATCTAGACCATATGACCTTTGTTTAAGATTAATGTCATAGTATCTCAAGGTTCCCATTATATCCTGGGATTTTCTATAACCTTTTGATATGATAATTAATCTATAGATATTACCATTAAATAGTGGATAAATAAATATCTACATTATAATGGTAAGAAAACATAATGCATATATAACTATATACACGATATGGTAATCAAAAGTATTGCATAGTTGGGTCTAGGGAACTCACTATTTATGTACTCCCACTTGTACTAGAGACAACTTGCTAATTATAATTGTTAGCTATCCACATGATAAAGATCATGTTTTCTCTGAGTAACAACTTTAGTTTTTGGGTCTGGAACATTTCTTTCACATGGTTATTCTACTATTTGTTACCCTACCACATTGAGTAAAACTTCTCAAGAGATGAAAACCCTGAGTATATCCCCTTTTTTCCACTATAAAACATTGAAATATTGGATAGTACCAGTAATAGAATTATCATTATGATAAAACTTTAATTGGTATGTAATATTCCAAGAACTATAACAAATTGTTGCATTTAATAACTGCTTCTTAGCTGCCTTAGAAGATGCAACATACACAGTTTTTATAGGTACAACTACCACTATATTTTATGATATTTTCTCACTCAAAACCTTATCCTAACTGCAATACAAGATCAAACTGATCTAAAGGAAGACTAGTTTGTGTCACCTCAAAACTAGAATCCTTTCTTCTCTACTTACTAGGTACACATCTTTTATACTTTCCCAAGTATAGTCAGATAGTAATGACTAATTTACTTTCAATTCTCTGAAAAAAAATGATATTTTCCTACTATTAAGTATATATTAGAAATATCATATCTTGTACATATCATGGAATATGTTATTGATCCATCATTGAAGTGTATGAAACTCAAATCACTACTTAATCTCCTCCTATTCCATTTTATATCTAATTGGAGAGATTTATTCCACGTGACACTAAAAACAATTTTCCTCTTGAATTTTTCCAACTTGTATTTTCAATACAATATCAGTATATATATGAATGACTAGGTTTAAGCAACCATTAGATATACCTCGATAGATCCTATTCCCTAGAACTTAGATTGACACTTTAAGTCAACCACTGGAGAATTACTTTTATCTTGGTCTTAACTAACTGTAAGACCATTATCTATTTTCCATATGTTGTTGAACATATTTCACTTAGAAAACAATGGCTCTCCCACTAACCTCTGGTAAAAACATGGAAAAGATTCATTCCAAATGAATATTTTATGATCTGGTTTCTTACTTTAATCCCAAACTAGATTTCAATAACTTGAAACCTTTATTAGCATTCTATGACGTGACCATCCCTTTCTAGTTATGTCATATATACACCTTCCATTATTGGTTTTCATGACATCCAATGCTCAGTAATGATCATTGAAAGTAGCTATTACAAGTAAAATTATAATGGATTTAAGAAGAATGACTTGGTATAACCAATCAAGCCTTATTGGTATCACACTTGTACCATACATGTATCATTTATATTTTCTTGAATACCCACCACAATATTCAATTTAATAATCCCATTTTCACTTTGATACATGGAATCTATTATTGAATTTTAATTGACCATGTCAATATTAGTTATCTTCCATATACTTCTTGTAGGAATTATTATTATCACTGAATAATGTATCACTGATCACAATGTATATAAAATAATCACTATGGTTTTTACCTTCCTACACAGTAAGTGTCTCTAGAACATACATGTTCCACATCTCTTGTGGAACTAGTTCTTATGACAACTATTTGTTTATCTTTAGCATTAAATAAATCAAAATCAATCTTTCTCCCACTTTCTCAGAAGATATGTGCACCCTTATATAGAAATATAGTATATAAATTGTCTTTATTTTTTCAACCATATGGATTTATGTAATATCTTAAACAATAGTTAGGATAATTACTAAGATTTATAATGTGTTTATATTGATGAAAGTTTGTTAATATCCTGACAAAATCTTTGTATCTAAACATATTTCCTTATGATATAATGGATTTACATCATAATACAACTATTATGATATCCATTATTCATTATAGTTGGCATGTAGTTATGGGGTATCACTATTATTTTCAATGCACATTTTAAAATATAATAGAAGTTTCTGCAAGTTGAAATATTGATTCCCCTTACATCATAACTCCGACGTATAAAATGTACGTTTAGGAATTTCTCCATGCTACATTTTGTTGATCAAAATTAATATGTAAGAATTATCATCGATCCTACTTATGTAAATAATTTCCATGATATGAATAAGGTAATGTGCATTTAGGAATTACTTCACACTACATTATTTTGATTGATGAATGCTTGGTCAAGATATTATTTGGCATGCCTGTCTAAAGAAACTCATATCTTCTGACCATGAATATATCATAATTCAACATAACAATTCCTTAATTACATAATGGAATCTTATGAAGTATATTTACCACTATATTACCCTTGGAATATTTCATGTTCTCTTGTTGAACTAACTCTGTATGTTTTTTTGGTATACCTTTACTTTTAAAGGTTTCTTTGTGAAAACTAAATACATCGATTGTACCAAAGGTGTTTATCTATACCAAGTCTAAATACAAAACTAGGTATATCCTTTATGTGAACATTTAGTTTTACTTTAAAAATAATTATCTTTCCACAACTAGGTAAATGGGTCTTAAATTTTATATTCATCATGCATTGCCTACGATTCAAGTATTTCTGAACTATTTCTTGAGTATGAGATGCCACAAACAACATTAATTATAGAACATGGAATAATGTATCCTAGTTTTCAATGGAAACAGGAGATAAATGTTTTTTTTATACTCAACAATTAGTTAAACTTGAATCATTCACTTGGAAATTAGAAGTTATGTGTTTCTCACCACTAACTTAGGAATCACCCTTTCTCAGCTGCTTGGAGAAGACACCTTACTTATTATATTGTTTTTATTGATTATTTGGTTATTGTATTTAAATTCACATATGAAAAATGCATATTGTATTTAATACCCAAGTAATATGTTATAAAAATTAAATTTTTATATTGATGAATATACCTGAAAAGAAGCAATAACTTTCTTCTTTAATTTAGATCATTATGATTAACTTCTATAGATTTTATTTTATGTTATGCGATGCAAATAATTTCTTGTTTATTTACCAACATTATTTTATTTAAAGTTGTTACAAATGTGCTTGTGGTGATACTTTTTTATTTTTACAATTCACCTTTACTTTCAACTTCTTTTCCATAAGAACTAAACATTAACTATCTTTAATATTCTTATTTACTTGGAGAACCTTACCTAAAATTTAATTATGTGTTTACTCCATCTTGTTCATTTTGTAACCCAAAACAAATCTAGAGTAATTGGGTGTAAGGTGGGAATTCCATAAAATATTGTGATCTATATTTCATATTTACACATAATTCATTGTAAGTTATCACCCCATATCCTGCTTCACTTTCTCCTTGTAAACATATCAGAGATAAGACTACATGTTCTTGTCATCCATGTCGTAATATAGTGAACACAAATAACATCAGAAATTGATGATATAATTATTGAATAACCATCATATTCTTCATAAATGAGTCTCGTGTAATCAATTTTAAAACCATGCTTCCTAAGGTGGCATAACAAGTAGGGACACTAGCAGTTTGAATTTCTTGTAACATAGAATTATGTGCAAGAGCATGTACCACACTTGAAAATTTTTGCTAGTGATAAAATTTACTTTGTCCATTAATTATGATAGTTATATATTATGGTATAACTTCCCATTTTTGTACAAATTGTTTTAGTAGATTAGTAAATTTATTAATATTATCGGTTTAAACATTTTGAATAAATAAATAAATCATTAAATGTCTCAACCTATTTTATCGAATTATAGGAACCCACTATACTAGAATCTAAATAATCCATATCTTGAGAATTCTAGTGGTAAGGATCCTTGAACCTCCTCTCACAGTCTATAATCTATGGCTATTCCACTACTTAGAGGGTTCAAGGTACAATTTTGGCTGGCCAACCACATTAACTTGCAATTCCTTGATCTATTGAGTGAAGACCCGAATTCTAAAATCTTAACTTGTTTTACTCAACATATTCCTCTAAAATGATTAAAAGTTTGCTATGAATAATACTTACTACCAATTTAGTTAATTCTACCCACCACTCTCATAAGAAATTCCCAATAATAAGAGGCACCCTCAGTTATGGAATAACATGCACACCAAACATCCAGTTTTGTTCAAATTTGAATGATGGAAGGTGGTTATGACTTAATATTTCTTTGAGATTTTTTTATCTCGATGGATTTAATCCATTTCTATTAATCTTGTTCATATATGTTGTTGTTCTCACAACTGAACATTAATAGAAAAATATATGCCACTTCTTTATACATTTTATTATTTATTATTTTATGTATTTTCCCACTGTTATAAAATGCATAAAATAATAAATAGATTCATAATGGAAAACTACTACCCAACTGGTCTTAATCATCTAAAATGACCTAAGGTCATAATACTTGAGTCGTTTCTTGACTCGTGATGCAGCTCTCCCCCATCCAGAATGTGTTCTATTCATCCGGAGTAATGCCTCGACTTGGCGTTGTCTGCGACTTACACCATCCTCATCACGGTGGGGTCCACATCACGTCTGGAGTATCACCTCATCTTTTTTGGGTGCACGTCCTTTCTGTAATCCCCCCTCGTCTTGGTAGGGTCCACAACATACATCATCTTCATTAATATAAAAGTATACTCACGTGTAGGCAAGGGGAACTAGGGGCATAATGTACATAAAATAGAATGGAAATGCAAGACCTTATACAAATTGACTGAAAATAAAGACGATGTGAAGACATAAATTGAATTAATTACAGACATCAGATGCAGTTAAATAATTAATTAAATAGTTAAATGTAGACAAAAAAAGTTTGGTTCTCAAGACTAGTAAGCGGATTCATTATCATGATCTATTCATTATATGACCTGTATAGGTTATTGTTGGTTCTTTACTTTTTCATTGGTGCATTATCATGCTCTTTTCACATGTTTCCTTGAGTCTTTGGTTATGTCCCCACTAAGTATACCTATTATGATCACCCTATGTATATAAACTATTTTCAGGTTTCTAGGAGGAATTTGGGGACTGTGATGTACATTACTAGATGGGTTAGAGTTGTTGTTAAGTTGATTCTGTAGACTTGTCTTTTGGTATTTACTTTAGATACTTTTTTATCAATTCTATTTATTCATGAAGTATGTGATGATTTTTGGTTTACCTTTGTATTTTCTGATGGAGTTTTTTGGTGATTTTTTATCTTATCTCCCAATCCTATTTCATTTATTGAGGATAATTCCTCCCATATTGTGATTTTTTTATATACTCGGCGCTAGTTTCTAACCCGGGGCCTAATAGAGGTGAGTTTTAGAGGTCATTATCTTCATTCTGGAATCCTTGGTTGGAGGGGTCAAAATAAAGTAGAATCAGAGCTCATGGATGATAGATAAGATGGAGTTTGGAGTTAGGGATAATGAGGATTGCATGGGTTGGTATAGAAGTTGTTCCAGTTTACCGTGGTGGGTGACATAACATAGGGAGACTGGATAGGAAATGGGATTTTATCCCACCATGATCCAGTGAAAAGAAATTGAGATCATTGAACTACCAAGTGAGGTGGCCCTATTTTTAAGTAAGATACTCAAGAGAGGTACATGCATCATGATGACTTATGTTCATGATTTAATTGGGTGTTTTGAAAAAATAAAATGAATAAATTAAATAATCTTTAATAAAATTTCAAGATAATGAGCTTAGGATGTTCTCCTTGTTTTTAGGAATGGACCATGTTCATTATCCATGAGTTTCTTGGGAAGTTGAGGTTTATTAGGCTAATTTGGTTGATTGTTAGATGGTTTATCTGATAGAGGAGGATGAGGAATGGAAGTGCGATTTGCATTCCCTTCAGCGGCAGATTCATGGTAAATATGTGGGGGCATCTTTGATCTGGAGATGAAGAACTGAATAGAGGATCTCAAGATCACTTTTAGTCTGATACAATCACAAGATGAGTTTTGGGTGTCTTTAGCAGTTAGTTAGATGTGGATAGATGCACGTTAGTGGTTTAAGCTATTTCTTGGTGACTGTAAGGAGGCAGATGTGTTGTGGCCTGACATTTAGATGGAGTTTAGGGCAGTGTTTCTATCGTTGATAATGAGGGTAGCCAAGAGGTAGGAGCTTCCCTCACTTAAAAAAGGGAGTATTAGAATAAAAGATCTTGGGATTAGGTTCAAGGACCTCCAACACTTTTCTACAGAGGTTTTTACAGATGAAGAGTCTAGAGAATGTCATATGGAGGAGGATCTATGGATAGTAATCAGGTATACAATCACATTGTTTATGATTTTAATATACATAGAGGTGCATAAAAGGATTGGGTTATCAAGTTGATTCTTTATTTGGGAGTTGAGACTCAAAAGGTTGGTATGAAGGGTATTTTGAGGAGCAGGTATTTGGGTAGTGGGCTACAGGTGTTCAGGTAGTCAGGGTTCTGTTTAGTGGGGAATCGGCTACGGTAGTTTATTTCCTAACTACTAGGGAAAGGATTTTTCTGAGCACCTTTCAGGGATTTTCTGTTTGTGTTATATATTGGTGGGAGATATGATAACTACCATGCTTAGTGTCTGACCAATTAGGGAGGCTAGCTTCTAGTGGGTGGTTATTCCCCTCTTCAGTAGCATTAGTTTCCTTTGATACAGTTCTAGTGGAAGGAACCATAGGTTGTTGTTAAATAACTGAGAGTAGGTGAAGTTGGTAGAGGGAAACCTCCTAATGGACCTCATCTATAGGGACCCATGTAATATCATGGTCATGGAAGCTTGCAGTAGAGAGGTAGAGGAGCAGGATGAGAGTAGATTCATGTGTTAGAGGCAACAACACTAGCATACCCAAGATTTGTTTGAGGTACGATCAGTTTATCATATACCCTTGTGTGTGATTTGTTTGATTCAAAGGCCTTTCACTCCATTATTGCTCCTGATTTGGTACATATATTGGGACTTAATGTGGAGAGGCTTCCAGTTACTCTGGTGTTATCTATGCCAGTTGGAGGCCTGGATTCCTTGTTTGAAGTGTGTCGGGAATGTATACTAGTTATGATGAAACACTAGTTAGTGGGAGACTTCTTATTGTCACGAATACATCCATACAATGTTATCCTTGTTATGAATTGGCAGTATTAAATGCATGAAGTCATTGATTGTTTTCAGAGGAGAGTCTCATTCTTCGATGTGGAGGACCAGTGAGTGGTGTTCGTTGGTGAGCAAGGTTATCAGTGGGGTGGCAGAAAATTCAAGACACTTTTTTTTATGGTTGGAAGATCTGTCTATAGAAGCTCAGGTTGGGAGTGTTCCTATGGTTTTAGAGGATTTTATTGATGTTTTCCCAAAGGAGGTTATGGCACTACCTCCTCAATGTGATGTTGAGTTTGAGATAGATTTGAAGTCGAGTTCATCTCCGATTTTGATGGAACCCTATCAGATGGAGCCCACAGAGTTACAAGAGTTGAGGCTACAGTGGATGATCTAATGGAGCAGGGTTTTATTTGACCTGGTGTGTCATCATTGGGTGTTTCAGTGTTGTTCTCCAAGAATACGAATGGTAGTCTGAGGTTTTTTATAGAATATCAGAAGTTGAATATGGAAACAATCAATAAATTTTAACCTCTTTTGAGGATTTATTATCTATTCGACCTATTGAGAGGAGCTAGTTGGTTTTCAGAGATCAATATATATTCTAGATATCACCATTTGAGTGTGAAATATGAGGATATTCAGAATAATGTCTTTATATGAAGGTATGTAAACTTCGATTTTGTGGTTATTTAATTTGGTGTTATGAACACACTAGTCATGTTCAAGGGTATTATGAACTCTATATTCCATGAGTTCCTAGACCGGTTCATCATTGTATTCATTGATGATATCTTAGTTTAATTGAAGTTAGAGGATGACCATTCCGAGCATCTAGTGATTTTTACAGGTTCTTTATCATCACCAGCTCTATGGAAAGTTGTAAAAGTGTATGTTTTGTACACAAGATGCGAATTTAATTAGGAATGTGGTGTCTTAGCAGGGTGTGGTGGTGGACCCATCAAAGGTCAAGATAGTTTTTTCTTGGGAAAAACCCAAGAATGTGGTAGAGGTTTGTTTCTTCCTTGGTATCATAGGCTATTATTGGAGTTTTATGTCCATTTTTTCTTGATTTTCATCCCGTTGACAACATTGAATAGTAAGGAACAAGATTTTTTGCAGATAGAATAGTTTTGGGAAACATTTGGTTACCTAAAGGAGAAGTTGGTTAGTTATCTAATGCTTTAGTTGCCTAAGGATGGTGTGTTGTTTGAGATTTTCTATGACGTGTCTCATCTGAGCATGGGATGCATGTTGATGAAGTGGAGAGAAGTGATCTCTTATGGGTATAGGAATTTATGTACCCATTAGCATAACTCTGCCACCCATGATATGGAGTTTTTAGTAGCTGTTTTCGCACTAAATTTGTAGATACATTACCTCATCAATGAGTGTTTTGTGGTTTTCATGGACCACTAGATCCCAATATATGTTTTCTCTCAACCAGATCTAAATATACACCAATAGAGGTGTATGTAGTTTCTTGAGGATTACGATTTTGTGATCAATTACACCCTAGGGAAGGGTAATGTAGTTACTGATGCATCGAGTCAAAAGTCCCAAGAGGTTGTGTCTCAGGAGTCTGTAGATGTTTGGAAAGGAATAGATGAGATTTTAGCAATGAATCTTGATGTTGGAGGGAGAAATTGGAAAGGTTTTATTTATCAGATGATCATGGAGTCATATTTGATATGGCGGGTGGATAAGTCTCAGTGGTGAGACTTAGAGGCAGAGGTAATTCATGATTGTGTTGTCCATGGTGTCGTTATTAAGGGATGTTCAGAGGATGGTTGAAACTGGGTGTTGTTCCAGGAGAGGATGTTTTTCCCATATGTGATCCATGAGGGGGTTATCCATGAGTTTCATAGATCACCTTTAGTGGTACATTATGGTGTGAAAAACATGTATCATGGCTTAAGGAGACATCTTTGTTGGATGGGGATGAAATGGTCAGTATCAGAGTTTGTGGAAAGATGTCTAGTTTGTTAGTAGGTGAATGTAGATCACCGTGTTCTAGGAGGTATATTGTAGTACTTGGATGATCCTAAGTGGAAATGGGAGGACATATCGATGAATTTCGTCCCAGGGTTACCTTGATCTCAATGATTTTGTGATACGGTTAGGGTGATATTGGGCCAAATGATAAAATTGGATCACTTTATAGCGATCCTTGAGTCAAGTACAATGGATTTTTAGGTGAGTCAATACATGGATAATGTTGATATAATTCATAGGGTATCGAGGACCATTATATATAATCAGGATCCTCATTTTACCTCATGAGTTTGGAGGAGATTATGATATGATTTTGGATTATAGTTGTACCTTAGCACTATTTTTCACCTATAGATAGATGGGAAGACAGAGCCGACCATCCATAAAATGAAGGACATTTTGTGAGCATGCATGTTATACTTTGCTGGATCTTGAGTATGACACACTCCTTTGGTTAATTTTGCACACAATAATAGTTATCACTCTTCTATTAGTATGGCTCCATTTGAGTCATTGTATAGGTGTTCATTCCATTCTCCATTGTGTTGGACAGAGGTTGGAGAGTTGGAAGTTATTGGTCTTGATTTGGTGAAGAGCATGACTGAGAAGATCTAGTTAGTTCATGAGAGGATTGAAGTAGTGAAATACCATCATGGTTCTTATGTTGGTCACAGGAGGAGGCCCATAGAGTTAGAGGTTGAGGACCATGTGTTCTTGAGAGTCTCCCCTTATCATGGTCAATAAATGTTTGGCTGGGGGAGTAAGATTTTTACTAGGTTTGTTGGGCCCTTTGTGGTGTGTGTGTGTGGGGGGGGGGGATGTTGGTGAGGTTTCATACCGGTTGGCATTGACACCATATTTTGAGAGGACCCAAGATATCTTCCACATGTATCAAATTCATCAGTATCTTCTTGATGACTCCCATGTTATTTATTGGGGAGATTTGGATATCAAGGATGATGTAATGTGTGTGGAGTGGCTAGTAGAGATCCCTAACCATCAAGATAAGGCGTTGTGTGGCTGAACCATTCCCTTGGTTTATGTTTTGGGTGTCACGGTGGACCATATGAGTCTACTTGAGAGTGAGAGATGCAGATGTGTTCTTATTACCTAGATATTTTTTGAGTTTTTATTTACTCTATTTTACTTGTGATGTGATTTTTGTATCATTCTATGTTCTGAGATGTTTTATTTTGCTTGAAGTGTGATGTGTAATAAAAAACCCCATTATATGAAAAGGGGAGGACCTGATTCCAAATCAAGTCTCCTTAAATTATATGTGATTAAACCCATGCGATTGAGTCAGTTTCACCCATAGTAGATAGTATCTTGACATGGAGTATGAAATTCCCTGATTTGTATGTTTGGGGAAGTACGGTTTGTTAATTGTGACAGTTGTTGGTTTGGTTTATGTGGAGGTTAGTTTGTTTGTATGAATAATGTAGTGGTTTTGGTTTTTGATCAGATGATGCAGTGTTGTTCCAGATGGGATGTGGATATGGGACTATATAGTGTGTTTCGTGGGTGTTTTGGTTGGTGAGTTTGGCCAGTGGAGGAATTACGGTATGGCAAGATCCTTGAGAGGTATCTTGCTAAGAGGTTTTTCAAAACCCTTTATTTCTAGGTTTGGTTTTGGATTCTTGAGGGTGATAATCATTTGAGAGGTATATAATGTAATAGTTCATGACTTTATGTTATATTACCTTTCCAATTTCGGGTGTTGGAGGTGCTTGGAGGAGGTGTAGAGTAGGCTTGGGGGAGTATTGATGATAAAATCTAGACACAGGGGGAATAAATTTCATGTAAAGTTTACACAACATGAAAGTGGGGTTCACATCTTATATAGGTCCAGTTCACAATGTTTATATTTTATGGGTAAAATAATAAAAAGGTGACATATTTTTTAGTTAAACTGAACCTTGAGGATTACACATGTGAAAGGGGATTACACATCATGTAATTCCCCTGTGCAACATGGTTATAAGGCTTCAAAGCACTCATGTTTTCATAAAAACCTATGACTGATTATCCCTTCTCCCATTCTAGGTGATATAGCAACACCTTCTTCAAGAGTTTGGTATTACTTTGGATGGGGATTGATTCCTAGCTTCCCTTATTCAATCTGTGGTAAGTTATCCCATAATTCTCATTTATTTCCTTATGTTATTCTTCAAATTTCACTACAGTGGTGTGGTTTGGTTTGGGTTATGTGTTTTTTTCGAGTTTTAATGATCATTGGGTACAATGTAGTTTGAACGACACGTTTCTTGTGTGGAGGTTATTCTTGTGAAGTTTCTTATTTTACTTGTGGTGCGTAGTGAGATTGGAAAGATTCATTAAGGTAGGGGATCCTTGTTCTCACTCTTTTACATGCCTTCTTGAATGGCCCGAAGTCCTTATTTTTTATTAATTTTTGACAAACCCCTTTCAAGGGATGAGGGGGAACCCTTACAAGGCCTATAGGATAAGATATTACAAGGCCCATAGGCTTAGGAGATTACATGACTCGAAGGTCTTAGGGAATTCAACCAGACTATCTACAAGGAACTACCCCTCCCCAGCATCTACATCATGATAGTAGCTCTCCACCTTCACATGGCTATCTGGCTAGGCTTCATGTGCAAGCACAAGCTAGTCCCGATGGCATAGCCATACCCTCTCATTCTGAAAATCCATTTGGATCTACTCTGGTGAGTGCACTTGCTCTGAATCCTCTTCTGAGGCTGATCCTTTTTTGTAGAGTCTATCTGGGGAAAATGCATGTGGCCCGAAGGCCTTAAAGGTGGCCCAAAAGCCCTACTGACCTGAAGGCCTAGGTGGCCCGAAAGCCTTAAGGACTCCAATCCCAAACTGATGGCCCAAGGTGAATAGTTCCCCATCTACTATAGTGTCTACTATAGTACCCACACAATGTACAGTTCTGCTACAGTATCTACACAGTGTATAGTTCTGCTACAGTACCTGCACAGTGTACAGTCTGCTATAGTACCACACAATGTACAATACCTGCTATAGTACCTACTATAGTCCCTGCTACAGTACCCCTGGAAATATGCCTCTACCTAGTTTTGAACCTGGGTCTCGTGGATGCACTTAAGGATACCTCACCAACTGGGCTGAGGCTCATGTGCCACTCTTTTACATGCTATGTGTGGGATCTGCATGATTTTTCTTACCTCATGTGGATATTAAGGTTCCATGTAATCATATAATTAATTTTAATGTCTAAAATTGAAGGGTATGTGGAGTTATTGCATCCTTTACCTCTTTGATATATGTTTTTCATATTATTATGCATGCCTGTTACCAATTCTGAAAATAATGACTGTTGGGAGCCCTGTTTTTACTACAGATATAATGTCGTGATGACCATTGTTGTGTTGTTGTGTGATCCCACCTAAATACAAGGCTAAATAATGTATATTTTGATAATTATTGGTTTCCTATGGATATACAGTTTGTGTGATAATATCCATGCTAATATATAGAAATAATTTGATAAATCCCCTGAAAAAATGTGAAGCTGAGATGTGTTTTTGTTGTGGGTTGTGCATGTTTTGATGCTTGCATGATTTGGGTTATTGTGCGGTGATGTCAGTGACTATCTTAGATATACAGTGTGTGGGGTAGTGATGTTGTGGTTGATTCCCATGGATGTGTTAGGGGAAGTTGTGTGTTGTGGGAAGTTGTGCAATGTGGTGCAGAGGTTATGGTGTTGTGGTTGTGGCACAATTATTGTGATATATAGAGGTTATGGTTGTCCGATGGATGAGATATGTGGTTTTCGTGTGGAAATATGGTTTGGTTGACATGAAACAATAACGTTGGTGGATGTGTGGTGCTGTGATGGTGGTTATCTAAGTTGGGATGACTCTTATGTAGTGTGGTTGTGATTGCTTCCCACTTATCCATGGAATAAATTCTAATAAAATGTGATATGAAGATGAATGAATAAGAATGGGTTTGATACTTGGTTGTGATAAATGGATTAAATATAATTTAATGAGTGGTATAATGTGAAATAAAAAGGGTAATGAATAAAAGTGGTAGAACTTGTAAGTTGAAACTGGAAAATGTTGTGTGGATTATGTGGAAATTGTGTGGTGTGTGCCATATAGTGGTGGCAGTAGTTGTGAAAGTTGATGTATTGTATGTGGTGGTAATGTGGTGTGTTCTAGTGCTGTGTATTTTCATCCATTGGTTGGGTATTGTGTGCTATCTATGTATCATGTATGTTTATATTATTTTATATGCGCCACACCCGAGTTGGATATCCTTACCAATACTTAGAGGTTCTGGGTTCTGGGTTCTTTCCCCAACATATAGGATGGTAGTAATATGGATGAATATCTACCCACTTCTACCCTAATCTTCCTTTAGCTATGATATGTGGACCATGTTTCATTAGGAAATATGTGATATGTGGCCTAGGTGTTTTTTGGGTGAGATGTGACTTATGGTCCCAAGTGTCTTTTGGATGAGCTGTGATGTGTGGTACCAGGTGTCTTTGAGATGAGATGTGATATGTTTCTCAGGTGTGTGCGGGAGGGATGTGATGTGTTGTGTGGCCCATGTGTCTATGGGAGAGATGCGATGTGTTGTGTGGACCAGGTGTCTATGAGCAAGATGTGATATGTTGTGTGGGACAAGTGTCTGTGGGTGAGATGTGATGTGTTGTGTGTCCCAAGTGTTCGTGGGTGGGATGTGATGTGATCTAATGTGATATGTGTAGAAGGTATGAGATTATAAGGAATTCGATGTCAGGCCATAGGAGTGTAAAATTAGTGGGGAAGAGGTAGCATGGAACATTGATTTGTTATGATCTCAATTGTATATTATTATATTGGATGCATCTTTTGGTAAGTAATCCATGGTGAGGATGTGTTTAGTTAGATGACCTGTATAGGTTATTTTCAGTTCTACAATTTGTTCAATGGAACATTAGCATCCTATTTTCACATGGGCACTTGAGGTCCTGGTTATGTCCCTACTGAGTATACCTGTTATGATTACCCTATATATATAAATATTTTTTTTATTTTTCCTGAAGGAATTTGGGGACCAAGATAGACATTACTAGCTAGGTTGGAGCTGTTGTTGAGTTTTTTTTTCATATAATTGTCTTTTGGTATCTACTTCAGGACTTTTATATACATCATTTTTATTTATTCAGGCATTTTGGGATGGGTTTTTACCTTTGTACTATCTGTTAGAGTTATTTTGTGATTTTTTATCCTGTCTCTTGATCCTATTTCATTTATTGAGGGTAGTGCCTCCCAAACTATGAGATTTTTATACACTCATGCTAGTCGCCACCCCAGGTCCTACTGGAGGTGGGGATTATAGGTCATTATATCTCTCCCTTCATTGTAGTATCATAGGTGGGAGGGGGTCATGGATGTAAGAACCCGGTTCTTATTCTTGAGGTACAAGTTTCTTATTTTCCTTTTCCTTTAGTGTTTTTGATAAAATAAGGAAAATGGGGGAAAATCCCAATTTTTTTGGGTACATGCCATGTAATTTTCCACACGTCATGTATTTTTTCCATGTGGGATGAGTATACAAGGCATGTAGGACTGCTGACGATGAAGGGTGTAAAAACTGACTACACACCATGTACTTAGTATTTGCACGCCATGTAATCAGTCGACAGGTGAACAGTAAGGTAGTGGAAGTAGCCGCCAGCTGAGTGACAGTACATGCCGTGTATTCAGAAATACATGCCATGTACTCATGTCGACAGATGAACAGTGCGGCGGTGAAAAGTAGCCTCTAGAGGAACAGTTAAATGAGGAAAAGTACATGCCGTGTAATTGAGAGTACACACTGTGTAGTTTGTTTGTTTTTTTCTTAAAATGTGAAGTAGCCTCCTCTGTTAATAGAGGAAGCTTACAACGTTGGAAGAACATGGGATGATGGCTGGAGCTTGGAGGATCTCCTGATCGTTAACCGGAACTCGGTTTCCTTCGCTGACAGTCTCTATTGAACCGCACGGGTGAGTTCTTCGCTCTTCCTTAACCTTTCCTTCCAATTATTTCCTGAGGGAAAGTTATTTATGTTTGAACGGGGAATCTTATATCCCAGATATACACCATTCTCAGGTGTTTCAGGAGGCGCCGTTCACGTATATTGATCAGAGGAGATCAAGATAGGCGGTCTGGTGTTTAAATTCCAACTGTTGAGTGTTTTTGTGTACCATTGTGCTACATGACCATGATTGAGGTGTCGTATAGCTAAGTCCTTGATTAATTAATTACCTATAATTGCGTAGGTAGTTTAATGAATATGTACAACTATTGTTTGGGATCATTGCTTGGATCCAGGGCCACCCTGTGGGTGCGTTCTCTTATTTAACTGTTTGAATAGGTTGCTCGAGGGTATACCGTGATTATTAGCATGCTTTAAATTGACTTCAGAATAATTTTATATAAATTGCTTGATTATGTGTTGGGTTCGTCCCAGTTACTTTCTTAGCCTGAGGACAATGTTTCGTTTATCCTATGGGAAACTCTTCTCATGCATGTGGGCAGTAGTTTCTATGTCTGTGGGCAACACCTCGTACACCTGCGGGCAATATTCATAATGCCTGTGGGAAATCACCTATGGGTTTCGATTCTGATTACCTGAGGGTAAGGATTTTCATGTCTGCAGACAATGTTTACTTTGTGTATTCACTATGGTGATTTTCTTTGGTTATACCTGCCAAGATAAAGCACAGGCTTGGCATTGTTAAACGAATATTAAAATGTAAATGAAACTGGCAGTGATAGTTACTTTTGAGTATTTCCTAGTTTACTGCATTTTATTATTGCACGCTGCTGTTTCACATTTTCACTGACAGTTGGGCATGAGCCTTTGGTGGTTGCCTACTGAGATTTATTTCTCACACCCTGTTTGGGTCATTTCTTGGGCCTAAATAGAATATATTGTTGTAGGTGTAGATAAGTGAAAGAGTCCCTATACAGGTACTTTATTGTTGCATGGGAGTAGGAGAGCATGGGACTAAGCTTAGGTTTGTGATGCTGCTGAGTTCCTGATGCACTGCTTTATTTTTCTTTGCTGTATTTGTTCCTTGCATTGTACTGTTTCAGATTGTAGTGTATCCTATTTTGGATACTTTCTTAGACTTAGGGACATATTGTATCATTATATATGATTGTTGGTCTTTCTTTATTTTCATACCGTGTACATTTCAGCATTAGTATTGTTTACCGATTCCGCATTTTGTATGTTGATATATATTTCCGCTGTTCTACACTATGAAAAATGGGGGAATTGTTTCCCCACTATCAGACCTAGGCCCTTGCTGCTATTCGGCAGCCTCTGGCATTTGGGGAATTGCACTTGAGGTCATGTGACCAATAGGGTTCGGGGCACCTGTTGTGTGGTACCCAGATCCGGGACGTTACAAAGTGGTATTAGAGGATTTCTTTTCTCTTGAATTACTATTTGGCACCTATAGCCAGGTATAGGATGGAATAGGTACTTGGTAATAAGCTGTGCCCAGGAGTATCTAACCCGTGTATAGGGAAAATCCAATTTACCTCGTGTTGCAATTCTTCTGATTTTGCAATTTTAAAGTTGATTTGATTTTCACCGTTGGGTGACACACTTGAGGTGTGTTGTTTATATTTTTTTTATACTGGGTTCTATTTAGTTGCAACCCGATGATATGAGGGTATTTCATCTCATGCTTCATTTAGGCGCATGTTAGAATCACATGCCATGCATAGTTTCCATGCCATATAGGTGCATTAGAAATTGCATGTTGTTGTGATATATGTCTTGATAAAATACCTGCTATTTGATAGGGTATTTTTATGTAAGTTTTTGTAGGATGAACACCAAAATTTTATTCTTGAGGAGTATGGGCCCTCATTGACCAGAATTTGGTGGATCATTGACTGTTTACCTTGTTTATAACATGTATAAGATGCCAAAATTTGATTCACAGGGAGTATGGGCCCTCACGGATCGGAATTTGGCACTTAGGTGTTGGTTTCAATGTTTTATAGGCTCTAGATTAGTTTCTAAGGCTTACTATCTGGAAAAAACCAGAATACATATCGCGTAGTTTTGACTACACGCCATGTACTCTTCTGTTCGGGAAGAAACACAAAATTTTTAAGTACACGCCGTGTACCGTATGTACATGTCGTGTAGTTTCTACCTGTGTCATAGGTTGTGTGGGTAGAAAGATGGGATAGTGGAACTTCAAGGGCACACACCGTGTACTGATTGTACATGCCGTGTTGTGTTGATCCTGTGTCCTCCATGTGACTAACAACACAGGCAGAGAAAAATCCGAGCTTATACACACCGTGTGCATAACGAACACGCTGTGTAGTTTGACCTGGGGATCCGGCCATGTAGCTAACAACACGGGTCAGTGTTACCTCTTCTTGGACACACCGTGTACCTGTGGGACACACTGTGTAGTCTTGATCGGTGAGAGACAGTTTGGACTTGGCCGTGTGGCTGGGAAGACAGAGTGGTGTACATGCCATGTGCGGGTGTAACATGCCGTGTAGTGTCAGCTGAGTAGCCGACCGTGTCACTAACAACACGGGCAGTTAAAAATTAAGTCGTACACACCGTGTCTATTTGGAACACACCATGTAGTCTGATATGTGTACCCGACCGTGTAACGGACAACACGGGTCGGTGAAGCTCATCCAGTACATGCCGTGTAGATCTTATACAAGTCATGTAGACTTGTTCAAAAGAGAGCCATGTGGCTAAGTCATGTAGAAGGACCCGGGAAGGGGAAGAAAATTCAAGTACACACCATGTGTGTGGAAAAAATGCCGTGTGTTTGGGGTGTTACACGACTAGTGCTGGAAAAGTACACACCCATGTGAAAGACATGAAGGAACACATCGTGTAGTTATTATACACGCCGTGTTGTCTTGTTTGTAAAACTTGAATGTTTTCTTTCTTCTGTTCCCTTCTTACACTCATTTTTTAGTCCTTGATAATCTTAATCTAAGGCGTGTGTTTGAATTTGTAGAGTCATGCCGTTGAGACGACCTAGAGTTGTTCTACAGGAGAGAGGCAACAAGTATACTCCATAGATAGTATACCATGGGCTACCGATGGATCCTCCAGTAGATCCATATGCGGTGCCAACCGTTATATTGGGCACAGAGGCTGATGCACAATTCAGCGAAGGCTTTATGCAGTTTATGAAGACCTCCCAGTGAGCACCGTCGGCTACCACATCTATGGCAGAGTTGACACGTATATTCCAGTAGTAGCATCTGCCTATGTTTATAGGGGATGGCGGACCATAGGCTATGGAGTCTTGGATGGCTTCTATGCAGACTATTTTCAAGCATCTGGAGACTCCTCCAGGGCGGAGGGTCAATCTCGCTACATACATACTGTGTGATTCATCCAAGAGATGGTGGGATGTTACCACCCAAACTGAGCATCACATAGACATGATGTGGGAAGATTTTCAGGTGGTATTCTATGACTTTTTATTTTGGAAGACGCTGAGGGTAGATCAAGCTCGAGAGTTCATGAATCTGCAATAGGGCACCATATCAGTGATGGACTATTCTTCCCGCTTCACCAAGCTTCAGTATTTTGCACCTGTTCTGGTGTGTGAAGAGATGTTGAGGGCTAGACACTTTGAGGATGGTCTTCGATATGACATCTGAGAACTTTTGAATGTTTTAAGGTTGCCTACAGTGTATGCTATTGTGAACTAGGCACTGATTACTGAGCAGAACCTGCGGGAAGCTAGTGGTACAGGCCATAGTAGTTCGACACCAATTTTTGGTACTATTTATACCGGTAAGAAGAAGAGGAAGATGGATTTCTCTCATGGTGGAAAAACTAGCCAAAAGATTTCTTCAAGTGGCCAGGTCATGTGCTACCAGTGTGGTAGAGAGGGGCACAAGAGACCTTAGTGTCCACGTGACCCAGTGGAGTGTCGAGCTTGTGGCAGGATGGGTCATCTCCAGCGTTTTTGCAGGGTGTTTCCACCAGTGGATAATGAGAGGGGTTATGTGCATACTCTATGTGTAGGGGCAGGGCCAACAGCTTCTTACCAGTCAGGAAATTGGGATACATCAGGATGTTCAGGCCGAGGTGGTGGTCGTGGCCGTGTTAGCCATACACCAGGATCTCAAAGACAGCAGGCTGGGTCAGCTCAGGGTAGCCAGGCTGTGTCATAGGGTCGCGACACTGGGCAGGCATATGCAGTGCAACAAACCCAACATGAGAATAATCCCGGACCTTCCACTGTTAGACGTACTATTCTAGTAGCTTTTATTTTATCTTCAGTACTTTTTTATATGGTTTCTGCACATATCTTTATATCTGTGCCTTTTATGGAGAGGATTTGGCTCTGTGTTTCTTCTTCTTATAATGTTATTATACTAAACACTCTGTTGGGAACTATAAAGGATGGTATGCGTTAGTGCAGGGAGTTCCCCCTAGAGGTTTGTGGGTGTCACTTTCTATGGGACCTCTATGTCTTAGAGATGACAGGCTATGACGTCATTCTTGAGATGGACTGGTTGGTACCCTTTCGAGCCTTTGTAGATTTCTATCGTCGCAGGGTGAGTTTTACATCACCAGAGACCGGAGAGTTTCTATACAAGGGCGAATGGGATGTCCAAGAGAGCTGAGATGGACCTGAGTATCGTGGGTGAGGTGGAGTGATAGCCCAGATTGCAAGTTTATATCTGGATGACCAGGGAACATGTTAGAAGGATTTTCCCATAGTATTTAATCATTTCAAGGATGTATTCCTAGACAATTTTTCAGGTCTTCCTCTAGAGCGAGAGGTAGATTTCTCTATTGAGCTTGTGCTAGGAGAAACATCGGTGTCCATTCCTCCTTATAGGATGGCTACACCAGAGTTGTAGGAGCTCAAGAGGTAGTTGGAGGAGTTGTAGGCAAAGGGTTTCATCTAACCTGGTACTTCTCCTTGGGGTTTTTCTGTCCTATTTTCGAAGAAGGCAAATGATACCCTTAGACTTTGTGTGGATTATCGGAAGCTAAACTAGTTGACAGTCAAGAACCGATATCCCTTTCCAAGGATTGATGATATTTTTGATCAACTTCGAGGAGCACGAGTGTTCTCAAAGATTGAATTGAGATCCGGGTATAATCAGTTACGCGTTAGACCAACGGACATACCACTCACAAATTTTTTAAGAAACTATGGTCTATATGAGTACTTGGTTATGCCGTTTGGACTCACAAACACACCAGTAGTTTTTATGGATCTGATGAATTGTGTGTTCCACCCTTATCTGGATTCTTTTTGGTAGTATTCATGGACGATATCTTGGTGTACTCTCACACTCAACATGACCATGCTACCCATCTCGAGATCGTACTGAGTACACTGAGAGAGCATCAGCTATATGCTAAGCTCTCAAAGTGCCACTTTTGGATGGAACAGATACACTTCCTGGGTCATATCATCTCAGAGGCAGGAGTTGCAGTAGACCTAGAGAAAGTGAGAGCAGTAGTTTCCTGGGAGAATCCTAAGAACGTGTTTGATATATAGAGTTTCTTGGGGATGTCTGGTTACTACAGGTGCTTTATACAAGACTTCTCCTGCTTAGCAGCGCTGTTGACGGGTTCGACTAAGAAGGGTGTGAAGTTTGTTTGGTCATAAGCTTGTGAGACAAACTTTCAAGAGTTGAAGGGAAGGTTGACATCAACACTAGTCCTGATACTACTAGAACAAGGGAAGAGCTATACAGTTTACTATGATGCATCAGTTATTGGGATGGGAGCAATGTTGATGCAGCGAGATTGAGTAGTTGCGTATGGGTCTCGACAGTTGAGGCCACATGAGAGGAATTACCCAATGCATGATCTTGAGTTGGCTGCAGTTGTTCATGCGTTATGCTATTGGAGACATTATCTCTTGGGAGAACATTTTGTGGTGTTTACAGACCAAAAAAGTCTGAAATATATCTTTACCCAGTGTGACTTGAATTTGAGATAGTTAAGGTGGGTTGAATACCTTCATTCCTTCAACTTTGATCTTGCTTATAAACCTGATAAGGGTAATGCAGTTGCTGATGCACTGAGTAGGAGGACTCAGATATAGGCAGTACAAGAGGCCAGCTGTGAGTGGAAGATCATGGATTTGTTCTCTGAGATGCATTTGGAGGTGCACAATAGTCAGGGGTGAGCCTATATTTCTTCCTTAGTTGTGAATTCTACCCTCCTAGATAGAGTGAGGATGAGACCACTATCAGATTTAGAAGGGCTAGTTCTATCGGAGTCGGTGGCAAGTAAGGACCCTCCTCCTGGTTGGACGATAAACGATGACGAGGTACTATGTTTCCATGGATGAATATGGGTTCCAAAGGATATACGTGAGTAATCGATGTGGGAGTTTCATGATTCAGCTTGGACAGTGCATCCCAGAGTTACCAAAATGTACCGTGACTTGAGACATCAGTATTGGTGGCTAGGTACGAAATAGGAAGTATCTGGTTTTGTTACGAGATATTCTACCTGTCAGTAGGTGAAGGCGGAGCATTAGAGTCTATCCAGACTGTTACCATAGTTACTCATTCCGGAGTGGAAATGGGATGATGTCACGATGGGCTTCGTGACCAGATTTTCGAGGTCACCTCGAGGCAATGATGCCGTGTGGATTTTTGTAGACAGACTTACGAAGGTAGCTCACTTTTTTCCGATCAAGGAGACCTTCGGTGTTGACGAGATCGGAAAGTTGTATATTTTAGAGGTAGTACGCCTTCATGGGGTCCCTCGTTCTATCGTTTCCGATAGGGACACCCGTTTTACATATTGTTTCTGGCAGAGTTTTCAGAGGGCACTGGGTACACAGGTCCTTCTGAGCACAGCTTACCACCCTCAGACCAATGGCTAGTCAGAGCGTATAATACAGGTGCTTGAGGACATGCTGCATGCATGCATAATGAACTTTGGGGAATCTTGAGAGAAGAACATACCCCAGTTTTATTTTTCCTACAATAAAAGTTTTCAGGAAACTATTGAGATGGCACCCTATGAGGATTTATATGGTAGGCCATGCCGATCACCCTTGTACTGGTTGGAGGCAGGTGAGATAGCTTTAATGGGACCACGTCTCGTGCAGGAGACTTCATAGCAGGTTTAGTTGATTTAGAAGCAGATGGATACTGCACAGTCTCATCGGAAATCTTATGTTGATCGCCGCATACGACCCTTGGAGTTCATGGTCGGGGATTAGGTTTTCTTTCGTGTTTCACTGAGGTTGGGACACAGGTGGATCAGGAGATAGGGTAAACTTTCACCGAGGTATGTGGGGATGTTTGAGATTCTGGAGAGAGTCGAGACCATTGCCTATCAGTTGCAGTTACCATAGAGGTATCGGGCCATGCACGACCTCTTCCATGTATCTCAGCTGCACCGTTATCACTCAGACCCATCTCATGTTTTTTCAGCCCGAGGAGTTTGAGCTTCAAGTCGGTGCATCATTTGAGGAGTATCTGATTTGTATTATTTACAGGAGCACAGAGGTTCTCTGAGGCCGGTCAGTTCCTCTCATACGGGTGCTATGACAGCATGGCCAAGTACAGGATGAAACCTGGGAGCAGGAGACCGACGTACATACTCAATGGATAGAGTTGTTCTCAGCTTTATCTTCACCACCCTTGGGAGGGAAATTCAGGGATGAATTACTTTAAGGGGGGAAGTTTGTAAGAACCCGGTTCTTATTCTTGAGGTACAGGTTTCTTCTTTTCCTTCTCCTTTAGTGTTTTTGATAAAATAAGGAAAATGGGGAAAAATCCCAAATTTTGTGGGTACATGCCATGTACTTTTCCACACTCTATTTACTTTGGCCGTGTGGGATGAGTACATAAGGCATGTAGGACTGTCGGCGATGAAGGGTGTAAAAACTAATTACATGCCGTGTACTTAGTATTTACACGCCGTGTAATCAGTCGGCAGGTGAACAGTAAGGCAGTGGAAGTAGCCACCAGATGAGCGGTAGTACATGCTGTGTATTCAGAAATACACATCATGTACTCATGTCTACAGATGAACAATGTGGTGGTGAAAAGTAGCTTCCAGAGGAACAGTTAAATGAGGAAAATTACACACCGTGTACTTGAGAGTACATGCCGTGTAGTTTGTTTTTTTCGCTTAAAATGGGCAGTAGCCTCCTCTGTTGACATAAGAAGCTTACAACGTTAGAAGAACATGAGAGAGATGGCTGGAGCTTGGAAGAGCTCCCGATCATCAACCAGAACTCGGTTTCCTTCATTGATGGTCTCTATTGAACCGTGCGGGTGATTTCTTTGCTCTTCCTTAACCTTTCCTTCCAATTCTTTCCCAAGGGAAATTTATTTATATTTTAACGGGGAATATTATATCTCATATCTATGCCATTCTTGGGTTTTTTGGGAGGCATCGTTCACGTATATTGATCAGATGAGATCAAGGTAGGTGGTCTAGTGTTTAAATTCCAACTATTGAGTGTTTTTGTGTACCATTGTGCTACACGCCCATGATTATGGTGTCGTATGGTTGAGGCCTTAATTAATTAATTACCTAGAATTGTGTAGGTAGCTTAATGAATATGAACAACTACCGTTTGAGATCATTGTTTGGATCCAGGGCCACCCCGTGGGTGTGTTCCCTTGTTTATCCATTTGTCCAGGTTTCTCGAGGGTATATCATGATTATTATCATTATTTAAATTACCTTGAGAGGAATTATATATAAATTGCTTGCTTATGTGTTGGGCTCAGCCCTGTTACTTACTTAGCCTGAGGGAAATGTTTCGTTTAGCCTATGGGAAACTATTCTCATGCCTGTGGGTAGTAGTTTCTGTGCCTATGGGTGACACCTCATACGCCTGTGAGCAATATTCATTATTCCTGTGGGCAATCACCTGTGGGTTTCGATTCTGATTACCTGAGGGTAAGGATTTTCATGTCTGCAGACAACGTTTACTTTGTGTATTCACTATGGTGATTTTATTTGGTTATACATTCCAAGATAAAGAATAGGCTTGGAATTGTTAAATGAATATTAAAATGGCAATGAAACTGGTAGTGATAGTTACTTTTGAGTACTGCCTAGTTTACTGCATTTTATTACTGAACACTGCTATTTCACATTTTCATTGACAGTTGGGCACGAGCCTAGGCTTGCGATGCTGCTAAGTTCCCGCTGCGCTGCTTTATTTTGCTTTGCTGTATTTGTTCCTTGTATTGTATTGTTTCAGATTGCAGTGTATCCTATTTTGGATGATTTCTTAGACTTAGGGACATATTGCATCATTATATATGACTGTTGTTCTTTTCTTTATTTTTGTTCTGTGTACATTTCAGCATTGGTATTGTTTACTGCTTCTTCATTTTGTATGTTTATATCTATTTCCGCTATGCTACAATTTAAAAAATGAGAGCATAGTTTCCCCAATATCATACCTAGGCTCTCACTGCTAGTCGGCAGCCTCTGGCATTTGGGGAAATGCGTTTGAGGTCATGTGACCAACCGGGGTCAGGGCACCTGTTGTGTGGCACCCGGATCCGAGACGTTACAATGGCACTTCTCATCCTTGAGAATCCTCTGTGGTCATCCATCCACATCAACTAACATATGTCGGTAAAAAAATATAACCAATAACCACATTTATATTTTGAAATCATGAAAATCAACAAAATCAAAATGAAATACTCAAGGCACTCAATCAGCCAAAACTTGATCCAATGCCCATCGATAAAACTAAACACCAAGATGGCGACATCCTGATTCCATCCAACTGAATCACCAATTATACCATTTCCCAAACACCATTTTGAGTTATAGTGTTCTTCACTAAAATATTCATCTTTACATAACCATTTTTTGATTCTTAGAACCTCTTACATCATAAAAAACCAATGGAACTTTAAACCCATGCTCCAAAAATGAACAAGACACAGTTCCCAACCTACCATTCCCAAACACCCATTAGGATGCCAATCAACATTGAAACCCGTCCTTGTCCTCAAAAAACAAATAAAAAGGATTCATACCCATTATCCATGCATGATAAGAGAACCAAATGGGTTCTTGTTCCTATAAGATCCCAGTCTCATCTTCCAAATCACAATGATCTTCTCCAAGATAACATGCCGGTTGTGGTTTGCAACTCACCACATCCGTTCCATACATTATCCCTAGTCAGACTATCCTAACTAACTCATCTCAAAAACTCTCAACTCCCATTTCTAGTGCATCACCATATTATGTGGTCATGAAACGTCTATGATTAGAGTCATTCCAAAACCACTCACACACCCACTGAAGTCCATACCCAACTCCTAGTGAGTTCTATAGTCAAAAATACCACTGTTCCAAAACCTTCATTGTTCCTTACCATGGCACTAATGTAGCTCTGAAATAAGCACCTCAGATTAATTTTAGATCCACTATGAGCCCAAATACAAGGATTTGTTTGATCATACACATCATATGATTTATATTAACACCCCTTACATAATTCAAGCATGCACCTTGTTGGTTCCTCACTAGAACCCTAGTGAAACCTCGACTGATTCATGACTAACTCCACATTTCCTCAACCCCTCTAGCATAAGGGGTGTACTCCTGTGACTAACATGTAACTACCCATAATAAGAGCATCATTACCACCACATTAATTCAAGAAACTCCAACCACAATAGACCGCACTCCATTCACAATTGAACCCCAAAAGTTGACAGCATCATCTCTCTCTCTCCCACCCGAGCGTTATAAGAAAAGTCAATTATCAACAATTCTTGAATTTTGAGAATGGAAACCATGGTATTTTTCAACATCTAGTCCATCCATAAGACCTTGACCACATATGAACAATTGTGAACTTCTCACCATATAGTCCCCCTTACACCACTCTATGAGTGCAAACTCCAAGGAGGCCCTTAACCAAACTAGAATTTATATTTTGATAGCTTGGAATATAGTTGACGCTCTCTCATAGTACTTAGGATGATGTTAATATGTTGTTAATGATTGTATAAGAACTAGGATCACACTAAGATATTGTCAAAGAATACCACCACAACCTTATCTATTTATGATGTCACCTCTAGCTATAGGTGTTGAATATACACTAAAAAAGTAAATATAATATATTATATTATATATGAATGTATATTTAATAATACATGTATTTTATATGAAAATAAATGTATGTATATGATTTATTTATTTATTTATTTCTCCCAAATCATTTTATTATCAATTACAATCAATTATAAACTGATTAAATGGCCCAAATGTCTATTGAAGATGATTCAATAAATTAATGTCAATTGGAGTAAATGTATATGGATACATAAATATACATGACATGTTTCATTTAATGAAACATGTTATGGATGGATATATATTGGGATGTAATCACTATTTTTGAGATTAATTGATTGTGAAAAATCCGATCAATCCTCTCTTCCTCTCATATTGTTGTTCATTATCTCAGATGAAGGTGCTAACATCCCTTCAAAATTTGGGTATCCTGGTAATATGATCACAGATCCAATGGCCAGTGTTCCCCCCTCACAGGAATAGTGCTTTTGTTCATTACTTCATGGTCTTCATCAAGAAATATCCTTCACCGAGGAAGATGAAGATTACCGCCATTGGCATTTTATAGGTACTCTATTTTTTAGATTTATTTATGCATTGATTCTTAAAGATAGATCTTCCCACACTTGGATTTTTTTCCACTACTTATGATCATATGATGATCATACAAAATACATTAGTAGTATAAAAGAGTAGGATTATTTTACAAATCAACACATTCAATAATTTATGAAAAATACTTTTTAGTAGTAAAATCATATTTTTCAAGCCTGGAAATTAATATGAAAAGTTCATATTAGTTACTATTATTTTTTAAAATAAATAAATCATTTATTTTAATCAAGGGAATTAAAATTTTAATTCAATTATATTATTTATAAATTGATAATAAATAATGAAAAGTGTATTTTTAAATATTTATATAAATTTATAAAAGTGCTTTATAATTTAATTAACTATAAAATGTTTTTGGTTAATTGATAACTAAATTTTCAATACCTTTAGAAAAATTAAATGGAATGGTTTATAATATATAAATAAATGGTTTATTTAGAAAAAATTAATGGAAATTTATAAAGTGACTATAAATTATAACATATATGATATTTATATTATATAAAAAAAATTAAATAATTGATATTGAATTATAATTTTTTTAAAAATCTTGAAATATCATGTAAATTCCATTTAATGTAAATGTGAAGGGGTTCATATTTAAATGAATACAAAATGTTTATATTATTGATAATTTATAAGGTGTTTATAATTATCATTAATTTACAAATAGTTCATAATATTTTCATGTTTTAGAAAATTAATAAATTGTTTTTTATTAAATTTCCTTAATATTCATGTTTTGTTCGTAATTAATTAATTTGAAATTGTTCAAATTAAAGGGGCCTTATTTTGGATATTATTTAAGCCACATAAAAAAGTGTTTTGATAATTTATATGATCAAGGTTTAAATAATAATTAATTATATGATATTTAGATTATGTAAAAGGTTTACATAATAGAAATTTAATTATAAATAGTTTATAATTCATGTAATATCATATATTTAAAAAGGAAATATCATATTATGATAAATATGAAAGATATCATATTGTAAAACGTATAAAGAGTTTATATTCAAAATTATGGACTATCCATAATGTTAAATCTGAAATTATAAATGGGTTTATAAATAGATTTTATTTATGAAACTTTTAATAAATGTTTATCCCATGTTTAGATATTTAAATAATTAATTAATTTAAATGTTATTACCTATTTTATTCATGGTTATAAATATATTATATTATGAATGATTGTATGAAAAATTTTATATGATAAATTTCATCTAGGATGTAGTCTTTTATATCATGCTAAGATTGATATCATGAAATTTAGATTTCATATACCTTGAACTTAGTTTGTAATTGGACTTATAAGCTTGAGAATAGTTTTTCAGAATAGTTTGTTCATATTAGTTGTTCAAGTTTTTCATTAATTGAATTATATATTGAGTAAATTCTACTCAGGTATAGGGAATTTGGGTTGGACCACCCACTTTTCAAGAGTCTTTCCTTGGCTAGGAAAGTTAATGGGGTTGGCTATTTGTTTCTCTAGGCTTACTCATGTGGAGTTTTTTTAATATCACATAACTTTATTACTTTACATGAATCATTCATGTCACTTATGAATATGATTCATTTGGATATTTATGAGTATAGTTAACTTATATTTCTTGGTTATTAACACATAAATGCGGGTTGTGTAAATAATTAAAAGTTAATGTGTTGTGAACATATTAATTTTGTAGTTGGAATAGGGATTCCAAAACTAAACTATTAGAAGCATGAATACAAAAAAAGGGAATAAAATTTGAGATGATAATAGTTACATATGATTCAATAGTTATGAATTTAATATGAATATGATTTATATTAAATTGGTGAGACTTTAGAACAAAACCCCACAAATACACTGTGTGATATTCCTTTCAAAGAAGCACTTTTCGAGACTATGATCATTCAACTGGGTAGGTTCTGCGTTTGCAGGATGCCCCTAGATTATATTTCATAAAGAAATAAAGTAACGGGTGGCACTATATCATACTTGGGTAGGTTCAATATTTATAGGGTTCCCCTGTATTGTCCCTTTTTAATATATTTTGATATTTTCTTTGGGATACACTTAACCAGTAAACCCTTGGGAAGGATACTAAAGGAATATATTTGAGTAAATATATATGATGGATTTGGATAAATGGTTATATAATCAACTATCCAAGATTCACAAATATTATTATTGGGATTATTATCTAACTAAATAACTAATTGTTGAAAGGAACATCCAAGCAGACTCATTGCTTAGAAAAATATGGATCTTAACTCACTAAATGGATATGATTTACGAGGAAATAATTTTTAGTGGGATCACTTTTATTAAAATCACAAAATGAAAATATATAAGACATGATATTCATTTAATAAAAATATATGTTGTAGATAAATGTATCATCAACATCAAACTAAAATTTATATTAATCCTTGAAATGAGGATCTTAAAGTAAGAAAATCCTAAGATTGGTTACTTAAGAAAAGTTCTTGAGCAAGAGAAATATTCTACGTGATAGAACAATTATTTCCTATGTAACCAAGTGTTTAAGTTGTTCAATAAGAAAATCAAGATACCTATAGAAGTATAGAATTATTTATTTAGTTTTGAAAGGCATCATATTGCTAAAATACCAAAGGAATATTATTCTCATATACTAAATATGATTGGGTATGTCAAATGATATTCAATATGATTAAATACATTAATGATTTTTTTAGAATAAAGGATTTTTTAAATATTTATAGGTTATAAAAATCAATTATATTATTCTGAAAGAAATTTGATATCAAATATATGTTTCATAAAGTGTTGTAAATACACTAAAGGTTGGAAAGATGAAAATAATTAATGATTGAATTTTATTTTCATGTAATGGAGAAAAGGACTTACTACATTGATAACTTGGATGATTAAATATTATATAAACTCATCATAATATGTGTACAATATCTCATTTATCTCTTGAGAATATCTTGTGAATAACAATAGTTTAAATGAACTGAGATGAGTGTTTTTACACATGGTTTATGATTCATTTAATTCTATAACATTATTTAAAGGGGATACTAAAATGGATTGTTCTATTTAGTTAATTTATCCTATTGTAATTTATGGAAATTTTCTGAAGATATGATTGAATTTAATGAAAAAATTTACCTGATATTCTCAAAGTGTTGAGAAAGGATGAACGTGGCATATGATATGTGGATTTTGGTATTATAAAGATAGTACAAGTGGGTAAAAGTTCAAACCAGAAAAAGAAAAGTCACTTGAAAAGTTAAAAAACTTTTCTTGAAGAATAAAACCAAGGTCATTGAGGGCTGATAAAAAAAGAATAGTAATAATTCAATATGATTGGATTATATACTATATACCTGATGGAGTTTGTGAAACTTCATGGAATTCCCACATCAGGTAGGGATGTTATAGAAATTAATTCTTCAATTTTTGAAGGGTATGTGATACTGAATGCATATTTTACAAAGAGTTGTAAATATAAAAGAGTTTAAAATCAAAGGATGAATTGATCAATATTGAAGTTTATATTCATGAGATGAAGTAAATAGTTACTACATCGAGAAATTGAATGTGAAGTAATTTATCAATATTTGATAAATATAATTAAAATATGAGAATCATTATCTCACTTATCTTATATAATAATAGAGTATGTTTGATAATAAATAGTTTTTATGAAATGATTAAATGTACACACATGGTTTATGATTCATTGTATTTCTATAACATGTTTTGAGAATGATATTTTGATAAAAAAATTTATCCACGATACAAATGTTTATCCAGATATTTTTTAAAATATAAAGGGGTGTATTCTCACCACCCATCAATGAGACATTTTAATAAAATCTTGTTTTTAAAGGGAAATGATCCAAACACATAGAATACCATTTGTGATATGTAAATAATAGTTTATTTGTTAGATATTCCTATTAATAGGAAATAAATGTTATTTACTAAAAAAATAGTTTGTGCTGAGTCTTTGAAAGATATTTTGATGTGAATATAATGTCTAGTAGACTATTGGGAGTACGTTTTGACTTAGATAATTTCAAAGTTATCAAATAAAAAATTGTGTTGATATGAGTTTGATTTTTTTGCTTAATATCCTAAAGAGTTAGGGTATGTGATAGTAAAGAAAAATGTAAATAGTTACATTTAGTTACTATGAGAAAGTGAATATTACTGTCAACTAAAGGATTATACCAGTATTATATTATAGTAATTCTTAAATTAATGTATTAAAATATTTAGATATATGATGATAAATAAATAGAAAGAGTTATATTTTGATATTGTGAGAAATTGAATTGCACTTAATATCCTAAAAGAAGTTTTAAGATATAACAATAATGAAAAATGTAAATAGTTACATTAGTTATTATGAGAAAGTGAAATTCACTTGATATCCTAAAATATTTTAGGATATAATGGTAGATTAAAATGTAAAGAGTTACATTTTGTTTCCATAACAAATGAAAGACACTATTTCCTAAAGAATTGTACCAATCAAAATGAAAATTTATTACACTTTATATCCTAAAAGAGTTTAGGGAATATCCATAAAGAAAAATTTAAAGAGTTACATTAGTTAGAATAATTTTTTTATCAATATATTATAAAAGAGTTTAAGGTATGGTGGTAATGAAAAAGAACATGAGCCTCAACCCAGTTGGTGAGGTATCCTTAAGTGCATCCACAAGACCCAGGTTCAAAACCAAGTAGAGGCATATTTCTGGGTACTGTAGCAGTACTATAGTAGGCACTATAGAAGTACTGTAGAAGACTGTACAATGTATGGGTATTGTAGCAGAACTGTACACTATACATGTACTATAACAGACTGTATGCTGTGTGAGTACTGTAGCAGGAACTGTAGCAGTTACTGTAGTAGCTACTGTTCGGTACTGTAGTAGCTGGAACTATTTAATTTGGGCCACCGGTTTGGGCTTGTAGTCCTTAAGGCTTTCGGGCCACCCAGGCCTTCAGGTCAGTAGGGATTTTAGGCCACCTTTAAGGCCTTTGGGCTACCTCAAGGCCTTCGGGCCACATGCAGTTGCCCCAGACACACTACAAAAAAGGAGCAGCCCTAGAAGAGGATTCAGAGCAGGTGCACTCACCAGAGTAGATCCAAATGGATTTGTTAGAATGAGAGGGTATGGCTATGACATCAGGACCAGCCTGTGCTTGTATGAGAAGCCTAGTTAGATGACCATGCAAAGGTGGAGAGCTACTATCATGATGTAGATGATGGGGAGGGGCAGTTCCTTGTAGATAGTCTGGTTGAATTCCTTAAGACCTTCGAGTCATGTAATCTTCTAAGCCTACGGGCCATGTAATCTCTGAGCCTACGGGCCTTGTAAGGGTTCCCCTCATCCCTTGAAACGGGGGTTATCAAAAAATCAATAAAAATGAAGGCCTTCAGGCCATTCAGGCAGTAATGAAAAATGTAAATAGTTACATTAGTTACCATGAAAAAGTTGACATCACTTTATCCTAAAAAAATTTAGGATGTTCTAGTAATGTGGTTATGTAAACATTTATATTATGTATAAAATATTTCAAGGAAATAGTTTTATGGAAAGGGTTTTAAGGATGATGATGATGTACTTAGAAAGAGTACTAAGTAGAAAAAAGGAAGACATTATAACATTTGATGTTATGAAGTTATGAATTTTGAAGATAAGTTCATAGAGTTAAACTAAAGGAATATTATTCCTATGTCTCACAATTATTCAAACTATATTTATTCATAAATGTCACTCACTAAGTGATTAGTAGGAGTATTTTATCAGATGGTCACATAGTGATGTGATGGAGATTGCATATAGATGTACTGTCCAAAAAAATAATCCATTACTGCAGCAGTCGCATGATGGTCATGTAATATATTTATAAGAGATTGGTTATAATGGTTTTAAATATATCATGTATTTATAATAGGGTAAATCTCAATTTATCATTCATTCACATGTGTTGAAACTTTACTTTACATGAATGGTCGAATGATAATTATCCCCTCAAAGTACAAACATTGAGTTGTCCCTAACTAATGATCATTATGGAGTATAATGGTTTGTGATGATATGTAAAGGTTAGCTTTAATAGATTATTTTATACATTGAAAAGGGTTGTATGTGAGATATTTAAGAATATATTCTTGAGGTAATAAGTGGAGACTTATTACTTGGACTGATCAACTAAAGTATATATCATGTAATTTCATATAGTCATAGGTATACTTCGGGGTGTATGATTATCATCAATACTTCTTACCTGAGGTTGTAAAGATACATGGAATGATAATATTCATACTTTTATACCCTAATTATACAAATAAACATATAAAATTATCTAATATTAGGGTGGTTGGGTATGTTACTGATTATTTCATCGGTTGGAGTGAAACCAAGATGAGATTTTCCACTTGTATGATAAGACAAGACATTTAGACCATGATTGAATTAGATATAGAAAATGCATGGACATGCTTAGTTTTTTCACAAATGATGTGCTCAATTACTTGGATAAGTGACATGTGGTGTTTTATCATATAAATGAATTACATGTGAGGTATTCATCCACTTAGTCTTCATTTTCAAAGAATCAAGAAAATTATGAGAGGACTATAGAAAATTGACATGTTACATGTCTAGTGGTTTATCAATTTCATAAAAATAGGGATTATATAAGATGAATATAATGGATATGATAAATCATGTGGTGGAAATGTTTATATAGATATATAAGTATGTTTGATGGAGATCAGACCAGACCCCTTAATAGATTAAGTAGCACTGATGTTTTCTAGATACCACTCTTTGATTACATCTATGAAATAGAGATTTCATAGTTGTTGTCGATGCTACTAAGGCATGTATGGTCAAACAGTTAGGTCCTTGGATAAGGATGATTTTTTTTACAAAGTGTTAGTTTAAAATGAAGATAATTTAAAGAAAAACTATATCCAAAAGAATTTTAATGGATTCAAAAAGAGTTGAGAAGTTATGAATAAAGTACTTATGGGATTTTAGTGAAAGTGGTAGATTATTGAAAATGAAATATATATATAATAAGACATTATATATGATTGTATATTTAATAATACAGAAATTTGATGTGATAATAAATATATGTATATGAAATATATATATATATTTATTTCTCCCAAGTGGTTTTATTATCAATTAAAATCCATTATGAATAGATTTAATGGATTGAATATCCATTTAATAGGATTCAATGAATAAATATCAATAGGAATAAATTTATATGGATAAATAAATTTGTATATTGTGTTTCATTTAACACAACATGTCATGGATAACTATATAAAAATATGTGATCCCTTCTGTTGAGATGATTTGATTGTGAGAAATCCAATCAATTATCTTTTCTTCTGATAATGTTGTTCATATTATGAGTCAAAGCTGCTAAAAACCATTTATCATTCAAGTATCCTTGAGATACAATGACATATCCATTGGCTGGTGTCCCCCCCTTTGAGGCAGAACACTTTTTTTTTCACTACTTCTTGATCTCCATAAAGAATTCTCCTTCATCGAGGAAGAATAAGATTTATACTGTTAGTATTTTCCAAGAACATTATTTTATAGATTTATTTATGTGTTGATTCTAAAAGATAGATATAACTATGTTTGGGTTGTTTTCCACTTCATATGATCGTAATATTTTCATATAAAACCCATCGGTAGGGAAATGTCAAATCCAAAAAACCACCCTGGGTCTCCCCGCCTGCAAGTGTCTCATCAACTTACGGTCACCACAATTCAAGAGAGACACACTAACCAAAACTAACTACTACCTCATGGATCTCTGCCATGAAGCCATGTAATAACATTCTATATCATACTACTTCCACCACACTCCTTGAGTTCTTCCACCACAAACTGAATAATTCTCAATGAAAATGAAAACGACCCACCACACTAATCCAAAACAAAATTATATTACTCATATCCAGTGTGAATCAACTTGATTTTACTCAAAACAACAAGAAAATTTTCCTGATCCACTAGTTCATATATCCCAAATAACATCACGTACCTCTAGTGTGTGCTTACTATCTTGACCTCACTAGAAATCCCAAGGTCACATTCTTTCTTATGACCATTCACTAAACTAGAATCAAAATCATATGAGTTGTATATCATCAGAACCAGTCCTTAATTCCCACTCAAGAAACTTACCCTACCTACTGGCATGCCAACCTCATCAGGTTTGAGGCTTCTTCCACATTTTAATCCAAAAACCCAATATTTCACACAAGTCAGGTCCAACCACATGATCACCCATCAACTTGGGATTCATTATTAGACCAGAATCACCAATACATGCTCTATACACCCTTGTATCATCCATCCAAGGTCAACACTAATCATCACATTGAACAATGTTAGGACAATAGGGTCAGAAATCTAAACAATCATTCCCCTAGAAACTAGCGTTAAATTCAACCACTAGAACTCAAGGAGTTTACCTTAGAGAGAAAAAAATACATTACCATGACTTTCATCAAAACTTGATAGAACCTATTATGCATTGATTCCACCTTTGAATCATTCCCCCATGCTTCACATTCCAAGGAACCTGCAACATTAGTCTAACCTCACTCATGGTTTCCCTCATTTTCCCATAGTCATCAACTTTTGGCCACAACCCAAATCATATTCCCAAAACCACCGGCTCTCCCACAGAGTTGTACACATCAAACCTCACACACGTTACTTCTCACGGTCATCACTCCTTCCCCCATTACAAAACACATGGTTCCTAACAAACCAAAATGAATAATTTACTCTCAGTTCCACACCCATAGAAACACACCCAATATGGATGAAACTACAACCCAAAACACCCATTTCAAGGTTCAACATACGAACCATATGATCAAAACCCATGAGGGTTAAAACATCCACATTATTAGAAGACACCTCATAACCTCAAGTTAAAATCCTAACCAAAGGAATAATAAGTATCATCCCAATATCCATCACACTGAAATACATCATGGTCTTACAACCCATGACCAAGGCCTCAAAACTAGGGCACTCTCAGATCCCAAACTACCTATACAAAGGGTCCAACAGAACTCAAAGGATACTCATTTTTAGTGTCCCTAAAGCTTCTATCACTAATTTTTTTCTTTAATTTAATTTATCATTTTAAACCCAAGGATTCACATTTCAAAACCTTCCATTTACCCAATATTTTAAAATTATCATCTTTATTCAATTTCAAAATTCATGGTTTTGGATAGTAGAATTTATCTCTTAAGTTATAATGGGAAAACACCATATATGTTTATCACTAACACTTTAATTAACCAGAACCATAAAATTATAAGCTATTTATACCTTCCCATTACCTATAGGTCTTTTTAGGATTTGGTCAAGTAGAGTGCCACCATACACCTATATATAACCATATAAATGGATGAATACAATTTAAATACCATCCACTCCAAATACTTTACAACCATAGGTAGATGTGAAAGTCTATCATACATAAACCACATACAGAAAAAATAATACCACCATAAGTAAATCCCAAAAAACTATCAATTAAAGATGATATACGAATGTCACACAAATCCTATGTTCCTAGCATGATGAAAGAGCACAAACCCTCTATTTCCATACTAGGACAAGAGATAAAAACCTCATAAATCACTAACATCACAACCATGTGTACCACTAAAGGTGTAAAATCAATCAACGGTAAAAGTGTAAAGAAAAAACATCATCTTCCACCCTTGGAAAATTGGTTTCCCCCCGTAAGTGGGGCTTCAAGCACCCAAGCATGAGATCATTACCAATATATGACAAGATCCCACACTACTAGAAAAGGGGGCATTGAAGCCCCCTAGACTCGGGCGACCGCCATTGGCGGTCGCTATAGCTAACCAATAGCGACCGCCAATGGCGGTCGCTAACCTACATAAAAAAAACGGGGGGCTTCTGCGCCCCCCCCCCCCCCACGCCCCCTCGACCCCGATCCCCCCGATCGCCGCCCTAACCCCCTCCCTCCCTCGCCGCCCTCCCTCGCCGCCCTCCCCTCCCCCGCCGCCCGGCCTCCCCCGTCGCCCGGCCTCCCCCGCCGCCCGGACTCCCCCGCCGCCCGCCCTCCCCCGCCGCCCGCCCTCCCCCGCCGCCCGCCCTCCCCCGCCGCCTGCCCTCCGGCCGCCGCCCTCCGCCCTCGGGCCTCCAGCCGCTGCCCCGGACGGCACCCGCACCCCGGAAAGCCCCCGCCGCGCACTCCAGACCGCCCCCCGCACCCCGGACGCCTCCCCGCACCCCGGACATCCCCCCCCCCCCCCCCCGCACTCCGGACCGCCCCCCGCACCCCGGACGCCACCCCGCACCCCGGACAGCCCCCCCCCCCCCCCCCGCGCACTCCGGACCGCCCCCCGCACCCCGGACGCCTCCCCGCACCCCGGACAGCCCCCCCGCACCCCGGACAGGCCCCCCGCACCCCGGACACCCCACCCCGCACCCCCGACAGCCCCCCTGCACCCCCGACAGCCCCCCCTCCCCCGCACCCCGGACACCCCCGCACCCCGAACACCCCTGCCCGCACCCCTGACAGGCCCCCGACACCCCGGACACCCCTCCCCGCACCTCGGACAGCCCCCCCCCCCCCCCTCGCTGCCCGTCCCCGTCCCCTCACCGCCTCCTCTCCTCCAGCTCCCCGCCACCGCCGCCGCCCGTCCCCTCCCTTGCCGTACCGCCTTTGGCTCCGGCTCCCCTTCGCTGTCTCCTCTCCCTCGCAGCACCGCCTTCGGCTCCCCTCCCTTTCAGGTTTGTAGCTCAATCAGGTAACATGAGCTTTCAGTTACATTGTTATTTTATCAATGGTTCATAAACAAATGGTTAATATTTATTTTGAATATAGTTGATTTGAAAAATGTAAATGTAATAAGTATTGTGTAAATGTTTGTTATACAGATATTATTATGGATAAGAGTTGGATTGATCTTCCAAATCGAACGTCTAGAGAATATTTCAATGGCATTATGCAGTTTATTGACTTCACGAGAGGATTTGAAAGTGACTATATTAGTTTTCCATGTAGAAAATTACTAACAGATATCAATTCACACGAGATACTGTGAGGGAGCACCTTTTCTTTAATGGATTTCTAAAAAATTATAAGAGTTGGACTCGTCATGGAGAAGAATATGTTCGTTGTCAAAATACAGATGCAGCTCAGATGGATGTTGATGCAAGGATGACTGATCCAATGCATGAAATGCTTACTGAAATGGTACTTGGGTTTGATCCTGAAGGCATTGACACCCAGAATCTTGAGACCGGTGAGATAAATCTTCGCTCTGGTTCAGATCGTGATTCAAGGAGGTTTTATGAAGTACTTGATGATGCGAAAATAGAATTATATCCTGGATGTACTTCTTACAATAAACTGTCGTTTATCATGGAGTTGTTGTATTTTAAGACTTTGAATAATTGGTCAGACACATCATTCGACATGCTTTTGGTTTTATTGAAAAAAGTTCTTCCTATCGACGCTAAGATTCCTGAGTCGTATTACTATGCTCGTAAGTTGACAGAGAACTTAGGTTTTACATATGAGACTATAGATGCATGTGCAAACAACTGTATGTTGTTTAGAAATGAAACTGCTCATTTGGATATTTGTACGGTTTGTGGCGCTTCCAGGTGGAAAGAGAACAGGGGAAATAAGACTCATCAAAGTCAGATTGCGATACAGGGGAAACCGATTGCCGTAAAGCAAATGCGTTACTTTCCCCTTAAACCGAGGTTGAAAAGATTTTTTATGTCATCTAAAGTTTCTAATTTAATGAGATGGCATGCAGAAAGAGTTCATGAAAGTGACATGTTAACCCACCTGGCAGACTCTCATGCATGGAAGGATTTTGATAAGAGACATCCCGACTTTGCTAAAGATGTTCGTAATGTCCGATTGGGATTGGCAGCAGATGGTTTCAATCCATTCAAGTCTATGGTTGGTGCAACTCATAGCACATGGCCCGTGGTGTTGGTTCCATATAATCTTCCTCAGTGGATTTGTATGAAGCAACAATTTATATTACTTTCCACTCTTATTGATGGACCTAAAAGTCTGGGGGATAAGATTGATGTTTACCTTCAGCCATTGATTGATGAGTTGAATGAATTTTGGGGCGATGGTGTGATGACTTATGACTGCGAAACGAATGAAATGTTCAAACTGCATGCTGCTTTATTGTAGACAATCAATGGCTTCCCATCTTATGCAAATTTATCAGGCTGGAGTACGAAAGGGGAATTTTCTTGCCCTTGTTGCAATAAAAGTAAAAAATCTGTATGGCTTAAACATTCCAAAAAATGGGCATACATGGGTCACAGACGTTTTCTCCCTCCCCAGCACAGGTTCAGAAAGGACAGAGTGACATTTGATGGTTCTATAGAGTTCAGCCCAGCACCAAAGATCATGACAGGAGTCGAAATGTTATCGCAGATTGAGGAAGAAAATATCCGCACGGTATATGAAATTCAGGATTTGGTGGCTCCTCCAGTACGTAATATTCGTGCTGCGGGTAGGCAGCGCAGTCACAATTGGAAAAAGAAAAGTATTTTTTATAGTCTTCTGTATTGGAAAACTAACATGTTGAGGCATAATTTGGATGTCATGCACATTGAAAAAAATGTTTGTGATAACATATTGTGGACCATTTTAGGTGTCAGTGGAAAGTCAAAGGACCATGTTAATGCACGCCGTGATTTGGAAGAAATGGGTTTAAGGAAATAGTTGCATTTACAGTTAGCTGAGGGAAACAAGGCATATATGCCTGCTGCATAGTATTCGATGACTACAGAGGAGAAAGAGACATTTCTTTCCATTTTGAAGATGGTCAAGGTGCCTGATGGTTACTCTTCTAATATTTCAAAGTGTGTGAATCTGATGAGCAAGACATTGCAAGGGTTGAAAAGTCATGACAATCACATATTACTTCAGTAGTTGATTCCAATCGTAATTTGTGATTGTTTATCCCCCAATGTTGTTCAGCCCTTGATTGAGATGAGTAATTTTTTTAGACAGATTTGTTTAAGAAATCAACGAATGAGTGATTTAAAAAGTTTGCAGGACCGAATTGTACTTACGCTTTGTCACTTTGAGAAACTTTCCCCCCCCCCTCATTTTTTGATGTAATGGTCAACTTGACAGTGAACCTAACTAATGAAGTAATGGCTGCTGGTCCAGTGTAATTCAGGTGGATGTATCCTATTGAACGGTATTTGAGTACATTGAAAAGATTTGTACGCAACAGAGCTCGTCCAGAGGCATCAATAGCCAATGGTTATTTGATGGATGAGTGTTCTACCTTTTGTGCAGAATATCTTACGGATGTTGAAACAAAATTAGATAAGCCCTCTCGGATTCATGATGGTCCAGTTGGAGAAGGAACCACATTTGATATGGACAACATCGAGTGGATACAAGCACATCGATATATCTTGTTCAATACTCCATCAGTTGCACCATTAATGCAGTAAGTATCTTATCAATGTGCTTGTATAACTTTTACATGTTTTGTTTGCATAAGTTGATCTTTTAAACATCGCGTAATCATTTGCAGGAAAAACATTAATGAGATAAAAGAAGAGATGCATCGTGCGACTGAGTTGCAAATTCAACAATATCATTATGCGGCATTTCATGATTGGTTCAAGGATTATGTATGTATAAATTGATTTTCATTATGATTGAAGTATTAAACTGATTCTTTCTGCATATATCAGTATTGATTTTTATAAATTATGTAGGTTCGTAAGCTGAGGGAGTTAGGGGACCCCACGCTACCTGAAGTATTTATCCAACTGGCTGAGGGTCCATCTATAACGGCTCGTCGTTATAAAGCTATTGATGCTAATGGTTTTTGATTTCGCATTAAAGATGTTGACGAAAAATGAGCAACACAAAACAGTGGCATCGGTTGTCCCTTTGTCGATTCTGGTTATTACTATGGTCAATTGATAGACATCATTGAATTTGTATACACACACGGTTTGAAGTACATATTGTTAAAGTGTAATTGGGTTGATCCAGTGCGTGGATGTAAAGTCGATCAATATCAGTTTTCATTGGTGAATTTTAACTATATGTTATACAGAAATAATGAACGAGTTGAGAATGAACCTTTCATTTTGACATCACAAGCGGAACAAGTATTCTTCGTTACTTTGCCTTCGGATCCAAGTTGGCAAGTTGTTGTCAAAATGTCTCGGCGAGGAGTGTTTTTATTTGAAGAAGATGAACCCGAGACTGTTCCGTTTGTTTACCAACAACTTGATCAACATACCGTAGTTCAACATGAAGAAGATATTTATTGGGTCAGAGCGGCTGTTGAAGGAGAAACGGTCGATTTGCATGCTTAATGAAAGGTATAATTGTTTTCCCGCTATTCAGTAGAATGTCCTAGGATATCATAAATTATCTAATCATTTTATAAATCCTTATAAGTTTTAATCCTCACTTTTGTAAGTTAATTCAGTCATAAATATTTAGGTTGATTAACTTTCTGATTTTTTAAAATTCATTCACAACTAATTATTCAATCCATTTTTTGTTTGATTAACAGTTGTACAAGTTTGATTTATTAAGAACAATCCAATTTATCTTTTAAACACTTTGGACTCATTACTGATATTTTCTATGACTGCAGACATGTTAGGGGAAGAGGCAGAAGATCCACATCATCCATCTGAGGCATCTACGTCTCAGGGTCGAGGTATGTTTGAATGTCATTGTCTATATTTTTTATGTAATTGACATATATATATATATATATATATATATATATAACATTTGTCAATTTATATATAAAATTGTTTTCAACAGGATCAGACTCGGCTGCTTCTTCCTCTCACAGGAGAGGCCCTGGTCGTGGCATATTATCATGGAATTCCGACACGACGATAGATGTTTCATTTGATGAAGTATTTCATCCCGTGGGACCGAATGCCCCGGCATTTATTCGTCAGCTGGGTCATATCATACGTGACCCACATCGATTTCCATTGACCACGCGTGATTGGGCTTCTATCCCTCAGGACACATTAGATCGTCTATGGAGGGAGGTTCAGGTAAGAAAATAATTTTACTTTATTTTCTATTTATAAAGAATACTAATATGTTTGATTATTTTCTTTATAGAAAAATTTGAAAGTATGCCCTGAAGAGTTTCGGACCGTGTGTATGAGCAAATGCTGTAAGATGTGGAAAGATTATAAAGGCAAAGTGAAGAGGGACCACTGGGTACCAAATGTGGGTGCCCTTGACATTTTGGAAAAAGTCTCGAGAGGTGTCCTCCCGGCTCAGTGGCGTGACTTGGTTGCATATTGGTCTACTGAGGGTGTTGCGGTTTGTATATTAATTATTTTTCTGTATATATATTTTCAAGAATATGTGATTTGTTTGAAATTTGAATGAATTGAATGTAGGAGGTGTCAACACGCCATTCGGAGAATCGAGCGTTGCAGGGACCAGCTCACAGGCTCGGGACTCGTCACGTGTCTCAGATCCGACATGAGGTATATATTATTCATTTTTTAATTTATTAATTAATATGGTTTTGTGTTTATATTCTTTTAATATACAGTTGCGAGGGCAAGGTGCAGCAACTGATAAAATGTCGGTGTGGATAAGGACTCGTGATCGCAATGATCCAGAGGTTGCAGCATTGATAGTAAGTGTCTGTACTTACCAATAATTACATAAATCTATATATTAACATATATATATTTATATATATTTAAATATTTCACAGGCTCAATTTGAAGCTGAGTTAGAGAATCTGCCAGAGGACCAGCGACAGCTTCCCATGCGACGGGATGAGATCTTTCATCGCATTATTGGTCGGGACGGGCATGGCTATAGTTTGACCTATGGAGCAGGGATTCCTCATTCTGTAGTGTCACGCGCTGCGGTTGTCGGTCCTGCTGTTTCTCATATGACACAGCAGATGTCAGATTTTGAGGCATGGCTGCGCGCTTCCGAGGAGACAAATGCGCAATTGACAGCTGAGGTTAGAGCACTGCGGGAATATGTGCGTCGAGCTGATGGTACAGGGAATCATACGACGCAGGTATATACTGTATTTATTTATTTAATTTAAATTATTTTTGTTATTAAAATATTTATAATGTTTATTTGTTGTAGGCACCAGGCCCACCGGAAGGAGGTAGCAGTGATGACAACGCGTGACGCACCATATATTCACGAGATATGTTTTTTGTTTTTACTGGTAGGGTTGACATTGATGTACTGTATTTATTCATTTAAGTAATGCATTATTACCATCCATGGTGGTCTTTTAAATATTTTATACACATATTGAGTTTTTGATCAGATAATCTTGAATGATTCTACATTTGAAAAAGTCGAACTAATTCCAACAGCCCCCCCCCCCCCCCCCGCACCCCCGTACAGCCCCCCGCACCCCCGTACAGCCCCCCGCACCCCCGTACAGCCCCCCGCACCCCCGTACATCCCCCCGCACCCCCCTCACCCCCGTACAGCCCCCCGCACCCCCGTACAGCCCCCCGCACCCCCGTACAGCCCCCCCGCACCCCCGTACAGCCCCCCGCACCCCCGTACAGCCCCCCCGCACCCCCGTACAGCCCCCCCCCCCCCCCGCACCCCCGTACAGCCCCCCGCACCCCCGTACAGCCCCCCCCCCCCCGCACCCCCGTACAGCCCCCCACACCCCCGTACAGCCCCCCCGCACCCCCGTACAGCCCCCCACACCCCCGTACAGCCCCCCCGCACCCCCGCACCCCCGTACAGCCCCCCGCACCCCCGTACAGCCCCCCGCACCCCCATACAGCCCCCCCGCACCCCCGTACAGCCCCCCGCACCCCCGTACACCCCCCCGCACCCCCGTACAGCCCCCCCGCACCCCCGTACAGCCCCCCGCACCCCCGTACAACCCCCCCGCACCCCCGTACAGCCCCCCCGCACCCCCGTACACCCCCCCCCCCCCCCCCCCCCCGCACCCCCGTACAGCCCCCCCCACCCCCGTACAGCCCCCCGCACCCCCGCACCCCCGTACAGCCCCCGCACCCCCGTACATACCCCCGCACCCCCGTACAGCCCCCCCCCCCCCCCCCCCGCACCCCCATACAGCACCCCGCACCCCCGTACAGCCCCCCCCCCCCCCCCCGCACCCCCGTACAGCCCCCCTCACCCCCGTACAGCCCCCCGCACCTCCGTACAGCCCCCCGCACTCCCGTACAACCCCCCCGAACCCCCGTACAGCCCCCCGCACCCCTGTACAGCCCCCCCCCCCCCCCCCCCGCACCCCCGTACAGCCCCCCCGCACCCCCGTACAGCCCCCCGGCACCCCCGTACAGTCCCCTGCACCCCCGTACAGCCCCCCCGCACCCCCGTACAACCCCCCCGCACGGGAACGATAGAAATATTATTCCTGAGATGCAGGAGGAGGCCGCACGTCCATCGGACGTGCGGTGCGCGCGGCACGTCCGATTGTGTCCTTTTCAGCAGCGCGGCGCGCGCTGAAATGACGCGTTGGGGGGTCAAAACCACCCGAACGACCTCCGAATGCCACGAAACCGTACGACAACATCCGGGGCGTGAATTGTGAAATGGTCGGCTAGACGACACCTCATTCGGAGGTTCCGTTTGACCGCGGCGGCCGGAAACGCGTTTCCGGCGCCATTAAACACCAAAACGACGTGCAGCGGTCCAATTCGGAGCAAACCTGCTCCGAACGACCTGAAACCGCACGGGAACGATAGAAATATTATTCCTGAGATGCAGGAGGAGGCCACACGTCCATCGGACGTGCGGTGCGCACGGCACGTCCAATTGTGTCCTTTTCAGCAGCGCGGCGCGCGCTGAAATGGCGCGTTGGGGGGTCAAAACCACCCGAACGACCTCTGAATGCCACGAAACCGTACGAAAACATCCGGGGCATGAATTGTGAAATGGTCGGCCAGACGGCACCTCATTCGGAGGTGCCGTGTGACCGCGGCGGCCAGAAACGCGTTTCCGGCGCCATTAAACACCAAAACGGCGTGCGACGGTCCCATTCGGAGCAAACATGCTCCGAAGGACCTAAAACCGCACGGGAACGATAGAAATATTATTCCTGAGATGCAGGAGGAGGCCGCACGTCCATCGGACGTGCGGTGCGCGTGGCACGTCTGATTGTGTCCTTTTCAGCAGCGCGGCGCGCGCTGAAATGGCTCGTTGGGGGGTCAAAACCATCCGAACGACCTCCGAATGCCACGAAACCGTACGAAAACATCCGGGGCGTGAATTGTGAAACGGTCGGCCAGACGGCACCTCATTCGGAGGTTCCGTTTGACCGCGGCGGCCGGAAACGCGTTTCCGGCGCCATTAAACACCAAAACGGCGTGCGGCGGTCCAATTCGGAGCAAACGTGCTCCGAACGACCTGAAACCGCACGGGAACGATAGAAATATTATTCTTGAGATGAAGGAGGAGGCCGCACATCCATCGGACGTGCGGTGCGCGCGACACGTCCGATTGTGTCCTTTTCAGCAGCGCGGCGCGCGCTGAAATGGCGCGTTGGGGGGTCAAAACCACCCGAACGACCTCCGAATGCCACGAAACCGTACGACAACATCCGGAGCGTGAATTTTGAAATGTTCGGCCAGACGACACCTCATTCGGAGGTGTCGTTTGACCGCGGCGGCCGGAAACGCGTTTTCGGCGCCATTAAACACCAAAACGGCGTGCGGCGGTCCAATTTGGAGCAAACGTGCTCCGAACGACCTGAAACCGCACGGGAATGATAGAAATAATATTCCTGAGATGCAGGAGGAGGCCGCACGTCCATCGGACGTGCGGTGCGCGCGGCACGTCCGATTGTGTCCTTTTCAGCAGCGCGGCGCGCGCTGAAATGGCGCGTTGGGGGGTCAAAACCACCCGAACGACCTCCGAATGACACGAAACCGTACGACAACATCCGGGGCGTGAATTGTAAAATGGTCGGCCAGACGGAACCTCATTCGGAGGTTCCGTGTGACCGCGGTGGCCAGAAACGCGTTTCCGGCGCCATTAAACACCAAAACGGCGTGCGGTGGTCCCATTCGGAGCAAACGTGCTCCGAACGACCTGAAACCGCACGAGAACGATAGAAATATTATTCCTGAGATGCAGGAGGAGGCCGCACGTCCATCGGACGTGCGGTGCGCGCGGCACTTTCGATTGTGTCCTTTTCAGCAGCGCGACGCGCGCTGAAATGACGCGTTGGGGGGTCAAAACCACCCGAACGACCTCCGAATGCCACGAAACCGTACGACAACATCTGGGGCGTGAATTGTGAAATGGTCGGCCAGACGGCACCTCATTCGGAGGTGCCGTGTGACCGCGGCGGCCGGAAACGCGTTTCCGGCGCCATTAAACACCAAAACGGCGTGCGGCGGTCCCATTCGGAGCAAACGTGCTCCGAAGGACCTGAAACCGCACGGGAATGATAGAAATATTATTCCTGAGATGCAGGAGGAGGTCGCACTGTAACACCCTGAGATTTTATGAAAAATATTCTTTTTAATTTCATTAATGTCTTGTGTTGTACGCTACACCAAAAGGAGCTTTCACAACACGCATACTTGACTTACACGCAATCACGACCTTCCTTGATAGCGTGTGTAGTACGCATTACCGAGTTTCACTAAACAACGATATGCTATTAAAATATTATTAAAAGTAGCCGTTATGAATAATAATAACCACTTTTTTAAATTTTGTAAATTTTATTTTTCAAAATTGACTTCATTTTTGGATTCGGAATATCGAAATTAGCTTAGGGTGAAATTTTGGTAATTTTCGGATAACTTTCATATTTTGATGAATAGTAGAAATTACTAAATTTTAATTAAAAATAACTTTTTCAATCGAAATAATTAATAGTGATAAATTATTAATTTTAGTGGTTTTAAAGTATATTTAGAATATATTTTTACAATTTAATACAATAATGGTCATTGGATGTAATTTCACATTTAATCCACTTATAAACAAGTTTCAATCTTTTGATAGTTATTATCTCTTAAAAACACGCTATTTGTTTTAACGACGGGAATTAATTTTTAAATTAGTTAATGCAACTGATATGTTTTGAATTTGGTAAAATAGACATCATTTTTGAGTTCATAATATCAAATATAGCTTAGGCCTAATTTTTGGTATTTTTCTGAAAACTTTCAATTTTTGATGAATAGTGAAACCACTAAGTGGTAGGTTAAAAACTGAATTTTGCATAAAACATAATTTTACCGCTTCTGTGAATGGAATTTCGAAAATCCGACAGACACAGTTAATATCAAGGACTAAAATGTGGTTCAATGAGATGAAAATAATTTTTGGTGAATAGTAACTTTTTACTTTTTTTACCACGGTTAATAGTAAATAGGGTATCTAAGGGTAAATATGATATTACTATTACCCTAACACATGTTATAATTCTATTGGATAAGTGTAATTCGACCACAAACAACCTTATGAATATAATATGACCATTTAGGTCCACTTGGATTAGATTATGACATTTAATATTATTTTATTTAATGAATAGTTAAAATAGTTAAAATCAAAGTTTAATAACAAAAACATTTTTAATATGGGGTTATAAATAAGATAAATTCGACTATAAATATTCATTAGAAAGCTAAAAAGATTTCCTACATAATGATATTTTATTTATAATTTTTATACTTTAAATAAATTAATTTATTTATGACACAACGATGATGTAGTAATTACCCTTTTAAGGAAATGTTAACATAATTGATGTTATAAATGCTCAAATAAATGTAATTTGAGACTTTTTATGAATTACACTAATTTTCTAGGTTACTATAATATATTAGTGTTGATTTAATCAACTTGGTTTGAACATATAATTCTGTTATGACTTTCACAAAAATCATATATCAAAGAGTGTCAAAATTGACACAAAATAGTTTTTAAATCAAATATTATATTATTAATTGTAATTTTATTCCTAAAAATCTAAGGTTCGGCCAAATGACTTAGATAAGGATATATATATTAATAATAAACAATTTGGGGTTCGTTTGGCATGTTATAGTAAGTGTATTAACCATATAGTGAAAGAAAACAAAAAGACATGGTAAAAGTTAAATTATTTAACTTAGAGTTAAATCTAATTGATAAGGTTAAAATAATACCCTAAACTTGTCTAAATCCTATTGGTTGATAGGATTTCGACCCATCCCCACTTTAGCTTCGAAATAAGACCCTTTGGAACCATTATAAACTGATTTTGACTTTAATATAAAATAATATTTTGAGATATTCCTAAAGTGCCCCTCTCCTCCATTATAAAAGGACACCTCCTCCCCTACCTCCTCACACCAATTTGAGCACTCAAGCTCGGCCAACCCCTCCCAAAATCCCTTCTCCACTTCCCTAGAATAATCCTACAGGTCCTGGTCTTTTTCAAAGACCAATCTTAGTTCCCTAAGTGGAGGACTCAAGGAGGCGTTTCAAAGAAGAGGTAATATCCATTACCGATCTTTTTCAATTTCTTTCTTCTTCAAATTCTTCTTATTCTTTAGTTGTTTCATGATAAAGTAATAACATCAGTATTTATTATATACTGATATGTTATTATAAATATGAAACAACTCTAATTAACCTTCTATCCATCCTACGGAAAAAGGAAATCACCGCGCGTGCGTACGTACGGAATACCGTCTCCACGCCGTGGTGTAATCTATTTTCCGCCACCACCTTAATTGGATGGGTATAAAGGTGTAATGAGTAACTATATATGATTATTATAAATTTATATTGATACTGAAATAGTATACATACACTTCAACACAATTCCACGACCATGGGAACGATATCATCGCTCGTGCGTACGTACGGACTACCGTCTCCACGACGCGATGAGATTCATTCTCAATGATTAACCATTCATGAATGATTATAAAGTATATATAATAAGTACTAATGAAATATGTGACATAATAATTATACTGGAATTATTTATATTTATATGTATGTCATCTACTTAATTCCATTCAATTCAATAAGGAAACGAAAACAACGTTCATGCGTACGTACGGACTACCGTCTCCATGAACGGTGTATTTCATTCCATTTACTGATTTATTAAGTATGTATATTCTGAATATATATATATAAATCATGTTTTATATTCTGGAATTAAGTAATCATGATCTAAGTAATCATATGAATAATTACAACTTAAAAACACGAACGACAAATGAGACGATTTTACCCAAAACGCTACTTTAACATGAATTTACAAAAGAACGGGTAATATTAAGTCATAAGTGGACCATATATGATATAATAACAATGAATATGATTCTGGAATAAGTCAATAACATGATTTAAATCATTATACAGGAGGTTGGAACACTTACAAAGCAAGTCAGACCTAAGGTAAGGGAAATATCACAATCTCACTTTTATCCGAGATTGTTTATTCGTAAGTAATTACTGGGGTGTATTTTATCATCCAAATCCATGTTCCCTCAATATGTAATATTATTTCCATCCTTCTACAATAGTTTATATCCAATTTTATCCTTCAGTGAGTTTTTAGTAAAAGATATGAAAGGAATCTTTTTTCGTTTTTCGTACGAGGTACTTTTTGACTTTTCCGACAAAAGTACGAAGAATGTTTTTTTTACTTATACGGCATGAATGGATTTTTAAAACATTATTTCCAAGAAGCTTCCTTTAAAATTTTTCAAGTTTATTTTTAATCAACTTCTTTTAGTTTAAAATTGTATGACATGTTAAGAAAGGAAAAATGATTTTTAAGTAGAAAGGATATTTTCCTCAAGAATGAAGTTCAAGTGTTTTATCAAAATTATTTTCCATCTAAGATAATAAATAGTTCTGTTTTTATCCCTGTTATTACATTGATTTGATTATGTTGTGATGGAATTATTTTTATGAATTCCTTTATCTTATATGAATTGTTTTATGATGTCATGATGTTTAAGATTCCCATTTGTATTACATGGGTTATGCAATGATGTATGGTTTATGATTTTGTGGCACACATAAGAATGGTATCATTATGAGATGGGTGGGACCTATATCTCCCTCCAATTAATTGGGTAAAAATTTTATATCTCATGAGATAGACAGGGCTGGAACGGTAGGTTATACCGGTTCAGTGAAACAGGACTGAAACGAGGGTGACTCGGTTCAGAAAGGGACTTTGTCCACTAAGATAGTCTTGGCAATGAGTCTTGACTAACAAGAAATGATTCTCTATGATTATGTGTGTATGCCACAAAGTTTCATGTTTTATGTTATGATTATTGTGATTACATTTCACTTCCATGATTTATCCCATGTTATGAAATTATGATCTCTTTTGCAGGTTAAGATTTCCAAAAGTTATGTGCTTGTGTATACGATGAGATTTATATTTCTTTTGTTTACCCTTAATGAGCATTTGAGATCACCCTTTTATGTTTCCTTTTCCCCAGGATATAAAGAAAGGTTTTAGGTAAAAAAAAGGGAAGATCTTTATGGGAGATATTGGATACCTTTCACCATGATTAGAAGATTACGTTCCGAGTTTACAAACACACTAAATGATTACGATCCTTGTGTGTGTATTTTTTGTTATGTACTAAGTATTCCGCAAATGTAATGTAATGTCAATGTACGTCAGGCTTCGGGTCTCTACAGTTGGTATCAGAGGGAGGTTTAGTCAACCTTTGGAAACTAGGATGCGAGAACTTTAGTGAGATCCCTAGAGATATTTATAAGGTTTGTCTAGGGATGTCCCTAAGGATAAGTATACGTATAGGATACAGTCCTATAACTATGGTAACGATCATAGAATTTAACCTAAGAAGTTAGATATTGAGGATACTCCCCCTTTATAATGTTGTTTTCCCTAGCATGATTTTTGCCTCTCACACTATTCTTTTTGGGTTTTAGAAAATGGCTGGAAATAAGGTGATTCACGATAATGGAGGATATGTTGGACAATGAAATGATATTTTTCATGAGCAACCAAATGAAATGGGATTTGGAAGTCCAAACATCATTATTATGCCAAATCAGCAATCTCATAATATGATTAATAAAGTAAAATTTGGTAAGTTTCCTGACTCGGCTAATAAGAGAAAGATGGAGTTTCATGATGATCATAGAGGAAAGAAAGTTCAATTTCCCCTATGTAAATCATGTGGGAAGAGGCATCAAGGAGAATGTTTCAAAGGAACTGGAAGATGATTTGGGTGTGGAAAAGAAGGACACAAAGCCAGTAAGTGCAAAGGAAAAGGTTCAGTTAACACCAGGGATGAAGATAATGGTATTGCTACGACATCAACAACGGTTAAATGTTTTAAATGTGGAATGTACAGGCATTATGAAAACCAATGCCCTAAGGGAAAGTCTCATGAAGAGAATCAGTATGGTCGTATGGGTAGTATTTATGTGGATGATGATGAAGAGAATACAAATGATATGTGAGATGAAAGAATTGTTGAAGCTCGGTCAATGGTTTAAGAATGTAGTGGAATGATTACATGTTTATCATGTGTAATGTTGTATAAGAAATCTCATGGTACTATGGAATAAAGAGACATCTAAGGATTGTTACACTGTTGTCTTTCCTTGAGTTTTGAAAGTGTATGATTAATGGTACCACTATCCATGAAAGGTTATTCAGATATTTTTGAAATGTAGATGATATTCTCATAATGAAGGGATAAGGAGAAAATTAAATGTTTGACAGTATTCATGAGCTCATGATTTATATAAGGACTAATGGATATCATGGTTTGAGTATATATAATTTTGAGGATTTTGGTATTTGGAAAGTGTTAACTTTTAACTGCATTCATGTTTTCACTAAGGTTCAATGGGTATTCAAGAGAATACATGATTAAGGACTTTGAATGTTTGGAATGTGACCAACAAAACATATCTTATGATATATGGGGATCAACGATAGTATTAAATCTCTGGTAATCATTTTCACTATGTTATGAGAGTGTACTAAAGTATTATGGATGAGCCTAAAGATTGTAATGGATTATGTTGGACATAAGTTAGGATAAAATGTTTTTCGATATTATTGATGGGATGTTATAGTAATATAGCTTTAGAAAAAGGACAACCTACAGGACGGGCGACAGCCCATTGCGTCGGACAAGGATGTCGGAATCAAACCCACAACCGAAGTGCGACTGGCCTTTATCGCCTACCAGTGGCCTACAGGAAGTCCCTGTTTAGTAGAAACTAGTTTTATTATATTAAGCAGTATGATATAAGAAGTATAAGTCCATTTTAGGAACCATATATGATTAATCTCACTATAGATCGACTTATGTGTATAATTTTTGCTAACCTTTTGTTTGAGACAGATGGAATGACCTGTCATTCTATCACATGATCTACTAACACTTCACGAATAACAAATTCAACTTCATTTATTTAAGAGATGAAGTGGAAATTGTTCAAGGCACGAACAACAGTGAGATTGTACCAAAATAAAGTAAGTATTTATTCTAATTCAAATTCTTTAACTTTAGGGAAACGATCTTGAAAACCAAAAATGTTGTCCTTGTGATCTTATATTTGATGAATCAGATGGTACCTTAGATCGTCACAAATTTATGGCTTTGTGATTGCTGGATTTTCCATAGCCATGTTCTCTACCACTCTCCATCAGAACATGATGGTTGGATTTCTCTTCCATATCCATATTTTCACCTATGTGGAAACCCAGTGATTAGTTTATTTGGGTAACCGTTACGTTTCATACTTTTTTTTTAAAGATTGGTTTTGGTATTCCTTTTTACGATGTGGGTTTCTATTAAAGAAACTTTCAAGTAGTAAACCATTTATAACCCCGACAAATTTCGAGGGCGAAATTCATTTTAAGGGGGGTAGAATGTAACACCCCGAGATTTTATGAAAAATATTCTTTTTAATTTCATTAATGTCTTGTGTTGTACGCTACACCAAAAGGAGCTTTCACAACATGCATACTTGACTTACACGCAATCACGACCTTCCTTGATAGCGTGTGTAATACGCAATACCGAGTTTCACTAAACAACGATATGCTATTAAAATATTATTAAAAGTAGTCGTTATGAATAATAATAACCACTTTTTGAAATTTTTTAAATTTTATTTTTCAAAATTGACTTCATTTTTGGATTCGGAATATCGAAATTAGCTTAGGGTGAAATTTTGGTAATTTTCGAATAACTTTCATATTTTGATGAATAGTAGAAATTACTAAATTTTAATTAAAAATAACTTTTTCAATCGAAATAATTAATAGTGATAAATTATTAATTTTAGTGGTTTTAAAGTATATTTAGAATATATTTTTACAATTTAATACAATAATGGTCATTGGATGTAATTTCACATCTAAACCACTTATAAACAAGTTTCAATCTTTTGATAGTCATTATCTCTTAAAAACACGCTATTTGTTTTAACGACGGGAATTAATTTTTAAATTAGTTAATGCAACTGATATGTTTTGAATTTGGTAAAATAGACATCATTTTTGAGTTCATAATATCAAATATATCTTAGTCCTAATTTTTGGTATTTTTCTGAAAACTTTCAATTTTTGATGAATAGTGAAACCACTAAGTGGTAGGTTAAAAATTGAATTTTGCATAAAACTTAATTTTACCGCTTCTGTGAATGGAATTTCGAAAATCCGACAGACACAGTTAATATAAAGGACTAAAATGTGGTTCAATGAGATGAAAATAATTTTTGGTGAATAGTAACTTTTTACTTTTTTTACCACGGTTAATAGTAAATAAGGTATCTAAGGGTAAATATGATATTACTATTACCCTAACACATGTTCTAATTCTATTGGATAAGTGTAATTCGATCAAAAACAACCTTATTAATATAATATGACCATTTAGGTCCACTTGGATTAGATTATGACATTTAATATTATTTTATTTAATGAATAGTTAAAATAGTTAAAATCAAAGTTTAATAACTAAAACATTTTTAATATGGGGTTATAAATAAGATAAATTCGACTATAAATATTCATTAGAAAGCTAAAAAGATTTCCTACATAATTATATTTTATTTATAATTTTTAGACTTTAAATAAATTAATTTATTTATGACACAACGATGATGTAGTAATTACCCTTTTAAGGAAATGTTAACATAATTGATGTTATAAATGCTCAAATAAATGTAATTTGAGACTTTTTATGAATTCCACTAATTTTATAGGTTACTATGATATATTAGTGTTGATTTAATCAACTTGGTTAGAACATATAATTCTGTTATGACTTTCACAAAAATCATATATCAAATAGTGTCAAAATTGACACAAAATAGTTTTTAAATAAAATAAAATATTATTAATTGTTATTTTATTCCTAAAAATCTAAGGTTCGGCCAAATGACTTATATAAGGATATATATATTAATAATAAACAATTTGGGGTTCGTTTGGCATGTTATAGTAAGTGTATTAACCATATAGTGAAAGAAAACAAAAAGACATGGTAAAAGTTAAATTATTTAACTTAGAGTTAAATCTAATTGATAAGGTTAAAATAATACCCTAAACTTGTCTAAATCCTATTGGTTGATAGGATTTCGACCCATCCCCACTTTAGCTTAGAAATAAGACCCTTTGGAACCATTATAAACCGATTTTGACTTTAATATAAAATAATATTTTGAGATATTCCTAAAGTGCCCCTCTCCTCCATTATAAAAGGACACCTCCTCCCCCTCCTCCTCACACCAATTTGAGCACTCAAGCTCGGCCAAACCCTGCCAAAATCCCTTCTCCACTTCCCTAGAATAATCCTAGAGGTCCTGGTCTTCTTCAAAGACCAATCTTAGTTCCCTAAGTGGAGGATTCAAGGAGGCGTTTCAAAGAAGAGGTAATATCCATTACCGATCTTTTTCAATTTCTTTCTTCTTCAACTTCTTCTTCTTCTTTAGTTGTTTCATGATAAAGTAATAACATCAGTATTTATTATATACTGATATGTTATTATAAATATGAAACAACTCTAATTAACCTTCTATCCATCCTACGGAAAAAGGAAATCACCGCGCGTGCGTACGTACGGAATACTGTCTCCACGCCGTGGTGTAATCTATTTTCCGCCACCACCTTAATTGGATGGGTATAAAGGTGTAATGAGTAACTATATATGATTATTATAAATTGATATTGATACTGAAATAGTATACATACACTTCAACACAATTCCACGACCATGGGAACGATATCATCGCTCGTGCGTACGTACAGACTACCGTCTCCACGACGCGATGAGATTCATTCTCAATGATTAACCATTCATGAATGATTATAAAGTATATATAATAAGTACTAATGAAATATATGACATAATAATTATACTGGAATTATTTATATTTATATGTATGTCATCTACTTAATTCCATTCAATTCAATAAGGAAACGAAAACAGCGTTCATGCGTACGTACGGACTACCGTCTCCATGAACGGTGTATTTCAATCCATTTACTGATTTATTATGTATGTATATTCTGAATATATATATATAAATCATGTTTTATATTCTGGAATTAAGTAATCATGATCTAAGTAATCATATGAATAATTACAAGTTAAAAACACGAACGACAAATGAGAGGATTTTACCCAAAACGCTACTTTAACATGAATTTACAAAAGAACGGGTAATATAAAGTCATAAGTGGACCATATATGATATAATAACAATGAATATGATTCTGGAATAAGTCAATAACATGATTTAAATCATTATACAGGAGGTTGGGACACTTACAAAGCAAGTCAGACCTAAGGTAAGGGAAATATCACAATCTCACTTTTATCCGAGATTGTTTATTCGTAAGTAATTACTGGGGTGTATTTTATCATCCACATCCATGTTCCCTAAATATGTAATATTATTTCCATCCTTCTACAATAGTTTATATCCAATTTTATCCTTCGGTGAGTTTTTATTAAAAGATATGAAAGGAATCTTTTGTCGTTTTTCGTACGAGGTACTTTTTGACTTTTCCGACAAAAGTACGAAGAATGTTTTTTTTACTTATACGGCATGAATGGATTTTTAAAACATTATTTCCAAGAAGCTTCCTTTAAAAGTTTTCAAGTTTATTTTTAATCAACTTCTTTTAGTTTAAAATTGTATGACATGTTAAGAAAGGAAAAATGTTTTTTAAGTAGAAAGGATATTTTCCTCAAGAATGAAGTTCAAGTGTTTTATCAAAATTATTTTCCATCTAAGATAATAAATAGTTCTGTTTTTATCCCTATTATTACATTGATTTGATTATGTTGTGATGGAATTATTTTTATGAATTCCTTTATCTTATATGAATTGTTTTATGATGTCATGATGTTTAAGATTCCCATTTGTATTACATGGGTTATGCAATGATGTATGATTTATGATTTTGTGGCACACATAAGAATGGTATCATTATGAGATGGGTGGGACCTATATCTCCCTCCAATGCATTGGGTAAAAATTTTATATCTCATGAGATAGACAGGGCTGGAACGGTAGGTTATACCGGTTCAGTGAAACAGGACTGAAACGAGGGTGACTCGGTTCAGAAAGGGACTTTGTCCACTAAGATAGTCTTGGCAATGAGTCTTGACTAACAAGAAATGATTCTCTATGATTATGTGTGTATGCCACAAAGTTTCATGTTTTATGTTATGATTATTGTGATTACATTTCACTTCCATGATTTATCCCATGTTATGAAATTATGATCTCTTTTGCAGGTTAAGATTTCCAAAAGTTATGTGCTTGTGTATACGATGAGATTTATATTTCTTTTGTTTACCCTTACTGAGCATTTCAGTTCACCCTTTTAGGTTTTCTTTTCCCCAGGATATAAAGAAAGGTTTTAGGTAAAAAAAGGGAAGATCTTTATGGGAGATATTGGAGACCTTTCACCATGATTAGAAGATTACGTTCTGAGTTTCCAAACACACTAAACGATTACGATCCTTGTGTGTGTATTTTTTGTTATGTACTAAGTATTCCGCAAATGTAATGTAATGTCAATGTACGTCAGGCTTCGGGTCTCTACAGTTGGTATCAGAGGGAGGTTTAGTCAACCTTTGGAAACTAGGATGCGAGAACTTTAGTGAGATCCCTAGAGATATTTATAAGGTTTGTCTAGGGATGTCCCTAAGGATAAGTATACGTATAGGATACAGTCCTATAACTATGGTAATGATCATAGAATTTAACATAAGAATTTAGATATTGAGGATACTCCCTCTTTATAATGTTGTTTTCCCTAGCATGATTTTTGCCTCTCACACTATTCTTTTTGGGTTTTAGAAAATGGATGGAAACAAGGTGATTCACGATAATGGAGGATATGCTGAACAATGGAATGATATTTTTCATGAGCAACCAAATGAAATGGGATTTGGAAGTCCAAACATCATTATTATGCCAAATCAGCAATCTCATAATATGATTAATAAAGTAAAATTTGGTAAGTTTCCTGACTCGGCTAATAAGAGAAAGATGGAGTTTCATGATGATCATAGAGGAAAGAAAGTTCAATTTCCCCTATGTAAATCATGTGGGAAGAGGCATCAAGGAGAATGTTTAAAAGGAACTGGAAGATGATTTGGGTGTGGAAAAGAAGGACACAAAGCCAGTAAGTGCAAAGGAAAAGGTTCAGTTAACACCAGGGATGAAGATAATGGTATTGCTACGACATCAACAATGGTTAAATGTTTTAAATGTGGAATGTACGGGCATTATGAAAACCAATGCCCTAAGGGAAAGTCTCATGAAGAGAATCAGTATGGTCGTATGGGTAGTATTTATGTGGATGATGATGAAGAGACTACAAATGATATGTGAGATGAAAGAATTTTTGAAGCTCGGTCAATGGTTTAAGAATGTAGTGGAATGATTACATGTTTATCATGTGTAATGTTGTATAAGAAATCTCATGGTACTATGGAATAAAGAGACATCTAAGGATTGTTACACTGTTTTCTTTCCTTGAGTTTTGAAAGTGTATGATTAATGGTACCACTATCCATGAAAGGTTATTCAGATATTTTTGAAATGTAGATGATATGCGCATAATGAAGGGATAAGGAGAAAATTAAATGTTTGACAGTATTCATGAGCTCATGATTTATATAAGGACTAAGTGATATCATGGTTTGAGTATATGGAATTTTGAGGATTTTGGTATTTGGAAAGTGTTAACTTTTAACTGCATTCATGTTTTCACTAAGGTTCAATGGGTATTCAAGAGAATACATGATTAAGGACTTTGAATGTTTGGAATGTGACCAACAAAACATATCTTATGATATATGGGGATCAACGATAGTATTAAATCTCTGGTAATCATTTTCACTATGTTATGAGAGTGTACTAAAGTATTATGGATGAGCCTAAATATTGTAATGGTATATGTTGGACATAAGTTAGGATAAAATGTTTTTCGATATTATTGATGGGATGTTATAGTAATATAGCTTTAGAAAAAGGACAACCTGCAGGACGGGCGACAGCCCATTGCGTCGGACAAGGATGTGGGAATCGAACCCACAACCGAAGTGCGACTGGCCTTTATCGCCTACCACTGGCCTACAGGAAGTCCCTGTTTAGTAGAAACTAGTTTTATTATATTAATCAGTATGATATAAGAAGTATAAGTCCATTTTAGGAACCATATATGATTAATCTCACTATAGATCGACTTATGTGTATAATTTTTGCTAACCTTTTGTTTGAGACAGATGGAATGACCTGTCATTCTATCACATGATCTGCTAACACTTCACGAATAATAAATTCAACTTCATTTATTTAAGAGATGAAGTGGAAATTGTTCAAGGCACGAACAACAGTGAGATTGTACCAAAATAAAGTAAGTATTTATTCTAATTCAAATTCTTTAACTTTAGGGAAACGATCTTGAAAACCAAAATTTTTGTCCTAGTGATCTTATATCTGATGAATCAGATGGTACCTTAGATCGTCACAAATTTATGGCTTTGTGATTGCTGGCTTTTCCATAGCCATGTTCTCTACCACTCTCCATCAGAACATGATGGTTAGATTTCTCTTCCATATCCATATTTTCACCTATGTGGAAACCCAGTGATTAGTTTATTTGGGTAACCGTTACGTTTCATACTTTTGTTTTTAAAGATTGGTTTTGGTATTCCTTTTTACGATGTGGGTTTATATTAAAGAAACTTTCAAGTAGTAAACCATTTATAACCCCGACGAATTTCGAGGGCGAAATTCATTTTAAGGGGGGTAGAATGTAACACCCCGAGATTTTATGAAAAATATTCTTTTTAATTTCATTAATGTCTTGTGTTGTACGCTACACCAAAAGGAGCTTTCACAACACGCATACTTGACTTACACGCAATCACGACCTTCCTTGATAGCGTGTGTAGTACGCAATACCGAGTTTCACTAAACAACGATATGCTATTAAAATATTATTAAAAGTAGCCGTTATGAATAATAATAACCACTTTTTGAAATTTTGTAAATTGTATTTTTCAAAATTGACTTCATTTTTGGATTCGGAATATCAAAATTAGCTTAGGGTGAAATTTTGGTAATTTTCGGATAACTTTCATATTTTGATGAATAGTAGAAATTACTAAATTTTAATTAAAAATAACTTTTTCAATCGAAATAATTAATAGTGATAAATTATTAATTTTAGTGGTTTTAAAGTATATTTAGAATATATTTTTACAATTTAATACAATAATGGTCATTGGATGTAATTTCACATTTAAACCACTTATAAACAAGTTTCAATCTTTTGATAGTTATTATCTCTTAAAAACACGCTATTTGTTTTAACGACGGGAATTAATTTTTAAATTAGTTAATGCAACTGATATGTTTTGAATTTGGTAAAATAGACATCATTTTTGAGTTCATAATATCAAATATAGCTTAGGCCTAATTTTTGGTATTTTTCTGAAAACTTTCAATTTTTGATGAATAGTGAAACCACTAAGTGGTAGGTTAAAAACTGAATTTTGCATAAAACTTAATTTTACCGCTTCTGTGAATGGAATTTCGAAAATCCGACAGACACAGTTAATATCAAGTACTAAAATGTGGTTCAATGAGATGAAAATAATTTTTGGTGAATAGTAACTTTTTACTTTTTTTACCACGGTTAATAGTAAATAGGGTATCTAAGGGTAAATATGATATTACTATTACCCTAACACATGTCCTAATTCTATTGGATAAGTGTAATTCGACCAAAAACAACCTTATGAATATAATATGACCATTTAGGTCCACTTGGATTAGATTATGACATTTAATATTATTTTATTTAATGAATAGTTAAAATAGTTAAAATCAAAGTTTAATAACTAAAACATTTTTAATATGGGGTTATAAATAAGATAAATTCGACTATAAATATTCATTAGAAAGATAAAAAGATTTCCTACATAATTATATTTTATTTATAATTTTTAGACTTTAAATAAATTAATTTATTTATGACACAACGATGATGTAGTAATTACCCTTTTAAGGAAATGTTAACATAATTGATGTTATAAATGCTCAAATAAATGTAATTTGAGACTTTTTATGAATTCCACTAATTTTCTAGGTTACTATGATATATTAGTGTTGATTTAATCAACTTGGTTCGAACATATAATTCTGTTATGACTTTCACAAAAATCATATATCAAATAGTGTCAAAATTGACACAAAATAGTTTTTAAATCAAATATTATATTATTAATTGTTATTTTATTCCTAAAAATCTAAGGTTCGGCCAAATGACTTTGATAAGGATTTATATATTAATAATAAACAATTTGGGGTTCGTTTGGCATGTTATAGTAAGTGTATTAACCATATAGTGAAAGAAAACAAAAAGACATGGTAAAAGTTAAATTATTTAACTTAGAGTTAAATCTAATTGATAAGGTTAAAATAATACCCTAAACTTGTCTAAATCCTATTGGTTGATAGGATTGCGACCCATCCCCACTTTAGCTTCGAAATAAGACCCTTTGTAACCATTATAAACCGATTTTGACTTTAATATAAAATAATATTTTGAGATATTCCTAAAGTGCCCCTCTCCTCCATTATAAAAGGACACCTCCTCCCCCTCCTCCTCACACCAATTTGAGCACTCAATCTCGGCCAACCCCTGCCAAAATCCCTTCTCCACTTCCCTAGAATAATCCTAGAGGTCCTGGTATTCTTCAAAGACCAATCTTAGTTCCCTAAGTGGAGGATTCAAGGAGGCGTTTCAAAGAAGAGGTAATATCCATTACCGATCTTTTTCAATTTCTTTCTTCTTCAACTTCTTCTTCTTCTTTAGTTGTTTCATGATAAAGTAATAACATAAGTATTTATTATATACTGATATGTTATTATAAATATGAAACAACTCTAATTAACCTTCTATCCATCCTACGGAAAAAGGAAATCACCGCGTGTGCGTACGTACGGAATACCGTCTCCACGCCGTGGTGTAATCTATTTTCCGCCACCACCTTAATTGGATGGGTATAAAGGTGTAATTAGTAACTATATATGATTATTATAAATTGATATTGATACTGAAATAGTATACATACACTTCAACACAATTCCACGACCATGGGAACGATATCATCGCTCGTGCGTACGTACGGACTACCGTCTCCACGACGCGATGAGATTCATTCTCAATGATTAACCATTCATGAATGATTATAAAGTATATATAATAAGTACTAATGAAATATATTACATAATAATTATACTGGAATTATTTATATTTATATTTATGTCATCTTCTTAATTCCATTCAATTCAATAAGGAAACGAAAACAGCGTTCATGCGTACGTACGGACTACCGTCTCCATGAACGGTGTATTTCATTCCATTTACTGATTTATTATGTATGTATATTCTGAATATATATATATAAATCATGTTTTATATTCTGGAATTAAGTAATCATGATCTAAGTAATCATATGAATAATTACAAGTTAAAAACACGAACGACAAATGAGACGATTTTACCCAAAACGCTACTTTAACATGAATTTACAAAAGAACGGGTAATATAAAGTCATAAGTGGACCATATATGATATAATAACAATGAATATGATTCTGGAATAAGTCAATAACATGATTTAAATCATTATACAGGAGGTTGGGACACTTACAAAGCAAGTCAGACCTAAGGTAAGGGAAATATCACAATCTCACTTTTATCCGAGATTGTTTATTCGTAAGTAATTACTGGGGTGTATTTTATCATACACATCCATGTTCCCTCAATATGTAATATTATTTCCATCCTTCTACAATAGTTTATATCCAATTTTATCCTTCGGTGAGTTTTTAGTAAAAGATATGAAAGGAATCTTTTGTCGTTTTTCGTACGAGGTACTTTTTGACTTTTCCGACAAAAGTACGAAGAATGTTCTTTTTACTTATACGGCATGAATGGATTTTTAAAAAATTATTTCCAAGAAGCTTCCTTTAAAAGTTTTCAAGTTTATTTTTAATCAACTTCTTTTATTTTAAAATTGTATGACATGTTAAGAAAGGAAAAATGTTTTTTAAGTAGAAAGGATATTTTCCTCAAGAATGAAGTTCAAGTGTTTTATCAAAATTATTTTCCATCTAAGATAATAAATAGTTCTGTTTTTATCCCTATTATTATATTGATTTGATTATGTTGTGATGGAATTATTTTTATGAATTCCTTTATCTTATATGAATTGTTTTATGATGTCATGATGTTTAAGATTCTCATTTGTATTACATGGGTTATGCAATGATGTATGGTTTATGATTTTGTGGCACACATAAGAATGGTATCATTATGAGATGGGTGGGACCTATATCTCCCTCCAATGCATTGGGTAAAAATTTTATATCTCATGAGATAGACAGGGATGGAACGGTAGGTTATACCGGTTCAGTGAAACAGGACTGAAACGAGGGTGACTCGGTTCAGAAAGGGACTTTGTCCACTAAGATAGTCTTGGCAATGAGTCTTGACTAACAAGAAATGATTCTCTATTATTATGTGTGTATGCCACAAAGTTTCATGTTTTATGTTATGATTATTGTGATTACATTTCACTTCCATGATTTATCCCATGTTATGAAATTATGATCTCTTTTGCAGGTTAAGATTTCCAAAAGTTATGTGCTTGTGTATACGATGGGATTTATATTTCTTTTGTTTACCCTTGCTGAGCATTTGAGCTCACCCTTTTATGTTTTCTTTTCCCCAGGATATAAAGAAAGGTTTTAGGTAAAAAAAAGGGAAGATCTTTATGGGAGATATTGGAGACCTTTCACCATGATTAGAAGATTACGTTCTGAGTTTCCAAACACACTAAACGATTACGATCCTTGTGTGTGTATTTTTTGTTATGTACTAAGTATTTCGCAAATGTATTGTAATGTCAATGTACTTCAGGCTTCGGGTCTCTACAGTTGGTATCAGAGGGAGGTTTATTCAACCTTTGGAAACTAGGATGCGAGAACTTTAGTGAGATCCCTAGAGATATTTATAAGGTTTGTCTAGGTATGTCCCTAAGGATAAGTATACCTATAGGATACAGTCCTATAACTATGGTAACGATCATAGAATTTAACCTAAGAAGTTAGATATTGAGGATACTCCCCCTTTATAATGTTGTTTTCCCTAGCATGATTTTTGCCTCTCACACTATTCTTTTTGGGTTTTAGAAAATGGCTGGAAACAAGGTGATTCACGATAATGGAGGATATGCTGGACAATGGAATGATATTTTTCATGAGCAACCAAATGAAATGGGATTTGGAAGTCCAAACATCATTATTATGCCAAATCAGCAATCTCATAATATGATTAATAAAGTAAAATTTGGTAATTTTCCTGACTCGGCTAATAAGAGAAAGATGGAGTTTCATGATGATCATAGAGGAAAGAAAGTTCAATTTCCCCTATGTAAATCATGTGGGAAGAGGCATCAAGGAGAATGTTTAAAAGGAACTGGAAGATGATTTGGGTGTGGAAAAGAAGGACACAAAGCCAGTAAGTGCAAAGGAAAAGGTTCAGTTAACACCAGGGATGAAGATAATGGTATTGCTACGACATCAACAATGGTTAAATGTTTTAAATGTGGAATGTACGGGCATTATGAAAACCAATGCCCTAAGGGAAAGTCTCATGAAGAGAATCAGTATGGTCGTATGGGTAGTATTTATGTGGATGATGATGAAGAGACTACAAATGATATGTGAGATGAAAGAATTGTTGAAGCTCGGGCAATGGTTTAAGAATGTAGTGGAATGATTACATGTTTATCATGTGTAATGTTGTATAATAAATCTCATTGTACTATGGAATAAAGAGACATCTAAGGATTGTTACACTGTTGTATTTCCTTGAGTTTTGAAAGTGTATGATTAATGGTACCACTATCCATGAAAGGTTATTCAGATATTTTTGAAATGTAGATGATATGCGCATAATGAAGGGATAAGGAGAAAATTAAATGTTTGACAGTATTCATGAGCTCATGATTTATATAAGGACTAAGTGATATCATGGTTTGAGTATATAGAATTTTGAGGATTTTGGTATTTGGAAAGTGTTAACTTTTAACTGCATTCATGTTTTCACTAAGGTTCAATGGGTATTCAAGAGAATACATGATTAAGGACTTTGAATGTTTGGAATGTGACCAACAAAACATATCTTATGATATATGGGGATCAACGATTGTATTAAATCTCTGCTAATCATTTTCACTATGTTATGAGAGTGTACTAAAGTATTATGGATGAGCCTAAAGATTGTAATGGATTATGTTGGACATAAGTTAGGATAAAATGTTTTTTGATATTATTTATGGGATGTTATAGTAATATAGCTTTAGAAAATGGACAACCTGCAGGACGGGCGACAACCCATTGCGTCGGACAAGGATGTGGGAATCGAACCCACAACCGAAGTGCGACTGGCCTTTATCGCCTACCACTGGCCTACAGGAAGTCCCTGTTTAGTAGAAACTAGTTTTATTATATTAAGCAGTATGATATAAGAAGTATAAGTCCATTTTAGGAACCATATATGATTAATCTCACTATAGATCAACTTATGTGTATAATTTTTGCTAACCTTTTGTTTGAGACAGATGGAATGACCTGTCATTCTATCACATGATCTGCTAACACTTCACGAATAATAAATTCAACTTCATTTATTTAAGAGATGAAGTGGAAATTGTTCAAGGCACGAACAACAGTGAGATTGTACCAAAATAAAGTAAGTATTTATTCTAATTCAAATTCTTTAACTTTAGGGAAACGATCTTGAAAACCAAAAATGTTGTCCTAGTGATCTTATATCTGATGAATCAGATGATACCTTAGATCATCACAAATTTATGGCTTTGTGATTTCTGGATTTTCCATAGCCATGTTATCTACCACTCTCCATCAGAACATGATGGTTAGATTTCTCTTCCATATCCATATTTTCACCTATGTGGAAACCCAGTGATTAGTTTATTTGGGTAACCGTTACGTTTCATACTTTTGTTTTTAAAGATTGGTTTTGGTATTCCTTTTTACGATGTGGGTTTCTATTAAAGAAACTTTCAAGTAGTAAACCATTTATAACCCCGACGAATTTCAAGGGCGAAATTCATTTTAAGGGGGGTAGAATGTAACACCCCGAGATTTTATGAAAAATATTCTTTTTAATTTCATTAATGTCTTGTGTTGTACGCTACACCAAAAGGAGCTTTCACAACACGCATACTTGACTTACACGCAATCACGACCTTCCTTGATAGCGTGTGTAGTACGCAATACCGAGTTTCACTAAACAACGATATGCTATTAAAATATTATTAAAAGTAGCTGTTATGAATAATAATAACCACTTTTTGAAATTTTGTAAATTTTATTTTTCAAAATTGACTTCATTTTTGGATTCGGAATATCGAAATTAGCTTAGGGTGAAATTTTGGTAATTTTCGGATAACTTTCATATTTTGATGAATAGTAGAAATTACTAAATTTTAATTAAAAATAACTTTTTCAATCGAAATAATTAATAGTGATAAATTATTAATTTTAGTGGTTTTAAAGTATATTTAGAATATATTTTTACAATTTAATACAATAATGGTCATTGGATGTAATTTCACATTTAAACCACTTATAAAAAAGTTTCAATCTTTTGATAGTTATTATCTCTTAAAAACACACTATTTGTTTTAACGGCGGGAATTAATTTTTAAATTAGTTAATGCAACTGATATGTTTTGAATTTGGTAAAATAGACATCATTTTTGAGTTCATAATATCAAATGTAGCTTAGGCCTAATTTTTGGTATTTTTCTGAAAACTTTCAATTTTTGATGAATAGTGAAACCACTAAGTGGTAGGTTAAAAACTGAATTTTGCATAAAACTTAATTTTACCGCTTCTGTGAATGGAATTTCGAAAATCCGACCGACACAGTTAATATCAAGGACTAAAATGTGGTTCAATGAGATGAAAATAATTTTTGGTGAATAGTAACTTTTTACTTTTTTTACCACGGCTAATAGTAAATAGGGTATCTAAGGGTAAATATGATATTACTATTACCCTAAAACATGTCCTAATTCTATTGGATAAGTGTAATTCGACCAAAAACAACCTTATGAATATAATATGACCATTTAGGTCCACTTGGATTATATTATGACATTTAATATTATTTTATTTAATGAATAGTTAAAATAGTTAAAATCAACGTTTAATAACTAAAACATTTTTAATATGGGGTTATAAATAAGATAAATTCGACTATAAATATTCATTAGAAAGATAAAAATATTTCCTACATAATGATATTTTATTTATAATTTTTAGACTTTAAATAAATTAATTTATTTATGACACAACGATGATGTAGTAATTACCCTTTTAAGGAAATGTTAACAAAATTGATGTTATAAATGCTCAAATAAATGTAATTTGAGACTTTTTATGAATTCCACTAATTTTCTAGGTTACTATGATATATTAGTGTTGATTTAATAAACTTGGTTCGAACATATAATCCTGTTATGACTTTCACAAAAATCATATATCAAATAGTGTCAAAATTGACACAAAATAGTTTTTAAATCAAATATTATATTATTAATTGTTATTTTATTCCTAAAAATCTAAGGTTCGGCCAAATGACTTAGATAAGGATATATATATTAATAATAAACAATTTGGGGTTCGTTTGGCATGTTATAGTAAGTGTATTAACCATATAGTGAAAGAAAACAAAAAGACATGGTAAAAGTTAAATTATTTAACTTAGAGTTAAATCTAATTGATAAGGTTAAAATAATACCCTAAACTTGTCTAAATCCTATTGGTTGATAGGATTTCGACCCATACCCACTTTAGCTTCGAAATAAGACCCTTTGGAACCATTATAAACCGATTTTGACTTTAATATAAAATAATATTTTGAGATATTCCTAAAGTGCCCCTCTCCTCCATTATAAAAGGACACCTCCTCCCCCTCCTCCTCACACCAATTTGAGCACTCAAGCTCGGACAACCCATGCCAAAATCCCTTCTCCACTTCCCTAGAATAATCCTAGAGGTCCTGGTCTTCTTCAAAGACCAATCTTAGTTCCCTAAGTGGAGGATTCAAGGAGGCGTTTCAAAGAAGAGGTAATATCCATTACCGATCTTTTTCAATTTCTTTCTTCTTCAACTTCTTCTTCTTATTTAGTTGTTTCATGATAAAGTAATAACATCAGTATTTATTATATACTGATATGTTATTATAAATATGAAACAACTCTAATTAACCTTCTATCCATCCTACGGAAAAAGGAAATCACCGCGCGTGCGTACGTACGGAATACCGTCTCCACGCCGTGGTGTAATCTATTTTCCGCCACCACCTTAATTGGATGGGTATAAAGGTGTAATGAGTAACTATATATGATTATTATAAATTGATATTGATACTGAAATAGTATATATACACTTAAACACAATTCCACGACCATGGGAACGATATCATCGCTCGTGCGTACGTACGGACTACCGTCTCCACGACGCGATGAGATTCATTCTCAATGATTAACCATTCATGAATGATTATAAAGTATATATAATAAGTACTAATGAAATATATTACATAATAATTATACTGGAATTATTTATATTTATATGTATGTCATCTACTTAATTCCATTCAATTCAATAAGGAAACGAAAACAGCGTTCATGCGTACGTACGGACTACCGTCTCCATGAACGGTGTATTTCATTCCATTTACTGATTTATTATGTATGTATATTCTGAATATATATATATAAATCATGTTTTATATTCTGGAATTAAGTAATCATGATCTAAGTAATCATATGAATAATTACAAGTTAAAAACACGAACGACAAATGAGACGATTTTACCCAAAACGCTACTTTAACATGAATTTACAAAAGAACGGGTAATATAAAGTCATAAGTGGACCATATATGATATAATAAAAATGAATATGATTCTGGAATAAGTCAATAACATGATTTAAATCATTATACAGGAGGTTGGGACACTTACAAAGCAAGTCAGACCTAAGGTAAGGGAAATATCACAATCTCACTTTTATCCGAGATTGTTTATTCGTAAGTAATTACTGGGTTGTATTTTATCATCCACATCCATGTTCCCTCAATATGTAATATTATTTCCATCCTTCTACAATAGTTTATATCCAATTTTATCCTTCGGTGAGTTTTTAGTAAAAGATATGAAAGGAATCTTTTTTCATTTTTCGTACGAGGTACTTTTTGACTTTTCCGACAAAAGTACGAAGAATGTTTTTTTTACTTATACGGAATGAATGGATTTTTAAAACATTATTTCCAAGAAGCTTCCTTTAAAAGTTTTCAAGTTTATTTTTAATCATCTTCTTTTAGTTTAAAATTGCATGACTTGTTAAGAAAGGAAAAATGTTTTTTAAGTAGAAAGGATATTTTCCTCAAGAATGAAGTTCAAGTGTTTTATCAAAATTATTTTCCATATAAGATAATAAATAGTTCTGTTTTTATCCCTATTATTACATTGATTTGATTATGTTGTGATGAAATTATTTTTATGAATTCATTTATCTTATATGAATTGTTTTATGATGTCATGATGTTTAAGATTCCCATTTGTATTACATGGGTTATGCAATGATGTATGGTTTATGATTTTGTGGCACACATAAGAATGGTATCATTATGAGATGGGTGGGACCTATATCTCCCTCCAATGCATTGGGTAAAAATTTTATTTCTCATGAGATAGACAGGTCTGGAACGGTAGGTTATACCGGTTCAGTGAAACAGGACTGAAACGAGGGTGACTCGGTTCAGAAAGGGACTTTGTCCACTAAGATAGTCTTGGAAATGAGTCTTGACTAACAAGAAATGATTCTCTATGATTATGTGTGTATGCCACAAAGTTTCATGTTTTATGTTATGATTATTGTGATTACACTTCACTTCCATGATTTATCCCATGTTATGAAATTATGATCTCTTTTGCAGGTTAAGATTTCCAAAAGTTATGTGCTTGTGTATACGATGAGATTTATATTTCTTTTGTTTACCCTTACTGAGCATTTGAGCTCACCCTTTTATGTTTTCTTTTCCCCAGGATATAAAGAAAGGTTTTAGGTAAAAAAAAGGGAAGATCTTTATGGGAGATATTGGAGATCTTTCACCATGATTAGAAGATTATGTTCCGAGTTTCCAAACACACTAAACGATTACGATCCTTGTGTGTGTATTTTTTGTTATGTACTAAGTATTCCGCAAATGTAATGTAATGTCAATGTACGTCAGGCTTCGGGTCTCTACACGCACGTCCATCGGACGTGCGGTGCGTGCGGCACGTCCGATTGTGTCCTTTTCAGCAGCGTGGCGCACGCTGAAATGGCGCGTTGGGGGGTCAAAACCACCCGAACGACCTCCGAATGCCACGAAACCGTACGACAACATCTGGGGCGTGAATTGTGAAATGTTTGGCCAGACGGCACCTCATTCGGAGGTGCCGTTTGACCGCGGCGGCCGGAAACGCGTTTCCGGCACCATTAAACACCAAAACGGCGTGCAGCGGTCCAATTCAGAGCAAACGTGCTCCGAACGACCTGAAACCGCACGGGAACGATAGAAATTTTATTCCTAAGATGCAGGAGGAGGCCGCACGTCCATCGGACGTGCGGTGCACGCGGCACGTCCGATTGTGTCCTTTTCAACAGCGCGGCGCGCGCTGAAATGGCGCGTTGGGGGGTCAAAACCACCCGAACGACCTCCGAATGCCATGAAACCGTACGACAACATCCGGGGCGTGAATTGTGAAATGGTCGGCCAGACGGAACCTCATTCGGAGGTGCCGTTTGACCGCGGCGGCTGGAAACGCGTTTCCGGCGCCATTAAACACCAAAACGGCGTTCGGCGGTCCCATTCGGAGAAAACGTGCTCCGAACGACCTGAAACCGCACGGAAACGATAGAAATATTATTCCTGAGATGCATGAGGAGGCCGCACGTCCATCGGACGTGCGGTGCGCGCGGAACATCCGATTGTGTCCTTTTCAGCAGCGCGGCGCGCGCTGAAATGGCGCGTTGGGGGGTCAAAACCACCCGAACGACCTCCGAATGCCACGAAACCGTACGACAACATCCGGGGCATGAATTGTGAAATGGACGGCCAGACGGAACCTCATTTGAAGGTGCCGTGTGACCGCGGCGGCCGGAAACGCGTTTCTGGCGCCATTAAACACCAAAACGGCGTGCGGCGGTCCCATTCGGAGCAAACGTGCTCCGAAGGACCTGAAACCGCACGGGAACGATAGAAATATTATTCCTGAGATGCAGGATGAGGCCACACGTCCATCGGACGTGCGGAGCGCGCGACACGTCCGATTGTGTCCTTTTCAGCAGTGCGGCGCGCGCTGAAATGGCGCGTTGGGGGGTCAAAACCACCCGAACGACCTCCGAATGCCACGAAACCGTACGACAACATCCGGGGCGTGAATTTTGATATGGTCGGCCAGACGGCACCTCATTCGGAGGTGCCGTGTGACTGCGGCGGCCGGAAACGTGTCTCCGGCGCCATTAAACACCAAAACGGCGTGCGGCGGTCCAATTCGGAGCAAACGTGCTCCGAACGACCTGAAACCGCACGGGAACGATAGAAATATTATTCCTGAGATGCAGGAGGAGGCCGTACGTCCATCGGACCTGCGGTGCGCGCGGCACGTCTGATTGTGTCCTTTTCAGCAGCGCGGCGTGCGCTGAAATGGTGCGTCGGGGGGTCAAAACCACCCGAACGACCTCCGAATGCCACGAAACCGTACGACAACATCCGGGGCATGAATTGTGAAATGGTCGGCCAGACGGCACCTCATTCGGAGGTTCCGTTTGACCGCGGCGGCCGGAAACGCGTTTCCGGCGCCATTAAACACCAAAACGGCGTGCGGCGGTCCAATTCGGAGAAAACGTGCTCCGAACGACCTGAAACCGCACGGGAACAATAGAAATATTATTCCTGAGATGCAGGAGGAGGCCGCACGTCCATCGGACGTGCGGTGCGCGCGGCACGTCCGATTGTGTCCTTTTCAGCAGCGCGGCGCGCGCTGAAATGGCGTGTTGGGGGTCAAAACCACCTGAACGACCTCCGAATGCCACAAAACCGTACGACAACATCCGGGGCGTGAATTGTGATATGGTCGGCCAGACGGCACCTCATTCGGAGGTGCTGTGTGACCGCGGCGGCCGGAAACGTGTTTCCGGTGCCATTAAACACCAAAACGGCGTGCGACGGTCCCATTCGGAGAAAACGTGCTCCGAAGGACCTGAAACCGCACGGGAATGATAGAAATATTATTCCTGAGATTCAGGAGGAGGCCGCACGTCCATCGGACGTGCGGTGCGCGTGGCACGTCCGATTGTGTCCTTTTCAGCAGCGCGGCGCGCGCTGAAATGGCGCGTTGGGGGGTCAAAACCACCCGAACGACCTCCAAATGCCACGAAACCGTACGAAAACATCCGGGGTGTGAATTGTGAAATGGTCGGACAGACGGCACCTCATTCGGAGGTGCCGTTTGACCGCGGCGGCCGGAAACGCGTTTCCGGCGCCATTAAACACCAAAACGGCGTGCGGCGGTCCAATTCGGAGCAAACGTGCTCCGAACGACCTGAAACTGCACGGGAACAATAGAAATATTATTCCTGAGTTGCAGGAGGAGGCCGCACATCCATCGGACGTGCGGTGCGCACGGCACGTCCGATTGTGTCCTTTTCAGCAGCACGGCGCGCGCTGAAATGACGCGTTGGGGGGGTCAAAACCACCCGAACGACCTCCGAATGCCACGAAACCGTACGACAACATCCGAGGCGTGAATTGTGAAATGTTCAGCCAGACGGCACCTCATTCGAAGGTGCCGTTTGACCGCGGCGGCCGGAAACGCGTTTCCGGCGCCATTAAACACCAAAACGGCGTGCGGCGGTCCCATTCGGAGCAAACGTGCTCCGAACGACCTGAAACCGCACGAGAACGATAGAAATATTATTCCTGAGATGCAGGAGGAGGCCGCACGTCCATCGGACGTGCGGTGCGTGCGGCACGTCCGATTGTGTCCTTTTCAGCAGCGCGGCGCGCGCTGAAATGGCGCGTTGGGGGGTCAAAACCACCCGAACGACCTCTGAATTCCACGAAACCGTACGACAACATCCGGGGCGTAAATTGTGATATGGTCGGCGAGACGACACCTCATTCAGAGGTGCCGTGTGACCGCGGCGGTCGGAAACGCGTTTCCGGCGCCATTAAACACCAAAACGGCGTGCGGCGGTCCAATTCGGAGAAAACGTGCTCCGAACGACCTAAAACCGCACGAGAACGATAGAAATATTATTCCTGAGATGTAGGAGGAAGCCAAACGTCCATCAGACGTGCGGTGCGCGCGGCACGTCCGATTGTGTCCATTTCAGCAGCGCGGCGCGCGCTGAAATGGCGCGTTGGGGGGTCAAAACCACCCGAACGACCTCCGAATGCCACGAAACCGTACGACAACATCCGGGGCGTGAATTGTTATATGGTCGGCCAGACGGAACCTCATTCGGAGGTGCCGTGTGACCGCGGCGGCCGGAAACGTGTTTCCAGCGCCATTAAACACCAAAACGGCGTGCGGCGGTCCAATTCGGAGAAAACGTGCTCCGAACGACCTGAAACCGCACGGGAACGATAGAAATATTATTCCTGAGATGCAGGAGGAGGCCGCACGTCCATCGGACGTGCGGTGCGCGTGGCATGTTCGATTGTGTCCTTTTCAGCAGCGCGGCACGCGCTGAAATGGCGCGTTGGGGGGTCAAAACCACCCGAACGACTTCCGAATGCCACGAAACCGTACGACAACATCCGGGACGTGAATTGTGAAATGGTCGGCCAGACGGCACCTCATTCAGAGGTTCCGTTTGACCGCGGCGGCCGGAAACGCGTTTCTGGCACCATTAAACACCAAAACGGCGTGCAGCGGTCCCATTCGGAGCAAACGTGCTCCGAACGACCTGAAACCGCACGGGAACGATATAAATATTATTCCTGAGATGCAGGAGGAGGCCGCACGTCCATCGGACGTGCGGTGCGCGCGGCACGGCTGATTGTGTCCTTTTCAGCAGCGCGGCGCGCGCTGAAATGGCGCGTTGGGGGGTCAAAACCACCCGAACGACCTCCGAATGCAACAAAACCGTACGAAAACATCCGGGGCGTGAATTGTGATATGGTCGGCCAGACAGAACCTCATTCGGAGGTGCCGTTTGACCGCGGCGGCCGGAAACGCGTTTCTGGCGCCATTAAACACCAAAACGGCGTGCAGCGGTCCAATTCGGTGCAAACGTGCTCCGAACGACCTGAAACCGCACGGGAATGATAGAAATATTATTCCTGAGATGCAGGAGGAGGCCGCACGTCCATCGGACGTGCGGTGCGCGCGGCACGTCCGATTGTGTCCTTTTCAGCAGCGCGGCGCGCGCTGAAATGGCGCGTTGGGGGTCAAAACCACCCGAACGACCTCCGAATGCCACGAAACCGTACGACAACATCCGGGGCGTGAATTGTGATATGGTCGGCCGGACGGAACCTCATTCGGAGGTGCCATGTGACCGCGGAGGCCGGAAACGCGTTTCCGGCGCCATTAAACACCAAAACTGCGTGCGGCGATCCCATTCGGAGAAAACATGCTCCGAAGGACCTGAAACCGCACGGGAACGATAGAAATATTATTCCTGAGATGCAGGAGGAGGCCGCACGTCCATCGGACGTGCGACACGCGCGGCACGTCCGATTGTGTCCTTTTCAGCAGCGCGGCGTGCGCTGAAATGGCGCGTTGGGGGGTCAAAACCACCCAAACGACCTCCGAATGCCACGAAACCGTACGACAACATCCGGGGCGTGATTTGTGATATTGTCGGCCAGACGACACCTCATTCGGAGGTGCTGTTTGACCGCGGCGGCCAGAAACGCGTTTCCGGCGCCATTAGACACCAAAACGGCGTGCGGCGGTCCCATTCGGAGCAAACGTGCTCTGAAAGACCTGAAATGAGATTATTTTTTGAATCGAAGTTTTTAAATTATTATAGGACAATGATTTGATATTATATATATATTAAAACATTTAAAATATATTATATATATATATATATATTTAAAATATTGTATTTAATAGTATATATATGAATATTATATATATATATATATATATTTATATATTCAATTCAATAAAAAAAAATTTTAAATTTTTTTTTTATACTAGCGACCGCCATAGGCGGTCACTATAGGGTGCCCGGCAGAGGGCCTTCAGCGACCGCTTGGCGGTCGCTCAAAGCCTCTAGCGACGAGGCAACAGCGACCGCCAATGGCGGTCGCTGAGCGGCCGCTAAAGGCCTTTAGCGACCGCCAATGGCGGTCTTTAATGGCCCGATTTTCAGTAGTGCCAGTATCATGTCTACTATGCCTAAATATCAAGACAAAATAAAAATCCACTAATACAACCTTTTAACATCCTGTCTTGGAATACACTAAAATCGGTGCCCTAAGATGATGCTCCACATGACCTCAGACATACCCCCTATATGCCAAAGGTTGTCGACTACTAGTAAGGGTATAAGAAGGAAATTGGGGATACTATACCCTATTTATTAGAGTATAACCATATAATAAATAATACCAATAGATACCATAAGAAATAAAAGAAACAAATGAAAAAACATACAACAAGTTCCAATAATAACCCAAATTAATCATGATATAACAATGATATGTATACTCTATATGTTAGTAAGTCATATAATAAAAACCCCAAAAATTTAAACCATTAATAACCCCACATAAATTCCTAAGTCCAAACCTATCCTAATATCCCTTAATTCAACAAAATAGCCCATGCATAAACCAAGATCCAGGTCATTGTCTTAAACTTGTATTTGAAAAGAAGTAGCATCATCTTGGGTGACCAAGTGCCATGGAGGCACACCAAGGTGTGAGTACAACTCATTAGGCCACCAAAAATGATGTATAAATTAATAATCAGTCTAAAAAATAGTATATGTAGATAACTAAATGAGTAAATAAATGAGACAATAAAAGAATAATGTTTCACAATTAAGCATTCTTTATTTATTACTTCAACTCTTAGGCTCCTTCATGTCACTCAACCAACCAGACCTGACTCGACCATAACAAATGTATAAACAATGTACCAAAGGGGTATTACGTCTTTTTTACAAGGATCATCATTCTAGGTTTTCAAAATGGGGATTCATAATTCCATGTCCAACCATCCCAACTAATGATGTGGAACGTTATGTCTATCATCCCAAACCACAACATGGAACGACATGTACAAACTAAAGGATCTAGGAGCATCATTCCAACATTCAAACCATGCATGCATCAGGTCTCCTAGAGCACTAGTGTAGTCCTCCCAAGTGAGAGGATCATAATTCCAACATCCCAACCAATCATAACATCGATGGTGCCAATAACATAAGTCTGGCCCGCCCAAGGGTGAGGAGCATTAGTCCATCATCCTAACCAACCATAACATTTACTATTAAAGGTTAAACATACTTAACCTTTTTAACATATTAACATTAAAGGTGCATTTCCATTCAATTATCATAATTCCTAGGCCCTATCACAATAAAAACACTTAACCCATTTTTTCATTTATGTTGGTTCTAGGTGCAACGAAAGCATGTGTTGGTGGGAGATATATTAAAATTTATTTTAATTATAATTTCTTGAAACTATGAGTGATGATATTGAATGTCAAATTTATAATTAATTTATTTAATATATGAAGAAATAAATATGTGATCTTAGTAACTTTCTTCATTGATGAATGTTGATCATCTGAAAAGACCTTTTTAGATTTCCTTTGTTTCTATGTGAGGATTAATTTATATAATCCCTCTAGCAGTGATCCATAGGCTCTCCTATAATATATAAGCAATGCCATTAAATCTTCAGATGCTGGCGTGGTGAATTGAATGTCTTACATTATTCATTCTAGATCACTTGTTCTTTAACCATAAAGAAATATCTCTTGTGATTATCATTATTGAGAGGGAGAGATAAGGAGGAGTCAAGAGAGAATTATTTTTTTTGCAAAAATTATTTTCTCTCAATCTTGGATGCAATACACAATAGACATAAATATCTATTTATAGAGCTAGGGTTTCAATTAAAATATTATTTAATTGTATATCGACTATTAAATAACATTTACAATCTTTAATAAACCCCATTCCATATAATAATAATAATAATAATAATAATAATAATAATTTTTGGTTCACCAAACTTGTGAAATTTGATAAATAATTTTTACCAGCTTGTAAATAATTATTTTATCACTGGATGTGATCATGGTCCATTCAAAATCCTCAGAATTTTTTGAATATTTGAATTAATATTTTATTCATAAATAAATATTTCATTCATATAATGGAAAATAAATATTTATTTAATATTCAATAAAATAAAAAATATTTTTTTATTCACAAGCTGATGAATAAATATTTATTTAATTTATGCAATCAATATAACTTGAATAAAATTATTTCTCATCCTTTAGAATAATAATTATTCCATTAATTAAATTCAAATAGAATTTAATTAAGATCAATTAAAACACTTGGTGTGTGACCCTCTAGGATTCTTTCTCATTGACATTAGTTGGGCTTGCCAAATTTCCAATATTACTATCTCACAATGGGTCAAGACACCCAATAGAAAGAACTTAATGTCACAATGATGACAACCACATATTAATGCTCATTTTTTAATATAATCCCTTTATCAAAAAATCTCATGAAGCAGGTTGCATGATGGTGTCATCAACCTATATGCTCGATAAAAATTTCAATAACTATCCGAAATAAACCCGTCAATGCACCATGACCATAGAATTTAGTTGACAGTTCTATTTCAATCAAAGGGGTGAGATATCAGTTTCCATAAAGATGGAAGGGATGAATCCTTCCCCCACTTATCCATTAACGACATGTCAATCATGTTGCACCCAATGTACCCTACTTTCCCCTAACGTATGGCCTGACAGTTTTTGTTAGTAAATCTAATTGAATGGGTCATGACATGAATTAATGATAATCATAAAGTCTAGGTACCATTGCACAAACTCTTAGATAGGAATATCTAATGATACTAAAACATGTAGAATTTATATTGGCGGGTCTGTTCTCATAATATATCATCTTAGAGATTACCAAGTGAGAAATTCATGAGAAGAATCCTCCACTACTTATGAGTACTCACACCTGATGGTCTAAATAATTTGTGTCCCATCATAGAACATTATCTAACCACATAACTATATTATGAATTTTGTAATAACACTTCAAGGTTCTCATCATAGTGGGGAACTACTATGACCTTATCAATGTGATAAATACTCTAGAACATTATTACATTAAAACCATGTAGAACAATAAACAACATGTAATAATGTGTTTAATTAATATTAAATAAATCAAATATACATGTAATAAAAGTACAATCAGTTAGTCCTAGGACATCAAATCCAACAAACCCCAACTTGAACTAGATCCACCTACCTATGACTTTAAGCCTCCTAGAACTCACATGATAATCATGTTTATTCGAATTCAAGGATATATTAAAGGGGTCCACCATGTTTTCTTCCATGTAAATACTTCTCACTACAACCTTACCTCTCTGATAAAAATTCCTTAAGAGAGTATACTTTCAAAGTATGTTCTTTGTCCACTGATGTGACCTTGTCTCTTTTTTAGAGTCACCGCTACAGTATTATCACAATAAAGTGTGATAGGATCCTTACTACTATGTAAAACATTAATCTCTTTAATGAAGTTTTGAATCCATACAACTTCTTTAGATACCTCAAAAACCACAATATACTCAGACTCTACTATAGAATCTGCGACCACATCCTTCTTGGAGCTCTTCCAGCTCACAATGCCTCCATTCCAAGTAAATACATATCCCATTTGTGAATTCATGTCATCTTGATCATTTTGAAAACTATCATATACATATCCTATGATTACTAGTTCTTCATCTCTTCCATAGACTAAGAGCATATGATTAGAATATCTCAGATACTTAAGGATAGTCTTGGCTTCAATCAAATGGCCGTCACCTGGATAAGATTGATATCTTCCTAAAACACTCAATGTGTATATAATATCTAGCCTAGTACATAGCATATCATACATGACTGGCCCAATTGTTGATATGTATAGTATCATTTACATTTTGTTTCTTTCCACATGTGTTTGAGGGAACATTTTATTAGAAATATGAATACAATGTGATGCTGGAAACAATCCTCTCTTGGATGGTTCTATACTAAATATCTTCATTATCTTGTTAATGTTGTAACTTAACTTAGGCTGAGAAGTCTCTTGGATCTATCACAATAGATCTTGATCCCAATAATATATACTGACTCACCTAAGTCCTTCATGAAGAATAATTTATTCAACCATATCTTAACATACTATAATACTAGTATTTCATTTCCTATGAGAAATATGCCATCAAAATATTCTATTAAGAAAACGAACACACTATCACTAAATTATTTATAGAAACAAGGATCATATTCATTATTTATGAACCAAAATTCTATTATAGACACATAAAAATTTATGTTTCATGACCTAGATTCTTTCTTTAATCCATAAATGTATCTTTGAAACTTTTATACCTTGTTGGAATCCTTTGGATTCACAAACATTTCGGGTTGTTTCACATAGAAATATTACTAAAGGTTTCCGTTAGGGAAAGTTGTTTCGATCTCCATTTTCCAAATATCATAATCACAAAAGGCCATAATAGAAATTAGAATTCTGATGGATTTCAGCATTGTAAATGGTGAATTTTTTTCATCATTGTCAATTAATTAATGTTGTTTAAACCCTTTTGTAACCACTTGTGATTTATTAGTACTGAATTATCCTTCCATGTCAAGTTTCTTCTTGAATACCCATTTGAAACCAATGGGATTTACATCTACTGGAGGGTCTTCCAAAATCCATAATTGGTTTTGGTAAATGGAATCTATTTCATAATTCATGGATTCTTTCCACTTAGCAACATATTTTCCACTTAAAGATTACTTATATATTAGAGGATAATTATTATAAAATAATAATGAGTCACCATCATCAGTGACTAGAAAACCACAATGTTCTGATTTTATAACCTCTGTTGTACTCCTACATAGTACTTGTGTCTATAGAATAGTTACTTATTCCATGGGGCTTTTTGGAATCTATTCTTGTACCAACTCTCATGTTCCTTGATCCTTGACTTCATCAAATTCTATCTCAATCCCACTATCTATTTTAAAGATGTGTTGCCTATAAAGGAATATGGAATGTATTGCCACTATAACATTTTTAAATGGATTTTATAGGTAATATCCCCTCATTTCCTTAGGGTATCTTATAAAGGTACAGTTTGTCCCATGGGGTGAAAGTTTGTTACCTGAAGTGTCCTTAACAAATGCTTCGCTTCCAAACACATGTAAATTTGATAACATGGTTTTTCTTCCACTCCAAAATTCATATGAAACACCATTTATCAATTTATTTAATACTTGGTTTAGTATATGTGTTTTTTTTTGTAACGTGTATCCCCAAAAGGATAATGGAATACTCAATGACTTATCATTGTTCTCACCATTTCCAACAAGGTGTGGTTCCTCCTTTCTCTTACACCATTACAATGAGTTGTTTAAAGAGGAGTGAGTTGGGATAGGATAAAAAACTACCATAAGTAATAAATGAAGTCTTGATTTAGATATTCTTCCCATGGTCTAAGTGGAGTTTCTTAATATTCTTATCAATCCTATTCTCTACTTCATTCTTGTATTCCTTGAATTTATCAAAATAATCCAACTTATAACTCATTAAGTATACATGTCTATATCTATTAAAACCATCAGTAAAAGTTATGATATATGAGTATCCACCACTTGATTCAATAGGAAATGGTCCACAAACATTAGTTTGAATGAATTAAAGAAGCTCTTTAACCCTTCCACCTTTCCTACTAAATGTGGGTGTGTCCATTTCCCTTATGAACATGCATGACATACAACAAGTGGTTTTAGTTAAAAAGAATATAAATATTCATCTTGATTTAATTTATTCAAACACTTTTTTTACATGACCCAGCCAATGATACCATGGTTGGGTGTGGTATGAGTCATGTGAAGTAACTTTGTTATTGATTTCCATTACTTTTTTTGTGCAATCCAAAACATAAATACCATTATTTAAATTTTCCTTACCATAAATTGATATATTTATAAAATAAGCAACATTTATTCCAATATTTGAAAATAAATCCATCTATATTAAGTATGGATATAGAAATAATGTTTTTACTAGTATATATAACACAATAACAACCTTTCAAAACCAAGATCATTATGATTGTCAATGTGAGGTGGTAGTCCTTGATTTCTACATTAGAATGTTTAGATCCATTGGATACTCATATATCTACTCCCCTCGAACAATCTTTCTAAATCAACTTGGTTCCTATATTTGAATACATATGTAACCACCAAAAGTTATATCTAATTCCCAATTTGTAGAAATAGATTAATTGACTCAACAACAATCACACCTGAAGCCTCCCCTTACTTATTTAGTTGGGTGTAGTTTTTCTTCCAGTGGAAATTCTTTCCACATTTGAAAAAAAATCTTATTCCCTTTCTTAGACCTTGATCGTCTTCTTATTAGAAAGGAATGAATAAGATTTGGGATTAAATATCTTCACTTTACCTTTCCTTTTGTTCACCATAAGGACTAAAGTTTTTTTGTGATTCATATCCTTATCTACATGGAGAAGGAGATTAAGAAGATATGGTAGATATTTCTCAATGTTGTTAATTTAAAAATTTATAAAAAAGATAGAGAAGATCTAAGTGAGTGATGTTAGAATGAGATCAGAGCTCAGTTCTTTAGGGAGTTTTAACTCTATAACCTCTAGAAAATCAATATAGCCAATGATATTGACTATATTAGTCCCAGATGGGTAACCCTATACAAGATTTATATAAAAGAGAACCTTGGAAATCCCAATTTTTCCATTTCTATCTCTCTCCTATTGAAGACCATGGATATGCTCAAGCATGCTATATGCAACCATGTTTTCATGAGACTTCATGATTTCACTAGACATAGATGAAAGCATTAAACATTTAACATCAAGAAGATAACTCAAATGTATTTCATAGACAATAAACTCTTATATACTCTCCTCTTTAGCATGTGGATCAATAATTGAGTATTCAAACATGTAAGATTTCCATTCATGGCATAGAACAACCCAAAGGCATATATACCATTAGTGGAAGTTATTCCCAGTTGGGAGGTTTTCTTTATCCAATATTTACCATAGGTATAATGTGGGTGATGATATTTCCATTTAATTCTAAAATTTAAAGGAATAGATTATTAGTATTTATCTTGATTACAAACTACGTGAGAATTAATAAATTAATTGATTTTATTAAATCTCCCACTATTTTATCAAGTCCCATTAGCCCCCACCATTGAACTTATAATGTATAGTTTCTAAGACATTCTAGTGGAAAGTATCCATATTCTCCTTTGAATAACCCCATCAAGGGTAGTACAAGATACTTTAAGGTATTTAGGTAGGTAGTTATTTTCTAAATATGGGCCTATAACTCCTTGATTTGTTGATCGGATTCCCCGATCCTAAAATTGCGACTTAGATTTAATCAACAATTGCCTCTAAATTACACAAAGCCTAGAAATGGTTACTCATATTGATGTAAAATGGTTAATTCAACCCAAAACCTTCATAAAAACTCCGCTTATAAAAGTTAGTGTCCCAATAAGGTTTGGTCAAGCACTTAGTTCTATTGAGTTTTGTTCCTAATCATGTAATAGAAGGATTAGTCTTACTTAATATTGAGTTGAGGGATTTTAATTAATTATGCATAAATTTTATCTTTTTTATTCTTTACATGTATTGTTAAAATTAAGTGGATGTTACTTAATTAATTAACCATTTTGGATAAAACATTTACGCATAATTTAATTATTTAATATATTATGCGTAAATTTTATCTGGTTTTAACCTCACATGTCTTGTTAATATTAAGTAGATGTTACTTAATTAATTAACCATGTTGGATAAAAAAATTATGCATAATGTATTTATTTAAATTCTATATTTTTATATTAATTTTTTTTTGTGATCACGGTCTCACATCCATAAAATAAATAATTTCATAGAAATAAATAAATAAATAATAAAATGATCCATTCATGAGATTTATTTAACAGTTTATTTAATGAGTAGAAATTAAATCAACCATTTACCTATGGGAAATAATTCTTTTTTATAGTCTTGGAATGAGTTACAAAATTCCACCTATCCACCTATGTATCACTTGAGTTGGAATCATAATGGTTTCATTTTAAACCTCCTCCACATGTCATAGGATACTCCATTAGTTACATGTATTTATGACTCACATGTAGGTGACGAGAACCAAATGATTGGTTAAAAGGGTATTACATAAATATTCTTGGACATGTAGGTCCTATATAATAATAGATAGAGGGATGAAAATAATTCCAACATATTTAAATTAATAATAAATAATTGTAAACCCATGAAATAAATAAAATTAAAACATCCAACACATTCATAGTTCTTGGTCAAGCTCATGAACGATCATACATGCAAAAAATACAAACAAATAACTGGCTATAATTCATTTCTTTATTTTTTCTTTATTATTTAACATTAACATGCTTGAATTAATTAATTAATTAATTAATTATTTTTCATCTTAATGATCATACAAACTTAATTGTATATTCCCATCATTTATGGTATACATGTAAAATATATGACATAACCAATAATGACATATTAATTACAATAAATTAATTGAGAATTTAATATTACTGAAAACTATTTTTAAATCATAAAACAAAAAATGTTGTGCCAATAAATAAAATAAGGTTATAATGCCACACTTTTCAATTTAATGTAATTTTTAATTCTATTATTTAATGCAAGACTACATGATGTGTATAGTCCAACTATACACCATGTACAATGGTTTCCATGTATCTAAGTCACACACCTAGGGCTTCTACATGTTAACTTGGATGGACTACACAAAATATACAAGCCAACTACATGTCATGTATCCACTCACCACATTCCAGGTTGGCCTAGTCAAAACATGTTGTGCATTAAATTCACCATGTGTAATTAACTACTCGATGCATCCATGTATAATATGCATGGGTACACGGTGTTCACTTTAGCTATACGCCATATAACCCAGTTTTATCGGCAAAAGATTTGGAACTTCCCAATATAATCTCTGGTCATTATTCATTTGTTCTTAAACCTTTAAAAAAATGAAATGCTAAAAAAACATGATTAATATGTAGAAAATGTAATTTAAATTGAATTAAAGAATTAATAACATGAAATGAAAATAAAACCATAATTTTTCATAGATCAATAATCAAATAAATAGTTATAAATTTAAAGGTGACCCCTATGATACCACTTGTTGGTTCTGATCACCACATAAACAAGTATTGGTGGGAGATATATTAATTTTTTTAATTATCATTGCCTGAAACCATGAGCGATGATCTTTCATGACAGATTTATAATTAATTTATTTAATATCTAAAGAAATGAAAACCTAGTCATAAGAACATTATTTGTAGATGAATGTTGATCATTTGGAAAGACCCTTTCAGGTTGCCTTCATTGCACTATGAGGACCCAAGGATAGAATCCCTCTAGTGATGATCCACATATGATCCCAGGATCTCCGAGAAATGACACTCAATCTCTAGGTACCGGCGTGGTGAATCGAATGTCTTACATCGTTCATTCTTGATTGCTTGTTCTTTGGTCACGAATGAATCTCTCTTACAATTATCATTCTTTAGAGGGAGAGAGAAGAAGTTGAGATAAAATACATTGTGTGCAACAATTCTCTATTCTAAATCTTGGACGCAATACATAATTGACATAACTGTTTATTTATAGAGTTGGGGTTTTGGTTAAAATATTATTTAATTACCTATCAGCCATTAAATAAAATTTAAAACCATTAATAAACCTCATTTCACATAATAATAATAATAATAATAATATTATTATTATTTGGTTTTACAACTTGTTTGAATTGATAAATAATATTTACTAGCTTGTAAATAATTATTTTATCACTTGAAGCAGTCTTGGTTTGTTCAAACTCCTTGGTATTCATTGAATATATGAATAAATATTTTATTTATAAATAAATATTTCATTCACATACCATCGAATAAATATTTATTAAATATTAAATAAAATAAACAAATATTTCTTTATCCACATGTTGACAAATAAATATTTATTTAATTTTTGAGATCAATATAATTTGAATAAAATTATTCCTCAGTCTTGAGGATGAATTAATTCCATTAATTAAATTCAAATAGAATATAATCGAGATCAACAGAAACACTTATTATGTGACCCTCTAGGATTTTATATCATTGAAATTATGTGGGATTGCCTAAATTTCAATATTACTATCTACTAATGGGTTAAGAATCCCAAGAGAAATAACTTAATGTTGAAACAATGAAAACCACAAACTAATTCTCACCTTGTAATGTAATACTTTTATCATAATATCTCATTAATCAGGTTGCACAATGGTGTCATCAACCTATATGATCGATACATGTTTCATCGACTATATAAAATAAACACATCAATACACCATGGACATGGAATTTAGATAATGGTTCTATTTCAATCAAATGGTTGAGATATCATCTTCTATAAATATTGAAGGGAAAAATCATTCCTTCACTTATCTATTAATGACGTGTCAATCATGACGCACCCAACATACCCTACTTCCCACCAACATATAGTGTGATGGTTTTTATCATTAAATCTAAGTGAGCGATTCATGAAATTAATTAATAATAATATTAAATTCTAAGGACCATTACACATGCTCGTAGATAGGAATATTTGATGACAACAAAACATGTAGAATTTATACTAGTGGGTTTGTTCTCATAATCCCCCATCTTGAAGATTTCCAAGTGAAAACTCCATGAGAGGAAGCCTCAACTGCTTATAAGTACTCTCACTTGATGGTCTAAATACTATGTTTCCCATCATAGTACATTATCCAACTGTGGAACTATATTAATAATATTATCATAACACTTCAGGGTTCTCATCATAGCGGAGAAATTCTATAACCATATCAATGTGACAAATACTATTGGACATTATTACATTAAATCCATGCAGAATAATGAATAATATGTAATAATGTGTTTAATTAATATTCAATAAATTTAATATACATGTAATCAAAGTATGATCAATTGGTCCTAATACAGAACATCTAAAAATTTACTCATATAACACCTCATTTAAATGTACTTCAAAACCATTTGATAACATTAACATGCCCCTTTAACCATATACCATTCCCCTTTAATTTATCGTTTGATGAAACACGTATAAAAATAATATAATTTCATAAAACACTTATACCAATACTCTTTTAAAACATCTCAAAGACACCCTTAAAAACATGGATCTTCCTTTGAAAACCAAACAAGGCCCAAAACCTTCATTTTCAACAAGACCACTTAAAAGATCCATTATGGAATTTTCACAAAAGGGGGGAATACATCCATGTTTAAAATAAACTTTTGAAATCAATTTAAATAAACTTTGAAATCACCTTGATTCCATCACCTCATTTCAAATCTTTTTCCATTTTCAAACATAGTTTTACTTCATTGAAAAGAAGAACCGAATCAAAATCCAAAGTACACCATTGAAACCATTTCAAAAGGCCTATTAGGCATTTCAAAAAATATTAACATATAAAATATTTCAATCATACTCTTAATATTTCATTCCACTTTTTCCAAAATCACACCAAGTAGCTCATAACCATAATAACATACCAATAAAAAATTACAACCCATTTTCTCTCATAAATTATCACACTCATAATTTTTCATCTCGTTACACTACTTTCAAGGGGTTAGAATACCCCATGGGTAGACTTAGGCCCTGTATCATAAAATCAATAGACCCATAGAGGTCCAAGAAGGTTCTCATACATCAATTTAAGGCTCAAATCACTTTCCATAGACAAATATATGAAAATAAAACAAGGTAGTGTATTAGGACACTATATACACATGAAAAATATTAAGACCATGGGGGAAAATATTTAAGACCACCTAACTCATACTCATGGACAACCACATATCAAAAAATGACCATTGATTTAAGCTAAAATGACCTAAATCAAAAAGGTGAAGAACTCCTTGGAAACAGGTCTCATGAGATTTGGAAGAGGAGAAACAACCAACAAATGATTCTTATAGAACATAAAAGGAAACAGAGTCCGAGACTTACCTAGAGTTCAATTCACACTAAAAAACACATCAAATGCCCTATAGTCAAAGGATAACCATCCATGGAGAAGGTAATGTCGCTTGTTTCACACCTTAGTCTTATGGGGTAGAAAATTTGGTGGAATTAAGGTGAAAATTGTATAATGATTGGCAGGGAAGAATGGTCATTTTCCCACTTTTAATGAGGCACATAGTTTGGCCTCACAGTTTTTTTAACTCCGTGCCAATTGTGAGGTTCCATATAACCTAGAGGAAACTGATCTAAAAAGGTTCTTTGTCCATACACATGGTTTAGAAAACTGTACGAACACTATGCGGTCCCCTTTGTCGAAAGGGACCTCCAACTGTAAGGTCTCCTGGGCCACCTTGCACGGTTCTGCAAACTGTGCTTCCTCCTTTTTCTGGTTACTAGGGAAGAAAATGTGGTGGAATTTGGGTTAAATAATATAAATATTGGGATAAAAAATGGTCATTTTTTCCACCTTAAATGATGCAAAATGTTTGGTTTCATAGTTTTTCAAACCATGTTCCAACCATGCTGTTCCCTCTGACCAAGAATAAACCAAGCAGCAAAGATTCTTTGGCCATCATCATGGTTTGGAAAACTATGCAGACACTGTGAATTCCCCTCTATCCAAAGGTACCTTCAGCCCCATGGTCTCCTGGGCCACCATGAATAGTTTTGTAAACCGTGGTCCCTCCTCCTACAGGCTATGTGGTCATCAGGCACGATTAGCACTAATGATGCGCCAACCATTCTCCATGCACTGTAAGGCCCATGTTTTCCTCTTTTCAATGCCTCAAACACCCGAGACACTCCCAAGACCTTCACAAATCCCAATAATCTTTTCATTAACCATTTTCAAGGGGGTTGAACCAAAATTTTAATAGAAATATACGTCATTAAAGAGTCAGGATCTTGCAATAATTCTTTGATCTAGGTGGGAGAACTTGGATAGGGGTGACTTAAACTCTACTTTATCTCTCTATAATATGAGGGAGATTAGAGATATTCTCTCTAATTTATTTAAGCAATAATACTCTTTAATTTTACATTTTTTGGATCATAAAGTTTTGTTAAACTTATTAATATTTTTACTTTAACCTGTTAATAAGTTTAACCTTATATATATACCCCAAAAAATACTTATAACCTAGAGAATGTTTCACAATGGTGATAAATAAGTTATTAATTACTTGTAACATAAAAATAATTTTATTTAATAAAATATTATTCATTAACTCGACTCGTTTCTCTCACATAAAAATTTAACGAACCTCAAATTTTAAATAAATAATATTTATTCGAAAATTATATTTTTTTCTTAATATTCACTAAATAACTTGTGAGTATTATAATTAAATAAATTCAATATAATTTTTTTAAAACTTAAATAATATTGATTTTTTATTTTTAGGTAATCATTTAAACTCAGACATTATCATACCCCTACTACGGGGCCCACAATGTCTTAAAACTCCAATTCAATATAGTTGATCAAGTTTCTAAATAAGATTTGTGTATGACCCTTTAGGTATTTATCTCAATAGTAGTGAGTAAAAATCATAGACTAGGATTAGAGACAAGAAACCCATCAAGGCTCCTAATGAGATAAGGAATGTCATAGAATTGACAACTTTGTATGAACACACACTGTGTAATGTAATCTCTTTGTCTTGCATTATCTCATAAAGAAGGATGCACACTTCGTGTCATCATAATTTACTATTTTATTTTTTTGACCATAATGGATGGACTTAACATCTTCTATCATGACCATGGATTTATAAAAGTTACTACTATCATGATCTACTGAGCCAATGGTATCACTTCTTTTTAGAATTGACAAATTTTATCTTCATCATTCAATCAATGTTATACCACCAATGAAGCACTAAATGTAATCTACCTCACCATGAAATAAATGTAATTTTTATCATTATGCATAAAAATATGTAATCAAATCGTATAGTCAGGTTAGTACTCCTGATATCATATACATGAGATCACCAATTGTGAACATCTTGAGAAAACATCTTAATACTTATGAACCCCCAAAACTTGATAGTCTGTGTTGGTAAGTAAAGAATTAGAAACTTTAAAGTTTAATGTGTTTAGAAATTAATTATAGAATAACTAAGAAAACATATTGAGATTATTTGATTCATGGAACACTAATGTAGAATTGTGTGTTTGGGACCTTATTATACATCATTCATAAATGATGAGTTAGTGTGAGATATATAGAGACACTAATACATAAATTAATTTCATATAGATTAAAAAAATAAATTTGAATATTTTAAAAAAATAGAATCCATCATCATCTATATTTCCCCCTTCCACTGGAGCATGGACAACATGGGATGCATGGATAGAATGGGATTCATGGGAGGTGAGGCTTTGATGTTTGTTTCTTTTTTTTCTAGGAAAACCAAGCATTTCATGCGCAACATTGGTATTCTATCAATTTTTTTATAAAAAAATGTTTAAAATTATAAAATTAAATTTTAAAACCTATTTTTTCTGATTTAGATCCATTTAAATTGGTTTTATGGGTATTTTAATTTTCAGGTTTTTATGGATATGCATTAATCAATTAATGAAACATTTTTTATTTTTTAGTGAATCAATTTTATACATTAATACTTAAATTACTTATGAATTCATAAATTTTTGACATGAATGACATGTGACATCTAACTAATTAAAGTCCATTATTATCATATGAAAAACATCCATTTTAACTAATTTCATATCAAGAATTTGATAGAGAGATATTAGTGCGTCTTATGTATTTCTTTTCTTATGAATATGTTGAATGTATTTTCATACATTTGAAATAGGAAAACAACACATAAAACTATATCACTACTAGAAAAACAGGTATTTGCGACGGGATCCCGTCGCAATTAGCTTTTTGCGACGGGGGCCCGTCGCAAATAGCCCGTTGCTGAAAACGGCGTCGCAACAACACTTATTTGCGACGGGCCCGTCGCTAAAGCCTTTTTTTGCGACGGTCATTCTCCCCGTCGCAAATAGTATTCCGTATTTTTGTAAAAAACTTTTAAAATAGTTTTTGCGACGGGACCCGTCGCAAAAGGTATTAGCGACGGGTCCCGTCGCAAATACCTTTTCCGACGGTGCCATCGCAAAAACTATTTTTAAAAAAAAATAAAAAACTATTAATAATACTAGTATTTGCGACGGGTATAGTATCCCGTCGCAAAAACTATTTTTTAAAAAAAATAAAAAACTATTAATAATACTAGTATTTGCGACGGGCATAGTATCCCGTCGCAAATACTATAAAAAAAATAAAAAAAATAAATTATTAATAAATTATTTTAATTAATATAATAATAGAATTATAATTCACAAATAAAAATAATTAATTATTTTAATTAATATAATAATAATAGAATTATAATTCAAAAATAAAAAATAATAGAATATTAATAAATGATTTAATTAATATAATAATATTAGAATTATAATTCATAAATAAAAAAATATTAATAAGTTATTTTAATTAATATAAAAATAATAGAATTATTTTACATTCAAATATTAAAATAATTCAAGTATTACAAAAAATATAATTAAATTATAATATTATAAAATTTTAATATATATATATATTTTAATACTATAAAATATAAATAATATTATTATTCATATTAATATTTGTCACACACGTGACTTTTTTATATATTAATATTTCATTTAATTTCCATTCCTGATTTTTTTGGGGGGGTTTACCACTCATTTTGGTGAAAATGGTGGGTTTTGAAAATTTGGGCCAAACCGCGAGCCGAATTCCAGATTTAAACACTAATTTTTTTTCTTCTATAACTCCTTCAATTTTTACTATTTTAAACCCATTCCACTTCCCAATTGGAATAACCTGATATATTAAAACCACCATATCCCTTTGGACCTCATATAAATCCAAAATCATGATGGATTTGAGTTTTTGATTTAGGTAATGGGCCTGCCCGTAGGCCCATTTCCTGCTTTAATTGTTTTTTTTAAAATTTTCATATCTCATTCATTTTTTACTGTTTTCCCGTGATTCCACCACCCTCTCAAAGCCGATACCCCGAGGATTTCCCCCATTATCGGTTTCGCAATTTTGGAGCTCAGGAGAGCCGCGAAGTAGGGAAATATATCATACTCTTTCTCAAATCGACCAGATTTGACGAGGTAAAATGAATCTTTCATAACTCCTTCAATTTTCATCATTTTTCCCCATTTCAGTTCCCACATGACCTAATATTACTCCTTAGAACCTCCATACCATTTTTGGGTACTTGGAGATTCATATTTTGGTGGATTGGGGCCGATTTCTTCAAGATATTTCAAGTAAGGGAACTCCTTCTTGGTTCCCTCCTTCCTCTTTTTGTTTTATTTCCTATTTCTTGAAGTTCCTCATGTCCAGAAGTTGGGGTTTTATACTAAGGTCTGATTTGGTATCTTTTAGGTTAATTTTTGGTGGTCTAGGTCTGGATTTATATTCCTTGTGGTGCCGGGTTGGTGCGGTTGATGTTACGCACCTTATTTTGAGGGTTTCGTCATAAAAGGTAGGTGATTCCATTTGTAAACATTTCTAGATGAGTTAGTTTGCTTGAATTACTTATTATTAATGTTCCTAATATTCTGTTTGTGGTGCGTGAACTATTTATGTTGGATTTAGTAAAGAATTTGTTTTTATAGTTTCATTCTAGCTTAAAATTTGGTGTTTTCATTTGCAACCCTTTGGGTATTGTTTGGGATTGTTTTATAACATATGAATTTTGTTTAATAAATCTTGTTTGGGATGAAAATTATGATTTTGTGGGGTATTGGTGTTCCAATAGGTCTTAAAGATGTTTTTTTAAGGGTTTTAGGTGTAAAAATTTATTTTACTTCTTGAAAGTGATTTTGAAAACGTGTGCGTTTCATGTGGATCTTTTGTACTATTGGTTGAGGTGTTTTTATCACACATGGGAGTTGTTTAATAAATGTTTTTGGGGATTCCAATTCTGTTTTGAATTTGTATTGGTGTGATTTTGGCCTTGAAATATGGTTTTGAAATGGGTTTTATTTGAAAAGCTTTGGTGCACTATTTAGAATTGTTTCATGAAAGTTTGTAGTGGTTTAATGATTTATGTAAGAGGTGAAACCATATTGGAAAACTATTTTGGATTGTTTATACTTTCAAATGAACCATTTTAGATGTGAATAGTTCTGTTATGTGATGTTTATCATATTTTTAGGGACTTCATAAAATTGTTAAAGGATGTGTTGGATTGTGGATGTTATGAAAAAAAAGTGTTGTGGGCTATTTTGGTGTGAGTTTCATTTCAAAATGAATTTTAATGAAATGTAAAATTTCTGACTTGTGTGATGTGCATGGGGATGTTTGGATGATGTGTGATGTGGAAGTGATATTCTCATGTGAAAAGTATATTTCTTGGCTTGTTGAACTTGTTTGAGCACAAAGGGAAAACCTGGGTATCTAGGTGGGTGGACGTGTACTAGTATGCTAGTGAATCCGTGGGGTTTGGCCTCAGTTTCACTTAGCAGGATTGACACTTACAACTCTAACTAAACTATGATGATTATGATTGGGGACCACTAGGTTATGGGTATGTTCCCTACTAGTGGCTCGTGCACGAGAACGGATAATTTTTGTGGTTACTCTCACCGAGATACGAGGTACCTGGGACCCACAGCTAGCTAGTGCCTAGGGGTTATTTCCTATTGCTTGTGCTCATTAGATCCTTTATACTTACCGTCGACATACGGTATATTGGGCTGGAAAATTCAGTAGCTTTTGAATTTATTTTAAAAGTGTTGATTCTTTAAATTAGCCCACTTGAAAACTGTTTTTTTTAAGTTGCATCTTTTAGAAATTGTAACTAGAAATTACATGTTTTTGAAAACTTGCATGCTTTTCGTCTTTGAATGTTTATCACAGGGAATCTCTTAGTGGTGGTATCCTACTGGGCATTGGCTCACACCCTACTTACACCTTTGGGTGTAAGTAGACTTGGTTATTTTTTTTTTGTCGCAGGTTGGGTACAATTTTTTTTGTTCCAGTGGTTCGGGTTTCTAGCAGGTCCTTGGTGGTGAAGTCTTGTGGAGGTGGCTTGAGGGAGTTGCCCCATGCCATGAGGGTTCTTGGGCTGTTTCATTTTTGTTTTGTACCTTTGGTATAGTCTTTTTTAATTATTTTAAGTATGTAATTCAGTTCTGAATTTATGTAAAAGAATGTTTGGTTTGAAAAATCCAGATTCGTTTTATTGGATTCTTTTGTTGTTTTAAGTTTATAAACTCGGGTAAATCGTTCCCAATTCTCATTTTATGATACCCGGGCACTTGTGCCAGCCCGTGGGGATCGGGAACGCCCTTCGGGCCTTGTCACGGTCCAGGTTTGGCACTGGTTTCGGTGGTGACCAGATTTGGTTCGTGACAAAATGGTATCAAAGGAGGTTCGCTCCATTGGAGTCATGTTATTTGGGAAATAGTCAGGATAGTCTAGAGTTATGATTTTTGGGACATATAATTCTGGTTATGGGTAGTTTGCTTGATCACCACACCTCATTTCAGGATTCAAGTCACCAGGGGAAGTTGGGATTTGTCTATGTTTTTTTGGTTTTCTTGGTTTGATGATGATTAGGGGAAATGAAAAGAGAGTTGGGTTAATGGTCTCAATGAGCTCGCAGGGTCTGGCAAGCCAAGTGGAGCCTGGGATATTCCCTAGAAAACTCTCTGTGACAGTGAAGTGATTGGAATATGGCCGCCAACCATATGTCCAAGTCACCCACTGAAACTAGTTTCCTCTCGCATTGTCTGGTGTTCTTTAGTTTTGAAATCTTGGAACTTTGGTTTTAAAGTGACTTGGTTTTAGGAAGTGTAATGTTTTCGTGAAATTATTTTCAAATAAATATGAAATGTTTTGATTTATGAAATGGTGGAACTGAATATTCAGAATTATTTTGAAATGGAAAATTGTGTTCTTACACCTCTTTTGAAAGCAGAAACTATATTGAAGTTGGTTTTGAAAAAGTGTTCCCATTAAAGTTTTCTAAACTATTAAAATGTTTTTTTATGGGATGAGATGTTTTGAAATTGATGTAAATAACTTGAATTTGAGTTTTCATTGGAACGATTGTTCCTTTCTGAAAAGTTTTTTTTAAAGCGGTAATTTGGGTTCGACCTCCTGGTTAGCGGTTTTGATAGTAATGATGTGTTGGTTGACCGTTTTGGTTTTGAAAAGTGGAAAGAATTAGTGCATTGACCTTTGGTATTTCCATGAGTGACCACATGCATGGGGTTATATGGGATGATATATGGTTGATGGCATGACTGGATGAGTTCCAGGACGGATATGAGGAGGGTGCCTGGTGTGGCACAAAAACATGATGCTGTGATATTTGGTGATGTTGTATAAGGCCCCCCCTCCTTGTATTATTTCTCTCAGTCACTTTGGTCTTGTTCGGTGACATGTTGTGATGTCACGTGCTCGTTTGATTGTAAAGGTGAAGTTGTACAATATTATGTGAGTCTATTTTTTTTTCAAAACTATTTTTCCTTTTGGGAGATCTCGACATCCTCTATTTTAGAGGAAGGTGTTTATTTGTTTTCTTTATTTCTATTGTTTCTCACCTGAAGAAACAAGGTGTGATGTGAGTGCATCCTCTAAACCCTTATTTTAGTGAAATCCCAAGTAAGGGGAAAGTGAGTTTTGGGGTATGTTATGTCTTGGTTAACCCATCTAAGATTGCATGTAGTTTTTTGTAGCATCGGAAGAAGAAATTTTATTCGGGGGTTTCCAAATCTTAACTGTGAGGCCGAAGATGCTTCAATCATTCCAGCTCCAGCCATAGGTCCCGGAGAGAAGCTGGCGCGTAGTCAGAGGAAATCCCAGTGTTTTTTTTAACCTTGCACAAAGAACTATTCTTATTATGATAGATGGTAATAGTTCAAACATTTTTTTGTTGTCATTTTGCTTCATTTGTTCACGTTCGGTGGAAAGAGGTGGCGGGCCTTATCCCCATGTTATCTCCCAATGACTTTCTTTTCCCCTTTGGTTTCCTTTCGGTTCAGGGGAATGGTTTTAGATATTTCTAGAAATGTTGGGTGAACACTTATTAGTAACCATTCCCTAGAAAACCATGTAGGTATAGGGATCCAAATGGTTAGAACATAGTTTCCCAAACTGTGCGGGCTAACCGTGTTGTCGCCCCAACTCTTTAAGTTTTGGGGTTTTTCTATGCCGGCCCATATTGGTCAGTTAAGATGGATGGTTCTTATGGTGGGGAGAACCACTATGAGTCTCACGTATATTATTTTGAAAATGCCTAATGGGATTCTACCCCTTGTACTGGGGAGTTTGTTCGGGGCTCCCCTGTTAGTGTCTTGATTCTTTCTTGAAAAAAAAATCTAAGTTGTCTCTTATGGTTGGGGAGCCCATTTGTGTATCCTTGTACCAGTAACTCACTTTTTTACTTGGTCTTGGATTGGATGTGGGAAGTCTCGTTCGGAGCTATATAACCACAAACATCTTCCTTGAGTAGACGTTGGGATTGGAGATTTCCCAATGGTTTAGTTATATCAAGGTAAGTGTAACCTTGTTCGATGTTCTTGTTTGTTTGGGTAAATTTCTTGAGCCTTGTTCAGATAGTGTTTGAGGAGTTTTATTTTAGGAAGAAAAAAAAATCATGAATGTGCTTGATAATTTCAGTAATGACGTGTATGTTTTGGTTGTAGAGTATTCCTTCCTTAATTGATCACTGGAGGTGTTTTGGCCTTTGGGGGCAAAGCTTAGAAAATGAGTCCATTTTTTTTTTGCCTGTCAGTTGGGTTTGGTGTTTTTTTTGTCCTTGATGTGGCTTTCCGAGGGCGGAAAGTTTTATGGTGGGGAGAATTGTCACACACGTGACTTTTTTATATATTAATATTTCATTTAATTTCCATTCCTGATTTTTTTGGGGGGGTTTACCACTCATTTTGGTGAAAATGGTGGGTTTTGAAAATTTGGGCCAAACCGCGAGCCGAATTCCAGATTTAAACACTAATTTTTTTTCTTCTATAACTCCTTCAATTTTTACTATTTTAAACCCATTCCACTTTCCAATTGGAATAACCTGATATATTAAAACCACCATATCCCTTTGGACCTCATATAAATCCAAAATCATGATGGATTTGAGTTTTTGATTTAGGTAATGGGCCTTCCCGTAGGCCCATTTCCTGCTTTAAATTTGTTTTTTAAAATTTTCATATCTCATTCATTTTTTACTGTTTTCCCGTGATTCCACCACCCTCTCAAAGCCGATACCCCGAGGATTGCCCCCATTATCGGTTTCGCAATTTTGGAGCTCAGGAGAGCCGCGAAGTAGGGCAATATATCATACTCTTTCTCAAATCGACCAGATTTGACGAGGTAAAATGAATCTTTCATAACTCCTTCAATTTTCATCATTTTTCCCCCATTTCAGTTCCCACATGACCTAATATTACTCCTTAGAACCTCCATACCATTTTTGGGTACTTGGAGATTCATATTTGGGTGGATTGGGGCCGATTTCTTCAAGATATTTCAAGTAAGGGAACTCCTTCTTGGTTCCCTCCATCCTCTTTTTGTTTTATTTCCTATTTCTTGAAGTTCCTCATGTCCAGAAGTTGGGGTTTTATACTAAGGTCTGATTTGGTATCTTTTAGGTTAATTTTTGGTGGTCTAGGTCTGGATTTATATTCCTTGTGGTGCCGGGTTGGTGCGGTTGATGTTACGCACCTTATTTTGAGGGTTTCGTCATAAAAGGTAGGTGATTCCATTTGTAAACATTTCTAGATGAGTTAGTTTACTTGAATTACTTATTATTAATGTTCCTAATATTCTGTTTGTGGTGCATGAACTATTTATGTTGGATTTAGTAAAGAATTTGTTTTTATAGTTTCATTCTAGCTTAAAATTTGGTGTTTTCATTTGCAACCCTTTGGGTATTGTTTGGGATTGTTTTATAACATATGAATTTTGTTTAATAAATCTTGTTTGGGATGAAAATTATGATTTTGTGGGGTATTGGTGTGCCAATAGGTCTTAAAGATGTTTTTTTAAGGGTTTTAGGTGTAAAAATTTATTTTACTTCTTGAAAGTGATTTTGAAAACGTGTGCGTTTCATGTGGATCTTTTGTACTATTGGTTGAGGTGTTTTTATCACACATGGGAGTTGTTTAATAAATGTTTTTGGGGATTCCAATTCTGTTTTGAATTTGTATTGGTGTGATTTTGGCCTTGAAATATGGTTTTGAAATGGGTTTTATTTGAAAAGCTTTGGTGCACTATTTAGAATTGTTTCATGAAAGTTTGTAGTGGTTTAATGATTTATGTAAGAGGTGAAACCATATTGGAAAACTATTTTGGATTGTTTATACTTTCAAATGAACCATTTTAGATGTGAATAGTTCTGTTATGTGATGTTTATCATATTTTTAGGGACTTCATAAAATTGTTAAAGGATGTGTTGGATTGTGGATGTTATGAAAAAAAAGTGTTGTGGGCTATTTTGGTGTGAGTTTCATTTCAAAATTAATTTTAATGAAATGTAAAATTTCTGACTTTTGTGATGTGCATGGGTCTGTTTGGATGATGTGTGATGTGGAAGTGATATTCTCATGTGAAAAGTATATTTCTTGGCTTGTTGAACTTGTTTGAGCACAAAGGGAAAACCTGGGTATCTAGGTGGGTGGACGTGTACTAGTATGCTAGTGAATCCGTGGGGTTTGGCCTCAGTTTCACTTAGCAGGATTGAAACTTACAACTCTAACTAAACTATGATGATTATGATTGGGGACCACTAGGTTATGGGTATGTTCCCTACTAGTGGCTCGTGCACGAGAACAGATAATTTTTGTGGTTACTCTCACCGAGATACGAGGTACCTGGGACCCACAGCTAGCTAGTGCCTAGGGGTTATTTCCTATTGCTTGTGCTCATTAGATCCTTTATACTTACCGTCGGCATACGGTATATTGGGCTGGAAAATTCAGTAGCTTTTGAATTTATTTTAAAAGTGTTGATTCTTTAAATTAGCCCACTTGAAAACTGTTTTTTTAAGTTGCATCTTTTAGAAATTGTAACTAGAAATTACATGTTTTTGAAAACTTGCATGCTTTTCGTCTTTGAATGTTTATCACAGGGAATCTCTTAGTGGTGGTATCCTACTGGGCATTGGCTCACACCCTACTTACACCTTTGGGTGTAAGTAGACTTGGTTATTTTTTTTTTGTCGCAGGTTGGGTACAATTTTTTTTGTTCCAGTGGTTTGGGTTTCTAGCAGGTCCTTGGTGGTGAAGTCTTGTGGAGGTGGCTTGAGGGAGTTGCCCCATGCCATGAGGGTTCTTGGGCTGTTTCATTTTTGTTTTGTACCTTTGGTATAGTCTTTTTTAATTATTTTAAGTATGTAATTCAGTTCTGAATTTATGTAAAAGAATGTTTGGTTTGAAAAATCCAGATTCGTTTTATTGGATTCTTTTGTTGTTTTAAGTTTATAAACTCGGGTAAATCGTTCCCAATTCTCATTTTATGATACCCGGGCACTTGTGCCAGCCCGTGGGGATCGGGAACGCCCTTAGTGCCTTGTCACGGTCCAGGTTTGGCACTGGTTTCGGTGGTGACCAGATTTGGTTCGTGACAATATTGTTATTTAAAAATATAATATTATTAATATTTTATAATGAGACAAAAACTAAGAATAGAAAAAAAAATATTTTGATTTCCCAAATTTTATAACATAAATACAAACTCTAATCTGAAGGAGGGGGGGGGGGGAGGTGGGGGATCTGCAGATGGTGGTGGAGGAAACTCCATCCCTAAAGCATGAGTGAGTCGGCGCATGTACACCATCTGCTCCTGATGCTGCTGCTGCCACCGACTCGTCTGCTTCTCGTACAACTGCTGCTGGCGTCGACGCTCCTCCTCATGCTGCTGACGCATCTGCTCCTGCTCTTGTCGGAGAATCTCTATCTGTGCAGTCTGAGATCGCAACTGATCCTCATAATGTGTAGTAGAAGAAGATGCACGATCTCCTCTCGAGCTGGACGCCGACATCGCAGCACTGCCATAATAATCTCCGGGAGTCAGTCGAGAGCCGATACCAACTACCTGGCCCTTCTCGAAGGCATACTGGGTGGCCTGCATCCATGCCGCCTCATCAAACTGACGGGCAGTGGTCTGATCTGATGACTCGGCCTGACTCTCAGGCCGGGCCTGTGAAGCTGCGACCTCATATGACTCCTATAGTTGCAATTTAAAATTAAAATTGTGAATATATTATATGCAGTTAATTTTTAAACTTGAAAACAAATAATACTGACCACGATGTGATGCTGACGATCACCTATGAGCTCCCCAGTAGCAGGATCACTATACATCCTCCGATATACGTCGTACTCTGTAATATCGGGGTACTCGACAGCCTATAAGAATAAAAAATAAACTGTTAATATTTATAGTTATATAAAATATTTATAAATAATGTACGTACCAGATGCTGTCTATGAGTACTGAAAGAACGACTCCCAGCACGATGAGTCACCTCCTGTCTCCCCCGATTCTGCCTCCCCACCGATGATCTCCTCTGAAAGGCACCACTCAACCAGTGCGCACATAATCCATCCCATACATGGGATGAAATATACTCTCGTCGGTGTGCTCTACATGACTCCTCAAAATCTGACACTCCTTCTTTCTTCATCGCATCTTTTCTTAAATTGTGCAAAAACTGACGAAGGCGATCACGCATGGCCACCTCCCATGCCTCGTGGATGGCGTCACGCATGGTATCCTCGATCGGATACCATAAACCCTACAAATAAATCAAAATATCAAGTTAGAAATGAAATAATTTTCAAAATAAAAATTATTTATTTACGTACGTACCAACCAATGGCCGAACATGGCCTGCTGCACATCAATGGGAATCTGCTCCCATGTGGTCCACGGCTGAGAGAAATAGTTGCGCAAAATAGCGCTGCCCTGTCCGACTGCTATATGCGGAAAACTGAAAAAATAATAAGCATTTATTATGTGAATAGATTAATGAAATCTTAGTCAAATCCACAGGTTATCACACAGGTTATCACACCTCTGGGTGCGCGGATCAAACCCATGACGTGGACGTCGCTCGGGGACGGGGTCAGGAATCATCAATCGTGCAAGACCGCGCCCCCTCCGCGTACTCCCTGGAGCGCCTGCAGGCTGAGGGTCATCTGCCAGCAACTCATCCACATCGAAAGGCAGGTCAGTATCCGTCAACTCACGAAATGTGGCCTCGTCCATCTGAAACAGAAAATGTTAATGTTAGCAAATAATTGATAATTACTATTATATATACATATATACATATTATGATTGTATATAAATACCATGGAATGCTATCAGTGTTCATCTTCATCATCATCTTCATATATGTCAATGTCATCTTTATATTCCTCCTCAACATCATCGATATCCATTCGAGTTACAGTTGCTTCATCTCTTACCATTTCAAATTCATATGTGACATCATTAACATCATCGTCATCACCGACTCTTAAATGTGGGGTGTCGTCATCGATACTCATGTCTCTTTGTAAAAAAGATTGATTTTGAGTACTCTCTTGAAAAACTTCAATTCTTTGCACATCAGTGAAAGCACATTCACTTTTACTAAACTGATTGTCTCGAATTTTGATTTTTATTATACTCCACCAATCAGTCAAGTCTCTTGATGTTGCACAGTACTTTGCATAATAAACTTGATATGCCTGTTGAGCCAATAAGAATGGTTCATTTACTGCGAGAACACTTTTACATTTAATATCGATGATTCCATGAGTCGGATGAACACACACGCCTCTCTCTGTATCCAACCACCGACATTTGAACATGGTTATGTAATGTTGTCCAAGATAACAGAGTTCAATGATTTCATCAAGTATGCCATAAAAGTCAACTTCATTTTCTCGATGATGAGATCCTCTCAAGCTAACTCCACTGTTCATTGTTTTTTTCGATTCCCCATATGCATGTGTGTGGAATCGAAATCCATTCACCACATATGCATTATAATTTTTAACAAGTTTCGATTCCCCATATGCATTATTGGTAATTATTACTAATTATTGGTAATTATTGGTAATTATTGGTAATTATTGGTAATTATTGGTAAATATTGTTAATTATTACGAATTATTGGTAATTATTACCAATTATTGGTAATTAATACTAATTATTTTTAATTAATACTAATTATTGATAATTATTACTAATTATTGGTAATTAATACTAATTATTGTTAATTAATACTAATTATTAGTAATTAATACTAATTATTCCTAATTATTACTAATTATTACTAATTATTACTAATTATTAGTAATTATTGTTAATTATTGTTAATTATTACTAATTATTACTAATTATTAGTAATTATTACTAATTATTAGTAATTATTACTCATAATTAGTAATTATTACTAATTATTAGTAATTATTACTAATTATTAGTAATTATTACTAATTATTAGTAATTATTACTAATTATGAGTAATTATTACTAATTATTAATAATTATTACTAATTATTGGTAATTATTAATATTTATTATTAATTATTACTAATTATTGGTAATTATTGGTAATTATTGGTAATTATTGGTAATTATTGGTAAATATTGTTAATTATTACGAATTATTGGTAATTATTACTAATTATTGGTAATTAATACTAATTATTGGTAATTAATACTAATTATAGGTAATTAATACTAATTATTGGTAATTAATAATAATTATTACTAATTATTGGTAATTATTACTAATTATTGGTAATTATTACTAATTATTGTTAATTAATACTAATTATTGGTAATTAATACTAATTATTCCTAATTATTACTAATTATTACTAATTATTAGTAATTATTGTTAATTATTGTTAATTATTACTAATTATTACTAATTATTTGTAATTATTACTAATTATTAGTAATTATTACTAATTATGAGTAATTATTACTAATTATTAGTAATTATTACTAATTATGAGTAATTATTACTAATTATTAATAATTATTACTAATTATTGGTAATTATTAATATTTATTATTAATTATTACTAATTATTGGGAATTATTAGTAATTATTACCAATTATTGGTAATTATTGGCAATTATTACTAATTATTGGCAATTATTACTAATTATTGGCAATTATTGGTAATTATTGGCAATTATTGTTAATTATTACTAATTATTGGTAATTATTGGCAATTATTGGTAATTATTGGCAATTATTGTTAATTATTGGTAAGTATTGTTAATTATTACTAATTATTGGTAATTATTGGTAATTATTACTAATTATTGTTAATTATTACTAATTATTACTAATTATTGGTAATTATTACTAATTATTGGTAATTATTACTAATTATTGGTAATTATTCCTAATTCTTACTAATTATTGGTAATTATTACTAATTATTGGTAATTAATACTAATTATTGGTAATTAATACTAATTATATGTAATTGTTACTAATTATTGGTAATTAATAGTAATTATTGGTAATTAATACTAATTATTACTAATTATTGGTAATTATTCCTAATTTTTCCTAATTTTTCCTAATTTTTCCTAATTTTTCCTAATTTTTCCTAATTTTTCCTAATTTTTGGTAATTATTGCTAATTATTACTAATTATTGGTAATTATTGGTAATTATTGGTAATTATTCCTAATTATTCCTAATTATTCCTAATTATTACTAATTATTCCTAATTATTCCTAATTATTCCTAATTATTACTACTTATTACTAATTATTACTAATTATTACTAATTATTACTAATTATTACTAATTATTACTAATTATTACTAATTATTACCAATTATTCCTAATTATTACTAATTATTCCTAATTATTACTAATTATTCCTAATTATTACTAATTATTACTAATCATTACTAATTATTACTAATTATTCCTAATTATTACTAATTATTGGTAATTATTGGTAATTATTACTAATTATTGCTAATTATTGTTAATTATTGGTAATTATTCCAAATTATTGGTAAGTATTACTAATTATTGGTAATTATTACTACTTATTGGTAATTATTACTAATTATTGGTAATTATTACTAATTATTGATAATTATTACTAATTATTGGTAATTATTACTAATTATTACTAATTATTCTTAATTATTGATAATTATTGATAATTGTTCCTAATTATTAGTAATTAAATGAATAATTATCAATAATTAGGAATAATTACCAATGATTACAAATAATAACATTATTAATATATTTTATTATTAATATTAAAATAATATAATTTTCTAATTTATATACAATTCTCCTTTCATCTGTGTGTTTTCTATCTCCACATACAAATAATACATGTGAAGACAGCAAACACACAGATGAAAAGAGAACTGTATATATATAAAAAATTATATTATTTTAATATTAATAATAAAATAGACTAATAATGTAATAATGTTATTATTCCTAATTATTGGTATTTATTACTAATTATTAATATTTATTCTTAATTATTAAAAATTATTACTAATTATTCCTAATTACCATTAACTATGAACAATACTAATAATTTAAATTTATTAAGTAATAAAACAATGTAAACATAGTTAAATTACAACTAATTAAGAATAATTGAAACTAATAAAAAATTAAAAATAAATATTAAATTAAAATGAACATAAATACCTTGAAAATTGATCTGCTCTGATCGTTCTTCAAAACTTTAATATCAGCTCCGAAGAAAAAAATTAAACTGGAGAAAAACTGAACTCTAGAAATATAATTTTGAGAGAAGGAGAAGATAGAGAATGAGAATGAAATGAAAAAAAACGGATGGGGGTATTTATAGGTTAGATTGTTTGCGACGGGTATCCCGTCGCAAATAGTATTATTTGCGACGGTACCCGTCGCAAATACCTTAGCCAACATTTATTACGGTCAACGGGTAAATAGTTATTTGCGACGGGACCCGTCGCAAATAACCACCTGCCGACATACTATTTGCGACGAGGGAATATTCCCGTCGCAAATACCTTTTACCGCCGCCGGTTATTTGCGACGAGAATATTCCCCTGTCGCAAATAAGTTTCCCGCGATTTGGCGCGCAAACCGCGCCAGTCCTTTTGCGACGGGGAAAGCTATCCCGTCGCAAAAGGCTACTTATTTGCGACGGGAAAATAACTCCGTCGCAAATAAGTTTTTAACAGGACTATTTGCGACGGGATTTATTCCCGTCGCAAATAACCCGTCGCAAATGCCCTTTTTTCCCGTAGTGTATTATGTTTTTATATTATTATTTTACACATATCATGATCTTATATATTAGATATAATTTAATCATATTTTTTATTCCTAATGTTTTTACATTAAATGGTATCGAAGTATGGGATTCAAAGATTGTTTAATTTTATTTTTCATAAATGTTATTTTTATTTTATTTTTTGTATTATTTTCTTGTGAAATTATGAAGCTTCATTTTTTTATTATTCTTATTATGTTTAACATTTGGGTTTTTTCTATTCATCAAATATGATTGCAACAATGTTCACTACCATATATCGGCCCTTTAACTGTGTCTAAAATGGGATTTAATAGCACTAAAAAAGTGTTGTTATCCTAATAATCATTATAAGGGGGACGCCTTCATCAATTATTTCATTAGAAATGATAAGGGGGCCTTTATCAGTGATATAAATGGCACTAATAAAGTCCTTGATGTTATAGCGTACTGTTTGAATAACAAAAAACTATAGTACTGACTGGTATATGGAAAATTCATAATTTAATTGAAATATATATTACATCAGAAATACATAAAAAACTATATTATATACATTTAAAATAATTTTTGTACAATTACATTATCATTTACTATCACAAAAATTAAAAAACATTAACATTTCATTGGATTTGTCACCTAAACCCTCTAAAAAAACACGATCACGGTATCATTTGCTGAAAAAACCACCCCAACTCGAGAAAAATAATACACCTTTATAGGAAAACAGTTATTATGTTAGTAATAATATAAAGAAATAAATTAAACATAATATGAAACAATACATAAATGAAATGTTAATTTTAAATAAAATGAAACACTTAGAGTCATACTGGTCTCACCATGGATCGGATTGAGGTTGAGATGATTCCTACACAACACAAATGACTTATGGACCATTGTCCTAATGTATTGAAACAATATAAATATGTTTTCTCAGTTTTGAGTATGTTACTTTACTTTTTACCTAAAATATCATTTTAAACTAAACATATATACTTTGAGTCATACGAGTCACATCGTATGTCAATTTGATGTGAGAATGATTCTTACACATCATCAATTAATTATTAATCCTTTTTCTAAATTATCAAGATAAAATGAGCATGTTTTCTCAATTTTCAGTGATTGACACACTTTTTGAACTAAAATGTCAATTTTAGATTGATAACATACACATTGAGTAATATCAGACACACCATGTATCAAATTGAGGTGAAGATGATTTCAAAATTTCAAAAATGACATATAGATTGTTTTCCTAATCTATCAAAATAATTTTAATGAGTTTTCTTAGTTTTGAGTATGTCAATTTTCTTGTTTACTAAAATGTCAATTGTAAATAAAATGACACACTTGGAGTCATAAAGGTCACACTGTGATTGGGATTAATGTGAGAATTATTCCTACACATCACAAATGACTTAAGGATCACTATCCTAAAGTTTCAAAATAATCTGAATGTTTTTTATTGGTTTTGAGTAGTTCACTTGTATTTTTTACTAAAACGTCATTTTAAACTGAAAAAACACAATTTGAGTCTTACCACTAACATCATGTGTCATTTTGATGTGAAACTAATTCCTACAAATCAAAAATGACTTTTTAATCATTTTACTAAATTATAAATACAATTAAAGTGAATTTTCTTGGTTTTCAGTGAGTGACACACATGTTGAACTAAAATGTCAATTTTAAACTGATAACTAACACTTTGTTTCATACCAGAAATATAGTGTATTAGATTAAGGTGTGGATGATTCCTACACATAAAAAATGACTTATGGATAATTTTCCCCAAGTATCAAAATAATCTTAATGTGTTTTATCGGTTTTGAGTATGTCACTTGTGTTTTTACTAAAATGTAAATTTTAAATAAAAAGACACACTTGGAGTCATACCGGCCACACTGTGTGTTGGATTGTGGTGTGGATGATTCATATATGTCACAAATGACTTATGGTTTTTTTTAATAAACGATCAAAAATAATTAAAATTATTTTTATCTGTTTTGAGTATGTCACTTTATCTTTTTACTAAAATGTAATTTTAAACTAAAAATGCACATTTTGAGTCATACCAATCACATCATGTGTCAGTTTGATATGATACTAATTCCAACACATCACTAATGAATTGTGAATCTTTTTCCTAAATTATAAAGATAATAGAAGTGTGTTTTCTCTATTTTTAGTGAGTGACACACATTTTGAACTAAAATGACAACTTTAAACTTATAACTAACACTTTGAGTCATATCGGGCACACCATGTATCAGAATAAGGTGAGGATGATTCCTTCATGTCAAAAATGACATATGGATAATTTTAATAAAGTATAAAAAACAATATGAATGCATTTTATTTGTTTTTTAGTTGGTCACTTTTTTTACTATAATTTCATTTTAAACTAAAAACATGCACATTGAGTCATACCGATCACATCGTACGTCACTTTGACATGAGACTGATTAATAAAAATAAAAAATGACATATGAATAATTTTAATAAATTATCAACACAAACAAACTACGTTTTATTCATTTTTAGTGAGTAACACATGTTTTGAACTAAAATATCAATTTTAAACTGATGGCAGACACTTTGAGTCATACTGGTCACATCAGGTGTCAGTTTAATGTGAGACTAATTCCTAAACATCACATAAGATATAAATATTTTCCCTAAATTATCAAGACAATCTAAACATGTTTTTTATATTTTAGTGAGTGGCATACTTTTTGAACTAAAAAATCAATTTTAGACTGATAACGACCAATTTGAATCATATTAAGCACACTGTGTATCAGATTGAGGTGATGATGATTCCTTCATGTAAAAAATTACTTATGGATCATTTTAATAAAGTTTCAAAACAATATAAATTCATTTTATTATTTTTGAGTATGTCACTTTTCCTTTTTTACTAAAATTAATGTCTATTTTAAATAAAAAGACACACTTGGAGTCATACCATCCACACCATGCGTCAAATTGAGGTATGGCTAATTCCTATATATCTAAAATGAGTTATGGATCATTTTCATAAAGTATAAAAAAATTAAAATGAATTTGGTCTATTTTGAGTATGTCATTTGTGTTTTTTAATAAAATGTCATTTTAAACTAAAAACTCACACTTTGAGTAATACTAGTCACATCGTGTGTCAGTTTGATGTGAGTTTAATTCCTACACATAAAAATGACTTATGAATCATTTTACTAAATTATCATGAAAATCAGAGCATGTTTTCTTAGATTTCAGTGAGTGAAACATGTTTTGAACTAAAATGACCATTTTAAACTCATAATAGACACTTTGATTCATATCGAGTACACCGTGAATCATATTGAGGTGTAGATGTTTACTACATGCCAAAAATGAAATATAGATAATTTTATTAATGTATCAAAACAATATTAGTGTGTTTTCCTAGTTTTAGGTATGTCCCTTGTCTTTTTCTACTAAAATTTCAATTTTAAATAAAAAGGAACACTTGGAGTCATACCGTTCACACTGCATGTCGTATTGAGGTGAAGATGATTCATACACATTAAAAATGATTTATGGATAATTTTTCCAAAGTATCAAAACAATATGAATGATATTTCTTGGTTTTGAGTATGTCACTTGTCTTTTTAATAAAATGTAATTTTAAACTGGAAACAAGCACTTTGAGTCATACCAGTCACACCGTGTGTCGGTTTTACATGAGACTGATTCCTACATGTCAAAAATGACTTATAAATAGTTATACTAAATTATAAAGATAATCTAAGCACATTTTATTTGTTTTTAGTGATTTACACATTTTTTGAATTAAATGTCAATTTTAAAGTTATAATGACCACTTTGAGTCATATAGAGAGAAATGTGCATCAGATTAAGGTACAATTGATTCCTACTCATCAAAAATGGATTATAGATCATTTTACTAAAGTATAAAAACAAGCTGAATATGTTTTATAAGTTTTGGGTATGTCACTTATCCTTTTAAAAAAACTTAATGTCAATTTTAAAAAAAGACAAACTTGGAGTAATACATATTACATAGTGTGTCTGATTAAGGTATAAAAACATTCAGAATTTTATTCTCAGTTTTGAGTAAATGATGTGTTTTTTGAACTAAAATATAAATTATAAACTAAAAAAATATAATTTGAGACATACCAAGAACACCATGTATCAGATTGAGGTGTGGTTGATTGAGTATGTGATGTGTGTTTTAATTTCAACTATCTGTAACAAGATAAAAAAGAGAGAAAATGTCCCATTTGGATGGAAGAGAAAATCCATTGTTGCCCGAAACACATCACATTTCATGCAACATGGGGTTTCCTCTTCCATCCAAAATGAACACGATCTTTATTTTTTTGGATTGTTGTAGATAGTTGAAAAAAAAATATGAATTCCCAAAATATTTATGAAAAATACTAAATAAGTATTGGATAAAAATTGTAAAGAAATTAACATAAAAATTGCAAGGAAATTTACATAAAAATAGTAGATAAAATGATGAAAATATTAACTAAACAAGTAGTACGAATTCACCTTTTCATGTTGTCTGTATACATTCTTGACCTATTACCTTGTTTCCATTATCTCAGTTGTAGACTCAAAGTCTAATCTATCATGAGCTTGAGAAGCTTCGAACTAACCACCCCAAATCAAGAAAAAGAATCCATCTATATATTAAAACAATTCTTATGTTAGTAATACTATAAAGAAATAGATTAAATATAAATATTAAATAATACATTAATAAAATGTCAATTTTAAATAGAAACCACACAATTTGAGTCATATTGGGTGGACCATGTATCGAATGGAGGTACGGTTGATTCCTACACATCAAAAATGAATTATGGATAATTTTCCTAAAGTATCAAAACAATATGAATGTGTTTTCTTGGTTTTGAGTATGCCACTTATTGTTTTTACTAAAATGTAATTTTAAACTGAAAAAACTCACTTTGAATCATAACGGTAAAATTGTGTGTCCGTTTGAAGTGAGACTAATTCCAACACATTAAAAATAACTTATAAACCATTTTACTAAATTATCAAGGCAATATGAGCATGTTTTCTTAGTTTTTAGTGATAGACACATGTTTTGAACTAAAATGTCAATTTTAGATTGATAATGGTCACTTTGAGTCATACTGGGCACATTGTGTATCGAATTGAAGTTTGGATAATTACTAAATGTCAAAAATAACTTATGGATCATTTTATTAAAGTATAAAAATAATAAAAATTTGTTTTCTTGGTTTTCAGTATTTAACTTGTCCTTTTTACTAAAATTAATGTTAATTTTAAATAAAAATACACACTTAGAGTCATACCGGTAACACAGTGTGTCAGGTTGAGATGATAAATAAGTTTCATTAAGTGGATTATAAGAGTAACTTGCAATATTCATTAGATAATAGTTTATAGGTTCATATTGTTATAGGAAATTAGAGTTTGTTGGGATGAATTGAGGGACTTCTATGAACATCAAAAGTCAGTACTTCTTATTGACTGAATGTGATGAACTATAAGTGAGTGGTACCACTTTTACATGTGTGATGTTTAAATTATCATTCAATTAATTATTATTAGTGATCTAATTGGTTGACTTCATCAAATTGATTTTAATACTTATAACTTTTGAAGAAATGAAAATATAAACGTATTCTACCTAGAATGTTGAATGCATTGAAGAATAAAAAGAAAATTACCTCATCATGAGTGCATCATCCTTATTGATTGCATGATAATAGTACATGAGTTATTCATCCTTGTTGATGAAGTCATTTCTTTATGATCTCTATGAAAATTAACAAAATAATTATCAAATAAAAATGATAAGGAAATTAACTAAAAAAGGAGATAAAATGATTTGAAAATAAACTAAATAAGAAGTAGGAAGTCACATATTCATGATATATGTGTACATTATAACACCAAGTATGTTTCTTTCTTTGTTTTGCAGCAAAAAACAACCAAAATACCAATACAAAAGCATACCTCACTGGATAGGTTACCCAGCTGGATCATCCCACTACTTCCACACTAAGTCTTTGATGTCGGTATCTGGGTGTTAGGTGAAAAAACCCTCTAACTTGATTACAATAGAATCCATCAACTCCAGGAATGAGTCCATATCAACCGGAGAGACAAAATCCAGGAATAAGACATCAAGTTGAGATGTGTACCACGCCATCTGTTCTGGGCTGAGATTCTCTGGATACCTCCCCTGCTCAAGTCTCTCCCACTTCTCTGCTGCCAAGGCATCTTCCCCAACTCTGGAACTACTAATCTCTTTTTTTTGTAGCCTTCCCGAACTTACTGAACACCGCTATCATCTTTCCATTAAAACCATAAGTCTCACAGTATCTCCCTTCTGATCACCCAAAGTTATATCCACCTCTGAGGGGATAGAGTCTGAGAGAGATTTTGAAGTAAAGGTTCCCTCACAACTTTGGCTCATGGCTCCCTGGGAAGTACCCTTCCCTCTCGCTGCTCTAGTCAGCATTGGTTTTGTCACGGCCCGTCCTCGGGGCCCGTACCGTGACTACCCCAAGCCCACCTTCCATAGGCCAGGGGCTGGCGACTAGCACCAAAGGCGTAAGTCCCAATAACTGGGAAGGAATTGCCTTTATAAAAGTAAAAAAACACCACAGAGTACAAGCGGAAGTAAAACATTGAGTACAGAAGAAAGTGCTGAAAGTAAATGGGCCAGAATACAAACCCAACTGAAGTAAAACTACAACTTAACGTAAGTACAACAGAAAAAGACAAACATCTAGAAGAAAGGAAGTAGCTCCTGGGTCCTCCTCCTCAGATCCTACCTGAAGGGTAGGTACAGATAGCGCAGCTCCTAGATCGTCTACCACGGATCCTACCTGAAGGGTAGGAATAGATAGCGCAACTCCTGAATCATCCACCACAGACCCTACCTGAAGGGTAGGTACAGATAGCCTCCACAACTCTCTCGCCCGTCAACCTCCTCTGAGTGTTGTCTCGTCATGAATTCCACCTCCGGATACTGACTCGTCGTGTGGTCCACCTCCGGGTACCATCCAGTCTTCGAACACTCGGCCTCTGTCAGCGCTGCCCATCGTCTACAACCAACACAAAGAGGTGTGGGCATAGCCTGTGCAAGGGTGGGTATATGATACTCAGTAGGGACCCCGAGACCCTCAATTTCTCACTAAATCCAACAAGCGTAACCACAAATAAGGATCTCAACAGATAACCCTTACTTAGGTATAAGCCCATACTTATAGCTAAGTTATCAAGTAACCCATCTCAATCATGAGGAAACACAAAGGTTAAGAAATCAACGGATAACCACTACTTAGATATATGCCCATACATATACCTAAGTTATCAAGTGACCCATCTCAATCATGAGGAAACACAAAGGTCATAGTCTCAGCTCAAACTAGGATATTTATTATCGAAACTGTAACTACTGAAGAGCCCCATCTCTGGAGTGTACAGTGGTCCTGTCATGACTCTGAGGTGCTGCTCACTAACCTAAGACTGCTGAGGTACTCCTCCTGTCGACTACCGCGGGCCAGCCACCCAAACACAGTAGTGCTTCCCGCCGGGGTATGCCACCCAAACACAGTAGTGCAAACCCCCTAATACCCTGTAGGGGAACTCTCCGGACGAGTACCGCGGGTCTGCACCCAAGATCAGTAGTGCTCCATCTGCCATGGGTCTGCACCCAAACAAAGTAGTGCTCCATCCACTGGGCTAGTCGACTCACTCCAAGTCGAGTCGGTCAAGCAGTCGTCAGGTCTCAGCCAGCTACACGGTCTCCGTACTCCGCACGCTCGTCTCTGGGAGGGTTCGCTCCACGAGATACAGGTTGATACTTCAAGTATCACAAATTCCCACAAAAAAGTATCTCAATGGACTGCCTCGTCATAGGGGTCTCAATGCAATAGACGACGCGTCAATCGGACGCCCGGTCTGTGAGTTATTACCTTTTTCGTCCCAGGGGCCTGGTTGGTTTCGTGTGCAAACCAACCCGGCCGTATCTCAACTGTACCCCAAAATCTCATAGGGTATGCTCATAGGGACCGTTTCTCAACGTGATCATCAATGCCGCTGACGGTTCGTCAAACGGACGTCCGGTCTGAAAGTTATCAGCTTTTCCGTTCCAGGGGCCCGGTTGGATTTCGGGTACAATCCAACCAGGCCATATTCCAACTGTGTCCAAACCTCAGGCGAAGTATTCCAAATGTTCCGTCTCATCAAGAGTAATCCAACAAAGTCGACGGCACGTCAATCGGACGTCCGGAACTCAAGTTATAAACGTTTTTGTTCCGAGGGACCGGTTGGTTTCGTGTTCGAACCAACTCGGCCATACACAAAGTTCTCTGAAACCTTGAGTGTAATATACCAAAACAACCGTTTTGATCCAAGGATCGCATCGCAACTGACGGTGTGTCGATCAGAGGTCCATAGCCCAAGATATGGGCATTTGAACGGAAACTGCCCGAAAATAGGGGGTTCGGGCCCGGTCCGACCCGGCCCGAGACCCCCTAGGTCGGCCTGAACCGGATCGACCCGACCCGGGTCTGGGTCTGGCCCAACAGGGCGCGGCCCGGCCCGGTGGGCGCGGCCCAACCCGGCTGGTTGGCCTGCCGAGCTGGCGCGGCTGCGTGCCCGCTCAGCTGTCCGGCTGATCGGAACAGGGGGGGTGCGGTTGCCCCCCGTGAAAGAAGCTGTGGCCCCCGTGTGGGGGCCGCTCCCTGCCCACGACGCGGCCCGGCACCACGTCGTCCTTGGTCCCGCGCAGCTGTAAGACCAGCCGCCTGCCGCCGTATAGCATCCCGCCTTTTTATCACATAAACTTTCATTACATTTTACAAAACCGAGGATCTTTAAGGTTTAGTGTCTTGGAAACCAGGAACTTAAAACATGAAACAACAAAAAAAACATTCTTCTTAAACACTTGAAAGGCTTATCCTTATGTTCATCCTAGGTTCATTACTGCATCTCAGAACCTGGGGACATACATCAAAGGAAAGGGTGAGCAGAAGGCCCAGTAAGGAAAACAAGAGAAACATTTTACATGTGAACTTGAGATACTTCAATAAGGTCATGAAAAGAACTTTAAGGCATGAGAAAGAAATCCTGAGATATATCATAATAAAAGTAACATTTTTCATAACTTGAAGATGTGGATACATCATTTAACATCGACAATCATGAACATATCACCAAGGTCCATCCCCAAGGTGTCATTTGAAAATTAGCAAGGTTATTCACCAAGGTATCGTGAAAATTGTAATCTCTAGTGGTTACATCACTACCCAATGCATTGGAGCGCTATCAGGGCGCACCCTTAATTTTGACTTTATTATCATGTGATACAAATATATCATCATCAAACATTTCATAAATAACCCATATAGCATAAAATAAATGGGTTTCATTTCATAATCACAACGTTTTAAAAACTGCTTTAAAGACATGATCTTTACGTCACTTTAAAACCCACAGAAAAGGAAGGTGGGTCTCATGTATGTAAATCCCAGAATTTAAAATAGAAAATTTTGGTATATATGTGAATACCCCTTTAGAATAAAGAGCTTTGAGTATTCACTTAATAATATAAAAGAACTTTAGAAAAATAGAGAGACATTTTGAGACGGAAATTCTGCAGCATAACAGCTATGTTACGAGGTTTTAGAAGACATTAAAAAGAGAGGGAAAATGGGTCAAACATTAATAAATGACCCATAAAACAGTATATGGACAGAATAAGAAGGATACATGATCATGGTAATGAAATTTCAAGGACATACCATTTGAAATGAAAAACATGGAAGGAAGACAAAAATTAGATTTCTCTTATGAAAGTTCGGCAGCCTAACAGCGTTACTTAAACTTCAACAAAAATGATTTGAAAAGATCAAATAGAGTCTCTCATCATGTGAACATAAGAGTTCAGTATGATTGATATAGAGATAATTCCCCAACATAATTATAAAGTAACTTGAAAGACTTGACATGAAAGTAGAACTTTGAAAAGAATGAGAAGGGTGAAAGAATCCCCTAAAAAATTCGGCAGCCTAACGGCGCCACTTAAAAATTCAAAATACTGAATTGAAGAGATCAAATGGTGTCTCTCATCATATGAACATAAGACTCTAGTATGATAGATATTGAGATCATACCCCAACATAACAAAAAGGAACTTGAAAGAATTGACATGAAAGTAGAACTTCAAAACGAGAAGGGTGAAGAACCACTTAAAAATTCGGCAGCCTAACGACGCCACTTAAAACTTGAAAATACTGAATTGAAGAGATCAAATGGGGTCTCTCATCATATGATCATAAAAGATCAGTATGATAAATTTAGAGATCATACACCAACATAATAAAAAAGGAACTTGAAAGAATTGACATGGAAGTAGAACTTCAAAATGAGAAGGGTGAAGAACCACTTAAAAATTCGGCAGCCTAACGGCGCCACTTAAAACTTCAAAATACTGAATTGAAGAGATAAAATGGGGTCTCTCATCATATGATCATAAAATATAAGTATTATAAATTTAGATATCATAACCCAACATAATAAAAATGAACTTGAAATACTTTACATGAAAATAGATCTTGAAAAATGAGAAGGGAGAGAGAATCCGTTACAAAAATGTCGGCAGCCTAACGACGCCACTTAAAACTTCATAAAACGAAATAATGAGAGTAAGAGGGGATCTCTAATTATATGAACATGAAAAGGGAAGTAATAGGAGTATAGAAGAACATCCTCCAACATAAGAACATGGAGCATAAAAGGAATGACATAAAAGAGATTACTTGAAATGAAAGAGAGAGGTCAGATCCCTTACCTTAAAATGTAACTCTTAAACCTCAAAGGATGGGACCTTGAGGGCTTGGGGGCACCTTGGGAGGACTCCTTGGGAGGTAATGAGACCAGAAATTCGTTGGGGAAGAGTGGGGAGTCGAATGGATGAGAGGAGGGCTTGGTATTTATAGGGAAAGTGAGGGGACAGGGCATTAATGGCCAAGGGACACCTCAAAAGTGGTTTTCTCAAAATCATGGGCCCTCCCATGGTACTTCCCATAAAGTTAGGCCACATGGGGAGCCCCACACAATAATTCATCACCCTTGGCCGGCAAACCCTTAAAAAATCTCATGACATCATCATGACACAGTTATGATGTCATTAAACATACCGAAACCCTAAAATTGTATTTTCACTATTCACTGAAAATTCAACTTTCTCAGAAAGATCCCAAAATTTCACCTTAATCAAATACCAATGCTCTGATTTCAAAAATGAACTCCATTTTATAAAAATAATTTTATAATTATTTTTAATTTATTTTTTAAATAAATACACTATTCACCGAAAATTCATTTTTTCAGAAAAAACCACAAAAATTACCATAACATAATATCGGTGCTCTGAGTTCAAAAATGAAATCCATTTTATAAAAATAATTTTCTAAATATTTTTAATTTAATTTTTAATTAAAAAACACTATTCACCTGAAAAAACTAATACTTGAATAATAATTTATGAAACCGTTATTTAACCATTTTATTGAATCACATTACTTAATCAAGGTGCCTAGATTATTTTAAAACTTTCTTTAAGTGAGATTACTAATCCATTTGGTCATATTACTAATCCTAATCATAAAATCACTATTCATAATTTACTATTCATCAAAAATCAAGTTGATCTTATTAGACTCCAAATTTTGTTCTGAACATAATTGTTGAAGACCATTTTTTGAAAATCATTGCACATTTTTAATTATTTAAGGTTTACATAAACATTTTTAAAATAACCTTTTTCTAAAATTCATCAAAAATATGCATACTATATTTATCCGGTCATTTGAAAATTCATAACTTCATCATAAGAAGAAATCCCAATTTTTATTTAAAACAATGGATTACACAAGGTAGTTACGGTCTCCTTACATAGCCTCTTATCACACCAGCATAGGACCTAAGTGTAAGGTGTGCTAAGGTGAGAGAGTCCGAGGGAGGCTCGGCTAACATTGCCTGAGTAGTAATTTCAATCAGTTTGAACTTCTTGCGAAGGCGATTCCGTTCTAGCTTCACATGATGAAGTTCGGCTTGGGTTTGGTCCAGAGCAAAGCCCAATGGTGCTACCTCCTTCCCAAGTTCTGTTAGATGGGCTTCGATCGGTCCAAGACTACTAGGTGAGGTCATCAAATATTCTTTCTATAATAATTAACCAAGATTACTTGTATTTAGAGACAATAATCAAAACATTTTGTTCACAGCGGTCATATTGACCAATGGTCATATAACAGTCAGAACCCAATGGTCTCATTTTAATTATAATCATGTTTATCAAATAAAACATTTTTGTTGAGTATAAAAATAAAATAAAATAACACATGAAATTAGGAAACAAGATTTATTCAAAATTTCGGGCCGTTACAATCTTCCCCCCTTAAGAAATTGCGTCCTCGCAATTTTAAAAAATTGGGTTTTGAAATTTCATTGAAAGTCCCACATCGGAAAAAGAGTCCGTGACACCATTAATTTAAAAGAAAGAAAAGGAAGTACAAAGGCCACCCGAGTTTACTCATACTAGGATTCCATGTAGGAAACATGGACATGGAGGAGAAAACAAAGGGTCACGTCCTAAAGAAGAGTGATAGAAAACATGATTAGGAGGAAGTTAACCACCAGAAAATCCCAAAATTATGATGTGTGCAAGCGGTATTTGATTACCTAGTAGGAAACGTAAACCAACAATGTTTTTGTTTTACATTTCTTTTCATAACTTTGAGGAATTCATTTACAACATAGAACAAAAACATAAGGAAATATATCTACCTTCATGTAGAGTTTCATCCTTTAATAAGTTTCTACCCAAAACTAATATTTTCTCTAAACTATGAGCATTCAAAACTAATTGGTCTCATCAAAACACAAGAATCATCTTCTAGAGAATCACATAATCCACAAAAGATTAACTATCTATTTCTTTTATCTTTAAACATTATCCCAAAAAACGAAAGGGTAAGGTAAAACAACTCTTCAAAAAGAAAGAATCCCATAGGAATGGAAACTACTTTTAAATCTTCAAAGTTACATGGTACTACCCAAAGTTCATCATAGTCCATTCCATAAATAACGGTCCATAAAATTCCTCAAAATAAACCAAACTAAGATTGAAACCCAAATACAAGAAGGATTTGATAACATAGTCTTCCAAAATAAACTTCATTGTTCATCTCCAAACAACATCAACCACTCCAAACATCTTATAACAAAAGTATCTAACCTAAACATATTTAACCCAAGATAGGTTAATCATTCCCATAAGTAACCTAAATTACTATATGTCCACCTTAAATTCATCGATTCTTCAAATATAAGTCAACCTTACTCCTCAATGAAAATACCGTTGTAATATATTTACCTCGATCATATAGGGTCCCCAAAATAGTGAACGTCTTCCAAAATAAAAATCATATTTTAATCCCCTAATCATCTCTGTCATATTAATACGACAATCGTAGCATTTCCTATCACATTGGTTGTTGAGACATGTTCTTCCATTTACCGCCATTAACCAAGAAAAGAAACTATAATTAGGGGCTTAAATACTTATCCAATAATCATGAAAATAAACTTAAAGCATATAAGGATAACTTGTAGTTGAAAAGTATACCCTAACTTGTGATCCCCTAGGTTCCCATCTAGGTTATCCATGATCATATATTCTTATGTGAATCTTCATTTTATTTTATCTTTGTTCCTTTAACAATGGTTCATACTAAGCTTATGAATTTACCAAAGCATATCCCCCGGGAGTGTTGTAACCAAGAGTGCAGCAAGGCCCGTTGTCATGTACCAGTTCCCGTTCGAGTCTAGCTCAAAGCGGTGTTTTCGGGTTTTACCCCTATGTACATTTGTGCCAGAGCCACCTCTACCTGCTCGTATCCAGACAGAGATGTATTTGCTTGGCAAACCCTTACTCAATACTCACCAAAATACCAGGAAGATTTCCTATATTTTAACTTTTCTATAGGCTTCTTCCTAAAGTTTTCATATCCTAATTTCCACAAATAACTAAACCATCCTTTGATACCAACTATAGCATCCCGCCTTTTTATCACATAAACTTTCATTACATTTTACAAAACCGAGGATCTTTAAGGTTTAGTGTCTTGGAAACCAGGAACTTAAAACATGAAACAACAAAAAAAACATTCTTCTTAAACAATTGAAAGGATTCTCCTTATGTTCATACTAGGTTCATTACTGCATCTCAGAACCTGGGGACATATATCAAAGGAAAGGGTGAGCAGAAGGCCCAGTAAGGAAAACAAGAGAAACATTTTACATGTGAACTTGAGATACTTCAATAAGGTCATGAAAAGAACTTTAAGGCATGAGAAAGAAATCATGAGATATATCATAATAAAAGTAAAATTTTTCATAACTTGAAGATGTGGCTACATCATTCAACATAGAAAATCATGAACATATCACCAAGGTCCATCCCCAAGGTGTCATTTGAAAATTAGCAAGGTTATTCACCACGGTATCGTGAAAATTGTAATCTCTAGTGGTTACATCATTACCCAATGCATTGGAGTGCTATCAGGGCGCACCCTTAATTTTGCCTTTATTATCATGTGATCCAAATATATCATCATCAAACATTTCATAAATAACCCATATAGCATAAAATAAATGGGTTTCATTTCATAATCACAACGTTTTAAAAACTGCTTTAAAGACATGATCTTTACGTCACTTTAAAACCCACAGAAAAGGAAGGTGGGTCTCATGTATGTAAATACCAGAATTTAAAATAGAAAATTTTGGTATATATGTGAATACCCCTTTAGAAGAAAGAGCTTTGAGTATTCACTTAATAATATAAAATAACTTTAGAAAAAGAGAGAGACATTTTGAGACGGAAATTCTGCAGCATAACAACTATGTTACGAGGTTTTAGAAGACATTAAAAAGAGAGGGAAAATGGGTCAAACATTCATAAATGACCCATAAAACAGTAGATGGACAGAATAAGAAGGATAAATGATCATGGTAATGAAATTTCAAGGAAATACCATTTGAAATGAAAAACATGGATGGAAGACAAAAATTAGATTTCTCTTATGAAAGTTCGGCAGCCTAACGGCGTTACTTAAACTTCAACAAAAATGATTTAAAAAGATCAAATAGGGTCTCTCATCATGTTAACATAAGAGTTTAGTATGATAGATATAGAGATAATTCCCCAACATAATTAGAAAGGAACTTGAAAGACTTGACATGAAAGTAGAACTTTGAAAATAATGAGAAGGGTGAAAGAATCCCCTAAAAAATTCGGCAGCCTAACGGCGCCACTTAAAACTTCAAAATACTGAATTGAAGAGATCAAATGGGGTCTCTCATCATATGAACATAAGACTCCAGTATGATAGATATAGAGATCATACCCCAACATAACAAAAAGGAACATGAAAGAATTGACATGAAAGTAGAACTTTAAAACGAGAAGGGTGAAGAACCACTTAAAAATTCGGCAGCCTAACGACGCCACTTAAAACTTCAAAATACTGAATTGAAGAGATAAAATGGGGTCTCTCATCATATTATCATAAAATATAAGTATGATAAATTTAGATATAATACACCAACATAATAAAAAAGGAACTTGAAAGAATTGACATGGAAGTAGAACTTCAAAACGAGAAGGGTGAAAAACCACTTAAAAATTCGGCAGCCTAACGGCGCCACTTAAAACATCAAAATACTGAATTGAAGAGATAAAATGGGGTCTCTCATCATATGATCATAAAAGATCAGTATGATAAATTTAGAGATTATACCCCAACATAATAAAAATGAACTTGAAATACTTTACATGAAAATAGATCTTGAAAAATGAGAAGGGAGAGAGAATCCGTTACAAAAATGTCGGCAGCCTAACGACGCCACTTAAAACTTCATAAAACGAAATAATGAGAGTAAGAGGGGATCTCTCATTATATTAAAATGAAAAGGGAAGTAATAAGAGTATAGAAGAACATCCTCCAACATAATAACATGGAGCATAAAAGGAATTACATAAAAGAGATTACTTGAAATGAAAGAGAGAGGTCGGATCCCTTACCTTAAAATGTAACTCTTAAACCTCAAAGGATGGGACCTTGAGGGCTTGGGGGCACCTTGGGAGGACTCCTTGGGAGGTAATGAGACCAGAACTTTGTTGGGAAAGAGTGGGGAGTCGAATGGAAGAGAGGAGGGCTTGGTATTTATAGGGAAAGTGAGGGGACAAGGCATTAATGGCCAAGGGACACCTCAAAAGTGGTTTTCTCAAAAGCATGGGCCCTCCCATGGTACTTCCCATAAAGTTAGGCCACATGGGGACCCCCACACAATAATTCATCACCCTTGGCCGGACAAACCTTAAAAAATCTCATGAAATCATCATGACACAGTTATGATGTCATTAAACATACCGAAACCCTAAAACTGTATTTTCACTATTCACTGAAAATTCAACTTTCTCAGAAAGATCCCAAAATTTCACCTTAATCAAATATCAATGCTCTGATTTCAAAAATGAACTCCATTTTATAAAAATAATTTTCTAAATATTTTTAATTTATTTTTTTAAATAAATACACTATTCACCGAAAATTCATTTTTTCAGAAAAAACCACAAAAATTACCATAAAATAATATCGGTGCTCTGAGTTCAAAAATGAAATCCATTTTATAAAAAATAATTTTCTAAATAATTTTAATTTAATTTTTAATTAAGAAACACTATTCACCCGAAAAAACTAATACTTGAATAATAATTTATGAAACCGTTATTTAACCATTTTATTGAATCGCATTACTTAATCAAGGTGCCTAGATTATTTTAAAACTTTCTTTAAGTGAGATTACTAATCCATTTGGTCATATTACTAATCCTAATCATAAAATCACTATTCATAATTTACTATTCATCAAAAATCAAGTTGATCTTATTAGACTCCAAATTTTGTACTGAACATAATTGAAGAAGACCATTTTTTGAAAATCATTACACATTTTTAATTATTTAAGGTTTACATAAACATTTTTAAAATAACCTTTTTCTAAAATTCATCAAAAATATGCATACTATATTTATCCGGTCATTTGAAAATTCATAACTTCATCATAAGAAGAAATCCCAATTTTTATTTAAAACAAAGGATTACACAAGGTAGTTACTGTCTCCTTACATAGCCTCTTATCACACCAGCATAGGACCTAAGTGTAAGGTGTGCTAAGGTGAGAGAGTCCGAGGGAGGCTCAGCCAACATTGCCCGAGTAGTAATTTCAATCAGTTTGAACTTCTCGTGAAGGCAATTCCATTTTAGCTTCACATGATGAAGTCCGGCTTGGGTTTGGTCCAGAGCAAAGCCCAATGGTGCTACCTCCTTCCCAAGTTCTGTTAGATGGGCTTCGATCGGTCCAAGACTACTAGGTGAGGCCATCGAATCTTCTTTCTATAATAATTAACCAAGATTACTTGTATTTAGAGACAATAATCAAAACATTTTGTTCACAGCGGTCATATTGACCGATGGTCATATAACAGTCAGAACCCAATGGTCTCATTTTAATTATAATCATGTTTATCAAATAAAACATTTTTGTTGAGTATAAAAATAAAATAAAATAACACATGAAATTAGGAAACAAGATTTATTCAAAATTTCGGGCCGTTACACGCCGCCTCCTGGCGGCCGGCCGGTGCCGGCGTGGCGTGCCAGCAAGATTTTCTACGGACCACCGTACGTGCTCCGGTGGTCCGTTTTGCTCGCCGCCTTCGCTAATGGTCCTCCCGGGACCCGACCTTCACTACGGAGGCTTCAAATTGACTTTGCGGCCCCGTTTGTCATCGCCCATCAATCCGCGCACAACGATCAACCAGTGGAGTCTTTAAATCACCTTCGCGGCCCTGACTTCGGCCGCAGTTTCGTTCGGCCTCAACGGCGCCGTGCTTCTTCATTGCGTTCTTTCTTGTTTCCGCGCAGTGCTGTTGCACCGTGCCACCTTTGTTCGTGCCGCAACGAACAAAACAACAAAGGGGGAGGAGAGTCGGCCGTGTTCTTGTGGTCCAACCTCCTCCATTTAAGTTGATAACAAGCAGCCCAAAAGACGAAGAATGACAAGGGATTTTTCATGAACAAAATGAATCTACCCCAACAGTTTTCCCCGCAATCAAGAATTCCCAACCCGCAAACATATTCTTCGAAGATCAACTTAATATTTAGTTGATCTGCATTCTTTGATTTAGAAGGAAGTAACATGGGTTCACTAACAATCACAAATTAATTCCCTACCTTGAGCGTAGTTGAATGAAGGCTCGTCGCGGAATTTCACGTCGCAGAAGAAGGCTTCACGGAAGGGGGATCATCTCATTACGGAGAAAAGATTCATTGGCGTCGCGTCATCCATATTCGAGGATCCGGCGTTCTTGTCGACCTTCATCGGAGGTCAGTGTTCTTCACGTTCTTCACGTTCTTCGTCGAGGAAGGAGTGCTTCAAGGCTTTGAGTGATTTCTACCAAGCCTCTCACAACCCAACAACTCTAATAAAATAAGTGTTTGTCTTATTTTATTTCTCACAACAACGTTTTGAAATTCAAAAACGAATAAATCAATTAATTGAATTAATTTAGGAGCTTAAACCACCCAATTAATTAGGCGTTTATTATTCAGTTTAAACGTAAGAGTTGACTTTCATTTAAAGGGGGTGCGGGTGCGTTACCTAATTAAAGGTGGGGGTTTCATGGAAGTTGAAAAAGGCGGGGCTTTTGTGGGCCCCACCCCACAAATATCCTACCTAGTGTAGTAGGATATAGTGGGTCCTACTTCAACCACTTAGCTTAGGTTAAACAACTATAAATAAAATAAAGTGGTTGCCTCATTTTATTTTATTCAATTACTTAACCCAAAATTTAGTAACCACACCCGAGCAAACGCACTTCCGGAAAAGGTGTTCCTAAGAAATTACCGGTGCTACGATTCCATCGGTGTCCTCAAATTTCAATTCCGAGCACTGGTTCAAAAGTTAGGAAAACCCGCTCGTTCGTTCACTGAACGTACCCGAGCTAAACTTTGGAAAATGATTTTGGGCACACCGGGCCTCAGAATCAGGTGCCGTCAGAAATTGTGTTCTTATAAAATCCCAAAGAAAATTAAAAAAAAAAAATTCCCTTGAATTTTACAGATCTTTAAATTACTCCCACCTCAGGGCTTTACGTCCTCGTAAAGCTTTAAAACAAACTAGGGATAAAAAAGCGGTATTGAGCACGCATCTGAGCCTTCCGCTCCCATGTGCTCCCCTGGAGGTTCCCGTGCATCCAATGAAAGTGCATAAGAGGAATTGACCATCCTCATAGGATCCGCTCCTGTCGATCCTCAATCCCCACTGGAACCTCCTTGAAAGTCACCCCAACGCCAATGTCCATCTCCCCATGTTCGATGATATGCGAAGGGTCGTGCTCGTATCTCCTCAGTTGAGATACGTGGATGCTGTCATACACCTGGTGAAACTGAGGTGGATGGGTCAAACGGTAAGCCACCTCGCCTACCCTGCTGAGGACCTGAAAAGGTCCACTAAACCTCAGAGATAACTTGCCATCTTGGCCACATTTCCGTAAACCTCGTTGAGGTGAAACCTGTATAAGGACGTGATCATCATCCTCAAACTCAAGAGGCCTCCAATTCCTATTTAAAACTGAAACTCAAAACTATTACTACCACGAGGGTAAGGTTGACCGACTCAAGAGTGATCGGCCGCACCCTCCTATGCATGAGTTTATCTAGTTCTGGCTGAGGTTTCCTTTTTGCTGACCGAGGAAAACCCATCCCGACGTTGTATTTAAACCACAACCTTTTTTCCTAATACTGTCAATTTGTGTATGAACTCTGATTTCCCAGTCCATACTCAAACCAACGTCTTAAGGCCTTGACGCTGCCACCAAGAGATTCCAACCGAAACTCTCGCCTCGAGGGTCTGACCACACTGTCGGCGTAAGTGTGATTATCGAGTCTTCTACCAAGGTATCTCCAGACGCGAGGGTCAAGTCTACGACTTACCAGAAACTCTAGGTCTAGGACAAGATTTGTGGAAGGAAGGAATGATTCATATCAACGTCTGTTACTACGACAGCTAGTAGTGGACACAGACTTTCCCTTGAATCATTTTGGAGCCATTGGGTCACAATCCTTGACCGCATGCATCCGCACTCTTCCCTTGCCCTCCAGCTCCCTGAGCCTGGCGGGAAAAACTAAGGCAGGTGGTTGTAGCATGTTAAAAAAGTACACCACCTCATGCTACTCTCCTAGCTCTGCCTCCACGTCTGCTAATTCGCAGACTCATCTCTCCTTAAAGCTTCATCTTCTTGAAACATTTAAAACGCCCGAGTCTCTAAGACTGGCGCCAGTTTCCTGCTTCTTACTGCACTGTGCAGTCTTCATCCACTCCTGGATGATTTGTACCTTCCTTGCCTACAATCTGTAAGAGCTGCTAAGATTTCTCCTTTTCCAAAAAGAGAAACTCGGTCTCATCCCCTGGATGAACCACTCCCTTTGCCTAATACAGTCAATACGGACATGAATGATGCATTCATTCCATGGATGACGTCATAAGGCCTCGACGTTACTACCCAGAGATCCAACTATCACTCTCGCCTCCAAGGGTCAAGTCACACTGTCGGCATCAGTGTGAGGTCACTGGGTCTCCTCCAGTAGAAATATCGAAAGTGAGGGTCAAGTCAACAGTTTTAACCGGGACCTCTCAGTATCAACCAAACAAAAGGACAGGAAAGAAAACATCACAAAGATAAGTGTATTTTATTATTTCAGTTCATAGTACAAAGACACAAATACAACAACAACATGGAACTAGAATTACCAAGAACAAAAAGGGTCCACTAGTTCCGCTCCAGTCCACCTGCTCCTAGAGCTCTACTGCCTTATCCACCACTCGGCTGTTGCTCAAGCACCTGCCGCTGCTTCTGTCTCGGTGACTCCTCTAACGCCTGAGGATCAACTGTGCTGGGAGTCAGACAGTCACGTGCCATGTGCCCCTTCCTACCGCAGGAGTAACACTGTCTGTTTCTAGCACACTTGGCTTTGACCCCACCTCGGGTGCCCCGCACCACTGATCCTAAAACCTGAGATCACCCAACTGCTGGTCTGGTCCTTCTGGACCTCTGCATCATCTGTCTACTGCCTATAGATGACTCGGCTACTAATGGAAAAACACGAGGAAAAGACAGCAGCTCCTGAACACGCTCGGGGTGTAGAGTCACTGGTATGAACTCCACCCTGACGAAGGTCTCAAAGTCTTCCCAAGTAATGGTCATCCCATCACAAAACTGGAACAAGTGGCTCCACCATCTTTCTGCTGCTGCCTGAAGAAGGCTGACAGCAAAGATCACCATGAAGTTTTCTGGCATCCCCACTAGCCTGAAGACTCTCACCACAGCCTCCAGCCAATCCTCAGCCACCTAAGGGTCCGTCTCTCCCCTGAACCTAGGTGGCCTCTGGCACTGGAACTCGTGAAGTGCGCTCAAACGACGTGCACTCTCTGCTGCTGGGGCTGGTGGCATCGGTGGCCCAACGGGTGGTAGTACCACTGGTGCCTCTGCTGGTGCCTCAACTACAAGAGGGACCTGTACCGAAGCCTCTTTGATCAGTAGGCTGTCAGTACGTACATCTCTCGGGGCTCTAGATGATCGTCCATGGAAAGGAATCCTGAAAGAAACATACGTGACGCGGTCAAACGATTTATACCTGGTGAGCTGACCTGGTTTGATCTGAATTTTAAAAACTTCTGGAAACACACACGCAATCAGTGTTTTCTTGCACAAAGATAGAAATCAGTTTTCAGGGTCCTGGTGTATGGATACGTTGGCCGCCCGCACCAACACTAGACTCCCTGAACTGAAAACCACACTCGGCACCATTAACACTATTGCTTCACAGAAAGAAAAAATATCAGAGTTATAAGTTCTGCGGTAGAACCGACTCCTCTGATACCAATTTGTCACGACCCATCCTTGGGGACTATTTCATGACTACCCCAAGCCCGCCTTCCATAGTCCAGGGGCTGGCGACTAGCACCAAAGGCGTAAGTCCCGATAACTGGGAAGGCATTTCCTTTATAAAAGTAAACAAAACACCATAGAGTACAAGTGGAAGTAAAACACTGAGTAAAAAAGAAAGTGCTGAAAGTAAATGGGCCAGAATACAAACCCAACTGAAGTACAACTACAACTGAACATAAGTACAACAGAAAAAGACAAACAACTAGAAGAAAGGAAGCAGCTCCTGGGTCATCCTCCTTAGATCCTACCTGAAGGGTAGGTACAGATAGTGCAGCTCCTGGATCGTCCACCATGGATCCTACCTGAAGGTTAGGTACAGAAAGCGCAGCTCCTGGATCAATTTGTCACGACCCATCCTCGGGGCTCATGTCATGACTACCCCAAGACCGCATTCCATAGGCCAAGGGCTGGCGACTAGCACCAAAGGCGTAAGTCCCGATAACTGGGAAGACATTGCCTTTATAAAAGTAAACAAAACACCACAGAGTACAAGCAGAAGTAAAACCCTGAGTACAAAAGAAAGTGCTGAAAGTAAATGGGCCAGAATACAAACCCAACTGAAGTACAACTACAACTGAACGTAAGTACAACAGAAAAAGACAAACAGCTGGAAGAAAGGAAGCAGCTCCTGGTTCGTCCTCCTCGGATCCTACCTGAAGGGTAGGTACAGATAGCACAGCTCTTGGATCGTCCACCACGGATCCAACTGAAGGGTAGGTACAGATAGCGCAGCTCCTGGATCATCCACCACGGACCCTACCTGAAGGGTAGGTACAGATAGCCTCCACAACGCTCTCTCCCGCCAACTTCCCTCTGATACCAATTTGTCACGACCCGTCCTCGGGGCCCGTGCCGTGACTACCTCAAGCCCGCCTTCCATAGGCCAGGGGCTGGCGACTAGCACCAAAGGCGTAAGTCCCGATAACTGGGAAGACATTGCCTTTATAAAAGTAAACAAAACACCACAGAGTACAAGCGGAAGTAAAACACTGAGTACAAAAGAAAGTGTTGAAAGTAAATGGGCCATAATACAAACCCAACTGAAGTAAAACTACAACTGAACATAAGTACAACAGAAAAATGAAAACAGCTGGAAGAAAGGAAGCAGCTCCTGGGTCGTCCTCCTCGTATCCTAACTGAAGGGTAGGTATAGATAGCGCAGCTCCTGGATCGTCCACCACAGATATTACCTGAAGGGTAGGTACAGATAGCGCAGCTCCTGGATCATCCACCACGGATCCTACCTGAAGGGTAGGTACAGATAGCCTCCACAACTCTCTCGCCCTTAAACCTCCTCCGAGCTTCATCTCGTCGTGAAGTCCACATCCGGATACTGACTCGTCGTGTGGTCCACCTCCGGGTACCATCCAGTCTTTGAACACTCGGCCTCTATCAGCGCTGCCCATCGTCTGCAACCAATACAACGAGGTGCAGGCATATCCCGTGCAGGGGTGAGTATACGATACTCAGAAGGGACCCCGAGACCCTCAAGGTCTCAATAAATCCAACAAGGATAACCACAAAGAAGGATCTCAACAGATAACCCTTACTTAGGTATAAACCCATACTTATACCCAAGTTATCAAGTAACCCATCTCAATCATGAGGAAACAAAAAGGTTAAGAAATCAACAGATAACCACTACTTAGATATATGCACATACATATACCTAAGTTATCAAGTGAACCATCTCAATCATGAGGAAACGAAAAGCTCATAGTCTCAGCTCAAACCAGGATTTTTATTATCGAAACCATAACTGCTGAAGAGCCCCGTCTCTGGAGTGTACAGTGGTCCTGTCACGACTCTGAGGTACTTCTCACTAACCTAAGACTGCTGAGGTACTCCTCCTGTCGAGTACCGCGGGCCAGCCACCCAAACACAGTAGTGCTTCCCTCCGGGGTATGCCACCCAAATACAGTAGTTCACACCCCATAATAGCCTACAGAGGTAATCTCCGGACGAGTACCGTAGGTCTGAACCCAAGCTCAGTAGTGCTCTGTCCGCCATGGGTCTACACCCAAACAATGTAGTGCTCTATCCACTGGGCAAGTCGACTCACTCCAAGTCGAGTCGGTCAAGCAGTCATCAGGTCTCAGCTAGCTACACGATCTCCGTACTATGCACGCTCGTCTTTGGGAGGGTCTGCTCCATGATCTATAGGTCTATACTCCAAGTATCACAAATTCCCATGAAGAAGTATCTCAAAGGACCGCCTCGTCATAGGTGTCTCAACGCAATAGAAGGCACGTCAATCGGACGCCCGGTCTGTGAGTTATTAGCCTTTTCGTCCCAGGGGCCCGATTGGTTTCGTGTTCGAACCAACCTGGATGTATCTAAACTGTACCCCGAACTCTCATAGGTTATTCTCATAGGGACGGTTTCTCAACGTGATCATCGACGCCACTGACGGTTCGTCAAACGGACGTCCGGTCTGAAAGTTATCAGATTTTCCGTTCGAGGGGCCCAATTGGATTTCGGGTACAATCCAACCCGGCCATATTCCAACTGCATCCAAACCTCAGGTAAAGTATGTCAAAAGTTCCATCTCATCAATAGGAATCCAACAAAGTCAACAGCACGTCAATCGGACGTCCGAAACTCAAGTTATAAGAGTTTCCGCTCTGAGGGCCCGGTTGGTTTCGTGTTCGAACCAACTTGGTCATACACAAAGTTCTCTAAAACCTTGAGTGTAATATACCAAAACGACCGTATCGATCCAAGTATTGCATCACAACTGACGGTGCGTCGATCGGAGGTCCGTAGCCCAAGATATGAGCATTTGAATAGAAACTGCCCGAAAATAGGGGGTTCGAGCCCGGTCCGACCCGGCCCGAGACCCCCTGGGTCGGTCCGAACCGGGTCGACCCAACCCGGGTTCGGGTCTAGCCCAACAGAGCACGGCCCGACCTGGGCGCGGCGCGGCCTGGCCTGGGCGCGGCCGCGTTCCCGCTCGGCTGTCCGGCTGAGCGGAAGAGGGGGGGGGGGGGTGCAGTTGCCCCCCGTGAAAGAAGCCGCGACCCCCATGTGGGGGCCGCACCCTGCCAGCGACACGGCCCAGCGCCACATCGTCCTTGGTCCCGCGTGGCCGCGGGACCAGCCTTTTTCCGCCGCGGCGGCCCTTCCCGGCGGCCGGCCGATGCTGGCCGCCGACGCCGGCAGGATTTTTCGCGGACCACCGGACGAGCTCTGGTTGTCCGTTTTCCTCGCCGCCTTCGCCAACGGTCCTCCCAGGACCTGAACTTCACCGAGGAGGCTCCAAATTGACTTTGCGGCTCCGTTTGTTGTCACTCATCAATCCTCACACAATGATCAACTAGCGGAGTCTTCGAATCGCCTCCGCGGCCCTGACTCTGGCTGCGGTTTCGTTCGGCCTCAGCAGCGCGGCGCGACGGCGCCGCACTTCTTCATCGCGTTCTTTCTTGTTTCCGCACGGTGCCGTTGCACCACGCCGCCTTTGTTCATGCCCCAAGAACAAAACAACAAAGGGGGAGGAGAGTCGGCCGTGTTCGTGCGGTCCGACCTCCTCCCGTTAAGTTGATAACAAGCGGCCCAAAAGACGAAGAACAACAAGGAATTTTTCACGAACAAAAGTAATCAACCCCAACAGTTTTCCCCGCAATCAAGAATTCCCAACCCGCAAACATATTCTCCGTGGATCAACTTAATATTTAGTTGATCCACGTTCTTTGATTTAGAAGGAAGTAACATGGGTTCACTAACAATAAAAAATTAATTCCCTACCTCGAGGGTAGTTGAACGAAAGCTCATCACGGAATTGCACGTCGCGGAAGAAGGCGTCATGGAAGGGGGATCATCGCATCGCGGAGAAAGGATTCTTCTGTGTTCTTCGCGTTCTTCGTCGAGGAAGGAGTGCTTCAAGGATTTGATTGATTTCTCCCAATACTCTCACAACCCAACAACTCTAATAAAATAAGTGTTTGTCTTATTTTATTTATCACGCCAAACGTTTTGAAATTCAAAAACGAATCAATCAATTAATTAAATTAATTGAGAAGTTTAAACCGCCCAATTAATTAGGCGTTTATTGTTCAGTTTAAACGCAAGAGTTGACTTTCATTTAAAGGGGGTGCAGGTGTGTTACCTAATTAAAGGTGGGGGTTTCGTGGTAGTTGAAAAAGGTGGGTCTCGTGTGGGCCCCACCACACAAATATCCTACCTAGTGGAGTAGAATATAGTGGGTCCTACTTCAACCACTTATCTTAGGTTAAACAACTATAAATAAAATAAAGTGGTTGCCTCATTTTATTTTATTCAATTACTTAACCCAAAATTTAGTAACCACACCCGAGAAAACGCAACTCCAGAAAAGGTGTTCCTAAGAAATTACCGGCACTGCGATTCAATCGGTGTCATCGGATTTCGATTCCGAGCACCAGTTCAAAAGTTAGGAAAACCCTCTCATTCATTCACTGAACGTACCTGAGCTAAACTTTGGAAAATGATTCCAGGCACACCGGGCCTCGGAATCAAGTGCCGTCAGAAACTGCGTTCTTGTAAAATCCAAAAGAAAATTAAAAAAAATACCTTGAATTTTACGGGTCTTTACAGGTTTAGGAAGTTAGGAATAGTCTTTCTTTTTCTTGGTCTTCTTCTTTGCAGGTGCTGGAAAGTCCCCAGAATCCTGCAAGTCTTTTTCCCTTTCTGCCTACCTGAGAAAAAAGAACCTTCAACAAGGACATCCACTTCCCATTCAGAAGACGAAGTATATAAATCATCAATCTCTATTCCATTAGTAAAAAAACTTTTCAAGAGAAGAAATATTGTCCTTCACCTGACATGCTTCGACACCTCCAACTTGCTTCATCTTCTTTTTGGATCTCACTACTATCCAAGCATTGTCTTCTTTGGAGTTAGGGACAACCTATCCCAGAGGCCCGAATCATTGGGCCACTGGGGTCCTCTCTACTCCCAGTTGAACATTAGGACATACATTTTATTTACCCTTGTTTCCTTGTTTTGTGGGAGGGATTAACCCCTCCCCTTGGGAGTTGCTTATCTCACCCCTAACTGTTGGCACATCATCCATACATGTAGTCCTCGCTTCAAAATTCATGTTCTTAGACTGCCCATATTTTCCACCCATATCTGTTACCTACCCATCAATTGGAATCGTTGTCCTGCTGATCACCACTCCACTTTCTTGAAGATCACTACTCACTAGAGGGTTGGAGTCTCCCCACGAACCAAAACGGAATTCAGAAATTGCAGCTATAGGGAGATGGGTGTTCGGTTGGGAAGCACCCGATACATCCCCAACCTCACTGGTAGGACAACAACACTACACTTCCTCCATCTGGTATGTAGTCTGGGGATTACTGCAAACTGCTTTGCGGCACACAAGATAATTGTGTCCTTACTGACAACAACATTCACATAAAGGAGGATGCTCTCAAGTATGTTTCTTATTAATTTATAAACAAATATATTTCCTATTATGAATATGAGGATGTTCAATAATCTTGGTAGTACTGGATAAATATAAATACACAAAGGATTAATAAATATTTAAATGAAATTGTAATTACAATCAAAATTACCTCTTTAGGGATGCTTGTTTGTTGATGGTATATGATATCTTTCATAAATTTTCAAACATAATAACCACAATATTTTTCATTGGTTTTTTTGAACACTATAGAATCATTGAAAAATATATGTAATTTGTAGAAGTTGATAGGATTTTTGTGCTCATGGACTATCCTCATGCCATGATTTTGATTATATTTAAACCACACCCTATCATAAAATAATTTTCATTAAAAAATAATATTAAATATATAACATGGAGTTTATTTCCAAAACATTTCATGTAGTGTATTATAAATTGACATATGTCATCACATATGGTTGGTTTGTTGGGTATCCATATAGGGAATCCCAAAAATAAATCTTTGGAGTATCCAAATTGACTTCAATGAATGACCAATGCTACCTAAAAAACAAAAATTAATAATCAATTAAAGGAATTAAAATATTTTTGATATGATTAAATTGTAGAGTTTTACCCCTGCATAGTTGGTAATAAGAAGAATTTACCATCTGTGAGTTTTTTTTCAAACACTGCTTCTAATTTTTCCACTATTACATCAATTTGATTTGAATCCAATGATATTTTTTTATATAAGTGATGTGAGGACTAAAGAGTCAATATTTTTGGTCACAAGGTTTTCCCTACAAATAGAATTGATGTATATGCCTACAAAGAATATGAATGGTATTTAGTCATAATTAACATAATATATCATCTATTGGAAAAAAAATCACAAAAACACACATCATGTATACGTTTACAACTGAGACACCTAGCCATTCATACTTCAGGATTTCATTTACATTCTCAAGAGAAATATAGTCCGTAATTTCCTCTCCATACATTTGTTCTTCAAAATCAACTATGAAATAACTACCACTTTATAACCTTGTATCTACATTAATCTTTAATGTTACTAAATATTTAAGGTGAAAAGGTGTGGTAAAGGTAAATTGTGAATATATTTTTGATTGGTTGGTTGATTCTTCATATCATTTTAATTAGTACTTTCATTTCACCCCTTCCCTTTTTATATCTTTAATAAAATTCTTCAGTTCATAACTTTTTTCATTAATTTTTAAAGGTTTTACAGGAAAAATAAATTGGAAATGAATACCTCTATGTTAAAATGTTTTTTATATGATCTAACAACCATTCTATAAAAGTTCCAATATCTTACTCGATTGTATGAATATATGCATCATCAAGTGGAAAAATTCACTTGAGGCTCGGCTCATGAGCTATGTTAATCCCCACTCTCACATGACCTATTGGAAGTTATTTGTTGTGTATAATATCTTCTTCAATATTAAACATGGTAGCCCTCAAAATAAGGAAATGGGTATGTGTTGATAGATATAAATCATAATCATCTTCTCCATGTAGAATATTATTACAAAAAAGGTATTGGTGTTTTCCTGATTCACATTTCATAGAAACAATTATGAGAATATTGGTTACCTCATCTAAGACAACTCTTTGAGGAGAATGACTTAACTCAAAGATGGTGGGTGTGGTGGGGGGTATTTTTATATATTAGTTGTTCTGTGTTGTTTATTCTCATTGGTTTTTCCCATAACATTTCTTAGAAAATTTGACTGTCAATTAAATTTTTCTTCAAGAGTAGCTAATCATGCCTACAACTCTTCTATTTTATTGTCTTTATCCACCTGTTTGTTTCTTTTATCAAAATATGATCAGGGTGTCACCCAAAAATTCATACCACTGATGTAACCCTACTATTTTGGATACATCAAGGCCAATAATATTATCTTTTCATTAGGTACATACATATATATTGGGTGTGGGTTTATTTTCCCTTCAATATCTTTGAGATGAAACTTTATAAGAATTTTACAAAATCTTATGTGAGCCTTTATAGCAAACATTAATTCAAATTTCATTTGGGATTCATCTACTATAAATAAACTCTAAAATTTATAATTAATATTAATTCAATGTTTTGTTATTTTTTTTATTAAATAAAGAAATTATATCATAATTTTACCCTAATCGCTTCCCAAATCAATGTATTAAGTAAGGGAAAAATATTTTTCCAAAAATTTATATCATTTGAAAAATGCTACTAAGTGGTGGGATCACTATAACTACTAAGAATACCCTTGTTGGTGTGAGCATCATGGCCATTTTCCATCCATCCAACCTCTAATTCGATGCCTTCTCTTCTCACCTTTATAATTTTTTCTTACACCATCATACTATGATGCTCCTATTATTTCTGGGATACTGATTTTTCATCGTCTACCATTTACTTGGGTTCAACATTGTTAATATGTTATTCCTCTAGATTAGTAGCATATACATTTGTAGAAGGCTATTGTTCCTCAGGATTGAGAGAATTGACACGTGCAGAAGTCATTATCAACAGAAGTGGTTGAATATTTAATTTAGATTACGTGAATTCTAGAGTGAACATATAATAATATGAAGTAATGTAATGTATATTACAAAAAAATATAACCTGAATATTTTGCTATATTTATTTAATGGTTAGAGGGATTTGACCCCTTTATTGAGTATCTAAATCCCATCATTGTGATCTCCTCTGACATACAAGACCTCATCTATATTAGGATTACTATGAAATAATTGTGATGTCCCAATGGAAGGTTCGACATTATTTGAATTTTTCATTTAACCCTTAAATGGGTTTGGTCGGTAACAGAACAATTGACCACTTTTGGTTTGTGGGATCTTGAACATAAAATACTTGTAATGCCAGTGATTCTATTACAAATGGTTTGTCTTTATACCCTTTCGTAATGAAATCCACTTTCATAAATCCCAATTCATCTATTTTAATAGTACTCATATTATCATCCCAATTGCATTGAAAAATAAGCACTTAGAATGTTGTATAATCCAACTCCTATATTTTTTTAATGATTCCAAAGTGTGATATATTCACTGGTTCACGCCCAAATTTACCCAAGAGAAGAAGGGTAGAACGGTCCTTGTAGTGTAGCTTGGGTTGTCGATTCCACAGAGACCTAAGAAGATACCTAAGATACACAACCTAAGGGATGGATTTTTGGCTATGAAGTGGCCAACTTTGGGTTGATTTTAGATGGGTTTAAGTGAACTCTAAGATACTTCAGTGAATTCAAATTAAAAGAATAAGTTGATCCTAGGTTATCACTCGGGGTGGATTGGACGTATTTTCTTTTTAATGATTTCAAATTCTTCAATTTGAGATGGGTTCATTTAAGGAGATAAAACAACATCATCACTTACTGGTTTAATGCCTACACCCTTTAATACTAATCACCTATACACTTGAAGGTTCAATGTTTCAAGCACTTCAAGGTAAAGGATCGTATTAGTACTTAAAGTGTGTGGCCTTAAATTCAACAAGGACGATGGAGTTTAAAAATCATCAAATAAAAATCCCAATTAAAGAAGTGATTATACATTAATTAGGTGATAAATAACATCCAATCCAGCCCCTTGCTACTCCCTTGGATCAACCCATAAGTGGGTTATCCCTCCATTGATCCCATGGTTTCAATAGAAGCGGAAAGTAGACTCATGAGGGAAGAAATGGAGAAGTAAAGAAAACAACAAAAAATAAAATGATCACTCCACCGTTGTGTGAATAATTTCACAAGGGTTGGTGTGAATAAATTCACACCTTGATCCAATGGTATCAAAGTGATATTAAGAACAATAGAATAAGAGTAGAAGAAGAACTTTTATTAAGAAACTAAAGTGAATTGAACAACTTACATGTGAAAGACAAAATTGAGGCAACAAAAATGCAGCATAACATTACAATTGAACAAAGCATCCAAGATCCTCAACTCCTTCACCACCACTGACTTAAATAGGCATTTTGGGAGACTTGGGTCGAACCAACAACAGTACAAAGCATCTTAATTAATTTTGTTAGGCTATAGGTGGTGGAAAGCTTGTGGAATTTGGACTTTTCCACGTTTGACCCGAGGTGGCAGCCATCTTTCCTTCACCGAACAGACGCATCTGGAAGACCTTCTAGACGGCAGAATCAGGGTTGGCCATAGAAGAAGAAAATGGAGCTCCGGATTTCTTCTAACCGCCTGTAAAATTTGGGCCCATTGGATTTGTGGATTCCGAGATATGATCACATTAGTGGGCTGTTTTTCTGGGCCGCAGAATCTGGCCCAGAATTGTATCTCTAAATTGGGCCGTCTAAATGACCACCATGGAGGCCTAATTAGCATTAACTCCTGAAGAGTGATTTGTTCCTATACATGTCTTATATCATCCCACGAATTTTGGGATTAATTGGGCCTGTATGTTGGGCCCCACAGTCTCATCAGTGGGATGGTGTCCAATCTGCCTTGTCCAGAATTGCTTCCTTTCATTGCCAAATATCTCCATCATCCTCCATGAATTATCCATTGATCCCTGAATGAAACATGTTCATATTGGGGTGTAGATAAATTATAAAATTAAAATATGTATAATAAGATTAATCATTTGGTAATTTAAATGATTTTCAAAAATGTACCACATAATAGTGCATTTTAAGAAGGTATTACAATCATAATGTGAAATGATGTTCAAAGTGTAAAATGCACTAAAATGGTGTTTATGAATAATAAAGAACATGAATATTATATATATTACCAATGAATATTATCCTCATTTAGTGGCTAATCACACCCCCCAACTTGAGTTTTTCTAGTCCCGAGCAAAATATATCTCATCAAAAATGAAATTCGAATTCCCTTTTCTAAAAACATTTTAATACACAATGATCACCAAAAAACCTTATACCAAACAATCATGAAACCCATAAAAATATTTTAATACAAGATATTTTCATAAGAAGATCCTAATCCCAAGCCCATTCCTTTGATCAAATCCATCATCATACTTCATCCAACTCAATTAGGTGTAATGATGTGTTGTGAATCACAATAGATATGGGGGTTCATTTTCATTCAAGGGGGAAATCCTAGAAGCACTAGGTGGAATCACATTTAATCCTAATATGAGTATTCTTCATCCCTCTTTTTTTTGATTTTTTTTTGCAATATTTCTATAGTAATTGAGATTGCAATTAATCAAATTAACCCATGTAGCAAGACTTTGCCGATGACTCCCAGACTCAAAGGCCTTAGGGCACCAAGTGAAGCCCACATACTCGGGCATCGTCTCGAGTTAACTTAATCAAAAACAAAGTCATATTACCATAAATAGAGATAGATTGAAAAACTCAGGGCTAGACAACTCTGGAGTCATGATCCCCAAGTACCGAAAGCCTCGCATTTTATCAATCCATTGCTCTACATGCAAATTTTTATTTTTATTTTTTATTTTTTAATAATTTTTTTTAAATTTTTTTTTGAATTCTCATATTATTCATAAAAATAAAACCATCCTATGATATTTATTATGGGACCCCAAAAATTCAAATTAGTACCCCACAGTCTAGAGGACGTGCATTGTGGCATTTTTTTTATTTGGATGAAAATATAAACGATGAAATATCACATTGGACAGCCACACTTTCCAAAATCTATGCTCATGAAATTATACAAGGATTAAAATCAGAATCAGGGAATGCTAAATTATTTGATATTCAGTTTCAAAGTGTGCAATGTGTATTACCATGTTCAAAGTTAAAGGAATTTTTCCTTCCATTTACTTTTTTTTTCAAATCATTCAATTTTTTTTTTGACACAAAAGCATTTTTTTTTATTTTATCTCCCCCCCAACTTAAAACAACACTGTCCCCAGTGTTTGAAGAAATGAAAAATTAGAAGGAGTAGGGGCAGGGAATACAAATTTAAAAAGGAAATTGAAAATGAGGATTATGGAATGAAGTCACCTAGTGGTTGAAGTTTGAAGTTCTTGCCGCTCGAATTTATTCCTTTGATATCCATGTCGCTTGCAAAGTTCCCTAGTGGAAAAAGGAAAAAACAAAACAAACAAAACAAACAAAAACAAACAATATATATATATATATATATTTATATAATAAAGGAAGTAAAATATAAGAATATATATAAAAATTATAGAATAAGGTAGCACAAGAAGCCGTAAGTCAGTGGTAAGCGCACGCCCCTGTCTCCCTTCAGTCCCGGGTTCGAGTCCCCGCGGCTTCGCCGGTTGTGACGGGGTTTGCCCCACGGCCTATGGCGTGGACTTTTTTATTATTATTATATTTTTTTTATTATTTTTTTAATTTTTTAATCTAAAAACACATCATAAAAAACAAACTGATGATACATTGTCTTATTTTTAAATTTCTGGGTAAGGTATTACTCAAGGATCACACCACGTGACACAGATGAATATGGTGCTCCTCTTTCATACCCATCCATACTCATAATAGAAGAACAGGTCAAAAGTCTATTTTTTATTTTTAAATATAAAAATGATTAAGTAATCTTATTTGAAAAATAAAGATGATTCAGAAAGATTAGAAACATAAAAACCATGGGTTGCCTCCCGTGCAGCGCTTTGTTTAACGTCGTTAGCCCGACATAGATCCCAAATTTATCAATTTTTTTCCTGGTTCATAGATTGGATCAAATAACTCAACATCTATTTCCTGTTTATTGAATGATTCAACGAATGTTTTTAACCTTTGACCATTGACCTTGAAAATGTGACCACTTGTGGGATCTTGAATCTCTACTGCCCCATGGGGGAATACATGATGCACTATGAAAGGTCCTGACCATCTAGACCTTAACTTTCCCAGATGTAAATGAAGTTTTGAACTATACAAGAGCACAAGTTTTCCCGGTTCAAAATGTTTGACCTTGATATTCCTAGATTGGTAGGCTTGAACTCTAGCTTTATTGATCCTTGAATTTTCATAATCCTCCATCCTTAGTTCCTCCAGTTCATTGAGATCTAATTTCCTTTTTGTTCCGGCCAATGAGAGGTCATAATCCATTTTCTTAATTGCCCAAAAGACCTTATGTTCAATCTCCACTGGCAAATGGCATGCTTTGCCATAAACCAACCTATATGGGGACATTCCTAAAATGGTTTTATATGCAGTTCTATAGGCCCAAATAGCATCTAAGAGTTTCTCAGACCAATCTTTCCTAGAGGGGTTTACAGTTTTTTCAAGAATTTGCTTAATTTCACGATTGGCTAACTCAGCTTGACCATTGGTCTGTGGGTGGTAAGCAGTGGAAACTTTGTGAGAAATTCCATATTTTTCCATGAGTGATGAGAATGGATGATTGTAAAAATGAGTTCCACGATCACTTATGATAGCCCTAGGAATTCCAAATCTAGAGAATATGTTTTCTTTTAGGAATCTAATCACAGTTTGATGATCATTGGATTTTGTGGGAATGGCCTTAACCCATTTTGAGACATAATCAACAGCTAAGAGTATGTAGAGGTATCCCCGAGAGTTTGGGAAGGGACCCATGAAATCAATTCCCCAACAGTCAAAGATTTCAACCACTAAGATGGGAGTGAGTGGCATTTGATTCCTTTTTGTGATGGACCCTACTTGTTGACACCTAGGAAAACTTTGACAAAATGTGTAGGAGTCCCTTGAAAGGGTGGGCCAGAAAAGACCACATTGAAGAATCTTAGCAGATGTTTTCTTAGAGGAAAAGTGACCTCCACATGCCTCACTGTGACAGAATTTAAGGATGGACTCTTGTTCAGATTCTGGAACACACCTCCTAATGACTTGGTCAGGGCAGAACTTATAGAGGTAAGGATCATCAAACACATAGTGTCTAACATCAGAAAGAAATTTCCTTCGAGCTTGAGTCCCTAAGAATTTTGGAATGACTCCTGTCACTAAGAAATTTGCTATGTCAGCATACCAAGGGCAGTCACTCACAGAGTATAGGTGTTCATCAGGAAACGAATCAGACACAGAGAGGTGATTTGAGTTGTCTTTGAATTCCATCCTAGAGAGGTGATCAGCTACAAAATTTTCAACTCCCTTTTTATCCATGATTGTGAGGTCAAATTCTTGTAAGAGAAGGACCCACCTAACCAGTCTAGCCTTAGCATCTTGTTTTTGGAAGAGGTATTTTAGTGCAGAATGGTCAGTGAACACAGTGATGGGTGATCCTAAGAGGTAGGACCTAAACTTCTCTAAGGCAAACACAATATCAAGTAACTCCTTTTCAGTGGTGGTGTAGTTGATTTGGGCATCATTTAAGGATTTTCTTGCATAAGCAATGACATAAGGAGTTTTATCACAACGTTGTCCTAACACAGCTCCAACAGCAAAGTCACTGGCATCACACATAAGTTCAAAAAGAAGGTTCCAATTTGGAGATTTCATAATGGGAGGAGAGGTGAGAGAGGATTTGAGGGTTGAGAATGAACCCTCACAACTTTCTGTCCAAACAAATGGAGCATCCTTTACTAAGAGAGCACAAAGGGGACGGGATATTGAACTAAAGTCCTTGATGAATCTTCTATAGAAACCAGCATGTCCTAAGAAAGACCTCACTTCCTTGATAGTTTTGGGTGATGGAAGGTAACGAATGATGTCAACCTTTGCTTTATCAACTTCAATCCCCCTACTCGAGACCAGATGGCCTAGAACAAGTCCCTCTTTAACCATGAAATGGAATTTTTCCCAGTTTAGGACCAGATTTTTTTCTTCACATCTTGACAAGACTCTCTCCACATTCTGCAGACATCCCTCAAAAGTATCCCCAAACACAGAGAAGTCATCCATGAAGACCTCAAGAAAATCCCCTACCATGTCTGAGAAGATTCCCATCATGCACCGCTGGAAGGTTCCAGGGGCATTGCATAACCCGAAGGGCATGCGTTTGAAGGAAAAGGTACCGAAAGGACATGTGAATGTAGTCTTCCCTTGATCCTCTAGGGAGACCTCAATTTGATTGTACCCCGAGTACCCATCTAAGAAACAGTAGAAGGCATGACCTGCCACTCTCTCAAGGACTTGGTCAATGATTGGTAAGGGGAAATGGTCCTTCTTGGTGAATGAGTTTAGTTTCCTATAGTCAATGCAGACCCTCCATCCACTACTCACCCTTGTTGGAAAAATCTCTCCATCCTCATTGGTTATCACTGTGATTCCAGCCTTTTTTGGAACCACTTGGATTGGGCTCACCCATTCACTCTCAGCTATGGGATATATGATACCAGCTTTCAACAATTTCAGAAGTTCTTTCCTTACTACCTCCATGAGTTTAGGATTGAGTCGCCGTTGAGGTTGATGACATGGCTTTGAATTAGATTCGAGAACAATCCTATGAGTCCCGATAAGTGGGCTAATCCCAGGAATATCAGAAAGGGTCCAACCAATGGCTTTCTTATGCTTCCTAAGGACATCTAGAAGCATCCTCTCATGATTGGCTTCAAGAGAAGAATAAATGACAATAGGATGTGTTTGATTTTCCCCTAGGAAGGCATACTTTAGTGCAGCAGGAAGTTCCTTCAATTCAAGATCAGGTTGGTTCAAAATTTCAGCAGAATATTGGGACATTGGATCAAGATCAATTTCTTTTTTTAGAGGTTCAGATAGGATTGATTCCTCACATGTAGAAGTTTTAGCTACTAGATTGGCTTGATCAGATTTAGGGAAGGAATTTAGAGGGGTCTCTATGAAATTGGTTTCTTGAAAGGTTTCACTGATTGTTGGACCTAAGACTTCATCATAAGAGCAATTTGAAAATGATTCAAGCCAAGGAGATAAACTTACTTCATATGAACAAAGGAAATCAATCTCATTCTGACTTAAACATTCATCAAATATTCCTTGATGTTCCATGGATTCATTATCAATGCTTCCTATCATGTTTACTTCATGAATATCCTCGTCATCCCCTATTTGTGAGCTTGCATTATAGATGTTCAGGTCTAGACTCATGTTCCCAAAGGTGATGGTCATGTTCCCATTTCGGACTCGAATAACAGAGTTGATTGTTGCAAGGAAAGGACGACCAAGGATGATTGGGGTTTGTTTCTTATTTCCTAAGTTTGGATGGTTGTCAAGGACAATGAAATCAGCAGGGTAGATGAAGTTTTCAACCTTTACCAGAACATCCTTTAAAATCCCCTTTGGAACCCTAATGTTACGATCAGCAAGTTGAAGTGTGACAGATGTGGGTTGGAGTTCTTCTTGGCCTAACTGGCAGTACACAACATATGGGATGAGATTGAAACTAGCACCTAGGTCACACAAGGCCTTGACAACTTTACTTTCTCCTAGTTCAACATTGATATAAGGGCAACCTGGGTCTTTCAACTTAGGAGGAATGGTCCCCTGAATGGTGGTACTCACATTAGCAGAGCCAAAAGGACTTGGTTTTTATGTGAAAATTTTCTTTTAAAAGTGCACAAGTCCTTAAGGTACTTTGAGTAGGCAGGTATGGTTTGGATTGCATCGAGAAGGGGTATGTTCAACTTGACTTGTGAAAATATTTCTCTCAATGTTTCACTCAGTTCAGGATTGGGTTTCCCCCTCATGCATTGAGGAAATGGTGCAGGTTGTGGGGTTGTTTGTTGAAGAGTTGTTTCCTTCACATTGTTATCAGTTTCCTCAGTTTTATCTTGTGGTTTATTTGAATTTTCATCCAAGTTTGAATCTTCGGGTGGGTTCTGAATTAGTTGTTCAGGTTTCTCAATTGATTTCCCACTTCTTAAAAGAGTCACAGCCTTTAGTTGTTCATGAGTTGTTTGAGCACAACTTGACTCTCCCCTTGAAGTTGAGGATGGCACCGCCTGAGTAGGCATGGGTGTCTTTACTGTTTTGATGGTTTGAAGTTCTTGTTTTAGGGAAGAGACTTCTGAGTTCATCCTCTCCATTTGTTTTCATAGTTGTTCTAGTAGGCTTTGTGGAACAGTTTGGGTTGGTGCTTGAGTAGGTTGGTTTATCCCAGGGGGATATTTTGGAGGTGGGATGGTTTGTTGAAAATGGACCGATGGCTGTTGGTATTGGATAGGTTGGGTTTGGAACTGGTTATGGGTTTGGTAGTTCTGTTGAGGGTAAGGATTTTGCCCTTGTGGTTGGCTATGTTGTTGGTTATCCTTCCATTGGAAGCCTGGGTGGTCATTGTACCTAGGATTGAAGGTGTTTTGGTATTGGGGATTTTGAAAGATTAGGGCATTGACTTCCGCTGGGGGTCCTCCTAGAAGAACATCCTTGATGGATGGAATGGTTGGGTAGTTGTCTGTTTTATGGTCATGTTTGTCACAAATTGTGCAAACAAGGTCTACATTTTGGATTTCATGGACTTTCCTAAGGTCTATCTCTTCAACCTTCCTAGAGAGTGCTGTGAGTTTAGCCCTAAGGCTTTCCTCTTCTCTAAGTGTATGAATTCCAGTGGTTCTTTGTGGCTTTTCAGAATAAGGTGAAGTTCCCCAAGTTTGGTTTTGTTCAGCCAGACTTTCCAGATACTCGTAAGCATCATTTGGGGCTTTGTTTTTAAAAGTTCCATTACACACCATTTCAATGAATTGTTTATTACCCGGACCAAACCCTTCATAGAAAATTCTCACTTGTTCAGGTATGGAACACCCATGGTGTGGAACCATGTTTAGGGTGTCTTTGAACCTCTCCCATGTTTCATAGAATGACTCTCCCTCTTTTTCAAAAAAGTTTTGGATGCTCTTTTTAAGTGCAATTGTTTTGTGATGAGGGAAGTATTTTTTGTAGAATTATCTTTGCAGTTGGTCCCAAGAGTGGATTGATGCAGGTCTCAAGTTGTTTAGCCAATTTTTAGCTCGATCATTTAATGAAAAAGGAAATAGCCTCATCTTAGCGGATTCTAGTTGATGTGGGGGACACATGGTTTCAACAATGTCGTTGAACTCTTTGACATGAAGGTATGGCATTTCTGACTCCATCCCATGAAAGGTTGGAAGGTGGTTTAGGACATGGGGTTTGAATATGTAGTTGGTGTCTCCTATGGAATTGTGTCTAATGCATGAGGGGGCATTGGTCCAAGCTGGAGTGAGGTAGTCGTTCATGGTTTGATCAACTACATTCCCTAAGTTTGGAGCTTCTTGGTTTTGGTTTCCCATTTGATTCCCCCCAGGGTTTACAATTTGATTTTGTGGATGACCCTCCATTGGACTTGTTTCAAGTTCTGACTTTGGGGTTTCAAGTATATTTGAATCTGATTTAAACAATCCCCTAGGTGCACTTGACTCCCCTATCCTAGGACTTTCCACCCTAACTAGTCTGTTCGAGAAATCGCGGGTGTAGGCGGACATGCGCCTAAAAAAAATGAGAAAGGGACAAGATAAGAGATCTTGGGTGAGAGTAGAAGAATGGAGGTGAGGAAAGAAGGTTTTTTTGGATCTAAGGTACTTACTTGGTCCCTTTCAATGACGCCAAAATTTGGTTCATGCCCAAATTTACCCAAGAGAAGAAGGGTAGAACGGTCCTTGTAGTGTAGCTTGGGTTGTCGATTCCACAGAGACCTAAGAAGATACCTAAGATACACAACCTAAGGGATGTATTTTTGGCTATGAAGTGGCCAAATTTGGGTTGATTTTAGATGGGTTTAAGTGAACTCTAAGATACTTCAGTGAATTCAAATTAAAAGAATGAGTTGATACTAGGTTATCACTCGGGGTGGATTGGACGTATTTTCTTTTTAATGATTTCAAATTCTTCAATTTGAGATGGGTTCATTTAAGGAGATAAAACAACATCATCACTTACTGGTTTAATGCCTACACCCTTTAATACTAATCACCTACACACTTGAAGGTTCAATGTTTCAAGCACTTCAAGGTAAAGGATCGTATTAGTACATGAAGTGTGTGGCCTTAAATTCAACAAGGACGATGGAGTTTAAAAATCATCAAATAAAAATCCCAATTAAAGAAGTGATTATACATTAATTAGGTGATAAATAACATCCAATCCAGCCCCTTGATACTCCCTTGGATCAACCCATAAGTGGGTTAGCCCTCCATTGATCCCATGGTTTCAATAGAAGCGGAAAGTAGACTCATGAGGGAAGAAATGGATAAGTAAAGAAAACAACAAAAAATAAAATGATCACTCCACCGTTGTGTGAATAATTTCACAAGGGTTGGTGTGAATAAATTCACACCTTGATCCAACGGTATCAAAGTGATATTAAGAACAACAGAATAAGAGTAGAAGAAGAACTTTTATTAAGAAACTAAAGTGAATTGAACAACTTACATGTGAAAGACAAAATTGAGGCAACAAAAATGCAGCATAACATTACAATTGAACAAAGCATCCAAGATCCTAAACTCCTTCACCACCACTGCCTTAAATAGTCATTTTGGGATCCTTGGGTCGAACCACCAACAGTACAAAGCATCTTAATTAATTTTGTTAGGCTATAGGTGGTGGAAAGCTTGTGGAATTTGGACTTTTCCACGTTTGACCCGAGGTGGCAGCCAGCTTTCCTTCACCGAACAGACGCGTCTGGAAGACCTTTTAGACGGCCGAATCAGGATGGGACATAGAAGAAGAAAATGGAGCTCCGGATATCTTCTAACCTCCTGTAAACTTTGGGCCTATTTGGAGTTGTGGAGTCGGAGATATGATCAAATTAGTGGGCTGTGTTTCTGGGCCGCAGAATCTGGCCCAGAATTGTATCTCTAACTTGGGACGTATAAATGACCACCATGGAGGCCAAATTATCATTAACTCCTGAAGAGTGATTTGTTCCTATACATGTCGTCTATCATCCCACGAATTTGGGGATTAATTGGGCCTGTATGTTGGGCCCCACAGTCTCATCAGTGGGCTGGTGTCCAATCCGCCTTCTCCAGAATTGCTTCCTTTCATTGCCAAATATCTCCATCATCCTCCATGAATTATCCATTGATCCCTGAATGAAACATGTTCATATTGGGGTGTAGATCAATTATAAAATTAAAATATGTATAATAAGATGAATCATTTGGTACTTTAAATTATGTTCAAAAATGTACCACATAATAGTGCATTTTAAGAAGGTATTACAATCATAATGTGAAATGATGTTCAAAGTGTAAAATGCACTAAAATGGTGTTTATGAATAATAAAGAACATGAATATTATATATATTACCAATGAATATTAGCCTCATTTAGTGGCTAATCATTCACATAAATTATATTTTTATCCTTTAGTACCAAATACATGTATCGTTTCATCAGTAAGTGTAACTCCACTATTTTCCATTGTACTGTTTTCATTATTTTCATTTGTATATAATGTATAACCATTAATTAAATAACCATTATAAGATAATAAATTCACACTCAGTCCTCAGTATCACACCCCATCCCGACACTTTTTGATTATTTTATTTATCTTTGATTTCTATTTAATTTTATTCATTTTTTACTTTTAAAAAATAATAATAATAAAACCCTAATCTAATCTTCCCCCTTACCTCACAGATGACCCCCCATCCTTCCTGTTGCATGACACCGACCCCCCCCCCACTTTCCCCTTCCTCTTGGTAGTGTGGTACACCACCTCCGGCCAAGCTCCCCTCCTGATCCCTCCTTCCAGAGATCCACCACCGGCACCCCGCTCTCCCTCACTCCTCTCTCTCAGACCCGTGTGACCCCAGCCTAAGAGGGATCTCCCCTTCGATGCATTTCGCTACTTCCTACAGCCACCTCTCTGCCTCAAATCCATTGAGATTTCTTGGTGTTTTTTCATCCGAATCTCCTAGGTATGAGTCTCTCCCCTCTTCTATTCCTTTTCCTCACTTCGATTTGGCCTAATTGTCACCTATTAGGGTTCGACCGAACCCTAGATCTTTGGGGGTGATCTGAATTTCAATTTATTTTTGTTCTAGGTTGGTGTTGGAGGCCTCTCGGGTCTTGTTGGTGCACATTCCAGCAACCGCCACTGAAGGCGAGGCGGTTCAGTGTGTTTAAATCCACTGGTTTCATATCTAGCTAAGTTTTATGTTTTCTTCTTGGTTTCTCACCTGTTAAATTAGAATCTTTATGTATTTTAAGGTTGATAGTAATTATCTTATAGCATGAAATCCATTTTTATAGGATGGATTAAGCATTTGATTTTAAAGTAGTGTTTTACCTGAAATTGAGTGTCTTTCTTGTGTAACCCCTATTGTGTTATTTGTGTTCATTTTATAATACATGAAATTGGTTTATTAAATTATACAAGGGGTGAATTTTTTGTTTTTGGTATGTTATATTTGTGGTGCATCTTGAGGTTAAAGTTGTAAAATATTTAAATGGTGAAAAGATTGTTTTGAAAATGGTTTAAAATCATGAATGATTTTATGAATGGGGCTAGGCCAATTGTCTTGGTTGGTCTTTATTGTGTGTGTTTTCTTGTGTTATAAAAAGAGAATTTTAGAAACTATTTAGGTGGTGTGAAATGTATTTTAAAATGGTTTTGGTGTGTGTTTGGGTTTAAAGAGTGTTTTGTTGTAAATTTTTATGGTTCTAACTTTGAAGTGTTTTATAAATTATTTTATTGATTTATTAAATTATATGTTAAGTGTGTAGTCCCTGTTTGGTGATTTCAAGTTTTCAAGTCAAGGGTGACTCACCTGCATATGAATAGGTATGTATTTATATATATAGGTTCTGCTATTACATGTATATTCATGCATGGTAGTGTTTGTATGTGTATGGGGCTAAGTGTGCCTATGTATATATATAAAAGTGAAAGCATAGGTGAGTGGAGATGGGCATATGCATATAAGAATATATGTAAGGTTCCCCTTGTGCATGCCCATGCCCATGCATGTAATGGCCTGGACCCACCTGATCCATTACTTTTCCAAAACACGGCTCCACTGAAATAGTGGCACCGGTCATGGGGGAGCCGATTATGGTGGCACCGTGACGGTTGCACACCGGTCACGATGGCACCGTGACGGAGGAATCGTGTCCTCACTGAGGGTCTTCATTCTTTTTCTGACTTCTGACTTTTTCTGCTCCCACAACATATATTTTAACTTAAAGATGATTTAATTCCACTTTCAAAGCCATTTAAATCCCATAAATAATATCTAAAATCCCCCAAGATTCGGGAAACCATTAACTTACCAAAACGTGTGGTTTTTCCTCGGTGTCACGCCCTTCCCCTTGCCTTCCAGTTCTTCCCTTGTTTCACGTTTTCTTTTTATTAAAGAAAACTATTTAACACATAGCCGTTATGACCACCCCTCTGAGGAGGATTGTTAAATGACAATTAATTCCATCACGCGTAACCGCCCAACTGCGTGGAGAACCATGATCCGACTGTAAAGCGGTTCAAAAATTACATATCCCATAACAACAGGATCTCATCCTTATATCACACGGGAATTCCTTCATCTTCTTCCTCTTGTATGGATTTCTTTATTCAACCTAGTGAGCTTGGAGTCCCTCCTTCCCGAGGCTTGTGGTGCGCATATGCTAGAGTTTTTCTACTCATCCTTAGAGTCCCCGGAGTTCCTCCCCTACAAGCTGCGCATCCTCAGTTCTCAATGCGTGGAGAAGGACTTCATTGTTGGTCATCTAGGTAGGGATCCTCCTTTGTCTCTTCTTAATGTGTATCATGCGGGGTGAGTACGCTATTATTCTATGGGAATGGATGAAACCAAACCCTAACAAAGATAATAAATAGAATGTTAAAGAATGATGGGGAGTGTTTGACTTTTCTGCTATACTCTTTTATAATTTCTATATGTTTTGAACTGTATGGGCTATGCTCACTGAAAATCATGGCCGTTGGTGGTCTTTCCTTGTGCACTAATGAACCCTTGTCTTATGTGATAATTGAATGGATCCGACATGGGAATTCGGTTAATTACATAAACTCGGCCAATTAAATGAATGTCCAGTGAACAAAAAACCTTGTGTGATCACCCCGGTTAACCAAACAGAAAGAAGAAAACTTAGTGAATGATGTACTTGAGTCTGGAAACTTCCTTGTTCTGTCTTGGTGGCATGTCTGTTTGTTTTTCTCGATGCTTATGGGATGACATGGATGAGGATGGGATCCTTTATTGTGGCACAGTTGTTGGTCATGAATCTGAAGCTATGTGGGGCTGTATCTTGAGGCTTGGTTTGGTTCCAGTACTTTGAGGGATCTCACTGACCCTTTGTTGTTGTGACTTTACAAGAGAATCAGGTGTGAATGCCTAAATTGCTGTTTGGATGTTTCTCTTCCTCTAGCTTGGGGTTATGCCTGTTAGTTGACCAGTAGTGCATAATTTACTTAAATGGGATCACTTGAACATGAAACCAAGAATGGGTTAAATGGGGAGATGGTTTTGGGAACGAGTTGTGACTTGGACATGAGTGTTGTTCCTTTCTTCTATGAATAAATAGTAATGAGGGTGTTTGTGCTTAGGTTGGTTTTGGAAACCCTAGGTTGGGATGAGTGTCTATTACCTATACATATAATTGTAGTTCTTATGTTTCTTATTCGCGCCCCACCCAAGTTGAGCACTTAGTGCCGAACACCCCCATTCCAAGGGGGGGGGGGTGTTTTTCCCAACACTCCTATGAGTGGCTGGTCATTAGCTCATTTTCTGCTCCCTTTCCCAATATCCCAAGACTCTTCGGGCAGACTGTGAAGGCCTGAGGTCCATTATATCCCAAGATTATTCAGGCGGGGTAGTTGTGGTGGTTGGCCCACGTGTGTGTGGGCAGGTTGTTTCCCAAGAGTCTTCAGGATGAGGCCCAGGTGTCTTCGGGCATGGCATTAGTTGTTCTGGACTAGGTGTTTGCTGGCATGGTTAAGCGTGGTGGTTGTGGCCCTGGTGTTTGCGGGCGGGATGTGTGGTTGTGTCCCAAGTGTGTGTGGGCGGGGTGTGGAAGTGGGACTGCGGTGAGAATGGTGGGATTGGTTCGATGCGTAGGATGTCTTCAATAACCAGTGGGAAAGTGGCGCTGGGTACCCAAACATCAATGTGTTATTACTATACATTACTTGACTTGAGTTATTTGGGGAGTGAGCCTTGGTGAGGCTTGGGTGGATAGTTTTCCTTACTAGGTGCTTTGGTTATCTCTTTTCTCACAGGGCATTAGAATGCCTCCCAACTTGTACAAGAGAGTCTTTGGTTTTCCATACTGAGTATACTTGTATGCTCACCCTATGTATATAAAACTTCTTTCAGGTTTACAGGAGGACTTCAGGGATCATGAATGGTCGTACTAGATCAGACATTGGGACAATTGCAATTGCGGTTTTTCTTTTCTTTGGTACTTTACCTTTGTAGTCTCCTTGTACTTTGTGGCATTTACTTTTGTAACATGCATATGGGAATGGTTTTCTTTGGCTTTACTTTACCCCCCCAGTTTTGGTGTTGTTGTGATTTACTATCTTATCTCCCAATCCTAATAAAGAAAAAGGGAAATTCCTTCCATCTTGTGTGTGATTCTACACCCTTGGTTCTAGTCTCCACTTCAGGGCCTATTGAAGGCGGATCTTGGGGGTTATTATCTCTCCTTCAACTTAAAGAAGGAAGGGTCTGGCAAACTAATGTCCCTTCTCTCATCTTGGTGAAGGTGGGTCGTGACAATGCGGATGTGTGCATAGGGGATAGGTGTCCTTGCATGTATGTGAAAGTGTGTATGCTTAGTGGGGGAGCAGTAGCCTTGAGTTAGAAATCACAAAGAGACAAAGTGGATGGATTTATTCCAATTTGAGTTAGGTCCCCTATGCCCATGTCTTTAGTTTGAATTGCAAAATTTCTTGCCTTTTTTAAAAACATGTTTTATATATATGCTATATACACATACTATGAAATCTGTGTGCAGTTTCTAGTAATGGTTATGTCTTTTTTTTGGAAAATGTAATGTATTACTAATTCCCATTTGGACTTAAGTGATTTTTCTTGAAAAGTGATTTCCTAAGTGATTTTGAATTGGTAATGAATATTTTCAAAGATGAGTTTTGGTATGAACTCATGGTCATATGGTGGTTTGACTTTCATAAATGAATTGAATAATTATAAGAAAGGGTTCAAGCTTTTTTTTAAATATGTAACACATGGATTATTTAATTGGGATTTTAAAAGGTTTTGGAAAGAGTTTGGGTGGTTATGTTTTATAAAATGGAAACTATTCTTTATAAAACAACAAACCCCATTTGACACCTTAAAAATGGTTTGTAAAACTGGAAAACCCCTCTTATGGAAGACCCCTTGGTTTTAGAAAATTATTTGTATGTTGAATGTGTTGTTATGTGCCTAATTTCATGGCTTATTAATTGTGTGACATGAAATAGGAGGGATGATCTTAAGGAGGGATAATGATGGTGAGAGGTTGAATGGGTTTTAGATAAAGAAAGTGTTATGTACATATATATTTGCTTGATAAAAAAACTCACCACCACTTGAAATAGATAACAATGGGAAACCTGGGTATCTAGGTGGGTGGACCAGGACTAGTACACTAGATGACACGGTAGGGGTTCATCTCGGTTTCATCTAGTAGTATTGTGCAAAAACACTAAATAAACATATGAATGACTGAGGGTCATGGTTTTTAAGACACAGTTACTGAGGGTCCTAGTTTTTAAGCCATGTTTTCTGAGGGCCATGATTTCTAAGCCACGTTTACTATGGTTCATGGTTTCTAATATATGTTTCATCGAGGTACGAGGTCTCTAGGGTCCCACTTGTGCTAGTTACCTATAGGGATTTCCCATGGTGCCCATTTACGACATGATTCTTATAATGTGATTTTCATTTCAGTTGTTTAATTACTTTATGCCTCATTTGTGAAAAACTATCATTTAATATAAACTTTTTTTTGTCAGTGTATGCTTGGAAGCTATTTTGAAAATATAGTGGAATATAAGAGTTTTCCTTAAAAATGTTATCTTGTGACTTGAACTTGAAAAGAAGGAAAAATGTTATTTTATTATATATTATTTTCAAACCAGCATAATTGGATTTCTTATTAAAGGTAGTGTCTTAGGAAGTTGTTATATTTTGGATTTCCTACTGAGCATCTCAGTGCTCACACCTACTTTACTTTTCAGCTGTAGGTTCTAGTCTGGGATTGTGGTTCTACATCGGTGGTGACCCATGGGGTCACATGGAGGTATGTCTAGATAGTTATCTTTTCTTTATTCTTCCCTGCTAGTGTTTACATATTTTTACCAGTTTATTTCTATTTATCTATATTTTATTTTTCTGGAAGAAATTGTTCCCAACTGCTTGTTTTGATTCCCAACACTAGTTTCCAGCCTGTAGGGTTTGGGAAATCCCTTCGGGCCATGCTGTGGACTGGCTCAGGTGACCGATTCGTGGTTGAAACGAGTTGGTTCATGACAAAATGGTACCAAAAGAGGTTTATCCCATGTATTTTGGGGGTGTACAATAGTTAAGAGTTAGTATTTTTAGAATTCATGTAGTTGATTGTGGGTAGGTTCTTGATAACCACCTATTTTGAATGACGCTTGAATTTCAAGGGTGTTCTAGGATGACCATACCTCAAAATCTATGCTTGGATCTCAGTTGTTTTTGAGGTCCTTAATCTTTTTTGGGTTTTTTTGTTTATTTTTGAGATTCAGTGGTCATTTTGGAGGGTTCATAGTTGTTGTGCTTGGATTGGAAAGTCATGTGCAGACCATGCAATTGCCTCCGATGACTTCCTATGTGCTCACCTGGTTGGTGCATGATCAGCCAAACCATGTGACCAAAATATGTGTAGCAGTTGTTTATTCAAGAATTTGGAATCTTTATTTATGGAGTTAATTGGTTTCTTTGGGATGTTCTTGGTGTGAGTTTTCATAGGTTTTACTATGTTTTTCTCGGGTTGCAAAATTGATGATTGGTCTTTTGAAATTGGATTTCCAAAATGAAAATCTTGGTTTGTTTAAAAATTTAATGAGTTATTTTGGGTATGGAAAGTGTTTTAGAAAATTCTTTGAGATCTTGAAATGTTTTGTGAAAAGTGAAATTGAAATTTTTTGGAAAGTGTTTGGGGGTTTTTTGGAAGTTATTGTGGAATGTAAAAAGGGAGTTTCTTGGAAACGAAAATTTGGGGATGCTTCATTTTATAATTATAAAGGATGTATTCAAAATTGGTATAGAGTTTCAAATATGGATTGGATGTTTTGTTTTATAAATTTTGAGGTTTTGTTTTTATTTGGTATTCCTATAGACTCCCACATGAATGGATGAAAGTAATTGGATGTGGGTGGTTGTTGGTACGCATGGATGAGTGCCCGAGTTGGCACGAGAATGTATATATGTGAGGTTTCCTGGAATACCAATGGTGGGTGCTCAGTTTTCAAGGCTATTTTGTTTTCAAAAATCATTTTTTGATTAATGATGTGATGAGATGATTTTTTTAAGAAATTTTAAAAGGGAAGTGGGTTTTAAAAAGGGGGTTTTATCATTCTGGTGGTTTTGAAAATGGTCATTTGTGAAAGAGGGGTTTAGACTTGGTTGGTGATGTTGCTTTGGTATTATTTCAGTTGATATTTGATTTGGTTATGGTTTGGTTTTGTGTTTTATTAGTCTATGGGCTTGATGCTTGTTTTCGAGATGGTGTTTCAATGTTGAAATGATGTTTTGAGTTTGAGTTAATGATTTATGGTTAAATGTGGAGTCTTGTATTGTGATGTGATTCAGGTTGGGTTTATGCTTATTGTTTAAAGTTTGTCACCTAGAAATGTTCAAAGGTCCCTAAGAGGTCATTTTCAGTTGTTAGTTTTACCTAGACCCCAATGTAGTGGTGGGGTTATTTTCCTTTCATTGTTTCTTGTTTTCTCTGCAGTGGATGAGGTTTGATAGAGTTTGTGGTGTAACTTGAAGAAGTTGAGTGTTTCTTCAGGTCTTTAGGAACTCCAAATGTTGTGAAGGGAAATTTTTCCTGGTTTTGTTTGAAGGGTCATGTTTAGGCTAGTGAAGGGTGATTTATACCTTCTCCTTGCAAGTTGGGGTCGCAACGGGTGAACTGTGACAAATAGCAATATTTTTTTCCTTTAAAGGTTCTCATAAAGGGTTCCCCATCTAGTGAAGAGGGTGAACCAGAGGTATATTTTCTTGGAATGAGTCCTTCGTTAGTTACTGTTTCTTATTCCTAATACTACACACTCATTTGTTTCCAATATGGTCGATTAGGTCACTCAAAGCCGTTTGTCATAACCTTATGAAGGATTGTCAACAGTGTGGATGTTTGGGTCACTTGGGGGAAGTCTATAAGTGTTCTTTCTAAAAGATGATGCCTTAGCTAGAGGTTGTTAGTTCCTGAATGTGGTGTAATAGATGATTCAATACATTAGATCTCCAACCATAGGCCTCAGAGAAAAACTTTTCATGCAGTCAGGTGGTTTCTAGGTGAGAGGGATGCGCATCCAACCTATCATCTCTAGTGTTGGGGAAGAGAACAATAAAATTTTCACTTCATGTGGTTGTCTGTTTAGGAGGGGGCTTGTTTTGGAGGTCTTGGTATCTTCTTCTATAATATTTCAATGGTTATTTCTTATTAGGGTAAAATTTAAATGGTTGGTATTTATTTGGATCAATTCCAACTTTTGGGGGATACACATGGAGATTTATGCGGGCTATGGATCTTATGAATCATGGTTTGTCTTAGAGTTTATCCAGTGTCTCTTTTCTTTGGATTCCACTTGGACTGAGGGTTTCAGGATGGTCTGTGTTGATGTTTCTCCCTGTGTTTGGGGCCGACCTGTGTCGGTGGATTCATGATGGGAAATTCTATCTGCATTTTGAAACTGAATTGATAGTTCCCATGTGGGTGTGATTGGACTACTCAGTTTCTAATATGATGGGGAGACCCACCATGGGTCTCACCAATGTCTTCCCTCAAGATGGTCGGGTGCGAATTGGGAAGTTAAGGGGTCATACCAACATTAAGGGCCTTGATTGTTTTTCTACTTTGTTTCGATTTGGGAAGGTTAGTATTCGTCTAGAGTCCTAATATGGTGGTAAGACCAATATATGATAAATTCTCAAAGAAATTAGTTTTCAAGGTGTTATTATCAGGGCAACTCTTTGCCTCTTCTCTACCTGACCCTGATTAATATAGATGGTTAGTCCAAATGATGGATTGTGTGGCGGATGTTCGTTTGAGATTTTGACCGGACTCTAGTGATTTCTAAGTTAGGGGTCAGGGTGTTCCAGGTTCTGGTTGTGTTTGAAAATGTGAGTCACGTTTCATTGGTTATTTCACTTGGTAGTCCGGTACTTGAGGTTTTAGGTTTTTTGTGATGTTTTCCTTGAATGTTTAGCTTCTTTGAGGATGACCTAGTAGTTTATTTTGGGATTTCATAGTTCCAGATTTTGAACAGAGGCCAATATGATTTTTTGGTCTTTGAGTTTTCATTTTTTTTCTAGGTTTTAAATAACCTTTGATTTGGTTTTGATCAAATTAATCTCTTGGGACTTTCTGGGGGCGGAAAGTGTCATGGTGAGAAGAATCGTCACACCCCATCCTGAAACTTTGAAATTATTTTATTTATCTTTTATTTCTATTTAATTTTATTCATTTTTTACTTTTTAAAATAAAAAATAAAAAAACCCTAATCTAACCCTCCCCCTATACCTCACGACCAACCCCCCCTTTCCCCTTCCTATTACACGATGCCAACCGCCCCTTTCCCCTTCCTATTGGCCACACAACACACCACCTTTAGCCATGCTCCTCTCATGTAGTAACCTTTTGTTGGGCCACCATTAATGACCCACTCTCCCTCCCTCCTCTCTCTCAGACCCGTGCAACCCCAGACCAAGGGGGATCTCCCCTTCAACACATACTGCGACTCCCTACGGCCTCCTCTCCGCCTCAAATCTGTCCATATTTCTCCTCGTTTTCTCCTCCGAATCTCATAGGTATGAGTCTCTCTCCTCTTATCTTCTTTTTCCCGACTTAAATTCAGCCCAACCGTTACCCTTTAGGGTTCAAATGAACCCTATCTCTTTGGGGGTGATCCAAATTTCAGTTTGTTTTTGTTCTAGGTTGGTGTGGGAGGCCTCTACGGTCTTGTTGGTGCATGTTTCAGCAACCACTGCTTAAGGCAAGGTGGTTCAGTGTGTTTTGATCCTCCGGTTTCATCTCAGGTTAAGTTTTATGTATGTTACTTGGTTTCACACTTGTTAAATTAGAGTCTTTATGTATTTTAAGGTTTGTAGTAATTATCTTGTAGTGCGAAAGCCATTTTTGATAGGATGGTTAAGAATTTGATTTTAAAGTAGTGTTTTTACCTGAAATTTAGTGTCTTTCTTGTGTAACCCCTTTTGTGTTATTTGAGGTCATTTTGTAATACATGCAATTGGTTTATTAAATGATGAAATGGTTGTTTTTTTTGTTTGTGGTATGTTAGCTTTGTGGTGCATCTTGAGTTTAAATTATAAAAATGTTTAAATGGTGAAAAGATTGTTTTGAAAATGGTTTAAAATCATGAATGATTTTATGAAGGGTCCTAGGCTAATTGTATTGGTTGGTCTTTATTGTGTGTGTTTTCTTGTGTTATAAAAGGATAATTTGAGAAACTATGTAGGTGGTGTGAAATGTATTTTCAAATGGTTTTGATGTGTTTTTGGGTTTAAAGAGTGTTTTGGTGTAAATTTTTATGGTGCTAACTTTTAAGTGTTTCATAAATTATTTTATTGATTTATTAAATTATATGTGTAGTGTGTGGTCCCTTATTGGCAGTTTCGAGTTATCAAGTCAAGGGTGAATCACTTGCATATACATAGTTATGTATTTATATATATATATAGGTTCCCCTGTTACACTTATATCCATGCATGACAGTGTTTATATGTGTATGGGGATAGGTGTGCCTATGTATATATATAAAAGTGCATGCATAGGTGAGTGGAGATAGACATATGCATATAAGAATATATGTAAGGATCCCCTTGATCATTCCCATGGCCATGCAGATGTGTGCATAGGGTCTAGGTTCCCTTGCATGTATGTGAAAGTGCATATGATTAGTGGGGAAGCTGTAGCCTTGAGTTAGAAAGTGCTAAGAGATGAAGTGGATGGCTTGATTCCACTTTGAGGTAGGTCCCCTATTTCTACGCCTTTAGTTTTAATTGAATAATCACTTGATTTTTTTTAAAACATGTTTTATATATATTCTGTATACACATGCTATGAAATCCGAGTGCGGTTTCTAGTAATGGTTATGACTTTGTTTTAGAAAATGTAATGTATTACTAATGCCCATTTGGACTTAAGTGATTTTTCTTGAAAAGTGATTTCCTAAGTGGTTTTGAATTCATAATGAATATTTTCAGAGATGATTTTTGGTATGAACTCGTGGTCATATGGTGGTTTGAATTTCATAAATGAATTTCATCATTGTAAGAAAGGGTTCAAGCTTGTTTTTAAATATGTAACACATTGATTGTTTAATTGGGATTTTAAAAGGTTTTGGAAAGAGTTTAGGTGACTATGTTTTATAAAATGAAAAATATTCTTTGTAAAACAACAAATCCCATTTGGAACCTTGAAAATGGTTTTTAAATCTCAAAAACCCCTCTTATGGAAGACCCCTTTGTTTTATAAAATGATTTGTATGTTGAATGTGTTATTATGTGACTAATGTAGAGGCTTATGCATTGTGTGATGTGAAAGATGGGGGGTGGGTGCACTTAAGTATGGAGAATGGTGGTGAGAGGTTGAATGGGTTTTGGATAAAGAAAGTGTTATGTACATAAATGTTTTCTTGATAAAAAAACTCACCACCACTTGAAATATAACACAATGGGAAAACTGGGTATCTAGGTGGTTGGACCAGGACTAGTATGCTAAATGACATAGTAGGGGTTTGTCCCGATTTCTTCTAGAAGGATTGACGCAACAATACTAACTAAACATATGAATGACTGAGGGTCATGGTTTCTACGCCATGTTTACTGTGGGTCATGGTTTCTAAGCCACGTTTTCTAAGGGTCATGGTTTCTAATCCACATTTACTAAGGTTCGTGGTTTCTAAGCCATTTTTCACTGAGGTACAAGGTCTCTAGGGTCCCGCTTGTGCTAGTTACCTATAGGGATTTCCCACGGTGCTCGTTTGCAACATGATTATTATATTGTGATTTTCATTTCAGTTTTTTTATACTTGATGTCTCATTTGTGAAAAACCATTATTTAATATAAACTTTTTTTATCAGTGTATGATTGGAATATATTTTAAAAATATAGTGTAATGGAATATTTTTCCTTAAAAATGTTAACTTGTGACTTAAACTTGAAGATAAGGAAAAAAATTATTTTATTATATCTTATTTTCAAACTGGAATAATTAAATTTCTTATTAAAGGTAGGGGCATAAGATGTTTTTATATTTTGGATTTCCTACTTAGCATCTCGGTGCTCATGCCTACTTTACTTTTCAGTTACAGGTTCTAGTCTAGGATCGTGGTTCTACATCAGTAGTGAACCATGGGGTCACATGGAGGTATGTCTAGCTAGTTATCTTTACTTTATTCTCCACTTTTAGTGTTTAACTATTTTGAACAATTTATTTCTATTTATCTGTATTTTATTTTTTTTGGGCTAAATTGTTCTCAAATGCTTGTTTTGATGCCCGACACTAGTTGCCAACTCTTAGGGATCAAGAACACCCTTCGGTCCATGTTACGAACCGGCTCGGGTGACCGGTTCTTGGTCGATCTAGGTTGGTTTGTGACACTCATTCTATCCATCAAAGTCATTTTGAAACTAAATTTGTATTTTCAGATGACTTCTTAAAAATATGATCTTAAAACCATCCTATAAACTATCGAATATATGTATTTGACGTACAGATTTTATCCATTGATGGATTCAAATGTCTAATAATTTCTTTATGCATTTCAACATACAGGGAATCCTAAAAACTATTATAAAAAAATGTAAAGGTGGTCCTACTTCTGATCTATAATAGTTATTGTGAAATCATCTATTCAATAATTTTCTTTACCCACAAGCCTCCCAGTGTGATGAGATTTCGATAGACCAATGATTTCCAAACTAGATAGGTAGTCGGTACCAATTTCAATGGATTACTCAACAATATATCACTCTATAATACAACCTTATAGACAACTTCAATTTTTTACATACCCATTCAAAATATTCATATACAATTCAATGGGGTACATCCATCAATAATGTACAAGACCACATAGTATAATCTATCTTACCAAGTGAACCATTAAGAAAACTATCACATCAAAGAATGTCGGTGAGAATAAAATTTCCCATTCACATAATTTGATATAAATTTACATTTATATAGTTTTAAATTTCACCGAGTCTATAAAATTTTTTCATATAGCTTCGAAAAAGAAATAAATATTGGTTAATGTATGTTATACATTATTTGAAAAAAATGAAACATATAGCTGCAAGCATTAGATCATGCATAAAAATATGATAGTCATGTGATTTTAGACCCTTTATCTTTAAATCATTCATTAATATAATATTCTTAATATTTGATGAATACCTCCAAGTAACCTTTACTTCATTCAAGATGTTGAAAAACTGATATCTATCTTTCCTAGAAAGAGTGTTAGTAGTTAGAGGAAGAAAAGACTATTTTCACCCTTTATTGGTGCCAACTCTTACCGTGTTCTCATTTTAATCTTGTATAAACTATCCATAATTTCATAATTTGTTTTTTGGGTGAATTTAGTAACATGATAATAAAACTATCTCTTTTTTTTTCAAAATTCATAACCTCAATAAAATTAATGATGTACAAACAATTCTAGTATGATAATTCAAAAAAAAACAAATGTCTTTTTCCAACTAGTTTTTATAATGTTTTTTTGAAAAAGGTTTACCAAAATTCATGTCCATAAATTTTACTTTCTCAATTTTTTGATCACGTGTTAGTGGAGATAGTGTTGTACATTCTTCTGAAATCCCATCAAATGATGTCATCCAAGATTGGTACTTATGTCGCTGAGGTAGAAATCTGTGACATCCTAGAAATAGATTCTTCGATTAAATTTTCAACCTAATTGACTATGTACCTTGTTTATAAATGGGCCACCCTTGAGTTATTTTAATTATATATCATGAAAAATTTTCATTAGTAGGAATGTCATTTATCATCCTGTACAACATGTATCTCAATGAAAAATCATCATTAATATAAGAATCGTACAATGTAACGCCTATATCTCACAATAGTTTCAAATATTTGATAAATGGATCCAAATAAACAACAAAATTATTACCCAATTATTTGGTCCTGATATAAGAAAATATAACATAATTTATTTTTATTTTATGAAAAACTACAGTGGAAAGTTATAATTTACCAATATAACAATTCATGTACTGTGACAAATACTTTGAAAATAAAAAGGATTCACTCTATTTGTAGATAGCAGCAAAAAAAGGTTTCTCAGCTCATTTCCAAATTCAGGATACTCATTATCAATACTCTTCCACCAAGGAGAGTCTATCTATTAATGAATTTTACCCTCTTTATTTCTTATATCTATATAATACATAGATTGCCTTACAGTCTCCCCACTATTATATAGGCGCCTAAACATTGGAATGATTAGAAAGAACCATACAAATTTCATAGGACCTAATTAATATTTCTTTCATTGAGAAGCATCACACTTTGGACATTATTTAAGTGTTTTTTGGTCCTTGATAAATAGTATACAGTCATTTAGATTGGTTTGTATTATTTTAGGGATCATACCCACTGAATGTATCAATCATTTAGAATCATATGTTTGGATAGGATGTTCATTATATTCTAGGATCATATAATTTAAGAGAGAAATTACTTCAGTAAAACTGGTTTCACTCCATTCATTACTAGGTTTTAAATTATACATCTTCAGTATAGCTGACAATGATGTATATTTAGTATAACCAACATACAATGGCATCTTTTCACAACTCTTTAACTTACCAAATTTTTTTGTACAATTACAAAGTTCATCTTTAGATATCATTATCATTTCCTCAATATGATATTAATCATCAGTAAAAAACTTAATCATATCCTTGATATGGTCTTCTTCATTTTCCACACTTGTAATCATATCGAATGATCCATAAAACACAGTGTTATCCCATTCACTAGCTACATTCAACTTTTCCCCATGTTTACTCTAACATTTATAACATTGATCTATTCTATGATAGATCAAGTTTTCTTCCACCTCCCATGGACTAATTAGTCATTGTTAGGTCCACAAGGCTGAATACCCTGAGAGGGGGGTGAATCAGGGTATGAATAATTTAAAATTAAAGCCCGTTCTTATCTTGTTTTTCTGTTAAGAAAAACACTCTTCTCTCCCTTTTCCATTGCACAATATAAACAGAAAGTAAAGCATGCATAGGACACATAAATTTTACTTGGTTCACCCTCACTGGGCTACGTCCAAGGATCATACACTGACAATGTGACGATGTACCAAATACACTATAAGCACACTTCTATTTACAAGGTTCGGGATAGATCACTTCTATTCCCAGGCTCACTGCCTTTACAATGTTTAGGGTTAGCTCATTGCTTTCCCAAGGGTCACTCCTTGTTTCTCTCTCTCTGGCTCACTGCCGATGGAGAGGATCACCTTCTTCCTCTTCCTTTGATCACTACTCTGAAAAGGATCCACTCACAGTTTATAGACCTGTAGGTCTCTTCAGTATCACTAATGAATGCATTCTTTGTTGTATGTAGATGCTCTGTTGAAGTCCAACTTTTACCCATAGATGAATTTCACTTTGCACCAAAGGTATCGTGCAATATTCTAGCTTTCACGTAGCCCTGAATATCTTCCATGAATTAAACTTACTTGGCGCCCTTATCTAAGTCAGCGTGCAAGTTTCGGCGTGCAAGTCAAAACTGGCCCGCAAGTCCACCTCAAGCACTTACGCGACACAAGCTTCACCAACTCCAAACTTGCACAACGCTCACCCTTTTACGCCCAAACCAATATTTGCGCGCAACCAAAAAATTTCGCGCTTCTTAAAATATGGCATGCAAGTCTCTCTTAACCACTTTCATGACACCTTCTTCTTCTACTCAGAACCTACGCGACTCACTTCCTTTCTCACCCAAACTACCTTAGGCATGCAACTATCACCTGGCACACAACTTATACTTGCGCGACCACACACCACTTACGCGACCACCACACCTACGTGACAGGAGCTCTGATTTTTATAATTGTTGAACTCTACAACGAATGAGAAGGGGTTGACCTTTATTTATAGGCATTTGAACACCCTACGCGACGGTGCACAAGTCTCCCTTCGGCATGAGAGTTTCGGCGTGCAAGTCTCCTGCCGCGCAAACCACTTGCACGACCAACTCCAAAACTTGCACGACCCTTATCCATTTGCCATATTTTGATGCTTTGATCTTGAAAAACATATGGCATGCAAGTTTCCTCTCCTTAAAGTACACGACACGTAAGTCAATTTTCTAAAAACCACTTTTCTTCATTTGTTTATTTTCAGGCCCAAAAATTTGGCAAACACAGGAAAACGACGCCACCTTGTATCTGCTCTTTTTGTACCACCTCTAGATCATCCATTCCTTTGTCGACGTTCTTGAATAAAATGTAGATTGTTAACCACAAATCTTGAACTCTACATGCTGCCATAAAAACCCCTTTTTCAACAAATTTGTATGTCATGGTTTGCTTTATCAACATTCACAACACATATGTGCACTTTTTCAACAAACACAATCACCTAAAAAATGATTCAATGATGCCTTGAGGGATTTTTTCCCAACATTCATGAATAAAAATAACATAAAAATGAAAAATGTATTTCAGGGGGTCATATTCATGATCTTTTGAAAACTTGATGAACTCTTTTTCCCCATCTTTATACTCTTTTATTATACGATTGGAATTCATCCATTTTTTATTCATATCCATCCTATTTGATTCAATAATATTAATATTTTACAAAATAAATAAATACAAAAAGGGGCCTTTTAAATAAGGATAACCATACATTAGAATGTTTCAAATAATTTTAGCATGCTTTGAAGGAAACGGGTAAATGAATTTATGAAAATAATTACTCCACTAGTGGAATATGTTATCCTTTGAATTCATCCATAAAGATCATTGGTACCTAGTATGGGATGACTACTACTTAGATTAGTTGAAGCAACATAGGTGCATGTCAATAAGATACGGGGGATGATTTTCCGAAAATGAAATGAAATTACAACTATTTGGGAGATGAATATAATGAGTATGGCAGTTATCTCCTAAAATCTAAATGTTCCCAGGATGGGGAGTTAGTGAATAACCATAAAAAATTTCTTAGATTTCTATCTAAAGTTTAAAAAAATAGCAGTAGTAGTCTGGTCCCTACATGGGGTTCCTTGATTGGTGTGACCATGATAAGGTTCGGCTGGATGGTATTACACACACTCATACTAATACAACCATTATAGTTTCAATATTCAAAGTAATCCTTCAATTACTCCATGAAATGGAAAATAATTTTGGCATGAGGACTCAATTTTTATAGTGATTAGCATCTTGTTATGCCAAGGTTACGAGATTGGGGTCCTGATGGATATCCTATGAGTGGGATGAAATTTTGGAAATTCATTTTCCATGGGGTTATTATCAATCTATATTATATAGAAGGTAATATTATGTGTATCTAGGAGGTCATTGAAAGTTAATATGATAATATAAATATAGATACCACAATTTGACCTTACACATGTATGCATTTATAAATATAGATACCACTCATCTCATTGTATTCATAAATATAGACACCACTCTACTTTTTGACACATATTTTAAGGAGTTTTTGAAAAGGAAAATTAAATTAGTAAGTGAGTGGATTAAGAAATTAATCAACAATATATGTTAATTTATAAAGATTAATTGTAAAAGAAAAAGTGGATCACTTATTTATTTCTATTTCTCAGTGATAAATTACCACTGCACTAGAATATTCAATAAGGTCAATTTTCCAAAAAGGTAATCCTATATTCTCTCCAATAATATTATTCTTCAATTTTTATTTTTTATAGTATCCCTACACATTACAATATGGTATTAGGTCATTGAATATTTTTTGATCCTTTAATGTTCCTTAGGTTTGGTTGGAGTGGATAATTACCTTATATGATACCAACGTAAAACATTTCTTCCCTTTTCAACTTTCATATTTCATATAAAAAACAAACCAATCCCTTATTTTATGTCAGTTCTAGGTTGGTTCTTAGCTTAATTTGGTGGTTGAATTCTCTTCCTTTGAATCCAAAGTGTTTTTCTATAATCCTTTTGGTAGGAATACACCTCTTACCTCTCATATTCCCTTAGAGACAGGATAAAATCTATATAGAGTTGGGTGGTTTTAAGTAAAATTGAATATTTTTTGTTTGGAATGACTTATTAATTTATCTCATAGGGATTTGAAGGGTTATTTTGAAGTCTTTTTTTCTTTACCATGATTTATAATCCCATCTTTTGTATTTTTATGTTTCCTTTCAATGATGGTTACATTGTACATGCTCACACCATGGAATTATTTATTAGTACTATTGTTTATTTAAAATGTTCCCCTAATAATCTTTTGGTTATATTCCATAAAGTGTTATGAACACATAACCAAAAATTACATGTCTTGGTTCTTAATTTTTTTCCTTATATGCTACTTAATTTTTGGTAAGTAAAAAAGAAACAATATATGTTTTTTTAAAATTTTGTACCCATCAATACTTTTTATAAATAGTTAATTGAATTTGTTCTTTTCTTATTGATTATGAAAAAAAAATCATTGAAAAATAAATTGAACTGAATGAGTTATAGGTAAATTTATTTTATGAAAAGGATCGATGATTTCACCTTTTTAAGGAAAATTGGTAAGAAAATAAATCCTTCTATAACCATAAAAACTCAAAATGAAATAAATCCAACTAATAATTGATGACAAATTCATAGAAAGTTACACATGCATAAGTATCACAATTTCAAACCCATATGAGAAATATTATGATGTAATCATAATAGATTAAAAATTCCACCCAATTCCCCACATAGAGGTCAATGAAAAATTATAAATTTCAATAATTTAAAAAAAACAAAATTTACTAAAGAATAATATCAAGAAGAAAAACCATTATTAGTGAACTAGGTTGGAGTTCAGAAATAATGGAGGAGCCAAGAATTATAACTCTCATTGTGTTGGATTGATTTTGTTAGCTACATTGACATTAGAAAAAATCATACAAACTATATATGTGAAGTGTAAGTTCAATAGGATAAGCTCAAATGAGTTTCATTGTGCAAAACTAAAGTGAGGGGTTGACCAATCGAGGTTTGATCAGTTATTTTGTATGTGATGAGATATAGTGGGATAGTAATTGGATCAGGTACGTAGATTAGATATTAGTTAAAGTGTAGAAGAAATAATAACATACATTAGAACTTGAGAGGATAAATTCATCAATAAGATTAAGGAAGAGTGGTGGTGATGGTATGGTTTCCCAAAAAACATTAATGGTGTGAGATCATAGGAATCTATTAGGGTTCTATTTAAAAGATCTTGTAAGGATTTTATCAATGCTAATAAAACACATATTTATTAGTGGTATCATAATATATTTCTTGGTTTGATGTTTTGAAGACTAAATTCAGTAGGATTCATAAATATAGGTTAATGTATATAGCGATGCCGAATGGAGTAAGTGACATGCGTCGATTGGTGGTGAAATATTTGGTTCCTGTTGTTCGTTGTTGAACTGAAGGGACCTTGGATAAAGAAAGGATTTCACAAGGGCTTGAGAAGATTGATGGAAAACATCAATCTTCAAGTGATTATAATTTAGGTGTTTCATTTAAGGAGGATACCTCAAGAAACCTGGATGAAGTAAAGGAAAATATATACAGACTCAAACAGGAGATGCACAACATACTGTGAAGAGTTCACAACAGCTGCAGCCTCATTCCTCATGGAAGCCGATGTAGAGCAGACAAGTCTTGTCCATAGTATCCATTGCCTTATAGGTCATTGTAAGTGTTGGTGTTAAGTCTCCTAGAATGAGGTGGGATGCTGGTATGGGAACAATTTCTCTTATTAGAGGTGATCACTCAGAACATGAAAGGAAAAACGGTTTGGGTATGACCAGAATTAGTATAATGGATAAGTCTTGCATGTTACAGAAATAACAAGGTTGTGACCTTGATATTTTCTCTACCTCTAACTGGTATGGGACCTCTTTTTCTAAGGAAATGTAAATTCAATTGAAACAAGCATGGAATGACACTCAATAGGGTGTAGAGCTATAGAAGTCTAAAAAATATGCTATTGTTCATTGTGTCGCACCATAGAATGCAAGGAAAGGCTATATGGTGCATCCAATGGTAATAGATTTACCACATGAGGATGAGTCCAAGAATTAAATTTTTAGTAGGATATAAATTATCATCAGAAGATTCATAATGTATTTTGATCCTCAGGAATTGGGAAGTGGGGTAAAATTTCAGAGGATAAAAGTGATAACAATCAGTGGATGGTCCCATTGGACACTGCTCAACTTAGGCCTTCAGGTAGTGGTGTTTCCTTTAAGGATTCTATTATTTGAGGAAAGTGTTATCCTCCAAAAAGAATCACTATGCCAAAATTAGGTTTTAGCGACGGTTTTGTGGCGACGGTTCACAAAACCATTGCTAAACATTTCACTAAAATGGTTTCATGGCGATTTATTATAAATCGCCGCGAAACCCTGCATATGTTTTTATGCTACCGACCCTTCCCCCCTACCCCGACCCCCCTTGTTCCCCCAACCCCCCGCGACCCCGTGCGACCCCGCAACCTCGGCGACCGCCCGTGACCCCCGACGACCCCGCGCGACCCCGACGACCCCTTCCATGGCGACCCGTGACCCCGCAGCGACCCCCTCTTCACATCCAAGGTTATTTTTAGGGGTTTTTCCCATTTACCCCTTTCTCTCTTCCCCTTATCTATTTCTTGGTTTCCTTTTAGGTCTTGGCCAGACCTGCGTGACCCGCGACCCCGCAACAACCCTCCTGTAAAAGTTTTGTTGCATTCACACTCAAGCAGTGGGCATTTACCTTCCTTTTCTTTCTAATTCAATCCATATGATCCTTGGGTGTTACTAAATAATTTTTAAAACATGATTAACACCTTGTTAAAGTAATTGGTTAAATTATTATGGTGTTTTATTGGTGATATGATTTGTTAAAAATAGCTTTCAAAGTGAATCTTAAATTATGCCTATGTTTTCTTATGCCTAATGTGTGTGGTTAAATGTTAATTGGTCTTTAATAGTTAAATTGGATGATTTGGATGGTTCTTTACCTTATTAATGTTTTATTTAATTGATTGGATGGTGTTTGGCATTTGTTATGTGGAACATGGTGATTTTTATAGTATGGTTAAAGTGTTGTTTGGAAAGCTCTCTTAGTTTTTAAAGATAATTGTTGGTCCTTTGGAAATTATATGAAATGGATGAGTTTGGTTTGAAAGGAAAGTGATGATTCTAAAAATATTTTTGGGTGTCTCATGGATGTTAAAGGGTTTCGTTGGATGTGGGAACATCCATGGGTTAGTAGAGGATGGTGGTGAACTTGAGGTCACATGGGTATTGTGGTAGCGGTTTTGTTTTATTTTGGTGTGTTCAATGACATCACTTTATGGTGCATCTCTTATTGCATATTTTTGCATTCTGTTAAAATAATATGCACTATCATATTCAAGGAACATAAGTGTTATCTTACATATTCATAGTTTATGGGCCTATAGGGTATACCATGACTTTTTCTAGGGTTGAGTGGTGATTTCTAGTAGGTTTATGTCTTTTGAATTTATCCCTAATATTTCCCTTAGCAGTGAATTGTAAAGGACTTAGCGGGAAGAAACTTTGATTTTTCATAGTTCCCCCTTTGAAAGTTTTCAACCTGAATTTTTTTTCCTTTCAAAAATTCAGATGATCAAAATGATTCCCTATCTATACAAGGTAAATATCTTGTGAGTGGAGACTCGATTTTTCCAATGTCACCTATTATGGGCTTTTGACGTCGAGAGTGCCAATTATCTTTACATTAGTAGCTTATGGACTTTTAAGGTGTACCAATTTATTTTATGTCTAAGTTCAAACATTTTAGACCAATGTGTGGTTGAGGCTTAACTTTATAAAGATTTAATGAAAGTATGAGGTTTTCTCAACAGTGGTAAGTTTAAGGTAATCCCAAGTAAGATTAAGAGCCTAATACTAATACAAAAAGACTCAATTATGGGTTCACATATATTAAATTTATATTTATTAGACAAAAATTTATAGGGGGTTATAGTTTAATAGCTTAGACCACAGAGGTGAGGTCGTATATTCAACATAGAAGAAAAATTGTCCCTACCTAAATTGTTTTGCCCCATACCAATTCATATTACCCATAATAGGGGAGTATTCACTTTGTTTAAGGATTTTATACACAGAACATGAATGGTGAATTACTATATTTCATAATAAGGGAAAATCAAACATGACATGAATTTTTTAGGGGTCTAAATCAGTATAAACGACCACAAAGAGAGGTGAAGACAATTTATGGTCTTTGTGCTCAGATCAAGAAGTTTAACACTAGGATTCTCACCATGGGATTCTCAAACATGTTAGCAAAGATCTTCATAAGTTCTAAACTAGTGTCACTTACTAAATATTTTAAATTTATTATGATTGAATTAAGTATAATAGTTTGTGTCCAAGTTGAAAATTAATTTCTAAATAATTACTTCAAATTAACTGAGCTTAGGACTTGAAATATACATAAATGTTTGAAGTAAAAATTGTACATGTCATTTGTATTATATCAAATCCAAATTTTATGGTTTTCATGATTTTTTTAATATGAGTTGTTTGAAATATTGAAGATAAATTTTTATAGTACTAAACACAAAACATATTTAAGTGAAAATAACATACATCATTCATTAGTTTTTAAAAGATATTTTAATGAGAACCCCACTATGGAAATCCAAGTGGATTAATTAAAATTGCACAACCTAATGATATAATGAATAACAAAGGTCTCTCCAAATTCAAGGAAATATGAAACAGTTGGTTTGTATATGTAACATTTATGGCACATAGTTTCCACCACACATTTTCATGTCCTAAAATTTCCTTGATTTCTCAGGTTTCTTTTTATGCATTTTATTGATTTATGATATTTCTTTTTATGTCTTCATTTCTCGAGTGTGGTATAGATCATTCCATTTAGGTCTGTGTTTGAATTGGTAGTCGAGATTTTGGATGACTAGGAGTTAAACCCATTGTTGATGTGTTGAAAAAATTGGGTCATTTCATAGTGATCAAGGGGATAATGTTGTGGAAAATTTGGTGAGGCCCATTATTGAAAATGTCTAATTTAAGCATCAAAAGTATCAAAACATGCTCTATCTCTTCGAAAATGTCATGAGAATGTTTCTTAAGTCATTTTTGACATCTAAGGTCAAACACTAAATTAAATTTATTTGGGTAGCTTCCTAGGTTATAAAACTCCTAAATATACTACATATCAAAATAGGAAACTATGAAGAATGGTAACCTAATGGGATTCTTGTTTAATAGGTCAAGACTCATCCATAGGTAAGACATGGTCTATGGAATGAGTGATTAATTAATTAACCATTTCGAGTGAGAACATTTTAATGAGGGTCATAAACTCATCAAACTAATTCCTAGGATTAAGGATATGAAATTTATCTTCCATGGAATATTCTAAATCAAGGGTGGTTCACTAAGATATAGGTGTGAATGAGGGGTGATAAATTAGCATAATTCCATGAATTTAGGCAAGAAAACTTTATAAATTAAAATATAATCTCGAAGATGGATGTCGACTAGACGCACAATTGGTATGTCTTATAAAAACATGAATTTTAAGAAAAGAACTTCTACCAAATACTTCAATATTGGGATGGTTAACTCATATATTTATGTCTCTCGATTCAATAAAAAATATATAAAAATGGATAACCTGAAAAAAGAACTAAAAATAGGGCATATAATATTGCACAATGATAACACTTAGAGAAATGAAGAAAACAAAGGAGTTAAAAGGAGCAGAATCCAAAACCCTATCCTTCCTCTTCTTTAAATGAATGAATAAATGGAGGAGTATTGAGTTTTTTATTGGAATTGTTTGATGATACATACCTCCACTTACTAAACTATGACCAATTTATGAAAAATTCAAAATAGTCCAAATAGTGTATTTTTACATACTCCCCATTATAGGAAAACTCATCCCCAAGCTATACTTACAGAAAAAATGAAACATCTAAAATATTCCCATAACCATACAGGATGGTATAACAAAGTCTAGAATTACATCATGAGGATTAGTTATAAACCCAACCTTATCTCTAGAGTTAGAATATGAAATTTCAAAATTCACATTCAAACCAAACACCTAGGGAGTATAAGCTCTAAAAATCATATAACCAAACATACCTCAATTTATTACAAGCTATCCAGTCATGAAACTTTAATTACTGGAATTCCAGAAATTTATTCTTTACCAACACTAGGCCTTATAGGGAGATGTCATAGGTCTGGTACAAAACACTTCTATCCAAATATACTCATAAGAAACCATAGTTATACTCCCATGACTCCGTGTAATGATCGTATTGAATTTGACCAACACCCACATCTAGAGGATGTCCAATTTAATAAGACCCCCCAAAACACCTCTCATCACCTATCCCTAGGTTTATTTTCCATCTGAATTTAATCCAGAAACATTAAACCAAGTGACACCACTCAGACACATTAACAATGAAAACTACTTAAACCGAGCACCACATGATTTATAGGTCCATGGTGTCTTCCCACCATAGTAATTCTCAAACCACTAAACCATGAGCACTATAATACTATAAATCATTTCTAGTTTCACATTGACATTTTTGAGCTTTGATTTATTTATTTAAGATAGATCTCACTTGAGCTCACTTGAAAACTCCTTATGAAGCGGTGCCACATGAAAACCGCTACCTCCATTTACAAATCAACCATCACTGTTAATCTAGTACTAAAAATTTAAACTAAAGGTTCATAACAAAAACACACTCTTCATTATTAATACATCTTACACAAAGAAATCTTAGCTCACAACATGCACTTGTTTACTGAAATTCCAGTCAGAACGCTTTAGGTTGACCTGCTTAGAGGACATCCAAATTGATGTCCAATGCCTTTATTTGAAAACTAAATCATATTAAAATAAATTGAAAAGTTATATCGTGATAATTGAGATGAACCCACTGAATTCCAAAACTGAAATGTGGTGTGATATAATGGGTGCATACTCAACCAACCATTTCAACATCATGCTACATTACAAGAAAATATGTGATATCAATCTATCACATTTCCTAGATTTCACATGCAGCCCGAGTCTGAATATAACTTCCAAAGCTGATTCAAACTCATACCTAAGTCTTAAATTCAACACCTCCTCCATGTCTGGAAAACTTGAATTTTATAGCTCACAGACTTCTGAAAGTCATTTTGACCATTCATGACTATTCTTTCTATAACCACTCTCCCAAAGGTTACATTTTCCATGACCTGTGTGATTCTCCCCACCATAGGATTTTAATATTCATCATTTTAATAAAAATAGGAATCTAATTCCCATGAAAAACACTCTTTCCACCACTAAACATGGTTTCTGGATGTGATTAAACATAATTATACCATGTTCCATCACGAAAATCCATCATTGGCATACACTGAAGCCTCATCTGGAACTAATATTCTATCCTTGAACAACCTGTGGTTCACTTCCTACCATATAGATTTACATCATCCACTTAATAATAAATAGAAATGGTCTATTCATAATCACATGCATTATGAAATCATCATTCCATGAGAACACATTCAATCAACATCAATAACTACATCTTGAACTTTAATCCAGATTGATGATGTTATAAAACTCGATCCTCTTACATAGTCATCCATAGAACTAGGATAACTTAGATTTTCTAATAAAAACTCTGGTCTACATAACTCACCACAACATAGTTAATACCTAGGTAACCTCACTCAGGGAGTGATCTGTTAACACAACCTTTTTAGATCCCACAACCCTAAACCAAGTAGTTATGTGATAATACCCCTCAAGGTGTTACCTGTGATTTCATCCCTCAAACTCTCAGAGATTAGAAATTTTTTCACAAAACACCACACAAATCACTCCACAAAACCTTAGTTAAATAGAAAATTTATATGATAATGAATATCAAATTGATGTTACATCAATTAAATGGGAACACCCATTTCATATAATTAATAGGACCAATGACACTGTGCATTCTTGGTATTTTCTAGCCTACTCAAAAAATCAAACCCAAGGGTCACATTATCCTACATAACCATTTAACATGGATGATGACTTCTTGAGTCATACACCTTTGAAATTAAACTCCCACAACTAACTAATCTAAATAAAATTAGATTGGCATGTCAGTCCCACTAATCTCAAGCATTAAAGATGCTCATAACACCTAGAAGTTTTACTTATCTCTTGATCGCCTACCAACTTGGGGAATCATTCCACAACTAGAGTCCTAATCAATCCCAAAATACATAAAAAACACATTCTATGACCAAAAACTAAAAATATGCATCCAATGATGCTTAATATCTCCAAGGATGCTAGAAAAACTAGGTTAACCCCTCACATAACACGAGGAATCAACTCTAATTCTAGGATTATTCCTAAAAGGTCACTAGAATCTCCCACCTAACCTATATTCCAACATAAAAAGATGTCAACTAAGACTCACTGGAAATATCCACATTCCTATAAAAGCTATATCCCAATGTAACTCTAAAACTATTCACACAATAGGATTTTTTATAACAATATATTTCTAATGTGTTATTTAATCTATTTCATCAGTTCAAATTTATTATAAATATTAAGGATGCTTTCTAGGCCACAAAACCAAAAAAAAATCATTATATAAATGTGTTGGTACTAATATAACTTCTAATTCATCGATTCTCAATTTTTATAAGTAGAGTGGAATCGCTATGGATGATTTATCCTAAGAAAGTGAAGTTATAAGATTTAGTGGTATCTAGTTTGGGATGTTATAATGTTGTATCAATGGAGTTTTATCTTCCTTGTATTTAATATTTAGGATATTGTATACATGAGTATGAGGAATGTGTTCAAACCTTTGATGGATATCTGACTGCTGTGTTAATAATACTTTCTCTAATAAAAAGTCTTATTTTCCAGGGTTTCAGATTTTTGTTCTATTTTTAAATATTAAAGTTGTATATTATTTCTCACCATAGAAAAAAATATTTTTTGTATGTTGTGATTTATCCTAGATATTAAGATCTTGGTAATTGGTGGGAGGCCAGGGATGGTTTTTTTTGGTTTTATTTGTTTTTCAGGGCAGTGGTGCAGCAGAAGCAAAGAATTATTATTTTTATTCTGGGAAGATTTTCACGGAAGTTTTAACCGCTGCTAAATGGTGAAAACTGCCGCTAAACGTAAAATAAAATTTAGGTTTAGTGGCGGTTATAACCGCCACTAAATAAGAGCATCGTGGCTGCCTCATTTTGCGGTGGTTTCCGTGACTTTAGCGGCAGTTTTACGGCCGCTGGAATTTGAGTTCATTCGCGGAGGTTATAACCGCCACGAATAAATTGATATCCAGGGCTCATAAAACCGCTGCTAAAATCAGAAAAACCAGCGCGAAATGAGGAAGCGACGATGCTTTCCTGAAACCGCCATTAAACGTAAATAACTGCCGCTAATAGATTGGCGACGCCCTATTAGGTGGCGGTTTCTATAAACCACCGCCAAACAATGTAGCAGCAGTTTAAACAGCTGCTAAACGCAAAAAAAACCACCGCTAAATGGCGATTCTATTGTAGTGAATTCCATGGAAGGATTACCCCAATATTCCAAGGAACTTGTACACCCCATCATATTCCAAGGGTTCGAAGTTCAAGATCACCCCTAAGTAGGAAAGGTCTAAGGCAGGGATCCTTAAGATTATCAGCCAAGGTAACTCACATTTGGAGTGGGAAACCGCTAATGAGTCTATTTATGACAATGGGAAATATACCTCTTATTATGGTTACTAATCTGGTATCTAGATGAGGGAATGTCCCTTTGTTTGACCCCATCTGTGTCCATTGTTTTCTTTTTCTTTCTTTTAATAAATGGGTAGGGTATTTTATTCTCGCTAGTTCTTTTTGGTATATTTATATAATAAAAATAAGTATTATTTAAATATATTTAGTATACTATTATAATTAATTAATATATATATATATATTTATAATTCTAATTATAAATATTTATAAATATTTGAATATATTTATAAATACTAGTAACAATGTAGACCATGGATTTTACACCCATGGTCCCGAAAGATTAATTAGAAAGAGTAAATATACAATGGGACTATGGAAATGAAATAAAAAATGGCACACATGATGCCACAAAAAAACACAAGGTCAGACTACCAACATATTCACCTTTTTTTTGTGTCCACTACCCAGTCCTTGTGAGTCGCTATGACCAATCAGATGTCTACCCATTTTCCATTGTTTTGGAGATTTCCAAGTAACATCTCACTCTTCTATGCCTATATATTCATAATTCTAGCTATTAAACTCAACGTCTTGACCTCCATCCAGACCATCTTTATATTCTTGATCGAAATCATCAATTATTTAAATATATTTTTATTTATTTATAATTCTAATTCTAAATAAATGTATCTATTAATATTTGTGTATATTTATAAATATATTTATACAATTATATATATATATATATTAACATATAAGTTTATATAATTATAAATACAGAAAAAATATTTTTTATTTAATATATTTATCATAATTTTATAATTATATATATATATATATAATTTTATAAATACTTTTTTGAATTTTTTTTATATATTTATAATATTATAATTAACTAAGTATCCGATATACATATACATATGTACACATTATATATATATGTACATACCACGTACACGCGAACACACACACAAATATATATATATATATATATAGAAACATATACATACATATGTACATGTACAACATCTATATACACACATATGCAAAACACACAGACACACAGACACACACACAATATAATGCACACACATATATGAACATAGACATTGATATAAATATATAAGTTCAAATATCACATATTAACAATACAATACTTATGTTTATATTCTTTTTTGAATTATTAAAATATATATCAATATATCATATTTATATTAATTATATGCATGCATTTTTTAATTAATGTATATAAATAAAAATTAATTTTTGAATATCAATATGATAATTATATATATATATATATTAATAATATTTATTACTAAAAGTTTTTATTAGCACTAATAAAAGCGCTGATAAAGGGTGTACTTTTATCAACACTTTTTTTAGTGCTGATAAAAGTTACTTTTATCAGTTCTTTTAGCTAGTGTTGTTAAATGTTACCCTTTTATCAGCACTTTTTATTTGGCACTGAAAAAACCCAGCATTGGATAAATTAAAATTTGTGGTAGTGAATCTAAGAACTCGAACCTTCCTTCTAGGTATGATTTTCCTTTTCTGTTGTTTTTGAGAAAAAGAGGAAAATCTGGAAATTTTCAGAGTACATGCCATGTAATTTATAAGTACACGTCGTGTACTTTGATGCCGCATGAGGCTGTGTGTTGGCCATGTCTAGACCACACACATGGTGTGTAGGGGCAACATGGAGGCCACTTAAAGCGGAGTACGGAAAAGCCTAGTACACGCCGTGTACTCCAAAAGTACACGCTGTGTATTTTATTTTTTTCCATTAAATGCACCGGGGTCATGTCTGATCAACATAAACGCCTTCTTCTAGGTCTTGTTTGACCGAGAGAAGCTATGTGGCACCGAGACTTCTTTGTGCCCCCGAGCCTCCATCTGTTCTTCGAATCGACCATTGTCGATTGCGTTGGAACCACAACGGTGAGTTCTTCCTTCTTCTTGAGTTTCATTCCATGATTTTCCCTCTTCCTCAAGATATTGTGGGTTGATCATTTTGGGAGTTTTCTCATATCTTCGACGTTCTAAGGAGATTCAATCATCGTGGTTCAAGTATATCGATATCCTATCATCCAAGTAGGTGGTTTGTGCCTTTCCGTTCGAAGTCTTTGAGTTTTATGTGCAATTTCCACCAATACCCGTGAACGGGGTATTGCGTGTTTAATGTTTTGCCCCTGTTGTTTTCCTACCTTGATTGTTTGCTTGTGTAGAGGTATTTTGGCGATGTATAAGGATAATTGATATGCTTGGATGTTTTTCCCATGCCTTGTTCTATTTACGACCTTTTGGTCTTGTTAAGCCTATTAGTCATTATACCTATTTTCCATGCCTTATGACCATAGTATGGACTGATGTTCCCTGTCATTGCTTGTTATGCTACAAGATGGTTATCCAAGTAGCTATGTAGCTTTACTTCACCCTTATTGCATTATTATGCACTGACAGGCACGAGGCCGAGAGAACCTGGTGTTATAGACTATAGGGGATAGACCGAGTGAGCTTCCCAAAGAGTCTTGGACTTTATAGACTACAAGAGGGTAGACCGAGTGAGCTTCCTTAGAGAGTATTGAGCTTTATAGACTATATGAGGATAGACCGAGTGAGCTACCTCAGAGAGTCTTTGTTTGTTTGAATTTACTTAAACCATTCCAGGATATAGGAGGAATTGAGTGAGTGAGATTCCTCAGAGATTCAGTGATAGACCCGAGGCTATAGGAGGAATTGACCGAGTGAGCTTCCTCAGAGAGTGTCTAGACCATGGGGCTATAAGGGGATTAGACCATGTGATCTTCCTCAGAGAGTCTCTGACTACCTTAGACTATAAGGGGAATTGACTGAGCGTACTTCCTCAAAGAGTCTTATAATTTTGTATGACCAAACCAGAGGGGTTAGGCTGAGTGTACTGCCCAGAGGGTTGTTGGTACATTTTGGATAGAACCAGAGGGGATGGCTGTGAAAACTTCCCAGAGGGTTTCTTGTTGTGGTTAGCTCTTTGCTTCACTACTGCTTGTTGATTTTGTGGATTGTTACTGCTGTGTATTGCTAGTTACTGCTTACTGTTTATTGTTTACTGTACTTTACCTGCCATATACTCACTGACTGTTAGGCATAGATCTTCAGGCCTACTGGGATTTAGTCTCACACCCTGTTTGGGTCATGCTTTTGGGCCCAAACTGATTATATTGTTGTAGGTATAGACAAGGTCAAGCGCCCTTCTACTTCAGGTACTTGACTTGCATTGGAGCAGGAGAGCATAGGACCAAGCTGAGGAGTTACTTACCTGTTTTTCTTTTATACTTTGGTTTAGTATTGTATTCATCATTTTCACTTGTTTGGATGCTTTCCTAGACATATGTATAAGAATTATTTCATATATATATGTGCTCCAGTTGTTTATTATTTTAGTCTTCCACTGTTCACTTGTGTATGAATTGTTTACTACTTCTGTTATTGTTTATTATTTCTCTTACGTTGTGTACTCTGCCAATGAGGGCATAGTTTCCCCACTATCACACTCAAGGCCCTCGCTGCTAGTCGAAAGCCTCTGGCATTTAGGGAAATGTGCTTGAGGCTATATGACTAACCAGGTACGGGTCACCTCTTGGTGGCTTCCGGAACCGGGATGTTACAAAGTGGTATTAGAGGAATTATTTTCTCTTGACTTACTGTTTGGAGCCATTAGCGAGGGATAGGATGGAATAGGTACTTGGTAATAAACTATGCCCATGAGTAGCTAACCCGTGTACATGGAAAAGCCAATCTACCTCACTTATTGTAGTTTCTGGTTTTGCTATGTTACAGTTGATTTGATTTCACCTAGAGTGATTCACATGCTTTGTGTTGTTACCGTTGTTGTTATTGCGGTTCTATTTCTGTCACAACCCGATGAGATGAGGGTATGCCATCACATTCATCATATAGGCACTTGTTAGAAATCACATGCCATGCTTTCTTGCCATGTCATCTAGGATGCATTAGCGATTGTATGTTGTTGTGATAGACATTGTGTGGATTATCCATGTTGTTATGATAGATGCTTTGATAGAATCTCTACTGTTTGATAGAGAATTTGTTTATATAGATATTTACTGGAATAAAAACCAAATTTTGATTCTTGAGGTGTTATGGGACCTCATAAATCAGAACTTGGTGGATAATTGACTTGTTTCCCTTGTATATGATATGTAGGATATGCCAAGATTTGATTCGTGGGGAGTATGGGACCTCATGGATTGGAATTTAGAACCTTCATGCTTGTTTTCTGTGTTTTTTCTGGGCTTAGGAGTAGTTTCTAAGCTATTTCCCAAAAAAACCCAGAATACACAGCGTGTACTTATGAATACATTCCATTTTGTTTTCAAACCTTGTTGCTGACTGTGTGGGAAGAAACACAAGGTTGTGAAAATCTTCAGGAACACGCCGTGTACGATAGGTAAATGCTGTGTTGTAGAGACTGTGTGTCTACCCATGTGACTAACGACAAAGATGGATGAAACTTTGACTTTACACATCGTGTCCTGTTTTCACACTCAATGCCATGTAACCTAAGTACTCGGCCTTGTCACAAACAACACGGGTCGGGGAAAACCTTCAAGTACATGTTGTGTTCTCAAGGAGCACGCCATGTAGAGTGAACCATGTAGCCGGCTGTGTAACTAACAACACGGGTCGTTGAAACCTTGTCTAGTACTTACCGTGTGGAGGTCATACACACCGTTTAGTCTATGATTAAGAGGACCGTGTGAGTTAGTCATGTAATGAGACTCGGGTAGGGGAATAAAGTTCAAGTACATTCCATGTGTGAGGACAACATTCCGTGTGGGTTGGACGTTAGACAACCAGTTGTGGAAGAAGTACACGCCCTTGTGAATGGATTAAGAGAACACACCGTGTAGTTTTCATACACGTCGTGTAGTCATGTTTTGTAAAACTTGAATGTTTTTTTCTCCTATTTCCATCCTGTACTCTTGTGTTCCATCTTTGATAATCCTGATCTAAAGTATACTTTTGATCTTTCAGAGCTATGCCACCAAGACGTCCTCCGGTTATACGTCAGCTTCCAGACGCTGATCAGACACTGGATATGGCCGATCAAGGACCTCCTGTAGATCCTCCTGCTATGGCAGCCTTGGCACCAGCAGTTATACCAGTTATAGGCACCGATGCGCAGTTCAGGGAGGGTTTCCTTAGGAAGATGCAGACCTTCCAGGGAGTGTCGTCTCCTTCCCTGTTGATGGCTGAGTTGATGCGGGTTTTCTAGCAGCAGTATCCTCCTATGTTCTCAGGGGATGGGGGACCTCGGGCTACAGAGTCATGGTTCGAAGCCATACTAAAAATCTTCAAGCATCTTGAGGTACCTCTAGAGAAGAGGGTAAATCTTGCGACCTATATGCTTTGAGACTCCTCCAAGAGGTGGTGGGAGGTGATCTCATAGTCAGGATGCCAGTAGGGTATGACTTGGGATGAGTTTTGGTGCATCTTCTATGATTACTTCTACCCAGAGAACTTGAGGGATGATTGAGCCTGATAGTTTATGAGTCTGGAGCAGGGTAATCTTTCTGTTATGAAGTAATTGTCTCACTTTACTGAGCTGTAGCGATTCACGCCTATTCTAGGAGGCGATGAGTTTTTCCTTGCGTGGAAGTTCAAGGATGGGCTGAGGCATGAAATCCACTCGTAGGTGAACATCTTTAGGTTGAGTTCGATATCATCTATCGTCAACCAGGCGCTGATCACATAGCACAATCTGAGGGATTCTGGGGCAGTGATCCAGGGTGGTTTGACCTCCAGAGCTAGTGTTCCTCCTTCGGATAGCTGGAAGCACCGCAGGGAGCTGTCTCAAGGAGATCAGAGTCGGCAGAGTGTATCTTCTGGTATCCAGGTAGTATGTTACCAGTGCGGGAGGAGTGGGAATACTAGGTCTCAGTGCCAGAGAGACCCGATAGAGTACTGATCTTGCAGCAAGATGGGCCATATACAACATTTTTGTCAGATCTTCTCACCTACAGCTAGTGGTAGGGGCTCTTCTATGACCCCGCGTTCAGGAGATGCATCGCCAATTTCTCACCAGTCTGGGAACTGGAGTTCTTCCGTCCGTTCAGGCTAAGGTGGAGGTCACGGCCATGGTGGTCAGTCACTAGGTTACCAGCGACAATAGAGTGGTCAGCTCAGGATAGTCATCCAGGGTCATAGGGCCGTGGTACAGGTCAGAATTTCGCTGTGGAGAAGACCCATCAGGAGTAGGATCCTGGACCTTCTACAGTTTGAGGTACGATCTTAGTATCCTCTATTTTATCATCAGTTCTTTTCGATACTGGTTCTACGCATAGCTTTATCTTTGTTGCTATTGTGGAGATCCTTGGGCTCTGTATCTTTTCCTCTACTGGTAATTTGACTCTATACACACCATTAGGGACCAGATCAGTTGGTGTACGTCAGTGCAGAGAGTGTCCTCTTAAGGTTGTAGGGTGTCACTTCTTATGGGACCTCTATGTCCTAGAGATGATGAGCTATGATGTCATTCTTGGGATAGACTGGTTAGTTCCCTTTCAGGAAGTCTTCGACTTCTATCATCGTAGAGTGAGTTTCGTATCACCAGAGGGTGAATCCTTTCTTCATAGAGGTGAGTGGGATGTCCAGGAGAGTTGACCAGGACCCGAGCATCATGGGCTAGGAGGAGTCACAACCCAAATTTCTAGTCTTTATCTGGATGACCAGGGGACTTCACAGTTAAAATTTCCCCCAGTGGTGGACCGTTTCAGAGATGTTTTTTCCAGAGGACTTTTCAGGTTTTCCTCTGGAGCGTGAGGTATAATTCTCTATTGAGCTCATTCCAGGAGCAGCACTGATGTCCATTCCTCCTTATAGGATGGATACACCTGAGTTGTAGGAGCTCAAGAAGCATTTGGAGGAGTTGGAGGCAAAGGGTTTCATCCAACCCAGTACTTCTCCTTGGGGTTCACCTCTCCTTTTTGTGAAGAAGGCAGACAATACCCTTTGGATTTGTGTGGATTATCAAAAGTTGAACCAATTTATGGTCAAGAACCGACATCCCTTGCTGAGGATCAATGACCTCTTTGATCAGCTTTGAGGAGACCAGGTTTTCTCGAAGATTGACTTGAGATCCGGCTATTATCAGTTGCGCGTTAGACCATCATATATATTTCTAACAGCCTTCAGGAGCAGGTATGGTCTCTACGAGTATACAGTTATGTCTTTCGGTCTCACGAACACGCTAATAGTTTTCATGGTGTTGATGAACCGAGTTTTCCATCCATACTTGGATTCCTTCGTCGTGGTCTTCGTGGATGATATCTTGGTGTACTCTCACACTCGACACGAACATGCCACTCACCTTGAGATCGTTCTAAGTAAACTGAGAGAGCATCATATTTATCCTAAAATCTCAAAGTTACACTTTTGGATGGATCAGATTCACTTCTTGGGTCATGTCATCTCAGAGATAGGAGTATCAGTAGACCCAGATAAAGTGAGAGAAATAGTTTTCATGGGAACAACCGAAGAATGTCTTTGAGGTGTGGAGTTTTCTAGGGATGGCTGGATACTACAGGCATTTCATACAGGAATTTTTACACCTAGCAGCACCACTGACAGGTCTGACCAAGAAAGGGGTGAAGTTTATATGGTCAGACTCTTGTGAGTCATCCTTTCAGGAGCTAAAAGGGAGGTTGACGTCAGCACCGATACTAGTCTTTCCAGAGCTGGGTAAGAGCTACACTGTTTATTGCGATGCATTAGGTATCGAACTGGGAGTTGTTCTTATGTAGGGAGATAGAGTTGTTCCATACAAGTCTCGGAAGTTGAGACCACATGAGAGGAACTACCCAACTCACGATCTGGAGTTAGCAGCTATTGTTCATGCCTTATGCTGTTGGAGAAACTATATTCTGGAAGAGCACTTTGTGGTTTTCACCGACTACAAGAGTTTCAAATACATTTTCACTCAGCGGGACCTGAATCTGAGATAGTGTAGGTGGGTCGAGTATCATTAGTCCTTCAACTTTGAGCTTGCCTATACGCCTAGGAAGAGAAATGTAGTTACTGATGCACTGAGCAGAAGAATTCATATACAGGAAGTTCAGGAGGCCAGTAATGAGTGGTAGTTTATGGATCTGTTCTCTGAGATGCATTTAGAGGTGCACGAAAGATAGGGATAGACTTTCCTATCTTCTGTAGTTGTTACCTCTACACCTCTTGATCGGGTACGGATGAGGCAGCTATCAGACTCAAAAGGCCTAGTCCTACGGGGGAGTGTGTTAGGAGAGGACCCTCCTCCTGGATGGACAGTGGGAGAGGATGATATTTTGTGTTTTCAGGGATGCGTATGGGTGCCAATAGATATACGCGAGGAGATGATGTGGGATTTTCATTTCTCAATTTGGGCAGTTCATCCTGGCATCACCAAGATGTATCGTGATCTACACCGTTAGTATTGGTGGCCAGGTATGAAGAGGGATGTTGTTGGATTCATCATCAGGTGTTCCACTTGTCAGCAGGTGAAGGAGGAGCATCAACGACCGACAAGTCTCTTATAACAGTTAACCATTCCAGAGTAGAAATGGAATGATGTCATGATAGATTTCGTGACCAGGTTTCCAAGATCACCTCGTGGGAATGATGTTGTTTGGGTTTTCATCGACAGGCTTATGAAGGTTGCTCACTTATTTCCGATCAGGGAGACCTTCAGTGTTGATGATTTGGGACGGTTGTATATCCGAGAGATTATACATCTACATGGAGTTCCACACTCCATTGTTTCAGACAGGAATGCACGTTTTACTTCTCGGTTCTGGTAGGGGCTTCAGAAGGATTTGGGTATATAGGTACTTTTGAGTACGGCATACCATCCCCAGACTAATGTTTAGTTCAAGCGTATGATTCATGTGCTTGAGGATATGCTCTAAGCTTGAATTCTGTACTTTGTAGGTTCTTGGGAGAAGCATATACCTCTTGTGGAGTTTGCATATAACAACATTTTTCAGGAAACTATTCAGATGGAACCTTACGAAGCCTTGTACGGCAGGCCATGCCGATTACCTTTATGTTAGCTAGAGGCAGGATAGGCAGCTTTGCTGGGACCTCATCTTATTCAGGAGACATCAGAGCAGATAGAGTTGATTCAGAAGAGGATGGATACTGCACAGTATCGATAGAAGTCTTATGCTGATCAGTGGAGATGACCTCTGGAGTTCAAGGTCAGGGATCATGTTTTCCTGCGTGTCACATCGTGGATGGGACACAAGAGGATTTGGAGACAGGGTAATCTTTCACCGAGGTACATCGGGCCATTTGAGGTGTTGGAAAGAGTTGGGCCGGTTGCCTATCGGTTGCAGTTACCTCATAGGTACCAGGCTATGCACGACGTCTTCCACGTTTCTCACCTCCGACATTACTTTTCAGACCCGTCTCATGTCTTTCAACCAGAGGAGGTTGAGCTAGAAGCAGATGCATCATTCGAGGAGCATCCTATCCGGATTTTCGATCATAGTGCGAAGGTTCTCCGTGGTCGGTCTGTTCCTCTGGTATGGGTGCTATGGCAGCACGGGCGAGTACATGACGAGACTTGGGAGAGGGAGGCCTATGTACGATCACAGTGGATGGAGTTGTTTGGGGTTTCTTCTTCTACACCTTGCTAGGGAAATTCTGGGACGAATTTCTTTAAGGGGAAAGTTTATAAGAACCCAAAGCTTTATTCCAGGTATGTTTTTCCTTTTTTGTTGTTTCTGAGAAAAAGAGGAAAATATGGAAATTTTCGAAGTACACTCCGTGTACTTTATAAGTACACACCATGTAATTTGATGCTGCGTGAGGTCATGTGCTGGCCTTGTTTGGGCCACACACATGGTGTGTAGGAGAAACATGGAGGCCTCTTAAAGAGGAGTATGGAAAAGCCTATTACACGTCGCGTACTCCAAAATTACACGTCGTGTATTTTCTTTTTTCCATTAAACACACCGGGGTTGCGTCTGATCAACATAAATGTCTTCTTCTAGGTCTCATTCGACTGAGAGAAGTCGTGCAACGCCGATACTTCTCCGATCCCCCGAGCCTCTATCTATTCTGCAAATTGACCGCTGTCGATTGCGTTGGAACCGCAATGGTGAGTTTCTTCTTCTTCTTGAGTTTCATTCCATGATTTTCCCTCTTCTTCAAGATATATTGGGTTGAGTGTTTTGGACGTTTTCTCAGATATTTGACATTATAAAGAGATTAAATCATCGTGGTTCAAGTATATCGATCTCCTAGCATCTAGGTAGGTGGTTTGTGCCTTTCCGTTCAAAGTCTTTGAATTTTATGTGTAAGTTCCACCAATACATGTGAACGGGGTATTGCGTGTTTACTATTTTTCCCCTGTTGTTTTCCTGCCTTGCTTGTGTTCTTTTGTAGAGGTATTTTGGCGATGTATAAGGATAATTGATATGCTTGGATGTTTTTCCCATGCCTTGTTCTGTTTACGACCTTTTGGTCTTATTCATCCTATTGGCCGTTATACCTGTTTTCCATGCCTTGTGGTCATAGGATGGACTGTTGTTCCTTGTCATTACTTGTTATGCTACAGACTGGTTAGCCAAGTAGCTCTGTAGGTTTACTTTGGCCTTATATCATTATTATGCACTGACTGGCATGGGGCCGAGAGAACCTGGTGTTATAGACTATAGGGGATAGACCGAGTGAGCTTCCTAGAGAGTCTTGGACTTTATAGACTACAGGAGGGTAGACCGAGTGAGCTTCCTCAGAGAATCTTGAGCTTTATAGACTAAAGGAGGATAGACCAAGTGAGATGCCTCATAGATTCTTTGTTTGTTTGAATTTCCTTAAACCATTCTAGGCTATAGGAGGAATTGACTGAGTGAGCTTCCCCAGAGAGTCTCTAGACCTTGGGGCTATAAGGGGATTAGACCGCATGATCTTCCTCAGAGAGTCCCTGAATACCTTAGACTATAAGGGGAATTGATTGAGTGTGCTTCCTCAGAGAGTCTTATAATTTCATATGACTAAACCAGAGGGGTTATGCTGAGTGTACTTCCCATAGGGTTGTTGGTACTTTTTGGATAGGACCAGAGGGGATGGTTGTGAGTACTTCCTAGAGGGTTTCCTATTGTGGTTAACTATTTCCTTCACTGTTGCTTGTTGATTTTGTGGATTGTTACTGTTGTGTATTGCTAGTTACTGCTTACTGTTTACTGTTTACTGTACTTTACTTGCCATATAATCACTGACTATTAGGTATAGATCTTCGGGTGGTTGCCTACTGGGATTTAGTCTCACACCTTGTTTGGGTCATGATTTTGGGCCCAAAAAGATTATATTGTTGCAGGTATAGACAAGGGAAAGCTCCCTTCTACTTCAGGTACTTGACTTGTAATGGAGCAGGAGAGCATGAGACCAAGCCGAGGCTTGAGATGCTGAGGAGTTACTTACCTTTTTTTCTTTTGTACTTTGGTTTAGTACTGTATTCAGCATTGTGACTTGTTTGGCCGCTTTCCTAGACATATGTATCACCCATTATTTCATATATATATGTGCTCCAGTTGTTTATTGTTTTAGTCTTCCGTTGTTCACTTGTGTATGGATTGTTTACTACTTCCGTTATTGTTTATTGTTTCTCTTCCACTGTGTACTCTGCCAATGCAGGCATAGTTTCCCCACTATCACACTCAAGGCCCTCGCTGCTAGTCAACAGCCTCTGGATTTTGGGGAAATGTGCTTGAGTCCATGTGACCAACCAGGTATGGGGCGCCTCTGGGTGGCTTCCGGAACCAGGATGTTACAGTGACCAAGTAAGTAAATTCATAATTGTTGGTAATTTTATTATTATTAATATTTGGTTATGTCCTATATATATATTTTTGTTCATTTCAATTTTAATGTGCAACATAAAAACATGTCAATATTTAAAAATTATTTCATTGTATGCAAATAAAATTATATATTTTTTCTCTTACCATTGAAATAATATTAAAAATCAAAGCATATTATAATTTTTGTTCTTATATCATCATCATCTTCATCATCGTGTTCGTCGTCATCGTCCTCTTCATCATCATCATCACCACCATCATCACCACTTTGGTGTAGGATTAGTTTTTCTGTGGGGGGGGGGTGTGCATCATGAGGTCAAGTCCCCAGTTGCCTTTTCTTTAAATGCACCAGGTATATAAGCTACCTATATTTTTGCTGCTGCTGTTGTTTTTTATATTTGTACCATATATGAAGATGGTTGAATTCTTAAGAGGGGGGGTGAATTGACAAGATTTTAAAAATATTTAAAGATTATATCAAAGTTAAAATTATTTTTTCAATGAAATTAAAAATGAAATGAACATAAGAATTTTTATAGTAGTAGAGATCAAATTTATCTTATGTTTATTCTTCACTTATCTCTATCCCCAAGAGAAACACATCCAATGAATAATGACTTTAAGGAGAATTACATCCCGATTATAACTGTATTTTCTAGTGGAGACACAACCACTTCTGACTTTTAATGAGAAGTCACAATTCATTACAACTGGATTTTTCACACATGGAGTCATAACCCAACAACTATATTTTTCTACCTATAGGCACAAACAAAACATTGTTTTTTCACACTTGGATACAAAACCCAGATATACCATTTTATAGCAGCATTATGACCTACTCATGATCCTACTTTTAACTGCAAAAAAATAAACAAAAAATCATGCTCCCAAAGAAGTATGAGAAGAATACACTACAAAAAAATGATGAAGTATTTGAATGTCGGGGAAGCTTGGATCTCATTAGGATCGTTAGAGTGTTGTATGTTTGAGTTCAGAAAGAATGAGCGTTGTAATAGTGGTCACTAAAAGTGTTTATTAATGTTATACACATGGTGTGGAACATGTTTGTTTTTTCAATAGTTTAGTTCATGTATATTTGTAATCACATGTACTATAGTGGTACTGTAGTAGTAGAGGCACTATAGCAATGGAGGGCACTGTAGAGGCGGTGGAGACTTTAGCGGCAGCGGGCATTGTAGCAGTGGTAGGTACTATGTTGGCACTATAACGAGCGGGTACTGTAGTAGTACTATTCATAGAATGGACCTTGGGCCAAAAATTCAGGCCTACGGGCCATGCAACAGGCTACATGCCCATTGGGACTTCGGGATATGTAATAGGGTCTCCCTTTACTCAGTCAAAAGAGGTATTTTCTTTTATTTAATAATAAAATTAGGCTTCATCCCCAACCTTTAAAAAAATGTATAGTGACTTTCAAAAATTTATTCATTATAGTTACTCTTCTCTGAAGTATCAACCATGAATGTGAAAACAAAAAACTACATCAAAGATGTTCAATGATTTCCCAAATTATGCTTGACATACTCTTCACCATTAAATGCATATGTAGTCCTCATTTAATAATCTCAAATCTCATATCCACTTTATTTTAAACACAACACTAAATGCCCAAACATACAACATAAAATAAATAAATAAATCTAAATAAATCAATAATGATAAATAATTTACTAATCATCCTTTAATTATGTGAATATTTCTCATAATCCATTAAAAATTAAATTCCTCAAAATATCCAAAAATATTTTAATTCAATCATATATACAAATAAATATCCATAAATAGAACAAATAAAAAATAATTATTTATTTATATGAGAAAATTTTATTAAAGGGGGATGAATGTAAAGCCCAAATATTTTAGAATATATTTATATTTAAATAAATCACAAGTGTTTAATAAATTGTTTTACATGAAACACTGAGCTTAAATGAACTTGATATACTATAGAAATATTATTATATAAATATGACGATTATAACCTTAATGTTGGTTTGACATGTATGAATAGTGGTAACCTCAATATGAAATATAAGTTTAAAAATTTTCATTATTCAAATTTATTGATTTTGTCCTTGTAGATAAGTACTCAATGTTTAATGATAAGAATAAATAATAGTTAAGGTTTTAAATGAAGATTTTTCTATAAAATTGGTTTTTCTTCATATTTGGTATTTTCATTTTAAACATAAATCTATGAATTTATAATTTTAATTTGGTGAAATGAACTTCATTTTTAGATCTATAATATTTAATTTTTATTAGGGTGATTTTTTTGGGATTAATCTAAAAAGATTTATTTTTTAGGGAAAAGGGAAAAATATCAATTTTTTGCAAAACTGTAATTTTCTTTCTATATATTAATTATTTTAAAAGTATCATTATATATTAAATTTTGTATTAAATTTATGTAATATAAATTTTATTAAAAATAATATAATTAATTACATAGGAATCAACATTAAATTTTATTTTGGTATAAGTTCATTTTTACGCTTAAAAACACATTTAAAAAAAAGGTTTTTCATTGTGTTATGAAAAATTATATTAAATTTAATATTTATTACTTCTAGAAATTAAATCATAGAAAATAAATTCTGTATTTTAAATCATCATATTCAAATTATATAATAAATTTTATTTCTTTTTTTAGTCATAATTAATAGTAACCATGCTAAAAGTTTATCATTCTCGTAATGGGTAAAACATGTTAATTAAGATTTAAACTATGGAATAAGGTCTCAGAATAAACCCAAAAAATGAATTTATTTTATTGTATGAGTATAATTCAACCATAACTATACTATATTTAAATTTTTTTTATTTTGGTGCCACTTCACTTTGATTACAACCTTTATATTATTTTAAGTTATAAATAATTACAAAATGATAGTCTCTCTCACTTATTATATTATCACGATATGGATATGTATAAAAATAATATTAAAATAAATATAGAAGATACAATTGATGAATAATAAACTACATTTATTTTAGTAATTTATTTTAAATTTTCATAGATTTTATAATTGCATTGAATGCTTACGTGACGCTGACGCGGCGCTTTTGCTAGTAGTATAAAAATAAAATAAATGATTTTAATAACATTAAAAGTAATATGTTTTGGATAGATTATGGCGTTACATGAATTTAATTTATAATTATAAGTTATTAGTGATGGTTAGAGTATTTATATTTGAATTCCATTGTTATCTTGATGCCTTAAATTCAAGATATGTGAATAGTCATAAAAATGACTTTAAATGATATTTAATGTCTAAAAATAATTTTTAAATTGATTAGAAAATCATAAAAAACATATCCAGAAAAAAGTGAATGGGAAATTATTGATTTATCATACATTTCCCATATATGTTCCACTTGGAATTTTTAAAATTACTTTTCGGACCCTTAAAGATTGAAAAATTGTTAAAATGGTTAAGGTTAAAAATGGTTAACTAGGGGTTAAACCAAAAGATAAGGTTTAAAAAGACATTTGAAAATGTATAAAATTTATTGGTTGATTATATTTTGGCCTTATATTCCTTATCTTCAATTATAAGGCAAATTGGGTCCATTTTACATGAGTAAGACATATATTATATATCAATGTTTCAATTATTTATATGTTTTCTGGGCACCTCACATATAAAATGGAACCTCCACTCCTCTCTTCACCAAACCATTAGAGCCACTTAATGTATTGTACCAACCCAAGAGCTACTAAAACGGCTCCTCGATTTAGTTTTCTATATTACCTCAAGTGCACCTCCCCGTACACCAAAGACTACCAATTAGCAATGAGGGTCTAAAAGTGAACTACTAAAAAAATGTAAATTAATGTTGTTTTTTGAATTAACAATGCTTTAAAATATCACTAATTGATTTACAAATATTTCTCAAATACTTCAATAAATTAGGTGTTGCTAAATTAGCAACATTTATAAAATTTCATAATTAGTGATGTTTATAAATGTCTCCAAATTAGTGATGTTTGTAAACGTTTTTAATTAGAGACACCTCATTTACCTATATTTTTTAGAAATGTTAGCAAATCACAGCTCATTTACCGATGTTTCTAAAAAACATCGGTAAATTTTCCTTTTTGAAATTATTATTTTTAACCTTTTGAAATTCATAATTATCGATGTTTATAAATGTATCTTAATTAGCGAAGTTTATAAACTTTACTAATTAGCAACACCTCATTTACTGAAATTTTTTAGAAATGTCAGTAAATCACCCCAAATTTACCGACGCTTCTAAAAAATATCGGTAAATTTTCTTTTTTGACATTAATAATTTTATTACTTTCTAAAATTCATAATTTTTTACAATAAAAAAATTTACACAGGCAGGACACTCCCATCCAGTATGTGTTACCCGACCCACCCCCTCCAATACACCTCACCCGCACCATGTCCTGTACGCATCCAGTATGCCCCCACCCCAACCCGTCCAGTATGCATCACCCGAACCTACCCCTCCCACATGCCTCACCCCCACCCCATCCCCACGTGTTGCTCGATGCGCCCCTCCCATATACCTCACCCCCGCACACCAAAGCAAAAATTATTCCTCCACTAGAAGTCGATCCATGCACCTCTAGTTCCATAAGTGTCATACCAACTTAACTATTCCAATTTTGAATATAAAATTGTATTATGTTATATATATAAATAGATTTCAATATTTTAAAAATTAATATTATATATATACATATATTAATATATATATAGATAGATTTTAGATTTTAGATTTTATGTTTATGTATATATATTTATATTATATTACATATATATGTTTATATTTTACATATATGTTTATATTTTATGTTTATTTATATTTTTATATTATATATATATATATATATATGTTTATATTATATATATGTGTGTGTGTGTGTGTTTATACTATATATATATATATATGCGTGTATATATGTATATATTATATGTATATGTATATATTATATATATATATTTGTTTATATGTGTGTGTGTGCGCATGTTTGTGTATAAATATATATGTGTATGTATACATATATATAATTATATATATATATATTTATAATTAGACATGTTTTAAAATACTAGTAAAAATATCACTAAAATAGTTATGTTTTCTTAAAAACATGACTAAATTTAAAATATTTAGTTGTATTACGTTATATTTATATATATAAAGAGATTTTAGTATTTAAAATTTAAAATTATATATATATATATATTATTTTATGTTTTATGTTTATATATATGTTTTTTTAAACAAGTAGGAGGGAAGGCCCTCTTTTATTTTTATTAAACCAGGAAATGCCTCTTTTTTTGGGTAGAGGGAGCTAATTAAATGGCTCATAGGCTGAGTGGGTGTTCAATCCCATTACATCAGGTCTTGAAGCCCAATTGAACTAGCCTAAAGGCCCGTGACCAGAAGGTCATCACTGACTTGCACTTGTCCCGTTACTCCATCTCATGCACCCTACCTTATTTGTCCCTGCGTATCCCCCTTCATCTTATATGTGCGTGTGTGTGTGTTTGTGTGTTTGTGTGTCTATGTTTATGTTTATATATATATGTATGTGTGTGTGTGTTTATGTTTCATATTATATATATATATATATATATATATATATTTTTTATGTTTATTTATATTTTTATATTATATTCTGGCCCCAACCTTTTAAAAAAATATTTTTATATTATATTCAATATATATATGTTTATATGATATATATGTTTATATGATATATATGTTTATATATATATATGTATATATTTTATAAATATTATATGTTTATATTTATAAATTTATGTTTATATATATGTGTGTGTGTGTGTCAAAATATATGTGCATGTATACCTATATATAATTATAATTACAAATGAATATATAAGTATAAATATATAATTAGCAATGTTTTAAAACACTAGTAAAAATGTCACTAAAATAGATGTGTTTTCTTAAAAACGAAACTAAATCTAAAATACGTGTGTTTATTTATATATAAATATATGTGTATGTGTGTGTGTGTCCTTATATATATATATATATATATATATATTTATTTATTTACATCGATGAAAAGAAATGGGCTATATAAATATATATATTTTTAGCTATGTTTTCTAAAAAAATCCCTAATTTAGTAGTGTTTCCAAAAAATGTCACTAATTTAGCCATGTTTTTAGGAAATGTCGCTAAATTAGCAACAGTTTTTTGGAACCATAACTAAATTAGAAACATATTTAAAAAAACATTGCTAAAAAGCATCTCTAAATTCCATTTTTTTGTAGTGGTGATAAGGTGGGAAGACTATGCCTTCATGATCAAAGTAGTAAAACCATGTAAATGTTAATCAATAGCATAATAAAATCAATACAAAGGGCATCAGTATAATGTTAATAAATAAAAACCAAAAGAAATGGATGAATAACCATGCATGAAAATTCTACAATGTACAATAAACAAAAATACAATAGGTAAAACAATAAACATGTCTAGAATGAAAAGAAAAAATAAATAAATAAATCAAAATCTTGAATGCATCCCGACTACATGCTTAGCTACTAGTCCCAAGATCCCATGTCCAATATTAGTCCATAATGAAAAAAACAAAGCACAGTATAGATCCTAACCTGAAATCAGGAGATCTTCCTGGGTACCAAATAGTGTCCCAAATAGGGTGTGAGATAAACTTAATAGGCTACCATAAATAGTGTCTAATGGAATCTAGTATGTGAATATAAAATAAAGTTGTGTATAGGTATAATAAATAAATAGTTCAAAAATAAAATCAATCAAGTTGGGCTCAGGTTCTTCAAGGACACCCAACCGACCATACCTGCTTCAATCTAATCGAGAATGTCTCTGAACAATCCATCATGTATATATATGAATATATGTAAACATATATATATATATATATATATATATATATATATAGACACACACACAGATACATATACATATATATATAGAGAGAGATATACATGAACTGGTGAGGAACCATGGGGTAAGACCAAGGCACCCACATATATTAATAATAATCATAATATAATCCTCATTATTTAATTATGGGTATAAGACCAAGCATATGAACAGGGGATACAAAGAAGCATGTATGACCATCCTGAAAACTTACGAGAAACGTCATGTCTAACATCTTCATCACGAGGTGTGAAACTTCATGTCTATCCATCCAAATGTATGTGAAATTCCATGTCCAACATCCCAAGTTTAGGGGGTGTGACACTTGATGTCCAACAACCCTAACTAAGGTCTCTAAATAATAATCATGTATAAGGTAATCCCACTTTCCATATGCACGCTTAACTAAGGAATTGCATAAAGGGAACCAAATATTACTCAAGGTGCAATGTAATTACATGAATTTTGAACATGTCCAATGTATTCCTACTTGGGAATCCAAGGTTTGATCAAGGCTTAATAATTCACCATACCCTTGTTAGTCACATCATCAGTAAATGATAACCCATGCATAAAGTAAAGAATGATAAGGGGCTAGGTGAATTGTTCATAAAAATTGTCACTATACATGCTAAAAGGTATATCATAGGCCATGAGAATTATCCTTTCCAAGAAAGATACAATTCACCATGAACATTCCATTTTTCAATTCAATTCATAAAATTATCCCATTTCATCTATAAAAAGTAACAAGGTTATGGGAATTATCCATTCTACTACATTATAATTCCTCATTTAGGTCGGTCCATCACAATCATCAAGTTTAAGGTAAAAGGATAAAGGAACATGGGGTTTTATATTACCCTCCTATCAATTTATTTCATTTAATTTCTAAATATTCACTTATAATTTAAATGAGTCAAGAATCATGTTTAATAATCAAATTATGAGCCATGTGTATAAATGTATCAATAATATTTCATTTAATTCCTTTAATGCATTCCACTAGTATGTGTAAAATGTAACTCACCCAAATAGGTGGTTTGGTTGAATAAATAACAACATTAATTAAGATAATTTATTCAAACTCACCTTAAGTGGTGGTTTGGGTTGAGGTCATCAACCTAAAATCTTATAAGAGGGGTATAAGTCATGGTATAAGCATTAAATTTAATCAATTTCATGTTTAAAAAGTGAGGAATAGAATTTATAGTGTGTGGTAGAATGACACATGTTATAAATAACACAACAATAAGGGAAATTCATAAAGACCACCTACCACATACCAAGGAAGCTTCACTCTTCCGTCACGAGGCTTTGATTCAATCCAAAATGAAAGAAATTGGATAATTAAATAAATTCTCTAAAAATAGGGCATATGAGCTTGCATGGAAATAACATCTGATACTAAACAATAACTGAATAAAAGAATCAATATCACTCAAATAATTAATGAGGGCTAACCAACATGATGTACGATGGTTTATTTCATGTCTAGTTAGATGAGAAACTTAGAAACCAAGAGGAGTAGGTGAGGGGAGATCGAGCGGCATGTGGTGCATGGGAGAAGAGGGAAAAGGGGGAATAATTGTTAAAGGATGGATGAAAAAAGAGTAACTTTTTATCTTTAAATGAGCCACATGGTTTGGGCATAGGTTTTGGAAAAACATGCACAAACTGTGTGGTTCCATAGTCTATGAAACCCTCATACTTCATTGTAACCTCATACAGTTTACTAACCATACATCAACTGTGTGGAGACACTGCCCCAAAACACTCATACCTCACATGGTTGCAGTGCATAGTTCGATTATAATAACCATGAACCAATAGTGAGACTTCCCATTTACCTCTACACTATCTCACATAGTTAGATGGAGTCCTCTCAAGGTTTGAAAAAACCATGCATCTATACAACCAGTCCATATGGTTTGAGCCACACATTTAGCACTAACCTCGTTCCAACTGTGTGCCCTTGGCTATATCTCTTGAAACTAAGTTCTCAAATACCAAATATTCTAAAACTTATTCTAACTCTTGATACACCACTCGAGTCTTAAACCCTATCCCAAAAAAACACTTTTAAATTTTACAAAACTCAGATTTACATTCTAATGCTCAATTCAAAATTCAGCCCTCCCCCCAACCAAAAATTCAAATTCCTTTATAATTTTCAACACGGTCCAAAACATGGTACATTACAACCTGCCCACCTTAGAACTTATCATCTTTGAGGATCTAAATGAAAAATCAATCGACCTACTCAGGTCTTGATTTTTCATTGAAATTTCTGCATTTCATTTCCAAACTCCCAACATGATTCCAAGCATGACTTTATAGATATGACACTTAAGTCACTGAGGACTCAAGACCTCTCTCATATCAATCAATAGAACAATAAGACGACACTTATATGATATTGCATTACCTGATACATGGTCACATCATCACCTCATCCATCAAGAAGCCTGTGGTATATTCTACTAAAGGTTCTAACCTTTAACAACCTCTTTTGAGTCACCATACTCCCACTGTCATCATTCAAGTGACTCTCACAACATGATTCATAATTCAATTGAAATTTTTAATTCCAATCGACCCAACTTTAACTAGTCATGTTAGATTTTCCATGAAAATACTTGGTTTCCTCTTACACAAAACTCATCTCCTCCTATGACATATTAAATGTGGTTTCTGACCAGCCATATTCACTATTACACATAATGCCTTTAATAACACTATAATAGGTTATTGTTAGTGTGAAAAAAGTTCTAACAATTAGAGAACCATAAAAATCCCTAGGCCTTTATCAATGATGATAAAGTCCCCCTTTATTAGTTCTTTTTTAATAATGATAAAGGTCCCTCTTTATCAACACTTTTGTTTAGATCTGATAAAGGGATCCTTTATCCATGCTAAAAATAACACTGATAGAGGGGGTCCTTTATCAGTGCTAGTTTAGGGTTGATAAATTTTCCCTTTGTCAACAAATTTTCTAGCACTGATAAAGGGATATTTTATGAGTGCTATTATTAGTGCTGATAATGGGCCATACTGTTTGCAGTGTGCTATTAAAATTATAGGATACTATTATAGAAAATTCAGGGAGAAAATGCATAAATTAATTGAAATAGAATTTATAACAAAAATACAAGAAAAAAAAATACATTATAGAAATTTCAAACATTGTTTAGTAAAATTATATTAGTAAATAAAATATATCACAAACATTCAAAAACATCAAAGTTCCTTTTCATTTGGCCCTAACCCATGGTCATGCTATTAGATTCAAAAAAACATTCCATCTCAGGAAAATGAATTCGCCTATATAAGAAAAAAATTATTATGTTATAAATACTATAAATAAATAAATTAAACACAAAGTATCTATTTTAAACTAAAAAAATATACTTTGAGTCATACTAGGAACACCATGTATCAGATTAAGTTGTGTTTTATTTTTACACATCACGCCATTTCTTGTTGTTCACAATAGTAGGTGATCTTGAATTGACTCACATCTGTGGATATAACTCTCACTACGAATGCGAGAAAATTTAATAGATCTTTCTTTTAAGGAAAATCTTTTAACTGTCACACTGTTTCTTGTTCATCTTCAAGCATTATCTCTATGAAAATTAACTAAATAAGTATCAGGTAAAAATAATAATTAAATTAATTAAAAAATAGCTGATAAAATGATGAGAAACAAATCTAATATTGTTTTCTCAATTTTGGACCTATGATGCATGTTTTAAACTAAAATGACACTTATATATTGAAAACACACACTGTGAGTCATACCAATCACATCGTGTGTCAGATTGATGTGTAGTAAATTCTTACGCAACACAAATGAATTAGGGGTTATTTTTTTAAAGTTTGAAAACAATATGAGATCATTTTATTAGTTTTGGCTAGTGATATATGTTTTACACTAAAATGAAACCATTATATTGAAAACACACACTTTGAGTCATATCTGTCACATCATGTGTCAGATTGATATGAATTTGATTCTTACAAAACACATATGAATTATGGACCATTTCATAAAGTTTGAAAACAATCTGAGACCATTTTATCAGTTTTGGCTATTTAATGTGTGTTTAAAACTAAAATGTCACTTTTATATTAAAAACATGTACTTTTATTCATACCAACCACATTATGTGTCAGATTGACATGTGTTCAGTTATTACATGTAAAAAATTCATTATAGATCGTTTTACTAAAGCTTGAAAATAATACTATCTCATTTTCTTGGTTTTGGTGATGTAACACGTGATTTAAACTAAAAAGACACTTTTATATCAAAAACACGCACTTTGAGTCATACCAACTACATCTTTTGTCAGATTGACATTCAGTCAATTACTACATGTCAAAAATTATTTATGTATTTTTGTCCTAATGTTTGAAAACAATCTAATCCAGTTTCTTGGTTTAAGTAAGTGACGTGTGTTTTAAACTAAAATGAAAGCTTTATATTCAAAATATACACTTTAAGTTATATGGGTCATAATGTGTATTAGATTGATGTTTGGTTTATTCTTACATGTCAAAAATGAATTATTGATAATTATATGAAATTATGAAAAAAACTATGAGCTTGTTTTCTCTATTTTGGATATTTGATCCATGTTTATGACTAAAATGACACTTTTATGTTGAAAACTTTCACTTTCAGTCAAACTAACCACATCATGTATCAAATTGACGTGAGGCCAATTCCTATATGTCAAAAAATGAATTATGTATCATTTTCCAAAAGATTGAAAAAAATTACAGATCATTTTATTGGTTTTGGTGATGTGACATGCGTTTTAAACTAAAATGGAAAGTTTATATTGGAAACATGCATTTCAAGTCATATCGACCACATCGGGTGTCAAATTGATGTGTGGTCAATTATTAGACATCAAAAATAAATTAATGATCATTTTCCTAATGTTTTAAAACAATTCTAGTTTTTTCTTGGTTTTGGCTATGTGATATGCTTTAAACTAAAATTACACTTTTATATTGAAAACATGTACTTCGAGTCATACTGACAACATCATGTGTTGGATTGGATTTTAGTCGATTCTTACATGTGGAAAATTAATTATGGATCATTTTTTAATGTTTGAACACAATACAAGCTCATTTTATTGGTTTTGGATATTTAAATTGTGTTTTAAACTAAAATAGAACCTTTATATTGAAAACACACTCTTTGAGTCATAATGACCACATCAAGAGTTGGATTGATGTGCAGTTGATTACAGCACATCAAAAATGAATTATGGATCACTTTTCAAATCTTTTAAAATAATATGATCTCATTTTCTCAGTTTTGTCTTTGTGATACATGTTTTAAACTAAACTGAATCTTTTATATTTGAAATACACACTTTGAGTCATATGAGTCACACCGTTCATCAGATTAACATACGATTGATTACAATATGTCAAAAAAGACTTAAGTTTTGTTTTATTAAAGTATCAATCAAATAATATCATGTTTAATAGGTTTTCAATGAGTGACACAGTTTTTTAATTAAAATATCATTTTTAAACTAAAAACATGCACTTTGAGTCATACTGGTCACACCATGTATTGGGTTGAGGTGTGGTTGATTCCTACACATCAAAAATGACTTATGGATTATTTTACTAATGTATCAAAATAATCAAAATTTATTTACATGGTATTGAGTGTGTGATGTGTGTTTTGAACAAATATGAAAATTTAAACTAAACACATACACTTCAAGTCATATCGGGAACACCGTGTATTATACCGAGGTATGAAAAAATCCTACACATCAAAAATAACTTATGAATCATTTTCCTAAATTATAAAAACAATATGAATATTTTTTCTCAATTTTGAGTATGTAACATGTGTTTTGAACTAAAATGCCAATTTTAAATGAAAAACATAAACTTTAGGGCATAATGGGAATGTTGTATACCAGATTGAGGTGTGGTTGATTTCTACACCGTACACCATGTATTTTCATTATGTAATTAATTCATCATTTTGGGTTATCTAATAATATTTTTATTTGATTAGCTATAATGTTGAATGCATTGTAGAATAAGTAGAAAAGTGCATCATCATGAGTGCATCATACCTGTTGAGTGAATGATCATAGTACATGATTTCATCATTCTTGTTAGAAAACATTTCTAGATGTATTAATTTCTTTATGATCTCTAGGAAAATTAAAAAAAAATAAGTATAATATAAAATGGTAAGGAAATTAACTAAAAAATTAGATAAGACTATGAAAAAAATATCTAAATAAGTAGTAGTAAGTCACATATTCATGATGTATGTATAAATTCTAACACCATGTATTCTTCTCTTTCATTTATAAACAAATAAATTTCCTCTATTATACTTCTTAATGAGAAATAGATTAAAAATAATATATAAGAATTGTGATACTAATGCTTCACATCCCAAATGTATCTCTAAGATCATAGCCTATAATAGATCACAAACATAATAAGAATCACCTAAATTTGATGGTGAAAATATTATGACACCATAAACTCTACCCAATCATCTCTAAACAAATTTAATTCTTCTTTTGAGTATATATATTATTGAAAATGTTCATAGTATAGAGAAAATAGGGATAAAAAAATGATTAAGAGATTTTTTAATGAAATTTTAATTACCTTTATAAATTACCTGTTTGGGGATGCTAGTATTTTTATGGTGTATGATATCTTTCATAAATTTGAAAACATAATAACCACAATAATTGTGGTTATTTTTATTCATAAACAATAGAAACACTGAATAAAATAAGTAAATTGTCTTGAAATATGTTTTGATAGTTAAATATTTCTATATATACCTTAATTTGTTTTCATTTGAAAAATACATAGGCTTCTTATGTTTAGTCACTAACCTAATACCATGATTTAGCCTATATTTATAGATCTTCCTATTATAAAAAAATCTCATTAAAACTCAAACTAAAACATATAATTTGAATTTAATCTATAAAATGATGATTTCAGTGCATTACAAATTCACAATAAAAATATTATTTGGTCAGTTTGATGGAAATCCATGCATTGGATCCAAAAATAAACATTTAGGGTATCCAAATTTATTGTGATCAACATCCAGTGATTCTTAAGAAAATAAAAACAAATAAGTAATAAAAAAATACAAATATATTTTATATGATTATATTTTACAGTTTTACCCCTAAATTGTAGGAATCAAGAAGAGTATATCATCTATTATTTTCTTCTCAAACACATCACTTAGTTCATATTTTTTCATATCAATTTCTTTTAATTCTAATGAAATTTGATTTGTAGAAATGATATAGGGAGTAATGAATCCAAATCATGATTTATATGGTTTTCTATTTATATAATAGTAATATAAACGTCTATAGAATATATGAATAGTTATTACCTTTAATGAACATAATAGACAATTTTTTTGACATACAAATTATGAAAATGTACAGCATGTATGTGTTAAAAAATAAGACTCTCAGTCATTCAAACTTGATAATATCATTTATACTCTCCAGATTAACCGCATATATAATGACATTTTAAAATATTTATTCTTCAAATTTAATATAGGAAATATATCAATTTTTTTAATGTGGTTTCTACATGAACTTGTAATGTTAATAAATAATGCAGTGAAACTAGCACATGAATGTACTCTTGGAAGGCCCTTTTGTTTATTGGTCGATTCATTGGATTGTCTTAATCCTAACTTTGGTTTCCCCATCATTATATCCTTCTTTAATACCATACCTCATTTTAGGACTTTTTTAATCAACTATTAAAAGTTTTTCATTTGAAAAAAGTTGTTGAGAACATACCTCATGTATCTTTATAATATTATATAGCAATACTATGAAAGTTACAATAGAATCATTGATCATTGTAATATCTAGATCATAAAAAAGAATAGGTAACTCAACTATTGTCTCATGATCTACTTAAATCCACACTATCATGTGATATTTTGAGAGTTATTTGTTGTGTATCATGTCTCCTAGGATATTAAATACCATACTTCTCGCAATAAGGTGGTGCAATGGTTTTTATTGATAGAAATCATACAAAACTTCACCCTATAGAATTTTAGTAATATAAAGATATTGGAAGTTTTTTGATACACATTTATGTGAAAGGGAAATGAAAAAATTGATTACCTTAGGTAAGGTATGTGGTTGGGGGAATGGTAGGACTCAAAGCCAATGGGGGTCATTTGGCTCTCCATGTGCTAATATTTGTTACACTACTATCAGTTCTCAATGATCCTTTTGTGTATATTGGTCTTCAAAGCTAGAATAGACAATAATATCATTCAATGAAACTATTTTCACCTTCAATACTTTCATCATCTAATATATATATATATCCCTATATTTTTATCTTCTCAAAATATGTTTGAGGCGACACTCTAAAACTGGTACTTCTAACATGGCCATATTATTCTATCCACTTCAAAGCTACTGAACATAGTTTTTTTAGGTATGGTTAATGTTGATTATTTTTTATAAACCCTATAAAAAATATTAACATAAATATATATTTTTATGTAATATTGTTATAAATCATAAAAAATTACTATTATGACATACTTAAGAATTCTTAACATACTTCTCTATGTGTTATAATCAAATAGTTTACCAACTTTATTTAAGTGGGATTCCTTCGATAGAGCATGAAGTTGGATGGTAGTTAATTTATATTTGGATTTATCAATCTACATATAATCAAAGGAACATGTATTGATTATTATCACATTAAAATTTTATTATAGATTTCAAATATATACCATTTCGTTTCCAATGAAATATACCCTATCCTCACTTTGTGATAGGGTACATTGGTTTTGATACAAATTTTTTTTATTTTCATCACATATTTATTATTTCATAAATTAATAATTTTTAATCAAATTGTATAAAATAAATTATTTCAAATAACATAATATCAATTAAAATGCACTTGAAATGATTTCTCATCATGATGATTGATGAAATAATTCTATGTTTCCTACTTTATAATGTGTGATACATAACTGGTGGGTAGGGATTTACTTTCCCCTCAAAATCCATGCGATGAATCCTGGTAAGAAGTGTCTGGAAGCTTGTATGGGATTTTCCAGTGGACATTAAGACATATTTCATAAAAAAATAATCTAAAATAAACAAACTCTACAAGGGATATTGAAAAGTAAATCAACATTTCATTATATAATTTTTTGGTAAAAAAGAGAAAGTATATTGTAACATTACCTTAATATCTTCTCAAAGAGTTTCCTTCATTATAGGCTAGACATGGCACCACGTATCTTTATCAATTTTCACATTCATTCTAATTATTATGCCAACATAACTAATAAAAATTGACTTGTTGGGGTCAACACGATGGCTTCTTTGATTCTAGCCAACATTAAATTTTATACCATTAATTATTTCCTTGATAATTTTAGTCAAAAAAATTAATATATGCCATTCTTGTTTTTTCATCAATATGTTTTTGATCCCCTAATAATTCTACAGTTTTAGCATCAACTATCTGTTCTTTCCCATGATTGGTAACATCATAATTTTGAGAATTCATTTCCTAAATGAGTAGTCAAAAATTTAATTTAGATTTAATAAATGCAGTAGATACCAAATAATATTATAAGGAAAAACACAGTATATTAAAAACACTTTAACCTTATCAATGAAATCTATTTTTTTCTTTAAAGGTTGAAGGGATTTTGATCATCTATAAATTATCCAAATCCACTCTTTTTGGTACCCTCTAATTTACAATAAATTGTCTAAATTGGGACGTTCATGAAATGATTATGATCTCCCAATGAAAGGGTCATCCACAATTGAACTTTCATCTAAACCTATAGTTGTTTTAGTCTCGAGCAAGATAATTAACTAATTATTGTTTACTAGAAATTAGACATAAAATACCTACAATGATTGTGATGAAATTATGAATGACTCATCCTTATACCCTTCTACATTGAAATTCACCTTCACAAAGACCATTTCATCAACTTTCACTACACTCCTATTGTTAACCTCTTTACAAAGTACAATCAACACTTGAAATGTTTTATAATGCAACTCATATATCTGTTTGATGATGTCGAAATATAACATATTCACATAAATTGGATTTCTATCCTTGAAAAAAATATGTGCATCACTTCCACCACAAGCATAACTCCACTATTTTTTCATTTTAATGTGTTCATAATGTTACTTTGTATAGAATTTATAACCATTAATTACAAAACCAGTATAAGAAATAAAATTTTCATTTAGTCTATTGGCTAGACATCAAATTTTTTTGGCAATTGAATTCAAATTTTTATATAACTCTCTATAAATATGACCTCATAACCATCCTAATAGCCATTAATTATCTGTATTTTATATCTATCCTTAGTCTCTTGATGGATTCAAATGTATAAGAATTTATTGGTGGGAATAAACATATAGATCAACCTCTTTGCTATTATGTAAAATGTAAAGGTGAGCCTCCTCCCACTATGTGACGATAATTTTAACAACATATCTTCTAGAAATCCCTTCACCCATAAGGAATTTGATGTAAATAGAATTTTAGATATTGATGATATCAACATATGATAAGTAATCAGTATAGAATTTGACAGCTTCTTGAAAAATTTATCATTCTATAATACAACCTTTTAGTCGACTTCAATTCTTGAGATACCCTTTTAAAATCTTCATATATCGTTCAATGGGGTACATCCATCTATAATGGACAGAACAACATATTCGAACCTCTATAACTAATTGAATCATCAATTTGAACATTATATCAAATAATGATGGTGGGAATAATATCTCTAATTCACATAATATGACTGTAATACCCCTTTTCATTATTGGAAACTTTGATGGGTCTATAACGTTACTACACGTGTCTTTGAGAAAAAAGAGTTTGTTTAATGTATGTCATACATATTTATAAATAATACAACATAAAGAGATTGGAAATAAATATTTCATCAAAACATGATAGTCATGTGATTTTAGACCATGTAACTTCAAATTAGTCATTGAAATGAAATTCTTGATATTTTATGAATACCCCTCCAGAACAATTACACCATTAATGAAAATGAAAAATTGAAAATTTTCTTTTTTGGATAGTGTGTAATATTATGGAGAAAGGAAATTTCACCTTTTACCCTTCACCAATGCCAACTCTTCCCTTATCCCGATGTCAATCATGTACATCCAACCCTTGATGCCATATTTTTTTTATAGGAAAATTTAATAATGTTCCAATAACACTATCAAAAATAATTTTTTCTATATGCATGACATAAAGAAAATGTCTGATGTATAAACAATTCTAGTACAGTAATTCAAAGAAAATCGATCAATTTTTTTAACATGATTTTGTATGGTTTTTCAAGAAAGGATTACCAAAAATAGTGTCAATTTCTTTAACATTCTCAACTAGTTGATCACCCATTAGTGGAGATGGCTTTGTACCAAGTTTTGTATTCCCATTAAACGATGTCATCCAAGATTAGTATTTATATCCTCGGGGCTAAAATCTATGATGTACGAAAAAGACAGTCTTTGAGGAATGTTTCAATCAAACTAAGTGTGTGCATTCTTCACAAATGGGACACCCTGATATTCCTTTAATGCTATAGCTTGACACATTTCCATAACCAGAAAAGTTATTTATCATCTCGTAAAACATGGATCTCGTAAATTTTTCACTTCTATGAGAATAATACAATGTAACACATGTATCCCACATAAATTTTAAATTTTCAATCAATTCATAAAAATTGAAATCAATATAAACATAATGTATTTTTGCTTCATGAATAACCATGGACGAAAGTTATAATTTACCAACATAACTGACTATGTACTGTGAGTACTACTCTGTTAACAAAAAGGAATTATTCTATTTGTAGATAACACATGGTATAGGTTTCTTAACCCATTTCCAAATTAAATATACTTATAATCAATTTGCTTCCATTAAGGAGAGTCTCTTGGGTAAAATAGTTTTCCATTTTTAATTCTGGAGTCTACATGCCATTTCAATTGTCAAGTGATTTCATGGAATCCATAGAGTCATATAAACCTTGTAATGATAGGAAAATACCATAAAGAATTTGAAGGAATTTATTCATCTTTTTTATATCCATTCACACCACACATAGGGATTTTTTTGAGGGATTCATGGTCCTTGCGAATAAATATGAAATCATTTAGACATGCATGTGTTTTTTCAAAGATCATTCCCATTGAGTGTAGAATTTGTTTAGTCTCATATATTAAAAAAAGAAGATTATTTTCTTCTAGTAGAATATCATTTAGGATACCAAGTAGTTCTATAAATGTGGCACCACTCCATCCACTTTCATCTTTCAAATTATATAAATTCAATACAGCTAACAATGTTATATATTTAGTACAACCAGTATAAAATGGTCTCTCATCACAAATATTTAACTTCTTAAACAATAAGGGAAAATCATGAAGGTAGTATTCAATTTCTATTATAATTTCTTCCATATGATCTCCATCATCATTTACACTAGTATACATATCAAATGATCCATAAACTGTAGTATCATCCCAATCGATGTACACATTTAGTTTTCCCCATGTTTAGTAAAAAAATTATAGATCTGATCTATTCTATGACAAATCCGATGTTCTTATAACTGTTTCAGACCAATTTTTCTTGAATAAATACAATGTAAACACATACATGGGATTTGAGAAGGGTTTCATGCATTCTCTATTGAAAAATTTATGAACTATTTTACTCCATATTCATAATCTTTTGTCATATGATTACCATGCATCCATTTTTGATTTATATTCATCCTATTAGGTTTATAAAATATTCATTTTAAAAAAATACACATAAGATATTCATAATCAAAGGATAATGTTATTGATAATTCTAATATGGTGAACCCAACATTTGAATGTTATTGGTGATGATTCCTGATATGTTATGATTTTAATGAAGGGTGACATGAAAAGAAACAACCTGGGATAAACATCTGTATTTTAGTGCAATTTATTGATTTAATGTTATGTGGGACAACAAGGCGGTAACTCTAGGATGGTTTTTGTAACCTCTCTAGGTGGGATTCCAACAAGATGGAGGAGTTTATGTTTATTCATTTCTTCACTTAGTACATAGTGGGTCGAGTGGAGTTTCATTGATAGGGTTCTTAGGAACCAAATTTGATGATCTTTAATCAAATGATGAAATAATCAAATTCAACATAAGTTGAAGAAGTATCCCAATGGGATCATAAAGAAGCCTCATCTCAATCTAATGATTGACGTATAAGACCAACTACCCAAAATCACCTAAAAAACTCAACCTCAATAGAACCAATAGAGAGAATCAACTCTGAAAAAATGTTAGAGTGGAAACTGGTAGTGAGGTGTAAACATATGGAAGTAGATATGGATGTTTTGAATTTTGATCATGAGACCAATTTAAAGAGTGAATTGTAGTCTAAGTGGATCTTTAAATAGAGTTTTGGGAGTCATAATCTCCAACTAATATTTCCCATGATTCTAATTTTTTCTACAGATGCATGTATTCCCACACCTCAATCGTATCAATGTTATCTCAATAATATGACCATTGTTGATTCAATAACTCTTAAATGGTTTCTATATATTTTCTATATGGGAGTAAAAAAAGTGGGATGAGTTCATTATAAAGTATCCTTAAGGATCCTTTATTTTTTTACTTTCACCTTTTCCTTGGATAACATTATAAATTTTATAAATTTTATATATGTAATAAGAGGAGTGGAGAGTCTTATTTGATAATCAAGTTTTATTATGATCATAGTAACTTTATTCCCTGGAACTTCTTTCCACTTACTATTTTCACTATTAATTTCAATATATCAATGATTCAATAATACTTTTATATTTTTAGTATTAATTTGATAGATTTATTAGATTTTTTAGATTTTCAAGTTTTTAATATTTCAACCTCTTATTTTAATCCAACAATCTCCTCATTTTGATATTTCATTTATGATTTTCAATATTTAACATCAAAATTTGTTTTATTCCCATAAATTATTTTTATATAAATCTAATCCAAGTCAACTTCTAGTACAAACGTAAAGTCTACTGAATAATGATTTGAAACTTTCTATTGTGTACACTCACTTTTTGTAACATTCTTACAGGAAGGTATTTTTAACTGAACATGAGGTTAGCGGTTTTTGTTTCATAATGCCTAACATAGATGACATGAAAATGAAAATTTTAAAAGGATTGTGGTTCTTCTGCACGGTAATAGAAGAAAATGGGAAGAATTGTTTCATTTTAATCCATGAGAGTAAGAAGAATACCGAGAACCTTACTATATGTGCACTACAAAAACTCTTCCTACTTATCATTTGAAATCACAACCTTACACATGATAAGTGGGCAAAGATTTTGCAATGCACATATGGTCTTTCATCGATGAAGGCTTCTATATCTCATCCACTGCCTCATTCAATCAGGATATCCATGAAATGAGAGTGAGAAATTTACAATGGTGTTCAGAATGAATATAAGTGGGAGAAAATCAGGAATGCAATAAAAAGAAAGACCCAATTATTAATTGGAACCATTGTTGCAATGAAAGTTGAAGGAATCCTTAAGGGGGTAAGCAAGAGGAAGCAACTACTATGAGTGAAATTTTACAAAACTGGGGCACTAAGAATCAAAAATCAAGTGAATTAACTTACTTAATAATGATATGAAACTTTTTATGAAATTAGTCAACGTGGTTTTAAAAAATAATTTTCATTCCATTTAATGATGCACTACATATAAATTAGAAAATTAAGAATTCAAAACTATTTTTTATAATGCTTGATGGGGTAATCAATAAATATTTTAACTAGTATAATTAAATTAATACGATAAATTTAATAGTTGGAAATATTTACATACATTATTAATATTATATATTTTCTTATAGGATTTTGTAAAACATTTTTATAAATATATTAATAGTTAAAGTACATAGTAACATTTTAAAGAAACTAAAATGAATCAAATCATTGGATAAATCTCTATCTAATACAATTTTTTTTTGGATTTTTGAAATAACTTCCTAATTTTAAGCATCAATTGGAGTTTTACAGAGCAGTGGATAGGGGATGGAGGGTTTGGGGGATTATAGAGAGACATGACATCATATATGAAACTATGTGAAGGGGAGTGTTTTGAAGTTTAAATGGAAGGAAATACATACATCAAATTTTATTTCCTTTGTATAAAAAATAGAAAATAGAAAATGAAAAAAATTATTTGATGTGGGGGAAAGTTGTGGCTTAAATCTCTACAAGGTAACCACATAGGAGAGGCTAGTGTAGGAAGAGTTAATAAATGAGTAAAAACTAAGTGTGGATAGACACTAGAAAAGAAGTAGATGACTAGACATGTGACAAGACTAGTAGGATGGTGTGTTCTTGCTTATCAACTAGTTTCCAGACATGGCCCAAAGTTGACGTAGGATTACAGAATTAGATCAAGGAAAAATTAACATGAGGGTGAGGGAGAGGGTGAAGTAACAATGACTCAAGGTGAGGGAGATTGGCTAGATAAAAACATTTTTGGATCTAAGGAAAAATAATATCATTCAAATCTGTCATTCAAACCCTTTTGAAAAATTAAAAACAAGAAAAGAACTAAAAAAGTTGAAATAATGAAAGAGCTTGAATGACAGATCACAAGTCGCATACGTTGGGCTTTGAAAGTGATGATTCATCTGAGATGTTCAATGGGTAATGACGACAAAGCTTTAGGTCTGCAAGATCTTGAATGACATGAGAGATGGGGAACTCTATTAGGGTTCTATTTAAAATACCATAATGGTTTTAATAGAGTCTTTTTAACGCTGAAAGATTCACCTACAAGCCTGTACACTAATACTAGCACTGGAGACAAGCATGCTAGTGGTAAGGATCTTGATGAGATCCCCAAGGTGTCTACAAATGTGAAACGGAATGACTTGCCTCCTAGGACTGCTCCTGAATATGTTAATCCTTGTCCAGTGGATCCAGTTCATTATAGATCTGTTTCTACAGCTAATGAAATAAGGCCATCTCATGCTAAAGAGATGCGAAAGTTTTCTCTGAATTTATTTTCTATTTTGGAATCAACCAATTCAACTAAATTTGATAAAATTTATCTCGAGGGACTTGAGAATATTGGTTTCAAAAATAAGAGGTTTTTATCCCTTCTATCTAGTATTGAAAATGACACTGAGTTTGTTAAGATTTCTATGCAGGTACTAAAATTTTCCCCTTCTCTGATGTATGGGGAATCATCAATGGTGAGAAACCTAGAAGCTCAAGAGGACAATAGTGAGGATTCTGCTGCAAAACAGTTTTATGGGAAGCCATTCATGGAAAATCATTATGGTACTAAATCCCTGGATGGTGTAAAAGAGAATCATCCAAGAGCTTCACCCGAGCATTCTGAAGAGGGTCTTCTCAATGCTATTGTAGGCAGCTCTGGACAAGGCACTAGGAAGGTGAATGTTGGTGGGGCTGGCCATTCGGCTACCCAAGAGGAAAGTGGCATTGAAGTTGAGGTGAGACTACAAGCTCCGCATGATGTGGTGGGAATTACTGCCTCTCAAGAGCATCTTGTGGCCTATGGGTAGGTAGATTCTGATAAAAGGGCTTCTTTGTGTAAGGATACACAGATCTCTGACCCAGGAACGAGCATGCATCAAGGGGAAAGTGGGTCTGAGGAAGGGGCCACCAAAATCCTGGGTGACTGAGATGGCCCTTGGGTTACTCCCAAATAAAAGAGGGGTCCTCATCCTTGAGGTCATGGAAATCCACGAAATGTTAGAAATATGTGTTAAACTTGATTTACGTGCTCTCAATATTGATGGCGATATTGTTTGCACATTTTATTGTACCTCGTTTTCTTGTACTTCACTTTTTCTTAATAAATATTTCGGGACCATGGGTGTGAACCCATGGTTCACACCTTCTTGGTATAAAAATAACAATAAATGAATATATTATCAAGTGAAAATGAATATATATATATATATATATCAACCATATTAAAAACATTAAATTTTAATGAATAAACATGTATAATTAAATATTATAAATGGATAAAATTACAAAAATATTGAACAGTGAAAAATTGAAAATGAATAAATTACAAAAATATTAAAAACAATCAAGATTATTAATGAATAACTAATATTAAAAATGAATGAATTTGAAAAAATATTAAAGAGTAATAAATACTATATATTGAATAAAATTATAAAAAATCAATAAAATTTACCAATTAGAAATATATTAAATATTAATAAATAAATATAAATAAATATTAAAAATTAATAACTTAAAAAATATTAAAACAATAAAAATTAAAAACAAATTTAATATATATATATATATATATCAATTAAAAACCAATAAATAGTATGTGTGGGTGTATCAAATATATTTCTATATATTAAATAAGAATTTAATTACGTGTAAATATTAGAAAAGGAAAAAATTAAAAATATATTAAACATGTAAAAATTAATACACATATATATTAAATTTAAAAGCAATAAATAGTGTGTGTATGTATATATCAATATATATATATATATATGAAATAAGAATTTAATTATTAATAAATATTAAAAATGAATTAATTTCATATATATAGACATATCAATTAAAAAAAATAATGTGTGTGTATGTGTATAAATATATTTTTATATATGAAATAAGAATTTCATTATGAAATTCTATTGGAATTTTACCTAAATTGCTTTACACTTTTTAGGAAAAAAATATGGCCAACTCAGCTAGCAGTCAACCCGAAGGGTCAGGCCAACTGGGAAGGTCTCCTAAGCGGTATTAGAAGAGTGGGACGCGCACTGCACAATGAGAATAGGGTGGTCCTAGGTTTTCTGGGCCCATTCATGTTGGCATGAGACCATTTAGGTGTGCATAGTGCATGTGGGAATCATCCCTATAGTAGGATTCTAATGTGATCATGTCGCGAGATCATATATAAAGAAGAGGTCAAACATCCGTAAGTTTAATGTGGGACTCAGAGGTGCAGATCACTTTAGGTTTATCAGCGTTTTAATGAGTGCTAATAAGGACCACCTTTATCAACATGAGAAAAAACACCGATAAAGGGTCCTTTTGTCAACACTATAAAAATAATGCTGATAAATGATACATTTATCAGTACTTTTAGATATCACTAATAAATGCTAGCACTGGATAAACCCAAATCTGTAGTATTAATTCAACTAACCATGAAAATACAATTAAAACCACCTCCAACCTACTATTCTCAAAAACGCTCAGTTTTAACTACCGATGCATTACAAAAACCCAATTCCTACACCTTTATTCCATGGTCCACCAGATACATATTGAGCATGCTCTCCAATGTCCGTAATCAACTTCCAGTGGTGTCTCCTAGATGAACTATCCTCGGTTCTATAATCCAACAACATCAAAGTTCCAAAACGACCATCCAACGATCGACCTCAAGATCCCATGACCCTTCTCACATGAGGGCCATCCTCCCACAACCTACATTGATCTCTTCCACCATATGGATTTTATCATAATGATTCTCAAGTGAAACCCACAAGAATTTCCTTCTTGTAAACCAGAAAAGTTACTTGATTAGCTCGGTGTAAGGTTGACGTTGTCCCAGCGTACTCAAGACGATTTCAGGATAGGGAACATACATGTCCTTAAACCAAGAGTACACTAAGACATTATCGAGTATTTCCATCATTAAGCATGTATAGATCTCCCGAACCATTCTCCATCAAAACATGTTGTACATGCTGTGAAAGAACCCCTGGCACCACATCACCCAATGATGTGTGACCATGTCCAAGTACATGTCAACTGCATCACGACACCCTAAAACTACGATCGTACCTTTTCCGACATAGTTGTAAGGGTCATGCCCCTAATGTGCATGTCATACAAAACATTACACACATTTGACGACCTCATCCCTCCAACGAGATTTAATTATCAAAGCGTTAGTTGATCCATTCCAGACCGACCCATTGTGAAACATATAACTCAACAGCCAATGTAGTATTTGGAAGCTCGACCACTTTTCCTTTAATCCAATGGTACATGTGATCGCTATGAACAACCATTAAAGTCTCATCCTAACTCTAGACATTTTTAAATGGCTAGGTACTCAACCAACCACCTTACCATTGTGTTGCCTTACAAGAACAAACACACTACCAACCTTTCAAAGTCCCAGATCTCTTATTCCTCCCAAGCTTGAATCTAGATTCCAGACTCAGTTTAAACTCACACTTGAGTTTTAAAACTCATCTTAATGACATAGACTTGAAAGATCAAATTTAAAATTCACTAGCTTCTAGAATTTGTTCTGACAGTTTCAAATTGGTCCTTTATGGTCGTATTCACTCTACTTGGAAAGACACTTTCCTCGCAACTTTTGTAATGCTCCCCACCTTAGGAGTGTCCTAGGAATTATTTTACTGAAAACAAATACTCATCCCACGACACACACTCCACTACCACTGAACCCAATTCATGGATGCGTCCAATGTGCTTATGCTAAGAGCTATCATGAGATAGAGGAACCAGCCACTTGTCAGCATGTTCGAGCAGCTTCTCTCTTAAACGTATGTGTGACACTCATCCCAATTCACATTCACACGTATCATCAACATCAGAAATAAAAGACAAAACTAACTAGAATCGGTAGTTTTATCACACCCGATAAGTTTTACAATGTTATCCCAAACACTGGAATAACTCATACTTCTTATGAAGGCTTAGGGATATGTCTATCTCAACAAGTTTTCATATTTATGCCAATCTACTCCAGAGATGACCTGTAACATAACCTTATTTAATTCGCATACCTTCTTCCAATCAGCCATGAAACCAAATAGTTAAGGCATTACATGACCTTATCGCTAAAACAACATTTAGTTTAGTGAATCACCTATTAACTTGGTGAACATTGCGTGTAACAACATGTTCTATAGTGATATCGGTATAGAGAAACATGCACTACACATTTCTAGTATGCGATAGTGTACACATGGATCAAATCAGATTCATTTTATCCATATGACTATTAACAGGGCGACGACTATCAAGTCGTACTCCATTAGAAAAGTAGAATGGTCACACGACCATCAAAATGGTTGACCATGATTGAGGCTTGTATAACCCACCAAACCGGAGCATTACATGATATTCAGTTCCTTCACAAGGATTAGCTTACCGAATGACTACCTATCTACTTGGGGGTGTTGTTTCATCACTAAGAGTCCTACTTAGGACAACCGACACCTGAAAGAAACCTTACATATAAAAAATCTCTTAAACATTTAACAATGATTTTATTTTTTAGGGAACTACCTACATCAAGAAGTCCCATTACTGAAATATAAAGGGTCGATCTTATAAATATGTCATGCTAAAAAGTTCACTAGGATTACTGGCACAACCTCTAATTTCACTATAAAGGAAAAGGTCAACATATACCTATGGGTAATGCACCTACTCATATTTAAGTCGAAACCCAGGAAAACATTTAAACTACCCTTACAAGAGGGTCAAGCTATGAAAACCACTAAAAGGGTTCATTTTAGCCATTATATCAATTCACATTTTATTTTTAAACATCTTAAAGGCTCAGTTTAAATAACGTCAAGTACCAGTCATAAAGGTGAATGTGCTTGTTACTTTATTTAGCCAATGCCACAAGATACACATTAAAGTTATATCAAAATTCATTTAAAGAATTATTTACAAAATTTATTTATCTATAAGTTCTCATATACATGCTTTGTTAAAGAAAATGTCAATTCCAAGCTATAGAAAAAACACCCATTAGGTTGTAACTGGCATTTTAATTAACTAACGCCTCATAATTATAAGATAAAAAGAAACAAACTAAAAGTTCTTTAATCATTTTAGGGGGATTAGTTCATAAAGGTGTCACCATACTTTTATACACAACATTGTATAAGTTTCTGCTGAATCTTTAAATAACCATCCCATATTTGTCACTATCCCACTCCCATGGGGTTATGTACTAAGGTATATAAAGATAAAGGAAACCTATGAGGGTCCCATCATACTAGACCGGTTCCATCTAAATGCAACCCAATAAAAGTTTTTTTTATTAAAGCTTAATTACTCCCTTAGTGACTTTATCAAATAATCATATCATGTCATGACCAACCTACTTGGGATGAGTCCAATTTGTCTCATAACCATAAAACATCATGACTAACCATCTCAGGTCGAGTCAAGTCTATGATTACTAAGAAATAATTTAAATTTATTAAAGTAAACAAACTTCTTAAAATTCAATGTTCTCCTCTAGGTGTCAAGATATAACAACTTTTATTTTTATAAAAGGTCCCATTAGATGAATAAAATTTTCAATGTTATAAAGGTACTTTCATTTATATGTTACAATTGGAATTCATGTCAAGAACCAGTCTGGATACCCTTGTACTCTGATACCTGAGCAGGTTCTGACATTGCCCAAAGGATGTTCACGATCCCCACAGGTTGGTTACTAGCACCTGACATCATACAATATAAAAGAGGGAATGATTTTTAACATAGAATAGTTGAAGATAAAAGATAAAAGTCAGTATTCTAAACACTCTAATATATAAAGGAAAAAAAATCCAGGTAAAATAGTGCTCAGACATAAAGATAAACATCCAAAAGGAAACAACAATTTCAACTAGAAAAAGCCTAAAAAGATCTTGTGTAACAAGTGGACAACCGCTCCACCGGTCATCGTTAACACTCCAAGGTCCTAAGGATTATGAACATCCACCATATCCAAGTGGTTCTTTCCCTTTACTCAGACCTGGAATAAGAAAATCTAAAAATATCTGAAGGAAAAGGTAGGGTGTGAGCTATAAATCCTAGTAAGGTCTCACAAAGTGTTCCATAATCAATTTCAAAACAATTAAATAAATTATGATTCTTTTTAAATAAACAAGGCATGGTATATCATTTACATATTTTAAACTAAAACATGCCATCATAAGAAAAGAGATGGCGTATATATAAAAAATTGTCTTAAATAAACATTTTATATAAAACACTTGTACAAAATAGTTGGCATCAAATAAACAGTTCAATAATCACTGGAATTTATAATCAAGTCAACAAATAATAATAACATGTTCAAAATCCCCATGGCATTTTAGTTTAGGTAATAGGATCCTCATATATCTCAATACTGATCTTGGATCAAGATAGGTGTGCACACACAAATCAATAATATTCTATGTCAAAGAGAGGAGGCCATTACTCTCTCATAAATGCATCACGCTCCCATATATCATGCAAATCAGAACCATGCTTCCATAGCACACACACCAAAGGTATCTTCCTCCCATGAAGTACCTTTGTCTCAATGTCAACAATCTTGACTGGATTCCCAATCACAGATAAATCCAGCTCAGCATCAAGATCCTCCTTACTCAATACATGAGATGGGTCAAAAAGATACTTCTAAAGCTATGATACATGGAACACACTATGTATCGATGTCAACCATGGTTGAAGTAAAAAACAGTAATCCACTTTCCCCATATTCTCAACAAACTTAGAAGGTCCCTCAAGTAGTGGTGCATGCTTCACCTATTTCCCAAGTCATAAATAACCCAAACATGGTGAAAATATCAAAAAAACTACGTCACCAACTAAAAACTCCAAAGTTAATCTATGATGGTCAGTATAAGATTTGTACCAGCTCTGTACTGTCATCATTATCTGATGAATCAACTAAATTTTTACCATTATTTCTTAGACCAAACTCAGTCCAACCAAAGAACATTCACCAATCTTTAAGAAACCCAATGGATATTTACAACGCCAACCATACAAGGCCTCAAAATGATCCATTTTGATAACTTACTAGTAACTGTTGTTGTAGGAGAGCTTAACAAGTCCAAAATGGGAATCCCAAGCTCCAAAAAAATCAAGAACACTAGTACATAACATGTACTCAAGAATATGTATATATTGTTCTATATATCCATACTTATGTGGATGAAAGGTTATTCAAAAACATACCTAATATCCCAGTGCCTTCTAAAGGACTCTCCAAAATCAATAAGTGAACTGAAGACCTTTATTAGAAACTACAACAGATGGAACACCATGTAATATGATAATATCCTTCCAATGGCCCGAAGTCCTTCATTTTTTATTGATTTTGATAATCCACCTTTCAAGGGGTAAGGTGGAAACCTTACAAGACCCGTATGCGTAAGTATTACATGGCCCATAGGCCTTAGAGGAATTCATTGCCTGTAGGCTTCAAACATTACATACAACCCAGACTAACTACTTGGAACTGCTCCTCTCCAGCATCTTCATCGTGAAATCAACTCTTCACCTTCGCATGGCTGTTCGACTAGGCTTTCCTATGCATGTAGAGGCTTTTCCCGATGGAAGGCACCATATCACATTATTATTTAAAGGGGTATGCAGAATCCCAAACATGTAGTCCATAGAGATCTCATCCCACTTTAAGGTTAGCATTGAAAGTTAATGAAGAAAACCCTAAGGTCTCTGGTGCTCTTCTTTGACCTAATGATAGGTATAATAATGATAAAAAAAGTCAGTGATGTATCATATCATATCTGGCCACCAGAATCTTCATAATATATCATAAAACATCTTCCTAGTTTTAGGGTGCACCACCAACAAGGAATTAGGGAAATCTCCCATTACTGCCTATCTTATGATAAAAGGTAAAAAAATATTGAAAACAAAGGATGCACTTAGAAGGGAATGCTCATCCATTGACAATATCCCCACCATAAAGAGATTATGTAATAATATGGAATTGATCATAAAGCTAATGTTACTGGAGAATCATTTTGATAAGAGAGGAGGTAAACTAAAAACTTTTCAAGACAACATCAACCTATTCCTCCCGAACTCCTAAATGAAATTTTTCAAAAATATGCATCAAGTTCCACTCTTCTGATGATACATTCAAAGCCTAGGTTGGAAGTTTCATACTAAAAGCATCAACAATGACATTTCCCTTCCCTGTAGTTTAGGAAATTTCAACGTCAAAAGACTATAGGTACTCCACCCAATGCCTTTAATAGAGGTTTAAATATTTTTAAGAGAAGACATAAATCAATCTTTTGTGGTCAAAATAAATGGTAAACCTTTCTATGAAAAGGTAACACTTATAACTTTTAAGAGCTTGAATCATAGCTACGTGTTTGAGATCATGGGTTAGATAATTCTTCTCATGTGGCCAAAGATGTATGGATCTATAGGATACCATGTGATCACCCTGCATAAGAACACAACACAAACCTGAACCTGATGCACCACAGAAGACCACATAGCCCTTACCAGTCTCTGGAAGAGTCAACACTAGCATATAATTCAATAAACATTTTATCTCAATGAAATAACTCTGAAAGTATTCATTCCAAAAAAAAAACTCTACTCCCTTTTGGGGGTGGTCATCTGAGAAGTCAACATTAAGAAATATTTGAAAAACCTATGGTAATACCCCTCCAGGCCCAAAAATAATTGTATCTCAAAAATGTTATGTGGTTTCTCCCATGATATAATAGCCTTCACCTTCTTAGGATCGAATGAGATTCTATGTTCTCAGACTACATGTCCTACAAAATTCACTTTCTATATCCAAAAATTATACTTTGATAGCTTTGTGTAGAGTGAGTGATCTCTCATGATTTCTAGGACTACTCTCAAATGTCACACATGTTTCTCCTCAGTCTTAAAGTAAAACAAAATGTCATCTTGAAAGACTAATACAAATGAGTCTAGGTACTCATGAAAAATATACTTCCTTAAATCGATAAAAATAGCAGGAGCATTGGTTATACCAAATTACATGACAAGACACTCATAATGTCTATACCTACTCCTAAAGGTAGTATTTTGAATGTCATATTATTTGATTCTCAATTGGTGATAACCAGATTGAAGATCAACCTTCAAGAACCACCTTGTCCATTTCAACTAATCAAAAAAATCATCAATTCGTGGTAATAAATACATTTTCCTTACTATAAATAATTTGAGTTTTTAGTATTCAAAAAAAAGAAGAAGTGTTCTGTCAACTTTCTTTGTAAAGAGAACATGTTCCTCCCAAAGTGACACACTTGGGAATATAAATCCTTTCTATAACATATCATCTAACTGAGTCTTTAACTCTTTCAAATCTTCTAGTTGCATATTTTATGAAGTAATAGATACCGGCTGAGTACCAGGTACTAAATCAATATAGAACTCTACCTCCCTTATCAATGTATGACTAGAGAAATTAGAAAGAAACATGTTAGGAAACTTGACAATGCCTGGAAGGAGATCATCACTCAATTATGATTTCTCCAAGTCAAAAGAAAACATAGATATTACCCTACCCAACTGTGGAAAAGATATTTTATCTCAAATTAAACTCGGGTCCCATTCTCCCTAAAATATGTGGCACACCCCATCAGGTGCAGTAAAGCATAACTTTTAAAGATTACAATCAATTCATGACTTATTTTCAATTTTCCAATCTATCCTAAGGATGAAGACAAGAGGATTCATGTCAAGAACCATAAAATTCCAAGTAATCTCAATCTTAGAAAAAGAGAAAACACAATAAGGACATTGGATACCCTTATATACCTTTCATCCTAGGTGGTGTGGTAAAAACCCTCAAGATAAGACAAAACCTATGTGGGAAGATTTAGCAAGTTTATAATATGATTTGTTATAAATGAGTGAGATTCACCTATATCAAATAAATTAGTCACTAAGTATGAATATATAGTGATAATACCTCTCAAAATCAATGGACCTATATCCACTTCCTCTAGAGACTCTTCCATTAAGTAAAGAAGATTCATTCCAAATGCTTGTGGCTAAAACCCCTTAGATCTTGAACTATCTGATTTCATCCTAGTACTTTTCGGATATGATGAGATCATACCACTATTAATAGTATAAATGAAATGTAATAACTTATCTAGATGTCCTAAGAGACCACAGGAACTGAAAATATTTGGCACCTCAGTACACACACGTCTTAAATGCCCAACCTTGCTGCATTGAAAACAAGCCAATGGGCATCTTTTAGGGACTGCAGAAAGTTTTTTAGATGCCTTCTATCTAGAACTACCATAAGATTCATCATACTTAATCTTTACTTTATAGGAACTCACAAAAATTCCATTGGAAAAAATAACCCCCATAAACCCTGACTTACTATCTAAGTCATGCTCCACCATCAATTCTTTATCCAATACTTCAGCATATGAAGCCAACTTCAGCAAGAAAACCTAATATTATTTGTCAGATAAATGACCCATCTCAAATATTTGTGTCTTAATCTTCTCATTAGTCACCACCTTAGGAGAAAACTAAAAAATCTTAGCAAAGCGATTTTCATACTGAGTCACGAACATTTCATGCTATAGGAGTTTGATAAACTCCATGGATTTCACCAACAACATAGATTTTGTAGAGAACTGATCAGTGAAAAGAACACAAAATCATTTCCATTCCATTTCATTGTGATTTTTTCATCACCATCAAATCACACAATCTTCTGTTAGGCCCTTCTAGCTTAAAGGTAAGACATTTTACCTTAATATCTTTAGGAGTTTCCAGGAACTAAAAAAAGTATATATTTTTCAACCAACCCTTAGCCTCTTGAGGATAATTAGAGCCTTGGAAAGTAGGTGGATTTTGTTCAAGAAACTATTGAGAATGATCATTAGATTCATACCTTTGAGGTTCCTCTACCGGACCCTGAACGAGAATAAGTGTAGGTACTTTTCCTAGAGCTTGGACAACTAGCACCACAATCTAAACAATATTTTTTTCCACTAGAGGATTTTTTTTATTTTGGTTCAACAGAAGCTTCCTCCTAAGACATATTAAAATGTATTATTAGAGGAATAATTCTATAAAACATCAATATACAATAATGAGGGCATTATAAAGGATACAAAAATAAAAAAATTGGACAAGAGATACATGAGTATCAATTCTATTGAATAGAATTTTTAAGATTGGTGTTTCAAAAAACACAGATCAAAGGTGAGGAAAATATTAGAATCAGATCAAAAAAATCCTAAAAGATAACTTTCCCAAACACCCATGGTGACTTAAGGCTCATTATGGTGAGATCTAACTAATCATTCTCTTTAAAGTACCTCTTAATCCCCATAAAGACATCCTAAACTGAATACTGATATTAAGGAAAAATGATTAACCCGCACCTTTGATACCAATTTCTCAAAAACCAAGCTAGATACCCTGGTACTATGATACCTAATCCAGCCCTGACATAGACTGAAGGTTATTGCTGATCCCCATGGGTTGGAAAAATTTCACCTAGCATCATACAAGATCAAATAGGGAACAATTTTTTCCATAAAATAATAGAATATAAAAGATACAAGTTAGTATGCTCAACACTACAAGGGAGAAAGGTAGAAATTTTTTTGGTAAAACAATACCCTGACATAAAGATAAACATTCCAAAGGAAAAAATAATGTAAACTAGAAAAAAGTATCTAAATCCCTCATCTAACAAGTGGAAAGCCTCTCCATCGGTTACCATCAGCACTTAATGACCCCAAGGATAAAGAATATACACCACCTCCAAGTTGATCTTTCACTTTTATTGGGCCTGTTATAAGAAAATATGAAAAGACCCAATGGAAAAGGTAGGGTATGAGCTATAAATCTCAGTATGGTATCACCAATTGTTCCATAATCAATTCCATAATAATTAAACCAATTATGAATCATTTTAATTAAAGAAGACATGGTATACCATTCAAATATTTTAAACCAAAACAAGATTTCATAGGAAAAGAGATGAAGGATATATCAAAAAATATCTTAAATAATCATTTTATATAAAATGATTTTATAAGATAGTTGAAATGAAATAATCAGTTCAATAATCATTGGCATGAATAATCAAGTCATCAAATTATAACACCATATACGAAAGCCTCATGGTATACTAGTTCAGATAATAGGATCCTCACACATATTAATAGTTATCTCATCTCAAGATATATGCACATACACAAATCAATCTACACCCCAATTGGGGAACCCTCATGGGCCATCTACATCCCCAAAGGGGAACCCTCTCAAGAGTTCATGACGTAATTGTTTAGTAACAATTATCATCATCAATCCATTACTAAGGAGTCAAGGTCCTTGAATGATTATCCGAAATACCAATAAATACCCAGGATAACATGTTATTTGAACAATAAATCAATAAAACATGGAAAAATCAAACATTTTAAATCAATTCAAATTACCATTTCCTAGTTTTATGTTTTCAACATTTCTATCCGATTTAAAAACCAAAATAGAGGTTTTCATCAATTCATGGAATTTCAAATCATCCTTTATTTTAAGAAATTTTTCAAAAAATTCAACATCAAATCAATTTATAACATTAATTTCAAAATCAAGCCATTGTTTTCTCAAAATCTACTACACATTTCAATTATATTAAAAATTAGGATTTCTTTCCACAATTTTCATGCCATTTCAAATAAAACATAAAATCATTTTAAATAAGGGGTTTTAAATGAATTAAACACTCATTTAAATTCAATAAATAAAATTTATGATTTAATTATATGTGAAAAAAATATGGAACCACCTACCTTTAGACACATGGTCAAAGACAATACCTACAACATGATCTCCAATGAAGAATGGGGTGAAGAAGATTATGAAACACAACCTAGAATCAAGATCTAACAAAATAGATTTTAGAGACATCAATAACACGATGATCTAATAAACACTTAGAAGGAGAGAAAGTTATATCATATGAAACCACAAGATTGGAGATCCAAGTACCTGATGGAGATCAATGAGATCAATAACACTATGATCCACTAATAAAATGGGTTAAAAGATCCAAAATCACCTCTTGGGATCCTTCAAAGACTAAGGATTCATGTTAGGGTTTAAATAGGGTGATTATGGGTTAAAATGGATGGTTTAGGGATTTTAATAAAAATTATGGTGGAATTAAATCCTGTGCTCATGGTTTGCTGGGTAGGGTTGCATGGCTAGAAAAACTATGCACCCTTACCATGTGCCCCGACTGATAGGGTTCATGGTTTCTCCTAGTAGGGTGAACATTTTTTCAAACTGTACAAAAACTATGAAATTCATCACTATTTGAGGTTTCACGGTTTGGAGGGAATGGGCACACTGTTTAGACAAACTGTTCACCCTTTCTAGTGGCTCACAATTGGGTTCACGGTTTTTTGGGCCAATCCACATGGTTTTCTCTAACTATGATCCAACCATGCATAACGCCCTGGGCTTCCAAATTTTTTCAAAGTATCCCAAAATGACCTCAAAACAAGACTCGAATTAAAGGAGATCAAAAAAAGGGTCAAGGAAATCCTTAAATATGGTAATGGGATGTTAAAATTCATGTAACTATAACTAGGTTTTCACCTTCGATCTCAAAATGCAAAATGTTCATATGTGATGGTTTGATTATATGGGTTACCCTTACCAATTTATAAAGTCCTATAAACTTAATAAATTATTATTTTCTCCCATTTAATCACAAGAATATATGTTTTATCCCATGTAAATAATGCTCCATGACTCAAAATTTTCATAATTGGTAAATTAAGGTGCCACTATCAATCTATATGAAAAAAAATGCTTAAGTTGATGTGGAAACTTCAATAAACTATCAATTTACCCATTTCCCTAGCATGAAAGGTTAGTAAAATATCAAATATGGAATTCCAGAAACATATGACATGTTATAAGAAATGAAGGCACTAAAATAAACACGACTTGTCATATGCATGACATTTAAATACTAATGTGCCTATAATGATGCATGAAAAAATAATTTCCTTTCATATAGAGCCAAGGGTAAAATACTAGAAATCCCATGAATCAGTAAGAAGTGGAAAATTAATTCAATCACTCAATGTGAAATACTAATCAACTATAATAACAAAAATTGAATACTCCCATCCTTGTAAACTTGATCTTTCCCTAATGCGTGGGTTGGTTAGACTCAGACACGAGCTAATTAAAAAGTGCAAACACATTACTAATCTCATGTCTATATCCCAACATAGTAAGGCAATGGAAAATAAATCTCTGATACCACATTGTAACATCCCAGCCTGGGATCCACTAAAATGGTGCCCCGAGCCAGTTCACTAGATGACCTCAAGAATGCTTCCCCGTATGCCAGAGGCTATCCACTAGTAGTGAGGGTCTAAAGGTAGTATGGTGGGGAGATTATACCCTCATGAATAGAGTAAAATAGAGGTATAAAAATTAATAAACAGTGGAACAAAATCAATATAAGGATAATTAATATAATGGTAATAACTAAAAACCAAAAGAAATGAATGAATAACCATGCATGAACATGCTATAATGCAAAGAAACAAACATACTATAGGTAATACAATAAAAATTTATAGAATGAAAAATAAAAATAAATAAAGGAATCTAAATCTGGAAGGCACCCTGAGTACATGATCAACCGTTACTCCTAATCTCGTTTGTCTAATCCTTATCCATAATGAAAAAAAATATAGAGCATAGTTCTGATCCTAACATGAAATCTAGAGATCTGTCCATGTACCAAACAATGGATCGATTAGGGTGTGATATAAACTCAACTGGCCACCTCCAATGATATCTAAAGTAATACAGTATTCGAATCTAAAATGAATCAATGTGGAGGTATAATAAATAATAAGGGAATAAATAAAATTAGTCACGTCAGGATTAGGTTCCTTAAGGACACTTGACCAACCATACTTGATTTATCCTAAGATGGAATGTGTCTAAACATTCCATTATGTATATATATGCATATATGTAAACACACACACACACACACACACACACACACACACACACACACACATATATATATATATATATCCATAGATATACATGCACTGGTGATGACCCATGGAGTAAGACTAATGCATCCAAATATAATAATAATAATAATAATAATAATAATATAATACTCATTATTTAATTATGGGTATAAGACCAAGCATCTGAATAGGGGATACTGATAACCATGCCCAATCATCCCAAAAACTGATGTGAAATGTCATATCCAACAACCTCATCACGGGGAGTGAAACATCAAGCCCAAACTTCCAAATGTATGTGAAAAATCATTTCCAACATCTCATACCAAGGGGGTGTAAAACATCATTTCTAAAAACCCTAATCGAGGCATCTCAATAAAAATAATTTATAAGGTAATTCCACTCGATCCATGAACCCTTTAACCAAGACATTCCATAAATGGGGAACCTATATTTCTCAAGTTGTATTATAATTCCTTAACCAATGGGCCCATCTATGGTATTTCCTACTTGGGAATCTAAGGTTCAATCAAGGCTTAATAATTCATTTTACCCTTTTTAGTCACATCATCAGTAAAGGATAACCCTTCCATAGCATATAGATATATATTTTTGAATATTTTTTAAAAATTAAAATCCTAAATCATCTACCAGATTTGGGGTTTCAAAAAAAATTTGTGTTTAGGGGAAAACCAAATTGAGAGTAGATTTCACTTTTATTTTGTACTCTACAAAACCATGTCCATACTCAAGATCCTTACTATTGAATAGTATACTCAAGTGAAAGAGGTGACTACCTTCTATGTCGTAGTTCTTGGCCCTAAGTCTATCGAACTCTTCTAATATCTCCACCTCCAAAGGGAAACTGTTCTCTATAGTTTTCACAAAAAACAACATTCCAAACTCCAAAATAGGAACCAAATAGATTGTAGATTTCTCTTATTTGTTGTACTCTTCCAAAGCATGGCCATACTCAAGCTCATTACTTTTGAAAACCATCATTAACTGATGTAGGGGAATGTTTTCTATGTCATGCATTTTTTTCATTGAGGATAACCACAGTGTCTGAACACTTCATCTCAAAGGGGAACATCTTCTTGGTAATGTCATTCACAAAAATAATTATTAGGGGAATAATTGGTGTGGTTGTCCCTACCATCATCTAATATCCACTGAGGAATTTTATATGGTTATGTAATTATTATAGAATTTTTTTATTAATAATTCATGAGTTACAAATTTAGGTGAATGGTTGAATCAGAACAAAAAATAAAACAAGAAATAACCCAAAGATATAACATTCTTAGAATCTATGAGACCCTGCATGCATGAAGATAACAATACTAGGAAATATTTCTTATTATAGAACACAAATAAGAGTATTATAGACTGGATGAAAGGAATAAAATGGAATATATAATATATATGAAGAGGTTGGTATTTTAGAACCAGATGGTGGTGATGAAATCCATCATGTGGAGTCAGCACCACCCACTCTTGGATGGAATTGCGCATGCACCCAACATAAAGGGATACAAAAGTGGATTGAACAAGAAATAAATAATTGATTATAGTGCCAAATTTATTCATCGAAATTTTATTATGATGAATATGTGAATCCAAAAGTCACCATGCCACATGGTAGGCTTATCCATATCAGGTTCATAATCAGATTCACCACCAAGTCACCACTGGAAGAGATATACAGTTTCATAAGAATGATCCTACAAATTCCAGATAACTGGAAGTAAGTCCGAGACCTCAAATATCTCTCCTTCATCTCGATATATTTTTGAAGAAACCAGGTTATTTCTCTTTCACTCTTTGGGATCCAAAAACCATAGTGAAGAAGGAGAATGAACCATACTTAAAAATATTAGAGTGTCTCAGAATCAAAAGTATAGTAGGTGTAGTGATAGTGTGTCAGGAAGCAATAACTGACGAGTGCAGAGGCCAATAGATGAAGGCTACATGGATGAATAGGATGAAATGGGTGGTTTGAAAAACCACAAGGGTGAAACTGGCATGGACATGTGGGAGCACCACATTAGAAGAGAGGAAAAGATGAGGATCTCCCCTAATCAAATGAAACACACTCGAGCACCAACATGACCATCTAATCAAGAATGATCTACAATTCAGATTCCATTCACTAATAAGTAAAATATAATAAAATAAATATAAAAATAATTCCACATATGGAATAGGTGAATTAAATAAATAAATATTAATTGAAAATTCCACACGTAACTCCCATGAAGAATGATGCATCGTATAAGTTTCATAAAAAATGAATACTTTAATTTCAATATATAAATGCATGGAATGGAAAAATTATAAAATCTCTACATTAAAGTTCAAAATTTTCATTTTAATGATTGTGTTCTCATAACTTGTATTATTAAACAGGGATGAGATTAAAAATATCCAAATAATGGTTAAATTTTTAATGTGGGATAAAAATAGTCAAACTATCGACTTGATTATCCTTGGTGTGTATCTCAATGACACACACAATCCCAAATTCAATTATATCCCTAGAAAGTGTAGTATAGTGGATATATGATTTGATGTACCATGGAAAACATAGTTTTTAGAAAAATGTAATGCAGATTGAATATCACAGTGTACAACTACACCTGATGCAGATAAAGAAAGATAATTAATCATACCTTTTAACCAAATAGAATCTTTAGTAAATTCATTTAAATCTATATAAATAGCCTCTGTGGTGGATAGAGAAACTACCATTTGCATGTTAGATTTTTAGGAAATGGGACCACTATAAGAAAAGAAAAAAACTAGTAATTAATTTACAAGTGTAAACATTAGAAACATAATAAGAATATATAAATGCTATAATGTCATCATTATAACTATTTTTTTTCTTCCAAAATGAATACATAAACAAGATTACATTGAGAAATACATAATAATCCATTTCAGAGCATGCTAGTCTGCTTTCCAAGGTTTTTCCATAAATCTGCTCAGAGTACATAATGAAAATGAAATACCCGTTCTAGAAAAAACCATTGTATAAATAAGACTCCAATTAAATTATCATAATAGATCCTTCTCATGAAATAAATCTCAGATTCAATAATAGGGTATTTGTTCAAGGACAACAAAAAATGTTGGCCCAAGGGCATGCTTATAGGTTTGATGTGTTCAAACAAATACTGTTTCAAAACCTTTTTCAGATAAACATTATGAGATAGAAAGAGAAATATTTCTTTTCTATTACAAATGATTTTCATTCCAATAATATCTTTTTCATTTCATAATTCCTTTATTTTGAAGGTCAAATTCAATTGGGTTTTCATATGGAAAATTAGTCTCATGTTCTTTTAAATAAATAAAATTTTATCAATATATATATAAGTTGATCATGTCTTGCTTAACATTTTTGTAATAAACACATTAATCAAATTTTCTTATACTCAACCCATTTTCGATCACAAAATAATCAAAACATTTGTACAATTTTCTATAGGATTTTCTCAAACCATACATAAACTTTTATCAAAGGAATACTTGATTCATTTTATTTTTTTTGAAAAACCTTCTACAGGTCACATATAAATGGTTTAATCCAATTTTCCATGAAAAAAAGTAGTTTTAACATCCAACTATTCAATATTAAAATCATTTTTAGCAGAAAAGGAAATTAAAACATTAATATATGATTTTTTTACAACAGGGACAAAAAATATCACCATAATTCACTCCCTCACACTAGAGGTATCCCTTAGTGACTACTCAGGCTTTATATTTAATTTTTAATTACTCAGTTTTATCCTATTTCTTCTTAATTAAACATCTACAACCCACCACCTTTTCATTTAAGGGTTTAATTACTATAGTCCATGTTTTATTCTTCAGAAGGGAATTCATCTCATCGTTCATAGCATCCATCCAATACCAACATTCTATTGACTTTAAAACTTTCTTAATGGTTTGAGGTTTATCATTACACATTTATTGATCAATAATAAAAGTATATGAAGCCATATAAACATGATTGAACTAAGAAGGGGGTCTAATTACTCTCCTAGATTGGTCTTGGGTCAATTGGTATCGCCTAAGGTCACCCTCTTCTACTTCAAGTTTAGAACCAAAATTGAATTTTAATTCACCTTATGGTTACGATGGGTGAGTAGAATAGTCAGGCTCAGGTTCTGAAGTGGCCTAAGAGACAGGACCAACTTCAACACCCAAGGGATGGGGTGAACTACCCTCTTCAAAATAAAAAATCTTTACTTTGGGAAGACATGACTCTCAGAACATAACATCACAACTGATAATATACTTATGATAACCTGGTTTGTCTACCCAAAATTTATACCTTGTAAAACCAACTATATAACCAATGAATATACACTCGATAGCCCTAGGTTATAACTTATCATTCTTAGAATGTGTATGATATGTGGATCCAAAATTCATAAGGTGATCAAGTCTAGGTGGCTTTTCTATCCAGAGTTCTTATAGTGTTTTCAAATCATTGATAGAGGATGTGAATCTATTAATTAGTTATACCACTATAGTAATAGCCTCAACCCAAAATGAATTGTGAAGAGAGGAATAAGAAAACATGCACCTAACCCTTTTTATTATCTCATACAATCCAATCTTTTGTGGGTTTTTCCACAACAATCATATATATATGAACACCCTCAGAGATACAGAAGTCAAAAAATTCAGTGGATAGATATTCCAAGCCATTATAAGTTTTAAGAGATTTTAAATTATTACCAGATTAATTTTTTAGACTAGACTTCTAGTTCTTAAATGTTTGAAATGTATTAGAACTGTGTTTCTGTATGTATATCAAAAATTTCCTTGAGTAATCATCTATAAATGTCACAAAGTAATAGCCTCCTCTATGAAAGGTAGTCCTATAAGGGACCCAGAGGTCAGAGTGGACACTCTCTAAAGGGTTTCTAGCTTTTGAGGATGATTTTTTAAAACTCAATGGATTAGATTTACCATACACACAATCCTCATAGAATGAAATACTACTAGTGTTAAAATCAGTTAACACAACTTATTTTATATGTTTATCTAAACATCTAGAACTAATGTGCCCTAGTATTCTATGCCATAAAGTGGTATTGTCTAACATTGGAACATATGAAAAATTTAATTGTTTTATGTCAGACATACCATCTAACACATATAACCCATTACTAAGGTTTCCTTTCATAATAATTATAGATCCATGGGTAATTCTAAGACAACCAGGACCAAATTTGAAAGAATAACCCTTTTGGTCTAGAACACCCAAGGAAACATGGTTTATTTTAAGTTTAGAATTCCATATAAACTCACTAAGAGTCATAAGCTTCCAATAATGAAGATATAAATAAATAAAACCTATGTCCATAATGTGATAGCTCTTATTATTCTCTAAGTAGACTTTACCTGATTCAATATCTCTAAATTCAGTGAAAGACTCCCTATTTAGACACATATAGAATCAAAAACCATAATATAGGATCCATTACTTAGAGGTAGGATAACCACTAACATTCAAAACATTATCCATGATAAATAATTATTAAATTAACAAATAATGATCACTATTATTCTTATTATATACATTCTTTCTATTAATACATTTTTGTTTCAGGTGCTGAAGTTTTTTTTCAATGAAATCATTTAAAAACTTTAATCTTAGACTCTCTATTATTGGATTTAGACCTATGTTTTCTTAAATGAATCCTATCTCATTTATTATCTATAAGTTCACCTCTTCCCCTAATGTTTGGACCATAATCTTCAATCTTAATAGTGCATTTATTTTGGATTTACCTAGATGAAAAATCAGACTTAACTTCTTCAAGTGTTAAAGAGCCCATACCATATATCATAGAATATTTTAAAGAAGTATATGATTCATATAATGATTTTTAAAGGATAATTTCTTGATCCACATCCCCTACCTCAACATCTATAATAGATATGTCTAATATAATTCTATAAAAATATCAAGATGTGACCTACTGTAGTTATAGGGTGAATTTTGAAAGTATAAAGTCTCATTTTCTTATATAACCTTCCCATTAAAGATTTATTCATTTATATAGATTCAAATTTGTACCATAAACCAGTGGAAGAAGACTCAATGAATACTTTAATAAGAACCATATCCCTTAAAGGTAACAAAGTAAGGCTAGAGGATTTCATAAGAACATCATCAGAATCATCAACATAAGAAGTAGCGGTCTATCCATCTGGGTACAAAGTGGTAACCTTTTTATTTGGACTACTAAGGGAATAAATTAGTTCATTATGATACAATAGATAATTCATGTTAATTATCCATATATTATGATCATTTTTACCATTTAATTTCTCAATTTCAACTTCATAGGACCCATTGTAAACTCTTTAGAAAGGCTCTGATACCAATTATTAGTGGAATCATTGATACAGTTATCCCTACCAATAGCCATGATCCACTGAGGAATTTTATATGGTTTCATAATGATTAGATAAATTCATTTTTCTTAAAAAATAATTATTTATAGATTAAGGTGATTTCTCAAATCATAATAGAAAAGAAAACATAAAATAACACCATGATATAATGTGATTTGGATCTATGTGATCCTATGTGCATGGGAAGAACACCACCAGAAAATATTTCTTATTAGAGAAAAAAACATTAATATTAAAGACTCGATTCAAGGATGGAAATTGACTTGTTAAGATATCCAAGGAGGCCAATCTTTCTGAACCAGATGGCGGTGATGAAACTCGTCATTTGGAGTCAGCACCGTCCACTTTAGAATAGACTCACACACGGACCTAGCATAAAAGGTTTAAATTGTGGATTTAACATGAAATAAATAAATTGATTACTATTCTATATTTCTTTATGGAAATCTAGTTATGATGAAGATGTGAATCCAACAGAAACCATGCTATGTGATAGGTTCATCCAGATCCGTTTCCCAATCAAAGACACTACTGAGTCTCTACTGGAAGTGATGTACAGTTGTAGAAGAATGATCCTCTAAATTCCATGGAACTGGTAGTAAGGTTAGGACCTCAAACGAATCTCTCTTCTCTTGAGATATTGTTTGAGACACCAGGTTGTTTCTCTTTCACTCTTTGGGAGAAAAAAACCAGAATGAATAATATGAATGAACCAGACTCAGAATGCTTTAGTGTCCCAAAATTGAAAGGACTATGGGAATAATGATGGTGCTATAGGAATCATCAGGCAGAAAACATAGAGTCCAGTAGATGAAGGTTATATGGATGACCAAGATGAAATAGGTGGTTTGAATAACCACGGGGGAATAACTGTCATGGAAACGCGGGTGCACCACATTAAAGGAGAGGTAAAGATGCAAATCACCCCTGATGTAAAGAAACACACCTAAGAACCATCATTACCATCAGATCAAGAATGATCAACAATTGAGATTCCATTCACTAATAAGAGAAACCATAATAAAATAAACAAAACCAGCATACCACATATAAAATAGGTGAATTGAATAAATCAATATTAATTGAAGATACCACACATAACTCCCATGAAAAATCATGCATCATATAAGTTTAAAAAAATGAATAATTTAGTTTCTATATATAAATCCATGGAATGGAAAAATTATGAATCATCAATTCACCCCTCAATAGACTGACCAAATACAGCATAGATTCCTCATGTATGCGGAAATCTTCAACATCTCTCTAGTAAGAATGAACATTTCCATAGAAAACCAATTTCTCTTCATCAAAGGGAATGCCTTGATATGGATCTCAAACATGAAGTTCATGATGGTATCAAATACCCAAATATGGACATACAAATTGTATAAATGACATTCATTATGATTAACAACTAGATTACAAAGAAAGTAGGGGCCCAAATGAAAACTAAAAACATGGATTAATAAAATACATGCATGGAAAGAATCCATAACTATATAGATATGGGAATGTTGCATTGAATATATGACCGAATAGAGAAAATAAAACAATAATTCTTATTGAAGTTATTTAAGAATAAAACAAAGAAAATAAGGGGAGGTCAATAGAATATAAAATGCCCACATATATATAGTTATGAATCCAACCATCTACTATATGTGTGTGAGTGTGGACAATGTGGGAGGCATGGATTTGATGTTGTTTTCAAAACACATAGGTCATTAAAAATAAAATTATGATGTAAGAATAAAATTCATCATCCATGTGTCTTCTATAAGCTTCCTTTTAACCTGGATTCCTGAGGTGGCATATTAGGTAGTGGGGACTCGAAAACATGGAATTTCTTATATCATAATTCTTTCATAGGAACTTATACTACTATTGGAAATTTATGTTTGTTAGGACATATTATTTATCAATAGTTGATTATATGGAATTTGTGGTATTATGTTCTATTCTTTAAAAAAAATAAAACATTTGTATATTAGTGCTTTTATCTTGATCATTTATTATTATAGACACTAATGATTTATGAATCTTAAATTAACTCCACCAATTTATCAAATCCTAGTATCCTTAAACTAATAGATTCATAATACCCAGTCTCTTGAGTATTCTATTGGAAAGGACCCTTAATACCTATCCTAGAAGTCCAAGCTATGGTTATGCCACTACTCAGAGAGTTTCAAGGTAAGATTTTGATTGGATAATCGTATTGACCCATAACTCATTGAATTGTTGATTGGAATAACGTTTTTTCATAGGAAACCTTTTCATTTCATAACACTTTCCTATAAAATTACACCAAGTTAGTTATGTATTCTTATTTGATGAAAATTTTAGTTAAGTTGACTCATCAATATTATATATGAACTCCTCAGTATTATGAATCACCCAAAACTAGGGTGGAAAAGCACCTCGTACAATTGATTTTGTTCAAATTTATGTGATGAAAGATGTTTAAAATTAAATATATCTATGAGGTATTTTCCCTTTTCTCTGAGAATGTAATCCATTTATATTTACAATTAATTGTTCTATATAAATGCATACACATATTTACAATGCTATAAATAGAAAAACCATTCACTGTGGATGTTCATTTTATTTATGCATGCTTTTTTATTATTCTATGTGATCATTTACATATACATATTAACAAAATAATAATAAATCATGAATAAATAAATAAATGAAGTGAATAATCTTGAGCATTTACTATTAGTTGATCAATTGAACCTAAATGGATCAACCATGACCCTATGGGTAATTACATGAGTCATGTCTGACTCATGTCATAGTTCCCACCCTTGTTCATTGTATTTAAATCTTTTAGGAACTTCTCCTTGCACAATCATGGATTTTCTTTCATTCTTCTTCATCATAATACATAAATATTAACAAACATGTAAGAGAATATCTAGAATGCATAATACACGTTCAATACAACTCTTGTGGAAACATAAATTCTTTTACATATAAGGAGGAAGGAAAATGATGTATATTCCCTTTAATTAATTAATTAATTATTACAAACATCAAATGCATATATAAAGTAAATAAATAAATTAAATCCAAACATATGTTGGTCAGTCACCGCTCATGATCATTAGACATGAAAAATAAATGTATAATAAAATTAAATTTCGGATAAATTTATTTAAAGGAATTAAATATGAATTAAAATAGATTACTCTAATTTTAATTCTTATAATATATTCTACACATTCTATGAAAAAAATTCAACTTCTCAAAAAATAAAAATTTAATTTTTTGAATTTTTAATTTTTTTCTTGTCCTCATATGTCCCAAAAACCCCCTAAAGGGGGTTTTGGTCCTAGATAGGGTTGGGTAGGGTCCAACTCGGCTGGGTATCTTAAGAAGTTGGTGGTAGAAACTCTACACGAGGTGCAGAGAAGTGGGGAGGGGTATGGGGCAGTGACACACATTGTTGCCTCTTTTTTTTAAAGAATAAAAAATATTTTTTTATAAGTTATACTACCCGCCATAGTCTGGTATCTTTTTTAATGCACACCCACCATTGGGGGGGGGAGGGGTTTATGCTGCCTTTAAAATGTTTTTAGTTCCATATCTTCTAGAATAGAAACCCCCTCCCAAGAAATTTTTTTTCTTATTAATTTTTTTAAAAAATTATTCTTTAAGATGTTGTTTTTTTAAAAAAAGGCAATGGATCCGGGTTTACTAGTTTAGTCCTTTGGATATATATATATATATATATATCTTATTTTTTCCTTAGATTTGACACTGTGTTTGGGTGTTGTTGGACCATAGAATAAATATATATTAAAAACATTATTATATATTGAATAATGAGCATGCATATTTTTGGATGGTGGTTTTCCTATTGTTTGGGATCTCTAATGGGAAATCTGAGACCATTGTTGTTTAAAAAATATGGGGTTTACCATAGGTGTGATATAAATTTGGTTGGTGTTAGATATTAAGTGGAAGGAGACCATTAGAGAGAACAATAATTAATTAATTAATTAATTAAAAGAGAGATAAAATAGCCCCCTACCATTTGTATTCCAATGTATGGAAGAGGGGAGGAAGTATCTTCCCTATGCGATGAATGAACCAAGGAAGGATAAGTGAAAAGGAATCCCAGGAAATCATCCTTGATGGAGATCAATACTAGATTGAGGTGCCCGGAGCTTCAATATTTTCACCACGAGGTAGGAATATTTTTATTTTTGAGCCCCAATACCCTTATATGTGTTTTTAAATGTTTTTAATCCCTTTTATGATAATGAAGATCCATTGGGGGTCTATTTGTGCTTAATTGGGGGGAAAATATGGGTTTCAAGAGGTTTATAGGGATTTCATGTTCGATAATCCTAATCACATGATGTTTATTTTTGGAGAACATGTCGTGTGTTCTTCCCATTAGGAAGGAATTTTGGGACTACATACCATGTAGTGAATGTACACATCATTTAGTGATATATTCCCATGTGACTGAGTACATGGGAAGACACCCCATGTAAAGGGGCATGGCTAGAAAAACACCGAGTGTACACAGGTACATACACGACTATCCTACACAGGCACATACTGAACTACAAGGGCATGGTCTAGGAGGACACTGACATACCCTAGGGTACTAAGGAACATCTTGTAATCAATATAAATTTCATGTACCTTTACATGTACATATCATCTGTGTGCAGAAGAGGACACACAAAGGTGTCCATGTGAGGACACATTCCGTGTGACCCCATGAACATGTCGTGTACTCATTGTATGAGGATTCCACCTTGTGTATATACTTTATTGGAAGAAGATTTTGGGAATCCAAGTTTCATATCTGGAGTGGTTTTCAATGTAGGATGTGATGGTAGCCTTCATATTGGATTTTGAGGCACGATAAGAGATATTTCAATCATGGAAATTTATTTAGTGATGCTTGAATGATGTCGGTGATCATGTGGGATCCCCAAAGAGATGTTGGGGTCGATACTCCCCTATCACATCGAGGCATGAGTCCTCCATGCTATTTATACAAGTAGAGTAAGTACTATCCCATATTTTGGAGGGTATGAGTCCTCTATCTATGGAGTGTTACTCCCCAACCATTGAGCTATGGTTGGGAATGGGTCCTCCATGGGATTTGGTGCTCCCTCAAATGTGGAGTGGAGTAACAAGAAGCATGCCCCTCCACAAAGATTTGGGGGAGGTTTCACATGGTGTTGGGAATCAAAGATGGACTTTGGATCTATAGGATGACTCATCATTTCTAGATAGGCTATAGAGATGGGGATCCCCTTTCTCTCTCACTTGGATTCCTTTTATCACATCTGTTGGGTTTTCCTATACCCTCTTGCCTATGGTTGATATGACTCACGTTTACTCTATTTCCCCCTTTTCTATTTTTAGGGCGTCTACTCGGTATGTATTTACTCACCCCACATGGGATTTTCTTGCACATGTTGTGTCTTATGAAGATGATGGGAAGTTCAATGGTGATATTGGTGGACCTAGATTTGGTGAATTATAATTATTTCTATTAGAAATAGTGGTGTTCGGTGGTTGGGCATGTATTTTCCCCTCATACTTTTGTACTATGTTGTTGTACATAATTCTTTCCTAGATGTTGTTGTATGCATGGTTAAACTCTAGATGTTTAGTTTATTATTATTATACCTATGAATTTTTTTAAGGATATGGTTGTGCTTGTTCGTAATATACTTAGGCCAAGTCGTCTTGAATTCATTATTGCATACTAAATATTTTTCACTAGCCCATATCCTATTGGAGACATGCTTGGGGTGTCACACTCAACTTGTCATCAACCAGGCGGGCCTCGGTGGTTCAGGTCATGAAAGAATGGTATTAGATAATTTCAGTCCTAAGGATGGTGTGGAGTTATATATGTCTTGAGGTTTGGTTTGGGGACTTAGGGAAACCATGTCTAAGTATCTCAAGTGCAACTTTAAGGAAAGGGAACCCAGTGTTGGTGCGAAAGCCAACATATCCATATATCAGTACCCTGACTACTAACTTATCGACTCAACAGACCAAGACATTGGTTATCTAAAATCAGTTGTACAAGCATTATATAGGATTGAGTCTTTTTAATTTCATGTACTTCTTGAGACAACTCCCTAGATATTCTCATGTAACTATGGTACATCATGTAACTTTTAGCATGCCTCTACAATTACTGCCAGCTTGGATACTAATATTGGATCATGATGACAATGAGTTGAGTGATGAGGCCACATATATAGGACCCAATCATGTGGTTTTTCCTCTAGGTGGGAATAGAGTAGTTCCACCACCTATTGATCAGTGTGTGGAACCAAATTAATGGTTCAAGAGAATGATCACATGCTTGCTGGGTAGTTGATAGCTTTGAGAGGATAACACGATGATGCATACAGACTTAGCATATTATGCAAGTTCTAATATCAAATATCACTAATGTCCCATGGTGATCCAGACACTTAGGAAGTGGATGATTGGCTCAAGGAAGTGGTTCAAGTTATTAGGATTATTCAAACCCCAACTGATTATATGGTTATGCTTGAAGCCAATGTTCTTCATAAATCATAAAGGAATTAGTGGATTTTGATTACCCATAATCATGTTGAGGTGATGCACTCGTGGTTAGACTTATAGAAGCTATACAATAATGAATATTACCCTTTTATGTTATGATTTATGAATATTAAAGAGATTCTTGATTTGAAACAGGGTGTTATGTCAGTTGTTAAGTACACCATGAGGTTTATTGGATCACATGTTACTTTCTAAACATGGTGTGAGATAGGTAATTCTGGGCTCAAAAGTTTGAACATGGCCTTCACAGAGAAATTTGTGCTAGAGTGGACTCATTATGTATGCCCACTTATTTTGGAGTGCTTAAGGAGGTTTTGTTTATAGAGATAATCATAGAAAAGGGATATTAGGTAGGTGGATCTATCCAGGGGAATTATGAGGATGAGTTATATGCAGTAGCTAGTAGGTTCCAATCATCATAGTTTCAGTTTAAGAAGCATACTCATGCCTAGAATTATACACATGGATATGTGTAGTATAGATTGCTGGGTTTTCGAAGGATTCATTATAACTTCATGCTAGTACTTTAAATTCAATGATTGATGCTCCTGTGGACTTTCAAATCACACATGTATGATCTAGATAGATTTAGATTTGGATCATTTGAGTAATAATTTCCCACAAAAAATGGATTTTAACCACAGATTTAGGTCAAATGAGGTATTTTTAAGTCAATATTTTGTGCTTAAATACATAAGAAGGGATCATCAAGCCTACATACTTGGCATTACTTCACTGGAAATGATGTTGTTATGTTGATCACTAGAGATAAATTTTAAATCCATGACTGATATGATTCCACTATGCACCCTGATACCTTCATTCAGTATCAAAGTGACCAGATGAAATTTTAAGCTAATTAAAATTAAATTAGATGTAAATTTATGTATAGGGAATTAAAATGATCATATTTCCATATATGGTGATCCTATATGATATAGGATGACTGAGATATGACTGAAACAACTCCAATGTGGACTCCCTACCTCCCAAATATCATCCTCGTTTGACATGGCAATGAATCGGCTTCAATGTGGCCCTCTTCTTTAATATCGATCGAGATCCCCTTCAAATCCCATAGTAATCCTCTCTACAAACCTCTTCCCTCTTCGACATTGATCGAGGTCCGCTCTAAATCCCACAAAAATCCCCTCCACAACCTTTTCCTTCTTATCCACTGATCGATCTCCCCTCTGAATCCCTTCCCTCTTCCCTCTTCATGATCAATCGATCTCCCCTCCAAATTACTTCCCTATTCATGATAGAGATCTCCTATGTGGTGAGTCCCTCTTAATGATTTATATACCCTCCATAGTTCCCCCTCTTCCTAATCTAGACCATACACATCACCTACCTCTTCATGATATATCGCCTCTGTAGCACACCCCCTTCACAATTGAGCCCCTCTATAGTGTGTCCCTATTCGTGATCAATAAAATATGATTTGATGAAATTGAATTCTACTATAATTTTTTAGGTTTTTACCAATTAAATTTAAATATATTTTTTATTTTTTAGTCTAGTATGATCAGATTCAGTTTGACTAAGTGTTATTTAATTTAGGACACCGAAGTTTATATTATATTATTTTCAGTCAATTTAGTTATGATAAATTATTCTCTAGTTCATTATATCTAGTTTAATTTAGTTTTTTTCTTCAATTTAGATGACTTCATTTTAGTTTAATTTATTTTGGTTTTGTTTTGTTGGGTCATTTTAAACTTTTTTATAGTATATTAGAAAAATAAATGGTTGGTTTGGATTTGATTGGTTTAGGTTATTTTGATTAAGATCTATTCAAAATTATTTAGATATGTTTGGTTTTTATTTATTTTTGTTTCTTTAAAAATAATCAATTTGATTTAGTTTATTTTGGTTTGGTTTTTTTAGTTTAGTTTGGACACCTTTGGGTTAGATTAGGTGATTTTAGTTTAGTTTATTATTACTTTATTATGTTCATTTGGGTGATTTTGAGTAGGTTTGGTCAGATTCCATTTCAATTCATTTGGGTATGATTAGTTTACATTAGTTTTTTTAATCTTGGTTCAGGTTGGGTAAGTTAGGTCATTCTTATTTGTTATGGACACTTTTTTGATTATATTATTTTATATTCTATTATATCCAGTTCAATTCAAGTTAGTTTTGTTTATCTTATTTCATTTTATATTTTTCTAGGATGGTTCAATTCATTCTTATTCTTTTTTTAGAGTTGATAAAGTTGATTGGGGTTAGTTTCATTTAATTTTATTTTTTAGGTCTATTTGAATTGGTTTAGTAAATTATTTTAATTTTTTTATAGATGATCAAAAATTTTACTAATCATTTGTTTATTCATATTAGAATGGATATAAGTTGGATGTATAACACTGATCAGATCACCAATGAATTTTAGAAGGAGTTTGAATATTTTTTGGTTTTTTCATTCAATAATGGTTCAGATGGAGGATTTATTTGATTCCAATGTTTTTATTTCATTGGAATCCCATGGTTAAAACACGAGGTAGTCAGTTACCATATAAATACAAAAGGTTTTAAAAAATAATATCATTTGTGGTATCACAATAGATAAAAAGTTCATGCATAGAATGACATTGATTCAGCTAAAAGGATTGGGTTGGAAAATTTTATTTATGATTGGTTTCCATTTTTTTCCCAAGAAAACACTCCATATAGAGAATCAATAAAGTAACTGAATACAAGAAAACATTTTTCATCCAATGATCAGAATGATGATGTTGAGTGTGTTATAAAGTTTTTTGATGACACAAGTACCCCAATATATAAGTCATGTATAAAAATTACCAGCCTGTGCTTTCATGGGAAGCCTAGCCAGACAGTCATGCAAAGGTGGAGAGCTACTATCAAGACGCAGATGCTGGGGGGGGGGGGGCAGTTCTTTGTAGATAGTTTTGTTGAATTACCTAAGACCTTTGGGTCATGTAATCTCCTAAGCCTACGGGCCTTTTAATCTCTGAGCCTATGGGCCTTGTAAGGGTTCCCCCTCATCCCTTGAAAAGGGGTTATCAAAAATCAATAAAAATGAAGTCCTTTAGGCCATTCGGGTTATTGTCAATTATGGAAGGGTAATGCTGAGTTAAATGAGTGAAAAAATGTGGTACATTGAGATTTAAGACTAATAAATATGAAACTAAATCTTGTGTACCATATAAAGTGACATGGGACATCCATTTATTTCCATAATTCATATAAATTTTATGTTCGAACAAATGGAAAATAATATGAGATGATATGAAGATGAAATAAATAAGGATAATGATGAAATGGTTCATTAGTCCAATCGGTTAGTGTGTGATAAATTTGATAAGTTATATCCTAATTTTGTAGTCGACCCATGAAATGCAAGATTGGGATTATGTTGTGATTGTTTCAACCTATTTCTGCATATACATACTACACATAGTACATGACCTATTTTTATTCATATTTAAAATTTTCCATCATGGATGTGTATAAAAAAGCCCATTACTATCATGATTATATTGTTTTTAGATCCAATGAACCTAGACATGATATTAACATGTACTTGAAACCATTAATAGATGAGTTGAAGGAGCTTTGGACCATTGGGGTGAAAACATATGATGCATTTTGAAAGTATTACAATATGTGTCATGCAACATTATTATGGACAATGAATGATTTCCTTGCTTATGTAATGTTGTCTAGTTAATGTACAAAGGGGATATTATCTAACCCTATTTGTATGAAAAATAGATTATCTATGAGATTAAAGTTCTGATGAACTTTTAGTTTCATACGACATCATCAATTTCTACAAATGGATCATCCATATAAGAAATATCAAACTGAGTTTTATAATTCCATAGAGATAGATAAAGTAATTTAAGGAATTTGGGGGGGGGGGTGATATCCTTAAATAATTTTATGGTCTGATTTTTTTTCTTTGAAAGGGTCATTAAAATTCCATAAAGTGAAAGAATGATCCTTGTAATTCCAACACCAATTGGAGAAATATAAGTATATTCTTTGAGTTTCCATATTGGTCATCAATTTTTTGTGTCATTTCTTTGATTTAAAGAATATTGAGAAAATATATTTGAATTGTTACTTACAAGGATTTTAAATGTAAAGGAAAAAAACAAAAGTTAATTTGTGCACACTTCATGATTTAATGGATTGGGGTATAAAACCAAGACTTCATACTATGGTAATTGGTTATAATAATTTGAAAGTACCTTTTTATTGTTTTATGCTAAAAATGCGAAGAAGGAAAATTTCTTCAATTATTTTAAAGTTTAAAGGTTCTAGATGGTTATTTGAGTAACATTTCAAAATAGTTTAATACATGAGATTTGAAACTAAAATACCTTAAAACCCATGACTACCATGTCCTGTTGCATGAATTGATTATTATTTCCATTTGGAATTTACTATCATGTAATGTAAGGGTCATGAAAATACAACACATGTCATTGAATTTACATGGTTGGTAGTCATATTGTAAATATATAGTCCCAAAATACACTTACTATAAGGGTTTAGTAAAGTGGCATTGCAAGGTTGAACCCACGAGGATTACTGGCATGTCAACAACTAATCAAACAAAACCCTTTAGAAATGTTCCTCACGTTTTCTCTTTAGGATTGGTTTTAATTAAATCAAGGTTGTTTGGATTTAATTCAGATAATAAAGGAAGGGATCAGGGTCAATTTCATGGTATATAAAAAGGGGTTATCTTAAATTTAACTTTGGTTATACCTATAATGTAGGATGAAAAGATTTATAAAGAACACCAATTGAAATTGGTCTAGATAATTGTATCATATTAAGATGGAAAAGACTCCTCGATCTAGAATAATTTATAACCTAAGCATAGGAAGATTGGATTCTAGGTAGAAACAATTACAGGCTATTGGTCCTACCCTAATCTTCTCTAACTAGGTCATGTTCATTCAATTTGCACCTTTGATGGTTTGGGATAATGAAAATGAATGAGATTGACTAATGTTCTAAAACTGGTTACTAGCCATGGGGTTACTCAGTTTTGATCTTTAAATATTCATTAGGTTAAAACCACCCCTATTGCCAACCCCTAACCATAAGAATATTTCATGCACATGGATGGGAGGATAAAAATCAAGAAAATACTAAACATGATACATATAATCATGAAACAATTGATAAAGAAGAAATAAAATATTAAAACAAGAAATAATCAATGTTAAATAATTAATAATAATAAAAATCCAATCAAATACCTATTAAAAATGAATAGACAATGTAAAAATGAACAATCTAGAATCAAAACAAGTAAAAAGGAATAAAAAACACTATAAATGAAAAAAATTGAAGAATGATGAAAGCATTGATGAAGAATGGAGAGTGATGTTGAAACAAACATTGAGAATGGAAATGTGATTTCAATGGATATTGAACAAGTGTATAATGATTAAAAACTCAAAAGGATTTTCTAAAATAATTAAAGGAATGAATTGAAATAGGGTTTGAATGAAAATAAAAGAAAATCGAGAGAAAATTTCATAAGAAAATGAGAGGAAAGATTTTTTGTTGGGATATATATATATGTATAGTATTCTCAAAATATTAATAGGACCATGATGTACATGATGTGCAAGTCATGCATGTCATTTATTGTCTTAAGTGACTTCTATCCCAAAATTTTTATGTAATGTAAGCTGTTTGCATGTCGTGTATTTGAGATCTACATTTCCCTATGAAGAATCTATTCATATCTTTAACTAGTCTAGCCTTTTAAAATTTTCACATCATTAAATCCTTGCATGTTATGTATCAAATTCACTTTTAGTTGGATTCTGATCTTTGAAATATGCACATCGTGCAATGAATGCGCATGTTGTGTACTAGCTTCATGATATGTTAAAGTTTCATGAGCATGTCTGTGTCTCTGTAGGCATGCTATGAATGGGGTCTACACATCATGTATGAGGTACATGACATGTAAAGTATGATTTTGTAACTTTTTAATAATTTATTCATTTAAGTATAAAATTACTAATTCCTAAAAAAACAAACTAGAAACCGATGCATTATCGAATTAATCAAAAATAAACATTAAATAAATGTGTCCAATAGGTATATATAATTTCATCTTGTCAAATTACCCCACACTTGAACAATTTATTTTCCTCAAGAAAAAATATTCTTATTAAGGATTCCAGAAGAACATTTTAAAAAAAGGAAACATTCATTAAAATTAGGAAAATAAAACTACGTGTAATCATAAAAATCCAATCCTTGAGAATCAATCTTGTATAAAAAATTAGTCATGCCTCGTAGTTCAATTCTTTATCCATATTCTTTATTTTTTTATTTATATTTTTATAATAGTTCCTTAAATCATATTCCAATTTTTCAATTTATCTCACAATGAATTTTCTCTCATCTCTGAAGGTAAAATGTAACTAGAGTTGTGATCATACCCTGAATACAAGTTCCTCACCATAGACTTTCACTGGTTTAATCATCTCCTCTTTACAAAGAAAAATGAAAAATCAATCATGATGGATTCTGAAAAAAGGGTTCAAATGACTATGAAGCTATGAGAAGGTGGGTAGAAAGTAAAAAATTAAGATAAAAAAGAGGGTAAGCTTGCAATTATAATTCCTGATAAATGTGAATATTTTAATGAAGTAACTCCTCCAAGATCAAATGGTATATACGACCCAAAAAAACAATGCGAGTCTATGATTATAAAAAGGAAGTATAAAAAATTAACCATGTTTATTTATTTTTATTTTTATTTATTCTTTGAAAGTCATATTTAGTCTAGATATCATATGAATCCCCTAACCACATATGATCAATCAGAGGAATCATTGGTCTGGAATTGGGGATTTTTGTCCTTCCTAATAAACTACCCAAAATATTTTTCTTTTTCATTATATATATTTTTCTAAGGAGCGTGTTAGGAATAGAAAATTATAAAATTAATTATGGACCACATCATATCATTCTAGTGAAAGTGACACACTAAAAATCCTCAATAACAATATCTAGTGTCCTTCAGTAGTGAAAATTACCCCATAGTTGTTCAAAGTATAATCATGCATCATACCCAGATCTAGGTAGGAAGGGATAACTAGTTTGAAATAGATCCATCCTAAATGATTATTCATATATAATAAAGGTTAAATAATAAAAAATGTAAGGTGGGTCTTAGGAAAAACTTTCTCAACAAATATTTTCTCAATCATAATAAAAATGTATTTGTTCATTCATAGCCTAAATAAGATCTCAATAAAAGTTATGATAGGTTTAAAATCCCCAGGTGTCTCTTGAGAAATATTCTAAAAAAAGAATATGAAATCATGGGTCCAGAACCCTCTTGCGAATGTGAGTATACAAAAATAACTGGAAATCACTTAGGGTACAATATCAAGTAATAAGACAATCAAAAACAATTTAAATTTTTTTAAATTTTAATTAAATTACTAAACACAGAAATAATGATAAAAATATAAACATGATTAAAAAAATTATTTAAAAAATTTCAAACCTAAATTTTTATTTTATTTAAATTTGTGTAATGAGTTTTCAAATTTAAAGTAATATTTTAATGAAAAGTGTCTCCTAAATAGGTGAAAACAATCAAGAATAATCTATATTGATAATAATGTTCATGAAACAATCCCCCAAACATAAAATGGTATAGTTTTCACACTATCCTAGAAAATATCATGGGAGATATAACACATATATAACATAGAAAAAATAAATTGAAACATGAAATTGAATGTAGGGAATTGAGAGATCCCTGTTATGAGTGTCATTCTATTGGGAAACTAGTTGGATGGTGACATTAAATTGGACCACCTTCATAAATTTTTAGAATGAAAAAACCCAAACTAGATAAAACATTAGTCCATAGGGTTTAAAAGTGATAAAAGTAGCAAAATTAGAAGGTTCATATAGTCAAAACTGGGAGAAATCAACTCAAAAAAAATGAAATAATGTTAGTACAATGAATTTTAGTAATGACATATAAACAAGAATTCTTCTAAAAGAAAAACAATAATCATAATAATGAAATTGAAATAAAAGAAACAAAAATATGGTTTTCCTCCCATATAATGATAACAATATCATTTTCTTCCATATGGATGGACAAAGGGATCAGGTAGTGTCATCCTTCAGCTCAGAAGTCCACTACCTCCATCAGGAACTGGTGGCTATGTCCTTAATCTCACAAGGATTCTTGGAGGAGTTTAATACCCAAGGAGTATACTGAGAATGAATACCATTAGGCAAGAATAGAACCTGTGCTCATCATGTGGGGGATACTTGGTAAGCATGTATCTTTACTGAGAGATCCTAAATCTGGTGCTCAACATCATCTAGATGCTGAGTCATCAGAAGTTGGAGGGTAGATGGTGGTATAACATGAACGTCACTAACCATAGACAAGGAAAAAGATATAGACATTTCTAATGTAATAAACTAATGAAATGAAAATAATTCAACCATCAGTGAAGCAAAAAATCTATATATCATGTATATATATAGAAATTATACACTAGTGAGAAATGGAATACATACAATACAAAAATTGTCACAAAAAATAAAAAATAAAAAATGGGGGAGGAGACTGGAAAAAAACTAGGAATTAAACTCTATGTTGTCAAGGTAAAAATCATATGTCCCCTCCCGAATAGTGGGTGCCTACATCTGGACCACCTTATCTATATCAGTGATGGAGGAAGGGATTTTAGGATCAACTGCTGCAGTGGGTGTTATGGTGCTGGCAATGATCTCAATGGAAGGTGGAGGTGAGCTGTCGATTCTGATGGTGGCCATGTTTTTAGAAGAAAGATTAATGAATGAAACCTTAGTAGATGGTGGGATTTATGGGACCTTTTCCTTATGGTCCTTCTCTTCTAAAAAATCATGCTCGACCACTGGTTATGTTAGCTCTAAGGGTAGGTCAGAAGGGATGTCGGAGGTGGGAGGGATGAAGGTAGATGAAGGGTTAGAAAAGGCCTATGGATAGAATGATGTAGGGGATTGTGGTAGGGTAGGGATGGTAAATAATGGTGGTTTAATGAATGATATTTCTAGGTGGCTGAAAATATGACACATGTTCTCTAGAATATACCGGTGCATGGTTTATATATCTACTAGGTAAGATGGGGTGAATGATATTGTGGGGAAGGTAGTGGTGGATATGAAATGGAAATAGGTGGTGGAAGGGGTAGGTATGAGCATGGTAGTAGGGGTGGAGGATATAGTGGAGGTGGTCGTAGTAGTGGCTATAGGGGAATGATAAAGGGAGGATGGTGCGGTCAGGTCATCTGTATGCTGAGTAGGGGCCTCATCAACAACCTCCATATACACTGGTTCCAATCAGTATATACTTACATCCTTAATGAACATCCACATCTTGTAGGGAAGCAGCATATTGATGCCCTCCATTGGGATGAGGGATGTGTGGGGATGGGAAGCCTCAAGGCACCCATATTCCTGGATAAATGGGTGATGTAAGAGCCACCCATCAACATACCGTGATTCCTCTTTTCTAGGGTCTTGTATAACTCTCTGAACTACCTGAACATGTTGACTTCTAGGAAAACCATGGATGATTCTAGAATAATGGCCTAAATATGGCTCACCCCTCTATTTCCATCACCATAGGTCATCCAAGAATGAGCTAAGGCCCAGTGCAGTATTCGGAGTGTAGCACCTGAGAAAATGATGCTATTCATAGATCAAGGATCGTAAAATATATTCCAGTCTCTAGAGATCCTATCCTAAAGTCATGAAACCTAGAACTTGTTAGGATCAAGATTTAATGTCTAAAATATGGGGTAAGTGATGAAGTCATCATAATAGATGTTAAGACTGATGTCAATATTTCCGAGGGTGATATCCTATGGCTAACCTCTAAGACTAAAGTGCAAAGAATCAATAGAAAAATTTAAGGTTACTAGGAACTTAAGGAAGATCTCCCTGAATGTATCCTCATAAACCTGGGTGATCAGGGTCAGGTACAGATGACTGATGAGGTTAAGAACCTCCTGATGGATGTGGATGAACTCTACTACTATAAGGTCCAACATCTTTTTGGTGTGTATCAACTTGGCCTAGAGATAGACAAGACGAATTTGGTGTGTAGTGTTAGAAAAATGGAGGTAGGAATGAAGGTGATAATGGTAAGGGACCTACAATCCACCAAAATTTGACTATGAGTCCCCAAATTTGTAATTGGATGCATAGGAAAAATCACAGGTCAAGGAGAATAGATATGGGGGTGGTGGAGGAGCTGTGACATTCTACTGCTTGGGTGGTGGAGGTGTATCCTTGTGCATGGGTTCATGGTCGGTGGGTGGGGTGTGAACTATCTTGGTGTAGGCCATTATAGATAGAGGGAAAGGTGTGGTGTGGGTGATGGAAGGGAGTTAGGCAGATAAGGGGTTTCATGTTTGGTTTATGGGGATCAACTGAGGGGAGGCATTGTGATAGGGGGTGTACGACAGAGGAGGAGCAATGAGAGGGGAGGGGGTCAGTGTGAACCCTAAGTTCATAGGATTTAAAAGCCTCCCTAATATTTACATACCCTTCATTGCATACATAGTGTGAAAATCTTTAATTTATTAAGTTTTTTAGTTTCTTGACTTTTATATGACATGTACATGTTACACATCATTTATTTATTTTTGTTTGTGCCCCCTTTTTGTCCAGTTATTATTGAAAAACTTCTAAAAATCCATAATCTTACTAACGACTAAAATATCATATCATATCCTATTAAACCTACCATGGGTTGGCTCTCAATTAGTGATTTATTTATTCTCTATATGTAGATATTTTTTAAATTAAAAGACTTTAACTTTGAGTTGATACCCCTTGTAGAATGATTCTTGAAAACCGAGGGGATGAAAGGTATGATAACCTGCCTTGTCAAAAGAGTAGTTCAATTTTCATTCTTGGAAGCACTAGATACGTTATCAATAGTAGGTATATTATTATTAATTTCTTCACTGGTTACATAACCATCTACCTTATTTTTGAGAGGGATAACTTGACAATTTAGTGACTCTTCACTATTCTTAGTGGCTTTCTTCCAATTAAACACAACTTGTTATTCACCATCACTAAAAATAAACCTTCTTTGGTTCACATCAATAAGTCCCTTTACAGTGGTGTGAAATGGTCTTCCTAGAGTTAAGGAAACATCATCTTCCACTTCCATGTCTAGAATGAGGAAATGAACATGGAAAATTAATTTTTTGACTTTAAATAAGATGCCCTTGAACAACACTTGAGGATTCTTGATGGAGTGGTCAGGAAGTTGGATTTCCATACTTATTGGTTTTAATTTTACAATCCCTAATATTTTATAAAAACTCTTGGGAATTAGATTGATACTTATGCAAATATCACACAAGTATTTTTCAAAATTACATTTCCTGATAGTTCAAGGGGTTGAGAAACATCCGGGGAGTTGCATTTTTGGAGGTAACTTATATTGAACAACTGCAGATAATTTTTCATTAAGATAGATGAATCATAAGTATTCCATTTTAATTTTTATTAACAAAAATTATTTAAAGTATCTTAAATAAGCTGGTACTTGATTAATTGTCTCTACAAAGGGAATATTGATATGAAATTTTTTAAAAAACTCCATGATTTTTTTTAAATTTCCCCTCCTTGTTTCCTTGTTACATCCTTTTAGGAAAAGGGAGTGGTGTATTATAAGCTGGTGGTCCTACATACATTTATTCCTTCTCAGGATTTTTACCATCAACTATAAAATTTTTATTAAAGAAGAGACAGTTATTGGGAAAAAAATCTTGGGGCCTCTAAAAATGGAGACAAAGGGTATCTCTGATAATAATGTCCACACCACTAGGGTGAAGGGATCTAGTACTAGAAAAATCCATGATAGGGAACTCCTGAGAGGCCTTTGATGACAAAAAGTATGCCACATGATTAACTTCACACCACGTATGGATGAGCTTGATTCCATGATTCAAGAGGTAATTACAATTCCAGATCAAATAAATGATGTTCTAAGGGGTAAAAAAGAGTTATTTAAGGGAGTTTGAGATAATCTTAGAGTCCATATCCACTGATGATAAAGATATTTTATTTTCATGGAACAATTAAAGACCATGGATCATGGCCCATCCTTTTTCCCTAAGAGAGTCCTCACTTCCATAGAATAAACTAAAAGAAAACACCACATAAACTAATGGGTTGTAGAAAATACCTCCCCCACATACAAACCTAGGTGTAAGAGCATTCAAAATTAAGCTTAAGCATGAGGGTGGGTGATTCCAGCTTTCCCAGTGTCCAGATGACGTGTGATGTGGTTGACTAGTAGAGTGGCCATGATCCAAATATATTTTGAGAGAGTCCTCCTACTACCCATACCTGAGAAGTTTCACAAGATCCATGACAATGAATTGGTCCTCGCTAGCATGGACCAACTATTCAAGAGAGGGCCATTATGGTGGGACTATTTCTTAGCCTCCCAGATGCATTAGCACCCAGCTACTAGGAGAAGCACCTGAGCCCTCATTTTAGGTTTATAGCTACTAAGACCAATGAACCACTTCATAATGAATCCATCAAAGGACTCCACAAATTCTAAAAAAACCCAATGAACTCACCCAGTGCTCCCCATAGTTTTGATTCCAACTTTCTATGATAGAGTAGATACATGACTGTTTCCTCCTTCTGAATCGTGCAATAAGATAATTTAGAGGATAGAAAGACTCATTTACCTTAGACTATTGCATCAATGATAAGCTATTGGTTCTAGATTTTTCAAACCAGAAAATTTGAACCTAGCAGGGATGTATTTACATCATAGAGTATAACTCAACTCATCACTATCTAAAGAGTCCTACATAGCCTTGTTGTAATACTCCATTAAAAAAATTCCCAATGAGTTTCTTGTGAATACAAACTTATTAGGGATATCCCCATCCCAATACCATAAAAAATGACTTTCTGAGAGGGATCCAAGACTATTTGAATGAAGGAAGAGTGATGATTAGCTTATTTGAATGACATGTCTTATGTTGGATATCCTGGAATTCTTAGAACCTACCCCACCCAATTAAAACCCCCAAAATTAATATCCCTGTGACCCAAAATCCACTGAGAGTGCTATTGTAGGACTGGAATATGGAACTATATATAATTAAATATGGTGGAGGGGTGGTCAATCCTTATTATCAAAATATTTCTATTAATGATAATAATGAACCTATTCTTTAGGAACTTCCCTACAGTCACCTCCCATGCTAGTTTTACCTAGAGGTAATATATCGCTTCCTTCATATTCCTTACATTGATCCACCCATACACTACCAATCTTGAAAGTTTAGTCTAGGAGGCCCATTGTCATATACCGACCCCATGGGCATGCTATAGGAAAGTGTATAAGTGGTTTTCGATATCATCAACAATTTTCTTGGGCATCTTGAGCACTGAAAGGATATTCCTTGGAATCAAGGACAACACACAGTTTATGAGGGTGATTCTCCAAAAAAAAGAAAGAAAAATATTTTCCCAAATGGTTATAAAATTGTTTATTTGGTTGATAAATTCTTCAAACTGGCTATTCCAGACTCTACTTAGATCCAGAGGAGCTCCCAGGTATTCCATGGTGAAGTTCTGTATATGCATGCCTAGTATGGACTCAATTTTTTTCTTTCACCTATTTAGACACGAGGATGAAAAAACCATTCACTTTTATCCTTTTTGATTATTTTTCCAATCCATTTGAAATAAGTTTCCATGACTTTTTTGAGGCCCCTAACTGAATGGATTAAACCATTAATAAAAAATACTATTTCATTAGTTAAGAGAAGATGGGGTTCCCCACTTGAGTGAGCTCTATCGTGGTACAGACTGACCAAAACATGCCGTATAAATGAAGAAATGTATCTACTAAGAGAATCATGAACCATAATGAAAATTTTGGGATATATTGGACCACATTTCCTTAGTCTACCCACAGATTTTAGAAATCCACATTTCCTTCCCATGAATGTAATATTGAATCAGGGAAAGTTATAGCAGTGGAAGAGTAAATCTATCACCCAATATGAGAACCCCATGCATCTCATAACATAGACAATAAAATTAAATTAGAGAAAATCATAGTCTTGTCTATATAAACTTTAATAATAATATTTGATCCTACCAAATTCTTATTGATTTCTCAAACGATTTAATGAAAAATATTAATGTCTCCTTGAATTGACCTGACTTTGATGAATACACACTACTCCTCTGATACCCATTTATGAATAAAAAGGGAGAATCTTCTATTTATGATGGATGATACAAATTTTTAGAAAATATTTTACATACTAATAGGTCTGATTTTTCTGATAGAAGCAGGGTCTTTCACTTTGGGAATTAAGACAATAATGGTGTCGCAAGAAACCCATGGAAGATAACCTCCATGAAAAATGTCTTGAATGAATTTTACTAGATATTTATTGATGATATCGTAGGAAATAACATAAAAATACAATGAGAAGAAATATGATCTTGGAGAGCTCTCTTGGTTAAGAGTAAAAATTATATCATACACCTCTCTCTCATCTGGGATAATTTCAAGGAGAATATTGGTTTGAGAAGGAACTATCCATGGGATAGAGCTGAAGATATATTTCTAGCCACTAGGGTACCCATCCTTCTGCATGGGTTAGATTCAAAAATATGAAAAATAAAATGAGAATACACCATACCACCAATTATAATCGGGTCACTGGTGAAGGAACCGTCATCAAGCCTAATATTAGGAGCACTTCTATGACGCTTTTGTTTTAAACATGTATGGATGAAATAAGAGTTATGATTTCATTACTATAGATATGTGGCTCTAGAACTTTTGTTAAAAATCCTATCATTTTCAAGAAGCATATCACTGGGCTAACTCTTTTTTTGGATAAGAGAAACAATGGTGTCCTCATCCCATGTCTCCTCAATAGTAGATTCTGCACGTTTGATCTCAGTCTTGAAAAAGTCTATGTTTTGGGGGCCATATAGGGGGGTGTTAATCCAAGTTAAAAGTTATTTTTTCAATACCCTAATCATGTTATAAAATATTATCCATAAATATTCCATAATAAGTTTTTCCCAGGAATCATATACTATTGCGAGAAAGTTTTATTGGTGAGGCCATCAGTTGGAAAAGAAAAAATGACCACCACTATTTCTACTATAATTAAGGATAATAAGGAGAAGAAAGTGATCATAAGAAACATGGATTTGGTGGTTAACCTATAAATTAGTAAAATAAGAGATTTATTGGAGTTTTCATAGGCAATATTCAATCATTCACCACATTCTCTGGACACCACTCAGGCCATTCTTTTATTGGACCTTTCCTAGTTAGTTCTTCATGTTGAGTTTTCCCCCCAGACAGCTTTATTTAGTTTCTTAAAATTTCATTTATTTATCTCTGTATGTATCCTAAAAGTTTTATATCTTTCAACTTTTAAGAATTATATCTTTATCCTATTCCCTCAGATGATCTTTGGTATTACTGGGAAAGGAACCTAATAGTCGATTAGATATAGTTTTAGAGGGTTTTCCTATTTTATGCTCTAATATTGTGCCGTGAAGCCTTGTGGTTTTGAATATAAATTTCTTGGATTGTTATAATTTGTTTTAATTTCTTCATGAAGGTAGTGATAGGGTTTTCAATATTGTTTTAGATAGGTTGGTATTGTTGTAGTGGTATTTGAGGAGAATTTTGGAATTGCTACTGCTAAGCTAGTGGAAACTGGTGAACTCAAGAAAAAGGTTGTTGGAATTGTTGCTAAGGTTAAGGAGATGGACCTTGTGGTGGGTACCTAGGTGGTCCATGATTCTTAGTTGGAACCTGTCTACTCCATTTCTTAAAATAACATTGGTTTTGTTGCTGTGGGTGATGAGATGGTCTTTGATGGTAGTTTTTCTATTGATATTATAGGGGAGGATATAACTGATGGTTTTATTGATTGCAATTAAAATAATTACAATATGTATCTTGGGGTTCTTCCATCCCTAACCTATAGTGTTGGTAAGAATTTGATCCTCATTAAATCTCACAAGATTGGAATTCTATTACCACAGAAGGAGGTGGTGGCGGCACATCATGTAATTTAAATGACTCCAGTTTTTTTTCAAAGTATCTACTTTTGTTTCTAGGTGGGTAGTCTCTTACAATTGATGGATTCTATGATAAGGATATCCTATATAACTTTTAAAAATACTATCATTATTGGAGACTTTATGTATAATTTCTTGTTCAAATTCCAGTGTCTTACTGTCAACAATGATGTCTACCCTAATACAGGAAGAAGACTGAAGACCTTGATAGAACATCTTTAACTTAAGACACACATCTAGTCCATGATATATGAATTTCTGAGTTAGCTATTTAAATCTATCCCATGCTTTCCATTCTGATTCTCCATCCACCTGGGTGGAGTTTTTATTATCATTCTGGAACATCCAAGTCTGGATTGGTGAGAAATAGTTTTCTATAAATTTATTTAATAATTCATCCCAAGTTGCGATTGACTAGGGATATTGAATATTTTTCCAATAATTTTATAACTAACATAATAATAATAATAAAACACTCAATCTAAATACATATAATGATATGTCTCTATTTCAAATGGTATCACAAACCATAAGAAAATTTGAAATAAATTCATGGGGGTCTTCACTTTGAATTCCACTAAACTACCCCATGTTTTAGATCATGTGAATGAGTCTAGGATTAATATAAAAAGTGTGCACCTAAATTGGTGGGTGCACCATGATAGGCTCATCAACACTAATGGATGAAAAACTATAAACTATAATGGTGCACTCCCACTGCACTGATCACTCACCCTGATTTTCAGGTGGAATATATTGCATGTTTTGGGTGTGTGGAATCATAAGATATTTATGCTCACCCATTGAAAAGAATAATCTTGAAATAATTTATCGATCATTATCATGATGAAATAGAATTTTCTCTTGTGTTTATAGGATTATTGAGTGAGTCATGGGTCCTTAGCACATGAACTAGTTGAGAAGAAGATAGATAGATGGAGAGAGATAGAGGGAGAGAGAGGAAATAGGTGAACCTAAAAGAGAAAAATTTAAAAAAGGGAAGGAAAAAGAATAAAGAGGTAAGGGTGAGGTAATATAGAGTTTAATATGATGGTCACTGTGCCTGAGAAATAATACTCCCTAGAAATGGAGCTGAAATTTTATGCTCTCTAAATCATCATTGAGTTTTCATGGGAAGCAGTCAAATTAGAAATCTACAGTCAAAAATTGTAATTACTATAAGGTCATAGTAATATGGAAGTATGAGGTCAAACACATGGGAACTAATAGAAGATCAACAACAAATCGAATAAAACCCTTTAGAAGGACTCATAACTTTATCTTTTTTGGTTTGGTTTTAACTAAATATAGGGAGTTTGGATTTGATTTAGATTATAAAGAAAGGGATCATGTTCAATTTTAGGGTATAGGAAAATGGGTAATCCTAAATCTAACTTGGGATAAACCTATGACATAGGCTGTAAAGTGGTGCAAAGAACACCATTTGACCTCAGTCAAGCTAATCAGATCAACCTAAGATGAAAAAAAATCCTTATTCCAGAGTAATTGACAACTTAAGCACACAAATCTTGACTTATAGGAATAAATAATTACAAGATATTGGTCCTACCCTTATCTTCTCCAAATAGGCCATGGTCGTTCAATTTTCACCTATGATGGTTAGGAATAATGAAAAACAATGAGATTGAAAAATCTTCGAAAACTAGTTACTAGCTATAGGGTTACCCGGTTTCAATATTTTGATGTTAATTAGGTTCAAACCACCCCCACTCTTGAACCCTAACCCTATGCATATTATCCATTCATGGTAGTGATGATCAAAAGTAAGAAAATACTAAACATGCTATGCATAATCATGGAATTTTTGATAAAGAATACATCCAGGATTAAAACAAGAAAGGATCAACATTAAAAAATTAATAAAAACACAAAACCAATAAAATTACTATTCAAAATGGTGAAATAATTACATAATGAAAAATCTATAATCAAAACAAGTAAGAAGTAATCAAAAACTCATTGTGAATAAAGAAATGTCAAAGAACGATGAATGTGTTGATAAAGAATGGTGAGTGGTGTTGAAACAGACATCAAGAATGGAAAATGATTGTAATGGATGTATAATGGGTGTATAATGATTAAAAAATCAAAATTATTTTCTAAAATAATTAAATTTATGAATTGAAATAGGGTTAGAATGAAAAAAATGAAAAAAGAGAGAAAACAACATAAAAAATGAGAGAAAAGAAAACATGTCATATTGTATGTATAAGGAGGATGTACAAAAATATTAATCGACCCATGAAATACATGATGTGTAAGTCATGAAAATCATGTATTGGATTAAGTGACTTCTATCCCAGAATCATCACATTAGGTAATTTGTCTGCACATCATGTATTTGAGATCCTCATTTCCCACTAAATAATCGATTCGTATCTTTAACTAGAAGTGCCTTCAAACTTTTCACGTCATGCAATCCTAGAATGTCATGTATGAAATTAACTTTTATCAGGATTATAATCTTTGAAATATACAAGCCATGTAATGAATGTACATTTCATTTACTAACTTGAAATCAGGTAAAGGCTTTATGAGATGGTCTGTTGCTTTGCAGGCATACTGTGAATGAGATCTACACAAATTTTATGTGGTACATGATCTGTAAATTCTATTTTTGGAAATTTTTATAGAATTTTTCCCTTTTCATATATAATTCCCAATTTCAAGAAAAAAACCATAACCCAGTGCATTATTGAATAAATAAAAAATACACCTTAAATAAATTTGTCCAATATGTATATATAATTTCATCTTATCAAGTTGGTATGATTTTATTATGTCACTTTCTTTAAGACATTTGTGAAAAAATATTGAACAAAATATTTTTGAAAAATTTTTAGATTGATTCTATGATCATTCTTTGTGACTTAGAGAAAATTGTCCCTCTACATATATATATTACATTTTATTATACATCTTTTAACCTAATTTCTTTTTGGTGATCCCATTTCTATTCGTTGGATGTATTAAATAGAAATAATGATATTTAAATTGAAATCTTATGTTATAAATAAGAATAATCCTAAAGGATCTATTGTAAAAGGTTATTTATTACAGAAATGCATGGATTTTTGTTCAATGTATTTGGATAATGTCACCATGAGATTTAATAAACCATTGAGGAATGAAGAAGAGTTGTATGATCCCATTGATCTAACATTTCCATCACTACCCTAAATAGGTAGGGGGATATCTAAATCATATAGGTTGTGTGATTTGAACTGGGATGACTACAGTGTGGTTCATGATTACATCAAGTAAGTAAAATTATAAATATATATATATTTATTGTGTATTTTTTTCATAGTTTATGACATCATTAAATTCTCATATTTATAGATAACATAGTGAAATTATAAAAATAGAACATTGTTATTTATCTATTATTAGGAGGGATAAATTAAACAGTAAATAGTTTCTGGCTTGGTAGATGTCAAAGATAAAAATTCCTTTTTTTCATGAACAAGTCATTTGTAGTTGTTTAATATTATATGTTGATATATTTTAGGTTCAAATATTACTAATGGGTGATTTATCTACTAAAATAAGGGTGTTGTAGTTTGGTTTGAACAATGTGGTCCATGATTATAAACCAATGGTTGTTTATGGATTTAAATTCATTATAAATAGTTGTGCAACAAACATGAAGACACAACATGATGGTGTCATGATAAGTGCAACAATATATTGTTATGATAGTGCATCAAAAAAACAATCTCAATTAGAAAATATGTCATATTATAGGGTTGTTAATAGAATATTTTCATTAGATTATCATTAACATGATCAGGACTATAACCATCACCACAGTCGACCCCATGATGTGGTGAAGGCCAGAAAGCCTAAAAATCACATCCTTTGATCCTTTATCACTCCAATACATCCCAAACCTAAAAAAATACATCTTAGTACGTAAAAATAAGTATACAACTCATATAGGGGGTGTCATATTCTCTCAATCATTAGGATTTTCATCCTCATAAAGTAAGAAGTTGGCTGTGTCTTAGGTGATCTATGGACATTTCTCAAGAAAAAATAGTTCTTATTCCAAAGTATACTATTGAACCTATCCATGTTTCCATTATACTCACATGAAAGATTTATTTATTACAAAAAATTTATTTTCTTTCCTTTCAAGAATACAAATTGGGGTGTGAAGAAATGTGACTGCAGATCAAGAGTTTCATGTCCCAACTCTATACATAGTCAAGAATTGGCATGTACTTCTTTATTTGTGAGATATGGAAAACCTTGTGAATGGAACTAAACCTTGTTAGAAGAGATAATTGATAATCATTGTCCCCAATTAATTCAAGAAATTGAAAATTTATGACATATTATGGAGCCAATTTCCCTTTTACCCAAATTATGATGGCCCAACCATATAGAAACTCATATGAATACATGATTATGAATATTAAAAGGAAAAGGGTGCCAAAAATGATCCATATAATCTTTCATGGATATAATATATTTCCATCATTTTATTTACCATTTATATCTTTTCAATATGCTCATTCATGAGGATTGATCATTACCATGAATAGTAGAAGCACCATGGTGGATGATTAAACCAAAAAGTTTTATCGATTCAGTGGAACATTAAAAATACTGTACATGACATGAAATCCATTATCAATGGAATTTTTCCATCGAATATTGACCTAAATAAAAACCATAACCCAGATAGGATCTTGGTACATTAAATTTATAATTAATTTATTTAATATTGGAAGAAATTGTTACATCGTATTTGGAACTTTCTTCGATGAAGATGTTGATCTTATGATTTTTTTTGGGATTAACATTATTGTGTTGTTAGGATCCAAGTGTCGAATACCTCTAGAAGTGATCCACACATGCTTCTCTAACATCCAAATAAGGCTAATTGATTTATGGGTGCTAGCACGGTGAATCAATCATCTTGAATTGTTCTTCTTGATAGATTTAAGATCCTTCAGTCTTGAAGTACTTCTTCACATTCTTGATAGAAAAAGAGGATGAATTTGAGAGAGAAGTCTGTTGTGTCCATCAATTCACAATTCTCGATTAATGCTACACAATATACATAACCTTATATTTTTAGTGATAGTTTTTAGATTAAAATATTATTTGTGTACCAGCCCTTAAATAATATTATAATAATTAAAAAGCCTCATACCAAATGATAATAATAATAATATTATTTTATGGAATGCACTAACTCATGAAATGATAAATAATATTTTATCGGCTTGTGGATTAATATTTATCATTATACATGATCGTGGTATGCTCGGACTTCTCAACATTTATTGAATACATGAATATATATTTAATTAAATATTTTATTCATAAATAAATATTTCATCCACAATCTAGTGAATAAATATTTTTTAAATATTCAATTAAGAAATATAAATATTTTATTCACAATCCAATGAATAAATATTTACTATATATTCACATAAAAAAATAAATTATTTATTAAAAAACAAATAATTATTTATTATTATGAAAATATTTGTGATCAATAAAACATGAATAAAATTATTCCTTCGTATTGAGTATAATATTTATTCCAATAATTAAATTCAAATATAATTTAATGGATATCAATGGAAGCACATATTTTGTTACCTTATAGGATTCTTTATCATTGGCATTAGGTGAGATTTCATAAAGTTCAAGATTACTGTCTATAAATGGGTTAAGTAAACCAATATAAAGAACTTAATGTCTCAACATTGAAAAACACATACGACCACTCATTGTGTAATATATTCACTTTTTCATAATATCTCATCAAGCATGTCACACATCCTTACCATCAACATTTTTTATAAATACATCATTATTTTATTATCTAAAATAAAGACTTTGTTGCACCCTGACAATATAATTTTATGAGACAATTCTATTACAATCAAATGGATGATATATCATATTCCATAAAGATAGAATAGAAAAATATTTCCTCAAATTATCCATTAATAACATGTCATTCATGACGCACCCAACATACTCTACTTCTCATGAGCATATGGAATTATAGTTTTAGTCAGTAAATATAAGTACGTGAGTCATGACATGCATTAATGAAAATATTAATGTATAAATACCATTAAACACACACAAATAGAAATATATGATGACACCAAAACATGTAGAATTTATACTATCAGGCCTGTTCTCATAATCACCCATCATGGAGATCACAAAGTGTGAAGTTCATGAGAGGAATCCTAGTCTACTTATGAGAAATTAAACATGGAAATCTACATACTATGTGCCCTATCATAGTGTGTTTTCCAACTATAGAACTATATTTAAGAATATGATCATGTAATTTAATGGTTCTTATCATAGCAGGGAACTACTAGGACCATATGAATGCGACAGATACCATAGGGTATTATTATATCAAAGTCATAAATAATAATAAAAAATATTTAATAATATGTTTTATTAATATTCAAATGTTCAAATATACATGTAATCAACATAAAAATAGTTCATTCTAGAACACCAACTTCAAAAAAATCCCACTTGGACTAGAGCCAACTGCCTACATCTTTCAATTTGATAGACCTCACATGATGATCTTGTTTCTTTAGAGTCAAGGATTTAGTTAAGGGGTCTTCCACATTGTCTTTTTTATATATTATTCTCACTGAAATTTCACCTATTGGAGAAGATACTTCTAAGAAAGTGATTCATCCACTGATGTGACCTTGGCTCCTTTCTAAGGGACACTACATAGGTATTATCACAATAAAGTTTGATAGGATATTTACTTCTAAGTTATACATCAATCTCATGGATGAATTTGAGTATCCATACTACTTATTTATATTCTTCAGAATCCACAATATACATGGATTTCATAGTGGAATCTATGACCATATCCTTCTTTGAGATCTGACATCTCACAACACCTCCATTCAAAGTGAATATGTATCCAATATGTGATTTCATATATTCTTGATCTATTTGGATACTATAATTTTTATATACTATGATTATTAGTTCCTAATATTCTATATAGACTAGGAACATATCCTCAGTATTCCTCGGATACTTCAGGAAAATCTTGACTACCACCCAATAGTGGTCACATGGGATGGCTTGATATCTTCCTACCACACCTAAGGTGTAGGAAACATCTAGTATAGTACATATCTTAACATGCATGACTAACCCAATCATTTATTCTTATAGAATCCTTTCCATTATTTTTTATTTCCTATTTTTCTTAGGACACTTTTTTTTGAAAAGGTTAATGGCATTTGAAATTGGAAATAATCCCCTCTTGGATTGTTCCATACTAAATATTTTCAACATATTTTCAATATATATACCTTGAATTAAGATTATAAGGATCTATTATGATGGATCTTAATCTGAATAATATATACCGCCTCACCTAATTCCTTCATAGATAAGTATTCATTCAACCATGATTTAACAGACTACAATAACAGTATTTATTTTCTAATAAGTAATACATCATCAGTATATACTATTAAGAAAATGACCACACTCTCATTAAACCACTTATAGATACATGGATAACATTTGTTTTTTATGAAACCAAATTCCATTATTCCTTTATAAAACTGAATATTCCCTAACCTAGATGCTTAATTTAATCTATAAAATGATTTTTTTTCAATTTGTAATCCTTGTTAATATCCCTTGTGGTCAAAAATACTTCAGGTTGTGTTGTATATAAATCTTCACAAAGGTTCCCATTAAGGAAGGCTATTTTGAAATCTATTTTCTAAATCATAGAGTCATATAAGGGCATAAATGGAAGTAGAATTATGATGGATTTTAGTATAAAAAATGGTGAAAAGTTTCCATCGTAGTCAAATCCTTGAAACTTTTAATCCCCTTTTCAACCATTTTCACCTTGTAAACACTGAATTTCCCATCCATGAATAGTTTATTATTTAATTTCCATTTATAACCAACTATATTTACATCTACTAGAGGATCTACCAAAATCTAGGATTTATTTTGGTATATGGAATCCATTTCAGAATTAATGGATTCTTTCCACTTGGAAACATATGTAATTTTTTTATTTGTTATAATTTATATGAACATTATTATCAACTAATAATTAGTCACCACCCTTAGTTACTATAAAATAATACAATTATAGTTCTCTAACATCTATAGTATTCCTACATAGTACTTGTGTCTCTGGAACATCTTCTTACATAGTTCTTTGTGAGATTCTTTCTTATACTAACTCCTGTATACCTTGAGACTCGACTTCATCAAATTATATCTCACTCCCATTATCTATTTTAGATATTTACTCCCTATAAAGGAAAATGAAATTTATTTCCACTATTTTATTTTTTGTCTGAGCGGTCATAAAGGTAATATCCCTTTGTTTTCTTAGGGTATCCAATAAAGGTACACTTTTGCCTTAGGGTGAAAGTTTTTTTTTCCTAAAGAGGCCTTAAAAAATTATTTGAAAACCCACACATATAAGTATGTCAATATAAGTTACTTTCTATTCTATAACTAGTGCGGTATACCATTAGCTTCTTTAGTTATCAATTGGTTTAGTATTTGTGTTGTTATCTGTGACATGTATTCTAAAAACAATAATGTAAGACTCTCATGAAACATCATTTATATTGTAATTTATAACAAGGCGTGGTTCCTCAATTTTAATACACCATTCCAATTAGGTGTATAAGGAGGAGTGAGTTGAGATATAATCCCAAACTCCTATAAATAATCAGTAATGTATTGATTAAGATATTCTCTACAACATTCTAATCCAAGTTTCTTAATATTCTTACCAAGATGAATCTCAACTTCATTACTGTATTCCTTGAATGTTTCAATGGAATCATACTAACACCTCATCAAGTATACATATCAAAATCTGCTAAAATCATCAATAAAAGTTATGAAGTACGAGTACCCACCCCTCACTTCAGTAGGAAAAGGTCCACACACATTATTATAAACCAATTCAAGAATATCTTTATACATTTCACCTTTTCCACTAAATAGGGATTTGGTTATTTTTAATTTTAAACATTTGTGACATACACTAAGTGGTTTTAGTTCAAAATAATAAAAATAATCATTTGAATGTAATTTAGTCAAATGATTTTCATTAATATCACCAAATCAGTGATGCCAAAGTAGGGTGTGGTATGAGCCATGTGAATTAGTTTTGTTATCTATTTTCATTACTTCATTCATGTAATCCAACATATAAAAACCATTATTTAAATGGGACTTATGATAAAAAATTACATCTTTATAATATAAGAAAAATTTATTCCCAAATTTTAAAATAAATCCATTTTTATCAAGAATGGATACAAAAGGCCGGTTTTTGGTAATTTATGACACATATTAGAAATATTTTATAATCAAGATCATTCTAGTTGAAAACATGAGGTGTAAGTACATGATAGATACAACAAAAATATTATCTCTATTGGATACTCTTATATATACCCCCCCTCAGTTAATCTTTCTAAATCTACATGGTTCCTATATTTGAATACAAATATGAGAACCACAAGCTATATCTAATACCTAATTTTTAGAAACAGATAAATTACACCTGATAAAAAACACACATAAAGGTTCCCCTTACTTCTTAGGCTGGGTAAATTTTTTCTTCCAGTGGCCTCACTTTTCACATGAGAAATAAATTAAATCTTCTTACCTTTCTTTCCCTTTATCTTTATATTATTAGAAGGGTGTGAAGAAGCATTGAGATTAGAGCTCTTAAGTTTACATTTATATCTATTAACCATAATGTTGGAAGGTTTTTTGCAGTTAGTTTCCTTATCTACTTCAAAAAGAAGAGGGATAATAACCAAGAGAGAGGATTATTATAGAATCCCTAACCGATTAGCCACCCAACAGTGCTATTGGGCCAGGTTCCACTAGCCTTAGGTATACCTCCTCGAACTCTAAAGGCTGAAAACTAGAAGAGAGGGTGTAAATAGGTATAGTGGGGAGTCTATAACCTTAGGGGAAGATATAATGGTGGTCTAAGTAATATTATATAACATGAAATAGAATAAATAAGACTCAGTAAACTTGAACTAAACCCTCCAAATGGGTAAGCACAATCAATATCAATTAAAAAATTGCAGAAGAAATAAATCAACAACTATAGTGGAAGATAAATAAATAGATCAACATGTTAGGAAACTACCTGTAACAGTAAATCAAAAAATAATGCATTTCATAACAATTCTTACATATAAATATAAAAAGGGGAATCAATGGATAAACAATAGAAGAAACATATGTAATAAGCATGATGATACAAGATAGTAATCTAAAACAAAACTGAATAAAAGGAAATATCCAACTGGCACAACCTCAAGGTCCTATTACAAACTCCATGAAAGCATCTACTAAGATCCAGATCCTGAGACCGATCCTTTACCTGAACGTAAATTCATAAAGTCTATACATGTCGTGAGGGACCAGTGTAGGCTGTGAGACGAATCTCAGTGGGGAACCACCCAATAGTGCATACTAAGAATATGTGTTTAAGTAGGAATGATATAACAAATAAAAAATGACTCAATGAATTTTAAATAAAGCAAACAAACTTCTCTAGTGATAAAAAACCACCAAGAAGTGTCACCTACTTTAGATAACACTGGAATCTTAGAAGTAAAGAGGGTCCTTGGTCGATGACCCAAGGTACCCATAATTTCATATCCTAGGTGAACCCTCAAGTTCCACCTCATGTCAAGTAACCTAGAAAATCGTGCCTCCCGACACATCATGTATCAGCAATAGAACCAACATCCCAAAGTCACAACCAAGAAACACAATCTAGTCCCTCGAACCCCTGATCGAAATTAAATGATGGCTCAAAGCCCTAAAATTAGAGGAATAATGAGATATATTCTCAAATGAATATCCAATCCCATATCCTTAATAATAGTGGGCCTCATCCACCAACCGTCATCCTCATCACTGATATATGAAGGCTCCTCACCTTCCACATGGATTTCTACAAAAAGAACCCCAAGACATTTCATAAGACACACTATCGGGTGACTCTACCCACACGAGTGGTCAGAAGAACCTCATATATGGAGTCATATGGTGTGAAAATGACTCAATTTGGTGCTTTTTCCATCATGAGTGAGTGGAAATCAACAAATTTAATTCCTAATCTAGACCATCACCGGAACCACATGCCCCTATGACCATGTCGATCAAATATGATGGCCTTCCCATCCCAATATCATGTCCATTCCCAACCTGATGGACTCTCCGTATCAATCTGATGTCCATGATGCCCAACTGATGGTCAACACCACCCAAGTATCTGGCCCAAGGCCAATCAGACAATCAACATCACCTCAATCCTGATTGCCTAGCCAAATCAATCTCTGGATAAGCCCATCGCGACCCCATGGGACCCAACAATATATAACAAGCAATTATATATAAATAATTCACTTTTAATCAATAGGAAATACAATCAAATTGAATTGAACAATTCAATTTCTATAAAAACTAACAATTTAGTATATAGGTATTGAATTCATTTGGTTTGATTCACTAATCTAAAATAATTTAAACAAAACAATTTAAATGAAATTGACACCCTCAACCAAACCATACCAAGGAGAAATGGCCTCCAACTTGGCCTTGCTCGAGAAGCATCCCATGGGTCATACAACTATTTCAATACCAAGCAGTGAGTGTCTCTCCCAATTTACAAACAACGTGCTAAAATATGCACCACCAAAATGTACAAAAAAAAACAAAAAACAAGATACTAACCATGTACCTTAGACTCATAGGCATAAGAACATCTAATATCGAGATATAATTTAAAGAGTATTAGAGTAGATATGAGTTTCCATTGAATGCCCTGAAGTTGGATCTAATGGAAATAGTGGTCTGTGAAGAGAAAGATAAATGAAGAATAGGCTAGGATGAAAATAGACCTACTAATGTGGTTCTATTTCACCAAATGAATATGAAAACTAAGTAATAAGAGAGGAATGATATATCACCCTAGGAGAAGATGAGGAGGAGGTCTCCCTCTTACTAAGCATGTGAAAGTGAAGAAGAAAATGAAGGGAGATGGTAAAAGAAATAAAGAAAAATAAAAATAAAAACATAAAAAACACCCTACATAGGACACATGGTCTACCCACACAGTATTCCAAACTGTTTAGTAACCATAAGACAACCACTTCCCAAAATCTCTAGGCCCACATGGTTAACCTGAATAGTTTTCCAAACTGTTCACAAACCATGCAATAGTCCTCTATAAAAAATGTAAAGGTGGTTGTATGGCCGTGAACCTCACTCACATGGTTTACCAAAAATGCATGTTAGTTTAAGAAGTGCTGCATAATTATATGGAAGGGCCCACACAATTTACCCTAAATAGTGTGTCCTAGTCTACACCTCCAAAAGCTGAGTTTCAGTCCTCAAACACTTCCAAAACCTTTTATAAACACTCAAGTCTTTGGATAAACCAATATACCATACAAAAACATGATATAAATTTGATAAAACTCTCAGAATTATGTTTTGATCATTGAATTAGAGAATTGAATATCCAATATTAGAAAAAATCAATTCGGGAGTGGTTTTCAACCCATCTCAAAACTCCGGGACGTTACAATCTCCCCAACATAACATAGATCATCCCTGAGCTATCAAAAAAAAACCCAGAAACGGTACAAAAAATAACCATACTATTAAAAGCTATCTTGGACTACCCCACTATCAAGGGTTAAAAATGAATTCCTCAAGGGTACTCCCCACCTTAGGAATTGGATAACCCAGTCTGTCCTGACCAAAATCGCAAATCATACAAAGGTCTATCAACCTATTCTAGGACCAATAGTCCCTCTATGATGAATTGTCACTCCCAAACCTCACCAAATTCTCCTGTGTCACTTTTGACACCCATCATAGTCCTGCACTACATCGTTTCCTACCTCCTTACCATGGCACCCATGGAAAAACAAGGTCCCTCATCTCTACATATGCTCAAATAAATCCTAGTGCCTCACACCTCAGTCATGTACCACACCATCATGGTTCCCAGATGCCTCCAATGTTATTTATTTTTCATCATTGATGCACCTGATGTCTAATAACCTTAGAAACTTGCATCCATCGATGCTCATGATTCCAAGCACCTCAAAATCCCACACACATGGTTCCCAAGTATAGAACATGATGCCTCACACATTATATATATATAATGAATCTGATATGATGTGAACCTACTGACCAGTGTCTATTCAGTCCATATAAAACCCATGAAACTCATGCACCAAAATGGACATGCCTTAATGGGCCATGATAGAACGAACATGCCTTAAAAATCTATGTCAAATGAAAAAAACATTCACAACCATGAACATGACGTACCTATGACTGTCATTAGATCACCAGAATACTCAGCCCCTAGAAGCTACATGATGTGCATCTGAGCTAAATCTCGACTACCTAACACCTAACCTGCCTGTGGTGCTACACCAACTACCATCCACCAACCCCAATGACAGGTCTCACTATCTCTTCCACAACCTCTGTGTGCAACTAAACCTCGGATACACTCACCTAGTATCAATCCTAAATCATCCACAAATTCATGAGTCTGCCCCGATCCCTAATTACCAGTAGTCTGAGAAGGCTTCCTACATAACCTATTGAGATGTTTGAACTATCCAAATGTCCAAAACTCCTTTGGAGGTCACTCACACTAAGAATGGACTTGTCCTGGATTCCCAAATATAAATAAAACCATATAAGAGCCACTACTTGGTGTTTTTTAAGTCCTTGGCCTGACCACACTGATGGAACTCATCTATGCCTTGCTTCCTACCATCTGAACTATCACCATTTAGTTCATTTGAAGATATCAATCGGCTGGGGTAAGAACTATCTGTGAGGTTTCCCTCAGCTAGGAGAACCTTGTTCACTACCTTAGAGAATTAGGCCAACCTAAATATGTTTAAATACACCCAAATGTTATGCTGTAAACCATCTTTGAAGCACCTCACCCTGGTGGTGTCATCGCTCACTATGTCGGGTGCGAAGTGTGACAACTCAGTGAATGTTTCTTCATAGACCATGATAGAAATTCCACCCTACTGAAGGCTTAGGAACTCTTAATACCTTTCATTACTCCATATCTCTAGGAAAAATTGCTCAAATAATCTATCCTCAAAACCCTTATAGGACAAGGCCTCATGTCTGTCAGCCAAAACTTGAACGTCCCACCAGAGATTAGTCATTCCTATGAGGATATATTTTTTTATCTTGAACCACCTCCATAGAGGAATCTTGGGATTCTAAAAGATCATATTCATGCTCTCAATCCAATTCTCATCCACCTACGCACCACCCTCACCTTGAAAAAGTGGAGGGTGCTGCAACTATAATTCCCAAGTCAAGTATGGCATGGATTTATATTCTCCATAAGAATCTATGTTGATACCATGAAAGACATGTACCTGAATTTACCAGAGATTCTCATCATGCCATGACCCAAACACTATAAAATATGGTGGCTGTTCTGCCTATACATGAACCTATGATTGAGCCTATGTCTGTCCCTATCACTAAGCATGTACCTACTTTGCCTGACCTTCAGGGGTATGAGCCTGCCCATGCTCTAACAACACCCTTTCCTCACCTGCCTAATGCTCCATATGATCCATCTAGGTATAAAACCATTGAATACCATAAATGGTCAGAAAAACCATATATATATATATATATATATAATTACATAGATAGAGAAATCAGTAAAAAGGTAGAATCAACTCACTACCCTTACTCTCCCCTACTGAAACCATTCCCCTCAGCATCCTGACTACATGGCCTCCTTACCCGACCTAAAAAAAGGAAAGTATCACAAATACCCTAGGCCTTACCCATCTTGACAACTAACATTACCTAAATCTGATGACCGATTCACCCAATCCTAGTGATCAGAATCCACCTCAACCGTAGCACTTGCATGCTTCTATAAGATCTAGACCCATTTGACACAGCACATGAAATTTCATATATATATATATAATGGAATATCACATTGTATATATTCAAATAAATTCAAATATATCATTGAATTTGATATTTAACACAGGGTATAAACCCTTTAAAAATCATATGTGCATTTATAAAATTGAAATACCTTAAAATATTCCTATAAATATCCAAGCAAGCTGAAAACCACCCACATTTCCATACTAGGCCAAGGGTTGATATCTCATAACATAACCAATAACATAACATTTAAAATAATACACCAGGTTGGAAATCATATAAACTATAACTAAAAAAATTAAAACAACAATCCCACCTATGGTAACCTGATCCATACCTCATACATGGGGCTGTAGGCACCCATGCATGAGTTTGAAATCCAGTTTGAATATCACCTAATCTTCAGTCTATAATATCCTAAATATTAAGACTAGAAAAAAAATAAAAGTCAGTATTGATCCCATTAGTTACCAGTCTAAATATGCTAATAAATACTATTCAAGAACTTCTCTGATACCACTTGTAGTGTCTTTGACTGATTACCCACACAAACAGTGCTATTGGTATGGGTTCCATTGACCTTAGGCGCACCTCCCAAAATTTTAAAGGTATCTGTCTTGTAGAGAGGGTATAAACATGTACAATGGAGAGGATATACTCTTAGGGGAAAGATATAATACACTTTAGAGTAATAATATATAACATGTAGAAGAATAAATAAGACTCAAAAGACTCAAACTAGACCTGCCAATAGTGGAAGTACAATCACTATCTATTAAAAATATCAGAATCAATAAATAAAAAATTACAGTGGAAGATAAATAAATAGATCAGTATTCCAACAAACCACTTGTTACACTAAATACAACAAGCATGCATTTCATAACAATTTTTATATGTCAATATAAAAAAGGGGTTCCAATGGCCAAGAAATAGTAGCTACATACGTAATAAGAATACTAATACAAGTGATTTAACTAAAAAAAACTAAACAGAAGTAAATATCCAACTATAATGACCTCATGGTCCCATGCCAAACTCCATGAAAGAATATACTAATATCTAGCTCCTGAGTCTGATCCTTTAACTGATCATAAATTCATAAAGTCTTCACACGTCCCGAGGGACCAGTGCTGGGTGTGAGACAAATCATAGTAGGGTACCACCAATGGTTCATACCAAGAATGTGTGTTTAAGATGGTGTGATCTAAAAAATAAACAAAGTATCTCAATGAATTTGAAATGAAACAAAAAAATACTCTGGACCTCAACAACCAACAAGAAGTGTCACCTACTTTTGACAATGTTGGAATCTTAGAAGTAAAGAGGGTCCTTGTCCCATGGCCTAAGGTACCCCTGACGGTATATCCCAGACGACCCCTTAGGTTCCATCTCAAATCAAGTATCCTGAAATCTCATGCTTTCTAACACCTCATGTCTCAACAATAGAACCAACCTCCCAAAGGCTTTCCCAAGCAACACAATCAGGTCCCTTAGACCCCTGCTTGAAAGAAAATGTCAAGGCCCAAAAAATAGAGGCCTAATGAGATATATAATCAAATGAATATCTAGGACAATGGACTTAATCACAGTGGGACTCATCCCCCAAACATCAGCTTCATTGCTGACATCTAAAGGCTCCTCACCTTCCACATGGTTTTCTTTGGTAAGAACCGCCAAACCATTTCATAATCTTTACTACTGGGGCCTCTACCCAAACTATTGGTCAAAACCACCTCATCAACGGAGTCATCCTATGTGCACATGACTCAATTCGTCACTTTTACCATCATGGGTGAGCAGAAAGCACCAAATATAATTCCTAATCCACACTATCATCAGCACCTTGTGCCCTAGTGAAGATGTTTCTCAAATATGATGGTGTAACCATCCCAATATCATAGCCATACCTAACTTGACAGCCTTTATGAGTCAATCCAATGTCTATGACACCCAACCAATGGTCAACACTACCCACGTATCTAGGCCAAGCCCAACTAGATGATCGACATCACCTCAATCCTAATGGCTGAGGCACCTTAATCCTGGGCCAAGCCCATAATGACTCCATGTGCCCCAACAATATATCACAAGAAATTATACAAAAATAAATCGCCTTAATTCAACAAGAAATTCAATGAAATTTAATTTCACATCTCCATTTCAATATAAATAGACAATTTAGTATAGAGTTCTTGAATTCTATATGTTCGATTAACCAGTACAAAAAAATTTAAATGAAATTGACACCCCCAACCATACTATCCCAAGGAGAAAAAACTTTTAACCCAGCCTTTACTAAACAAAAAAGGTATTGGGAATCCCCAACAACATCCTATACATCACTCAGTCATTTCTATACCAAGCAGCATGGGTCTTGCTCAATTTTCCAAAGGTGCTCTAAAATCCAAAACACCCAAACATGCACAGAAACACAAAACAAGATATGAATCACCTACCTTAGACACGTAGATATAGGCATCCCAATATAGAGCTCTGATTCAAATAATATTGGATTAGATCTGAGTTTCTATCGGACACCCAAAAATTGGATCAGATGGAAATAACGGTCCATGAGGAAAACTATTAATGAATAAGAGGCTAGGGTGAGGTTAGAATTTCCGATTATGTTATATTGAACCCAACAATGATGAAAACGGAGTACTGAGAGAGGAATGGGATCTCACCCAAGGAGAATAGTAGGAGGATGTCTCCATTATACTATGCACATGACATGGAAAAAAGAAAGGGAAGTGAGAAGGAAAAAAGTAAAGAAAATGAAAAACTTAAAAAAACCCTGTACAGGTTGCACAGTTTACCTATACAGTTTACCAAACCATGCGGTAACCATGCAACATCCACTTCCTAAAGGATCGAGGTTCACATAGTTAACCAACTCAGTTTTCCAAATCATGTCTAACTGTGTGGTAGCACTCTATCAAAAATTAAGAGGTGGACACAGGACATGTGGCTCACTCACATCATTTACCCAAACCATGCGACAGTTCAAAAAGAGCCACACAGTTACATATAATGGGATTCAAGGTTTACCCTAAACCATAAAACCTATTATGCAACTTCAAAAGTTGAGTTTCAAGACTCCAATTCTTATTAATCCTCTTCTAAACACCTAAGGATTTGGATAGACCCAAAACACATTCAAAAAGCATTATATAAATCTGATGGAACTCTCTGAATCAAGTTACGATCATCAGATTAGAGAATGACGTAACAAATATTTGAAAAATTCAAATCAAGAGTGGTTTTTGACCCATAACAAAACCATAGGATGTTACACTTCTCAATTTTATTCATATTAAAGTTTAAAACAAATATAGATATTCTATGAGTTAGTGATGAAAGAATTAGATAAGGGAAAATTTAATCAGGTAGTTTAAATCCTATAAACTCTAGACACTTAATGTAGCCAATTATTTTGACTACGTAAGGCCCATATGGTGAACCTTCTTCAAGATTACTTTGAAATAAAACCTTCTAAATCTCAAAATATTTCTATCTCTATCTCTCTTAGTAAAGAAAAAATAGATGATCAAGCAAGTTATAAGAATCCATGATTTTATGAGACTTCATGAGTTTACTATACATAGATGACAACATCAAATATTTCAAACTAACCATTTCATTCATATGTTTTTCATAGAAAATTAATTTTTCACCACTCACCTACTTAGTGGGTAGATCAGGCATTGAGGATTCTAACACATAAGATTTCCGTTCAAGGTGAAACACAACCCGAAGGCATCTAAAACTCTCATAGAAGTTAGTTATAGTAAGAAGCTGATTTTGTTTCTAATATAGATGGTAGGGATAATATGGATGAAAAAAATTCCATTATTATTAAATTTAAAATAGTAGATTATTAGTAATTTTTTTGATTAAAAATTATGTAAAAATAATAATAATCAATTTTTTATTAAATCATCAACTATTTTATGAAGTCCTAACATTCCTCCCCATTGAAATCATAATTCCTAATTGGTTAAATATTCTAGTTGAAAGGATCCATATTCCCCTCAACATAACCCCAATGTGGTTTGGTCAAGCTATGTATTTTGGTTGGAAGGTATTTTCCATATACTAGATTCAACTCCTTGATCAATTGAGTGGACTCCCCAATCTTGAAATTCTAACTTTGATTTCCTCAAAAATTTCCTCTAAATTATATCAAGTCTACAGAGGGATACTTCTCTTGATATAATATGGTTAATTAGACCCATAACCATTATAATATATCAATTTTAAAAGTATGTTTCCCAATGATGTTTGTTCAAACACTTAGTTCTAAGTATTTTATTCCTAATAATGTAATGAAAGACCATGTGTGAATTAATATTAACCTAAGGGATTTTGTCTATTATGTGTAAAATTATCTTGTTTTATTTTTTACTTGTCTTGTTAATAATAAGTGTAGTTTACTTAAGAGATTAACCTTGTTTGAAAAAAAATTTATGCATAATCCATTTATTTATTTTACACATTTTCACATTAGTTCATTTAATTATGTGCTTGGTGTCTTTCATCCATAAAATAAATAATACATATGACCAAAATATATAAATAAATAAATAACCCAATAATGATCTTATCAAATAATTAATTTATTAAGTAGAAGATAAATAAACCTATGACATGGGAGAAAAACTCCTTATACCGGTCTTGGAATGAGTTACAACATTCCACTTGTCCACCTATGTATCACCTGAGATAACATTATCTTGATTCTATCTTGAACTACCTCAAAATTACTTAGAAAACTCTATTAACTACATATATTTATAACTCAAATTTAGGTTAATGGAATAAAAGGATTGATTATGGGGAATTTCATAGATAGCCTTGGAAACATAAATCGTACAAAATAATAGAGAGAGGGATGACTCACAAAACACCATATTTAATTTAATAAATAATAATTGTAAAATAATGCAATAAATTTAAATTAAATAATGAGAACACATACATAGGTATTAGTCAAGCTCATGAACAGTCTTACACATGCAATAAATATGAAAAAGTAATCTGGATAACATTCACTTTTATTTATTAGTTCTTATTTAGATAAGTGTGCTTGCATTAATTAAGTCTGTTTTATCTTAATGATGACCCAAATTCCATTCAGAGATACCCATCATTAATGAATTTATGGAAAATAAATTCCAGAACCAATAATCTCAGATTATAATAATAAATTAATTGACCTTTTAATAATTATTTAAATCCATCATTAAAATTTTCCAACATAATAGGTGCCAATCGATATAATATGGTTTTAATGATGCAATTTGTAATTATATTTAATTTAATTCCATCCTTAATGGGAGACCACATGTCATGTACTTATAAGTTACATACCATTTACCTCGATTGATGTGTAACTGGGATAGAAACAAAGGGCTTTAATGTGTACCTCGACTGGACTATATGGTACATATAATCCAACTACACACCGTGTATCGTTGTTGTCATGTTTTCATTCAACCCACTATAAGACTCTCCATGTTCTTTGGACTTGGGACTATATGACGTGTACGTTAGCTACACGCCACATGTTCCACATACCATTTGTCCACTTTACTCACTGAATGGATGTGAATGTTCTTAGGATGCATGAAATAATGAACTACACATCATGTATGATGGATGCACATCATGTATGTAATTATTGATCTAGGTTTTCTATCCCACATTGTTTTGACTGTGTATTTGACCACATGGTTTTCAGGAATTTCACCTCTAAACCATAGAGAATACATGACGTGCATGCCATATACTTATTTTGTAATCCTAAAAGTCATGTGGTAGGTTGGCCTGGTCAACATGAAGTGTGTAATAAATGTACAACATATAATTTACTTCTTGGTACATTGTATATCCCAAAACAGGGATTGGTATTGTGAACCTGGGTACATGGTGTGTACTACAGCTACACATCATATAATCCCATGCTATCCAACTAGAATCCTGGACACTTCCTCATAGAATCTCTGGTTTTTCTTCATCTATTCTCAATCCTATATGAAAATGAAATCATGAGAAATGATAATTAAAATGTTGAATGTATGTTAATTAAAATCAGATTAAATAATTAATAATTATGGAAATGAAAAATAACTAGTATTTTTAGTATAGATCAACAATCAAATAGATAATTATAAATTTGAAACATGACCAATTTGATACCACTTGAAGGTTATGGACATAGTGGAAGAGCCTTGGTGGGAGATTAAACCAAATCATTTTGTCGATTCAGTGTATCATTCTCAATATTGTCCATGATGTGAAATCCATTAACAATGAAAATTTTCCACCAAATAGTGTCATAAAAAACCAGAACCTAGATAGGATATTTTAATGTTAAATTTATAATTAATTAATTTAAGATCAAAAAAAATATTTTTTCATCTTAGGAACTTTCTTCGATAATGATGTTGATATTGAGAAGACCCTTTTGATATTAAATTCATTGTGTTATAAGGATCCAAGTGTATAATCCCTATAGCAGTGATCCACACAAGATTCCATGACCTCCAAACAATGCCGAATGGTTTATGGGTGCTAGGCTAGTGAATCTTTCTTCTTACATTGTCCATATTGATCAATTCATGATCTTTTTGGATTGATAGAGTTCTTATCATTCTTGATAGGAAGAGAGGAGGAATTCGAGAGAGAATCTTGTTGTGTGCAATGATTCTCAATTCCAGATTAACCCTACATAATAGGAATAACCATATATTTATAGAGCTATAGTTTAGATTAAAATATTTTTTACTTTCATACTGCCCTTAAATAATAATATAATCCTTAACAAACCCCTTTCCAAATATTATTATTATTATTATTATTATTATTATTTATGATGTGTGCTAACTTCTACAATGATAATTAATATTTTAGAAGATTCTGAATTTTTATTCATCACCAGACATGATCTTGGTCTGCTTGAACTCCTCAACATTCATTAAGTACTTGAATAAATATTTAATTAAATATTTTATTCAAGAATAAACATTTTATCCATAATCCAGTGAATAAATATTTATTAAATATTTAATAAATATATATAAATATTTTATTCACAATCCAATGAGTAAATATTTATTATATATTCACATAAATAAGTATATTATTTATTAAATAATAAATAAATATTTATTTCCTTGTGAATATTTGTGATAAATAAAAATTGAAAAAAATTAGTCCTCATTATTGAGAATACTATTTATTCCAATAATTAAATTCAAATAGAATTTAATAAAAATAAATGGAAAAACTTAGTGTGTGAACCTCTTGGATTATTTCTTATTGGGATTAGGTAGGCTTACTTAAAGTCTTTGATTACTATCCAAAAATAGGTTAATGAACAAAAGAGAAAGAAATTAATACCACATATTTAACATCCACATATGAACACTCATTGTATAATATAATCTATTTTTCATAATATCTCACCAAGCATGTCACACATCCATGAAATTAACCTATGTTCTCGATACATATTTATTTAACTATCTAAAATAAAAACATTACTACAACATAGAAAATGAATTTAATACAACAGTTCTATTTTAATCATAGGATTGAGATATCATCTTCTATATAGATGGAAGGGGAAAATCCTTCTTTGACTTATCCATTTATAATATGTCATTCACATCACACCCAATATACCCTACTTTTTATGAACATATGGCATCATATTTTTTTTCAGTAAATATAAGTGTATGATTCATGACATGAATTAATAAAAATATTAAAGTTTAAGGATCATTAAAAATTCTCATAGATAGGAATATATGATGACACCATAACATGCATAATTCTTATTGGTGGTTCTCATAATCTCTCATATTGTATGATACCATGTGATAACTTCATGAGAAGAAGTCTCATCCTCTTATAGGTACTTACACTAGATAGTCTATATACTATGTTCTGTATCATAGCACGTTATACAACCATAAAACTATATTTAGGAATATCATCATGACACTTCAAGGTTCTCATTATATCATGGAATTCAAATGAACTTATCAATGTGATAGATACCCTAGGACATTATTGAATAAAATTCATATATAAAAATGAACAAAATATAATAAGATGTTTTTTTAATATTCAAATGTTCAAATATACATGTAATCAAACTAAAAATATTTGGTTCTAGAACACCAACTCCAACAAGTTATAACTCCAAGAAATTTCTAAATGCCATGGAATCTGATATGGACCCCATATATACTAACCAAGTTTAGAACTAAATGAATAAAACTGAAGGGGTGAGACCCATATGGTGAATTTTTTTTCTACAATAAAACTAAAATGAATTCTAGAGTTTATAGCTATAAAGAATGTATGGTGGAAAAGGGTTATAATAAAATTCATGGTGTTGAATATGAAGAAACCATTCCACTAGTTATGATGATAAAGTATATTGATATTTTTATTTTAATAACATCTTGTTTTTATTATGATACATATCATATTAATGTCAAAATTGTTTCCTGTAACATGAATTTAGTCTTGGAAAATTATATTACAAAAATCAAAAATATTTAAGTAAAAAATGATTTTTTAAAGGTATACAAGATTCAAAGATCCATTAATGGATTGAATTAAGCTTCTCGAAGTTAGAATGTTTAGTCTGATAATGAAATCAAAGATTTTTCTATCATCATGAATGTAGATTATTCTTGTGTATACAAGTGGACAAGTGGGAATGTTGTAGTGATTTTGTTATTATATGTAGATAACATACTACTTATTGAAAATAAAATCCCGACTCTTCACAATGTGAATATTTTGTTGGGTATATGATTCTAGATGAAAGGCATGGGTGAAGATAACTACATAATAGATGTGAAGATATATAGATATTGATCTAAGAGGATACTTAGACTTCATTAGGACACTTACATCGGTAAATTTCAAAATAGGTTTATCATGGAGAACTTTAATACGGTTTCTTCACTAATGTTTCATGGAAAAAATATTAGAATGATTTGGGATCCTTATAAGGAGTTAGAAGGAATATATATAATTACTTATGTGTCTTCCATATGCTCTATTATGTATTTCATGTTGTGTACGCAACCCGATATTGCCTATGGTCTTATAATTACTAGTTTATACCAACATAGTCTTAGTGAGAGTCACTGGATTTTTGTAAAAAACATATTTAAGTACTTAAGAGGAACTAGGGGAATGTTCTTGGTATTTAAAGAAATGGATAAACTCCATGTAAATGGTTACATAGATCTTAGTTTCCAATATGATAGAGATGACATGCAAACATTATTTAATTAAGGTGAAGGGAATATTATTGGTTAATAATTAATTTTATGTCAATGTTTTTGAAATTATAAAACTTGAGTTAACTTTTTGAAGAACACATGATTTTGTTGCGATGATTTAAGAAAATATATGATTAAGGCATATATATATATATTTAGTATGTGACTTTATGAGTGATTAATGTTGTTTGGGGATAAATTTTATGTTGATCTTGAAAAAATGTGTGATCAAATATTTCTCATTTTTGGGTTTTTAATTTTCTTAGACATATTTTGGATGAGTTTTAAGGCTAATTTTTATGGAATGGTTTAAGTTGAACCATGGGTATTATTGGTGAGGTTTTGGAGATTTATGCATTATTTCATCATATGAATATTTATTCATATTGGGTAAATTTTGTTAACTATTTTAGTTATGGTAAATATCTAGATATAGTAAGAATGTCCTCTCATTATTTTATGGATTTTATGATCAATGTAACTTGAATGATTCAGGACTGAAAAAATTATGATGGTTATTTATCATATAGAATATGAGATGAAGAAGGGATGGAAAAATACTCTAAGAACAGTCAAAGGTTGAAACTATGTTAATGTTAAGGAACAAATCAAGTAATTATTTTCTATCATATTCTCTACCTTAATGGTTAATGAATTACTCAACTCAAGTAAGTGGAAAATGAATATATCGAGTCTTATGTGGAAAGTATCACTTAGCTATCAAGGTATGTTTTTAGAAACTCATGATTATTATAATGATATATACTTGGGTTAATAAATACTGAATTATAAAATACTATGTTTCTTATTAGTGTCATAGAAATTAATTATCATGATAGAATCTATATCAAATTTTATTACAATGTCATGATACACTATTTATAGTATGAGATAATTAAAATTTTGAGGTCACCATTTTTGTAAGGGTGTAGAATATCACACCCAATTATTTTATAATATATTTATAATTAAATAAATTTCAAGTGATTGATAGATTTCTTTACATAAAAAACCAATCTTTACCGAACCATGATATACTATAGAAATATTATTATTTAAATATTACTATTTTAACCTAGTTTTTGGTTCATAAGGTATGAATAGGATTTACAAAATTATGAAATATATTTTTAAAAGTTTTTTAAAAAAATTTTATTTTTTAGTTTCTAGTAAATGAGTTCTCAATTTTGAATGATAATAATTAAGAAGAGTTAAGGTTTTAAAGAATCTTTTTTCTATAAAAGCAGTTTTTTCTGTACATTTCCTATTTTCATTTAAAAGTTAAATATATGAATTTTAGATTTTTAATTTTATGAAATTAATATAATATTTGGATTTATAATATTTAATTTTTCTTAGGTTGAATATTTTTTATTTTTTTGAAAATATTTATTTATGAGCGAATAACAAAAAATACCCATTTGTGAAAAACTATCATTTTTTTTCTTTAAATTAAGTAATTTAAATATCCCATTATATATTTAATTTTTTAATTAAAATAATATATTTTTTATTAAACATAATCTAATTAATTCCATAGGAAACAATATTACATTTTATTATGGTATAAGTTCACTTTCATTCTTAAAAAAATACATTTATATAAAAACATTTTTTGTGAACATATATTAAAAGTAATATTTTCCATATATAGAAATTAAATAATAGAATATGGATTAAATATTTTAAATAATAATATTAAAATTATTTTAAAATTTTCATTTCATTCTGAGTTATAATGAATAGTAACTATGGAAATTTTTTTATCATCACAGTAATTGGTAAAATAGGTTAATTAAGGTTAAAATTATGTGACCATGTCAGAATATCAGAAAAAATTCGTTTATTTAAATATATCAGTGAAATTAGACCATGGACATCCCCTATTTGAAAATATGGAATTTTGGTTCTAGTTCACAATGATTATAAACTTTATATTATTTTAAGTTGAAAATAATCACAAAATGTTAGTCTCTCTCACTTATTATGTTGTCATGATATGGATATTGATAAAAATAATTTATGAATGAATATATAATATGTAATTGATTAATAATAAACTATATTCATGATATTAATTTACTTTTAATTTTTCAGATATGGTATAATTATCTTGAACGCTTACGCAATGTTGACATAATGCTTCTCAAGAAGTAGAAAAATAAAATAAATGGTTTTAAAAACATTAAAAGTAATATTTTTATATTGATTTTAGTATTAAAAAAATATAATGGATAATTATTAGGTATTAGTTGTGGTGAGATTATTTATATTCTGATTTCATTTTTATCTTGATGCCTTTAAATTCAATATATGTGAATAGTCATGAAAATGACTTTAAATGATATTTAATGTTTAAAACTTATTTTTAAGTCATTATAAAATAATACAAAACATTTATTGACTCATGTGAGTGGAAAATATCAACATTATCATACATTTTTTATACATGTTTCACTTGTAATTTTTAAAATCACTTTCTCAACCCTTAAAGTTTTAAACATTTGTCACAATGGTTAAGGTTAAATAAGGTTAACTAGGGAGGATAAACCAAAACATAAGGTTTAAAATGACACCTAAACTAATATAAAATTGATTGGTAGATTATATTTTGTAAATTTATTCCTTATCTTCCATGATATGATATTTTGGATCAATTTTAAATTAGTAAGACATATATTATATATCAATGTTTCAAGTATTTACAAGTTTGTCACCCACCTCACTTACAAAAGGAAACCTCATCTCCTCTCTTACACACACCATTGGATCCAATTATATAATCCAATACCTAAAAAATAAAATTATATATTCCTTGACCACATTCTATAGGTTCTAGTATTCCCAAAATTAAATCCTTTGAAGGCTTAAGGTGTAAGCCAAAGTAGGGTTTCCCAAGAAGATGTATAACTCTTAACCGAGTGTTTCCATGTTTATCTACTTTTCCAAATATAATAAATCCTCTATAATGATGATGATATAATAAAATCAGTATGTTACATATAATTAAATGTTATTATTTTTAAATTGTAACCATTTTTTATCTTCTTTTCCATTTAAAGTTAAATGAAAGCATCGCTCGTGCGTACATACAAACTATTATATCCAAGAAGTGATGTATATTATTTCCCATCACTGAATTTCATAGATGGTTATTATGATGTTTTTAATGTTTATACATTATATTTGAAAAATATTTATTATTATTTTAATATAATATATTATTTACCTTGTTACATTCCCATTTGTTGGAAAATGATAACATAGCCCATGAATACGTGGGAACCACCATCTCCATGAAGCGATGTTACTCATTTTTCACTTCCTATTTACATGGTTGGACATAAGGATAAATTTAATGAATATATATTATATATATAATATATAATTATGATTTTTTAAAGGTGAATTATTATTTAACTCTTGTTTTCTCCATCTAAGGAAAAGTGAAAACATCACCCAGGAATACGTACGTACAACTCTCTCTATGAAGTGATGCAATTCATGTTTCATGACCACCTTATATGGTTGGTTATAAAAGTGAATATAATAAATTAATATTATAATTATCACATGATTAATATTATATAGATGATGAAACCGCGAACAAGGTTAAAAGATTGGATTCATCTAATCAAAACATGCATGGAAAACAAACTAGTTTTCACCATAATGTTCATTTTAATGATGAATTGTTTATAAATGAGTAATTAGAAATTATAAGTGATTAATATATAGTAATATATGCATGAATTTTATTCTTTAATATATTTATAATAAATATATATTTATTATATAGGTGTTTTGAACATGTATGAAGTAGGATATGACTTGAGGTAAGGGTTTATTTCACAACCTATTTCTCATTTGGGATTGTTCATGTTTAGGTTTCCATTAAGAAAATAATATGACATTTTTTGGTTGAAGTGAGTAACTCAAGATAGGGGGTGAATTGAGTACCCAATAAAATTTCTGTTAAAAAAAGTTTAAATAAGATCCCCCAATTAAATCAAAATCACCCAATTAATAAAAACTATAGTTTGATAAAAGTTTGTTCTTTTAAAAGATTTCTAAAAGGCTGAATAGGGACCAGTTAAAATAATATTGAAAATAAATTTAACTTTTGAAATCAATTTACTCAAAAAATTATAATATAAATATTAGTTAAGACTAAATATCAAAGTAATAGTTTTGTGTTGTAGTTAAAATCAAATGTAGTTTAAATATTTGAAATAATGAAAACAAAAAAAATGAACCGTTGAATAAAACATGGGATTCAGTCTCAAAATGAGACCTAATCCCCTCCACTTGGAAATCACACATTTCCAAGAAGATTATATAACTATAATTTGATCCATAACCTAGATCAAGTATACAAAAAATATCTTACAAGATGTCTAGGCTATGTGGGGACCTCTTCCACAGTAACTATGGGAAGAAAACAACTCAGGACACATAAATACTACATCCATAAACATCATTTGTAAGAGGATAAAAAGAGATAGAATAGACTATCTAGTATTCTCTAGTTATATAATAAGATTCAGTGTGAGTTGATAAATAGAGAAAACAACTCATAAATCAAATTTAAAATAAAAAAATAGATGGAGAAAGGAATAAGATATAGAAAAGGTAATGGTGCTCAGTCTATAGTGCTTCAGATGAATATGTTTCCTAATATGTAGATTGGTAAGGAGCACGAGTTGTATATCTGAAAGTAGCATTAAAAAAGAGAATTATAAAGGTTCTCTTTTATATCTGTATGAAAGGATCTTGATATTCAATGAGTTTAAATATTCCATAGATGAAAGTCAGTAGGAATACAGTGTGTAAGATCCTATGATGATCCTTCTAATATTCAATAAGTTGCGCATGACTTGATCATCTGCTTTGTTTTTTCATCACTACTTTTCTTGCTATGTGTGAAGGAGGCCTCTCAGAATATATGGAACTACTTGCCTCTATTGAATAATAATCATACATATATTTAAATCCACATACTGAGATCTGAAATTTCAATTAATGCATTATTTCAATAGTTAAGAATAAAATCATAAAATACCACTTTTCATTAATTGAATTAATTTTGTTATTGAAGCATTTAATTCAAAATAGGAAGAACAGTGACGATGGCCCTTGTAGTGGAAAGACATATATGGAGACAATACATTCTAGTGGAAATACATCTCTGGTGGTGAGTTAGTCCTACGGTGAGTCACACTGGTGGTGGCACATTTGAACTAATGGTGAGTCAGGTCTAGTGGTGACTCATTCTAGGAGTGAATCATTTGAACTAACGATCACTAATGATAGAGGTGACTATAGTGGGTGGCAGCTAAAGTCTGTGATAATATATTTTGGTAGTGAGTCAAATCTGGAGGCATATCAAGTTTGGCTATCATATGTTTTGGTAGTGAGACATTTGAACTAACGGTCACTCAAGCTGGTGGGGACTCAAGCTGGCTATAGTTCAACTCTGGCGGTGAGTCATTTTGAACTAACATTGACTAATTCCAAAACATAACCAAATATTCATCAAATTACATTATATTATAAAATGACATCATAAAATATTAAATTCATTAGAAACATAATAAAAAAGATTTGTGAACATTAAAATAAGGAGTTTCCTATATTCTTTCCCATTTTGATGATCAAAAATAATGAAATTTTTATAAACCATGTATAATATAAACTTAGATATATATAAATGAATTTAAAGGATTACAATTTTCTTAATATTTCAAATATCAAATGTGAGATAAAAAAGTGGTATCAAATACAAATAGATGTGGTATCAAATATAAGTCAAAGATAAGGGTAAAAAATGTTTTCAAAGGTAAAGTAAACCACATCTCAATAATGATGGTGTCATAAGAGAAATAATGATGGTATAAAAGAATGAGGTAAAATAATATAGAATCAAGAAAACATGTAGGATAAGAAAATTAAAATGAGTAAAGTATCAAAGAAAAACATGGTATAATAACAAGGGATATATATATGAAGTACTAGATAAATGACTAGAGTTAGAGGTCAAAGTTAAATTTCATCCAACATGCTCAAATTTTCTCCCCCTTTCAAGATTATCAAAATGGTAAAACAAGAAATAGTAGATACAAAGAAATGAATAACAGGTATCAGAGAGAAATATAGTACCAAAAGAGAAATTATCAAAGAGAGAAAGAATAAGAGAAAGATTCCATTAAGCACAAAGAGTCTAGATATTACAGACCAAAAAGTTAAAGGTAAAATAAAAAATACCTATCAAAGAATAATTTCAATTGGAGTCACTCCCATCTTAGGTGGTAGGATCAACATGGCCCTTTCCCTTGTCAAAGGTAGGAGGGATAGATATAGCAGCTACTATGGAAATGGATGGACATACTAAAGGAGGATGAGGCATCTCTTTGATGATGAATGGACTGAGACATAGGGAAACTTCCATGGGAGACATGTTGAAGGGATGGGACTGAGGAGGTAAATAGTTTATAGAAGGATAAGGGGTGAATGCTGACATGGTTATGTTTTCCTGAATAACCCCTATAGTACTGGAGATATAAATGAAATGTTTCATAAGGTTAAAAAATGCATGATAATATTGTATCCTCTCTCCATATCACTAAAAGAGTATCTCTTTTACTCTATAAAATATTTAAGTAGAGGTGAAAAAACATTTATCCCATTGACATATTCCTTGAAATCCCTTGTGATAGGTGTCATCCAAAGATTCTCATCCAAAAAATTAAAATGATAATTTATCTCATGTTTGGTATACAACCTATAAATGTAATATTTAATAGACTTAGTGATGGTTTCCCTATCACTTATAGCCTCATTTAAACATTCCCTTACTAGTTTGTATATATTATCATCATGCTAACAAAATTTTCTCATATCCTCTAGGTGAGTGGCATGTATATCTATAAAATAATCATAATGTTCCTCTCAAACTATTGACCAAAACAACTATACATCAAATGAAACTTAGTGAGGTAGAGAAGAAGATATAGATGCCACTAAAGGTAAAGTATCTAACCTCTCCATTATAATATCCTAAATGGTAGAAAATGAGGTTATCATTTCATCTATAACTTAACTCATGGACTCCATCTCACTTTCAACCCTATGGTTCTCAATTTAATCCTATGGAACGTGATGATTCATCTTTGACTGAATATGATATACCTAAAGTTCAAATAGGTTCCTAGCATTAGACTCACTCAACTGAGGGACTAGAGGTTCCTGAGACCTCAAAATTCTACCAAAATTAGCAAGAATCCTCTATCTAAAAGACTCCAAGTCTTTCCTAGAAAGAAAATATATAGGCACTGGTGTATTATATAGGGAAGGAGTAGCATGTGTCTTAGTATTGGGAACAATAAAATAAATATTATTAGGTTTTGGCCTAGTATGATTTTCATCTAAAGTGAAAGCATAAATCAAATACAAATATCCCTTAGGATCTTTCACGTATCTATACAAGAAAGTTGGTCCACCATCCTTTTCTAGACTACCCACATCATCATCTGAACCAACGTATTCTAATGCAAGAATCATGGAATATGGTGAAGGATCCCCCTTAGAGGATACCTCACCCTCTTCTTGAGCATCTCAATGCTCTTCAAATTTTTTTCATCAACATATTTAGACTTTTAATAGTCAAACTGTGTTGAATATATCCTATTAATTTCTCTCATTCAACATAAGAAGTTGAAAATATAATAGAACTAGGGGAATACTCCCCATCAGCAGACACTCAGGTCTCTCTTTTGGTAGATGTAACATCATCAACTAGTTTCTCTAGAACTAATCTCTCCAAGGGATAAAGTCTAGCTGAACCATATCTATCAGAATCTATAGAACCAGGTGAGCTAGTCTCTCTATAGACTAAAATGAGGAAACTGAACCAGTATGGGATGGATGGGGGTGTATAAATTGTAATAACATCTATATCATGATCAAGTCCTCCACCATCACTACCTCCATCCTCATTAACATCTAAATTTACACCATCACATCCATATTCTCCATTTTCCCTGTAATAAACATCCAAAAACTCTTTAAAATATTTAGAAGAAGATATTATCTTCCTATCATTACCAGATTCCTCTGTATCATTATCATCACTATCCCTTTCAATTAAAAAATTATCTATGGTAGGGAGAGAGATAGGAGGACCAATAGATCAAAAGGTCATAACAAGGCTCATAGGGATGTCTGGGTCACTTCCCTCCTCCACTAAGGTAGCCACCTCCTCATCAATAACAACTTCTTCTTATTCTTCTTCATCAGAGTACTTTACTAACTCACTTGGCTCCAAGACAGGATCCACTAAACTCTTGGGTATGGTAGGATGATCTATAGGATTAAAATCTTCATTGAGCATTTCATTGTCTCTAAACCATTTCTTTTTCCAAGTGTTCTATCTCACCCTAATCCTTCTACAAATATCCTTATTCAAAAAAAAACTTCCACATTTAACCTTAGATTATTCCCCTTCACCTATCACATTTTTTCCAACATGGTATAAATAAACTTAGGATACATTAGAGAGTTGGATTTGGAGGATGAATTACAAATATCCGTCTTGTATACCATAAGGTATCTACACTGGTTGATCCTATCCCCCCTTTTCATAAGTAATAGTTGATACATATCATTATATCAAAGGGTATTGAAGTCCCATTTTATGGGATGTATAGATGGTGAAAAAACTCATAGAGAAGCTTGAATTCCCCTTATAACATGGTATAAGTGGGTTATTTTATAGTCATATCACCTGTGTACCCCAACAAGTTATTTTCATAACTGAATGATTCTGAATAACTGATTATCATACCCAAGTAATCTTCAAATACACCTTGAGGAGGCACATTCAAACATCTAGACTATTCCTTTGAAGAAAAGGTAAATTTGTAACATTTTAGAATTTCTAGGTATTATTTTTATAAATTATTTGGTAAAATTAAGATACTAAGTGCTGAGACGACGTGTGATTCCAAGGCCCAGTGTGCCTGAAAAAATTCATTGAAAATGTCCATTTTTTAATAGTGTGTGAGTGGTTTTCCTTAAATAGTCGAATAAATTCTAAATGGGGGACCAAATCAGAAATCTAAAGGCACCTTTGTGTTTAGAGAAGTTATTTTACCTTAGGAGGGGATTAAGATTTACCGGCAGAGGTTGGCCGTGAAAGTTAGTTTTTGGACATATCAGTAATAAAATATTTAATAAAAATATTTTATTTCTACAAAATGACTCATTTTTTATTATAGTTTTTTAAGGAATCTTGGGTCATCACCATAACCTTGGAATTCACCTATGACAAGGAGAAGAAAGTTCTCTCGATGGTGATGATGGATCCAAGATCGGAACGTGGATCAATGATCAGAGACGTGCCTCAAATTCGAAGGATCACACCAACGATGATGACATAATGATTGATCTTAATCAATATGCGGTCCAAATCTAGGTAGTGAATTTGATATCTTTGTGATTTATTCCCCTTTATTAGAATAAAAAATGAACACAGACAAACCAAAAAACATGTTCATCTATAGTTTTATAGTTCTTGCAATATGGTTAGTATTGGGAATTGTTAATGGGTGTTTTTTTCCCTTTTTTTTCATCCCTCTAACGAGAATGAATTAAGGCCGACACAAACAAAAGCCGAGTTTCATTCCTTAGATGTTAATGGTGCCTTTATCTTCCCCATTTCTTGGCTTTTATCACCTTTGTACCCTTATGGACATGACCCAAATTTTTGGAAGCTTCAAACACGATCAGACCCCTGGATTACAAGAAAATCAACCATAGAGGCTGCAAAAATGTAGATCAGGACCCAAAAAGGCTAGATCCATAACTGCTTAATTTTCTATGCATTAGAGGAGACCCATTTGTTTTTAGAATGTACCACCAGAGAACCAACATTGGAGACCGACACCAATGGTGGAATGCGGCAGCATCGACATGTAGATGCGGAAGAGGACGACGAGGTAGCTGCAAGTGATGGAGTTCTGCGGGGTGGATGGTGGTGATGATTGGATATGGGATAACTGGTGGTGATGCTGGGTATACATGGGTTATGGGTCGAAACATCGACCAGGAGGAGGCATACGGTCGACACGAACCGTGTGGAATAGTGTAGCACATGGTTGGGGAAGACCATGTGTACCAGGTGGGATGCGGCTGAGGTGGGATACTCCAGGCAGCCCATCGGGCTGCTCCAGGCAGCCCATAAGGCCATGGTCTAGTATGCACAACTGGCCAGACTGAGTTCGGTGGGTCGGATCAGACTCGGACCAGACCCAAGTCAGACCATTTTATGAAAACAACCATAAATTTCAAACCATATGTCCATTTTATGAGTCGTTTGCAGCATTGGGACCCTTGAGTTGATACATTTATTTTGAGATACTATAAGTTAGTTTTTGTAGAACTGTGCATATGAAATAATGAATTTAGGAGTATTTTCTCTCAGAACTTGCACACTACAACCAGAATCCTATGGTTGGATGTGACTTTGAGACTATGTGATTTGAGGCTGTGACTTTGAGACTACATCACATGAGAAAATGTGACTTTCTAAGACTATGTGACTTTTTGAGACTACATGAATCACCAAGGCTACATGTATTACCGAGACTACGTGTCTTACTGAGATTAAATTTCTTATCATGAATGAGTGTATCAGCGGGACTGCATGTCTTATCGATACTAGGTGTTTTGTTGATTACATCAAATAACCCTATTTTTCATACTATAGACCTATACCTCTATGAGCTGATATGTATCTTCTTAGTGGTATACTTCATGTATTTATTTGTGGTATACTTCAAGTATTTCTTCATGGTATACTTCATGTATTTAATTGTTGTATACTTCTTTTATTACTTAGTGGTATTCCTTTAGGGTTTCAGGGTGTCCTACTGAGTATTGTTTTACTCACCCCTACACAGGATTTTCCCGCACGTTTCGTGTCTTGTGCTGACAATTGATGCTTTTATAAAGTCCTAGGTGGACCAAGGATAAGTGGTGCTTACTGAGACTAGATATATGAGGTGTGATTTTATGGCTTTAGATAGTTTTCCCTTTACCTATGCTTCAGGTAGGAGTTTCTGCATATGAGTTTTAGGAACTTGTTCTTTCACTTTTATAGACTCTTTCTTTTGGTGGTCTTGTATCCTAACCCTATTTAATTTCCTATTTTCTACTGTCATACTTTTTTATTGGTATCTTAGTGGTATTCATTCTTATTTAATTAGTGTTTTTTATTTCATCATCTTTAGGATTGGAAATGAGTGTGTGTGTGTATAAGTACTTAGGAAAATTCCTCCCATTTGTGGGATATGCCTACTCGGTGCTAGTCACTATCCCCTGGCATGTTAGAGGTTGGATTGGGGTAGTCATCTCATGGGACCCTCTAGGACGGGTCATGAAAGAGTGGTATCAGAGCAGTTTGGTTCTACTTAAGGACCAAGACTCTATGATATTGGTTTGGGGAAATAGTGTTAAGTGTCTAGAGTTCAGATTTCAGGCCAGGGAATCTAGTGTTGGTGTGGCATCTGATATATCCATACACAAGGACTCTGAATTATGATTTTCGACTTGGTAAACTAAAACACTGGTTGTAGGGAAAATAATGCTACATGCATCATATAGGATTTGGGTGTGTTATTATGTCCTTCTTGAGTCAGATCACCATGTATACTCTATTGAACATGGTACATCTTGTTCTATTTTAGGATGCCTCCACGTAGCCAGTGAGCCAGGATTCCATTACATTATCCTGAGGATGATCCGCTATAACAACATTTCCCTTTATTACACACTTAAACATGATTTATTAAATAAAATTTCACTTAAGACAACTATGAGGATCAATAGTTCTAGTGTCTTGGGAAATTAGAAACATTACATAACAACTTAGAACATAAAACACAACATCTTTATTGAAAACATCTTTTACATGACCACAAAGTTCCTTCGTACTTAGCATTGCATGGGATAACCTGAGGACATGAATAAGAAAAGGGTGAGATATAAAGCCTAGTAAGGGAGTAAACAAGGCATAACATGAAGAATATAGTACATGTTAGGCAATATTCATATCAATGGATCACAAGAGAAACATGAACATAAAGGCATAATATAGTATCATTATCATAACATGGAAGTGTGGGAACAACATTTAACATGATATTAGCATGATCCAAGGATAATTTCACATATAGAATGAGTAAAACATCATTGAACATGAATTAGAATGAGTAAACCCTCATTTCACTTGACATATCAGGATACTAATCTTTACCCAATGAATTAGAGCGCTATCAGGGAGCACCCTTCTTAATCATTTCATTTCATGCATAAGTGTTCCACATGGATTCATTAAAAATTATCATTTATTCCATGATAAAGGAATGTGGAATTCATACATTAAACTCTATAATCAATAAGTAAATGTGTATAAATTCGAATACCATTGATATAGAAATGGTCATGGTATTCACTATACAATGACTTTGGCTTGGAAAAATCACAGTGCAATTTTGGCAGCATAACAGCGTGACATAAGAATTCATAAAAAATGGTTAATGAGAGACAAAAGGATGTCTCATCATATTTATATGAAATTGAAAGTAATGGGGTCATATAGATACATGAACCAATATATTTAATGTATTTTAGATTCATAATATGAAATAATTGCTTAAATGTAAATGAAAAGAGAGAACCCCTTACGGAATTTCATCATGGTAACGGGTGCACATGGGAGGAATTAATGAGAGAGGAAAGAGGTATCTCATCATTAAAACATAAAGAGAAAAGTATAGTGAAGGTAATATTTTTAATTGAAAATAAAAGGGTATAACAACATAATGAAATTATAATACAAATGAGAAAGGAAGAAATCCCTCACTTGGAAGTGTGATCCCAAAGGCTTGGGAGAGGCTTCTTGGGAGCTTTGGGAACCTTGGGAATATACTAAATAGAGGAGTTCGTGGGTTGGTCTAGCTCCAAAGGTTTTGACTAAAGAGGAATTGGAGATTGAGTGGGTTTATATAGGAAATGGGAGGTAATTCTTTATTATTTAGGTTTTGGACACCACACATTAAACTAATCAAAACCACAAACAATCCCATGGTTTTTTCCCATGGTTTTTTCCAAAGTAGAGTGGAAAAATTTATTTTATAAGTAAAATTTCCAAAATTATTAAAATATCAGGCTTTATTATGTGAAGGTGAGTCACACTCTCAAGAAAATTATTTTAAAATGTTAAAATGTTTTATAAGTCTTGGAGGGTCCACTATGGATTTGTAAAATAAATATAACAAAACTAAAATCACATTATTTTAAATTTAAAACAAATATTGGCCGAAATTTCCATTTATAGCATTTTATTACATCACTATTGGGTCATTATGATGTCATAAAACACATTATATATTTAAACAGTATTTAATTTTTACCCAAAAATTTGGCTGTCTCAGAAAATTATGAAAAATTCACCATTGGATAATTTAGATGTCATGATTCCAAAAATAATAGTCACTTTATCTAAATAATTTTCTAAATATGTGAATTTTTACTTTTAAAATAAAAACCAACATTTATAAAAATTTCATGGGTTTTGACAAAAACAACTTTCAAACCTTAATAAAAATTATAATTGTATTCCTTAAAATCATATGATCATTTATATTAAATAAAAATTATTTAGTAATAATATTTTATTAAAATATTATTTAATTCAAAAATCCATTAATTCATCAAAATTGATTTCTTAATTGAATATTAACTAAAAATACTATTTTTTCTGTAAAAACTTTTTAAAAACTAACAACAATAAAATGAATGTATATTATTTATTGTATACAAAAAATAATGCACATAATCATAGTGATAGGGTATTGTTACATAACCCCTTATAACACCCGCATAAGACCAAAGGGTAAGGTGTGGATGGTGAAAGAATCTTGGGGTGTCTCAGATAACATTGCTCAGGTGGTAATATCTATTAACTTCCAATTACCCCATAGGCAGTTCCATTCAAGATTAAAACTTTGAAGCTCAGATTGGGATTGGTCAAGAACGAAGCCCAGTGAAACTACCTCCTTTCTGAGATATGAAAAAATGGGCTTCATATGGAGGAGTTCTACTAGATGAGGTCATCACTTCCTTTTTCTGAGTAAATTAGATTTGTTAAAGCCCTATATTTATACTAATCATGTGATTACTATTCAACGACTATATTAGAAATGGTAACAATTATTAACGATATTTTAAAATTCAAAAACATAAAACCAAGGAAGTTCATATGTTTTATATAACCTTTTTACATAATAATACATTTAATTATATCATGAGTAATTTTCATTAATAAAAGTTTGGGTCATTACATCCGCCTAGTGGCAAGGCATCGGTATAGGGGAATATACTAGAGGTAACACCTTAGGGTGGTTTACTAGTGATACCACCACCCGCTGACCAGCAATTACTACCAGCGCTACTGGTTAAAGATGCATGTAGACTGAGTGTGTTTCATTAGTTCTTGAGGTAGCAACCACCCAGGTTTCATGGTGAGATAGACCCCTAGGTAGGTGAGTGTTGGATGGAGGCAGTTACACGTGTCTTCAGCCTTGTGAGGATTCCTTCCAACCATATGGAAGTACTAGTTGAAAGCATTCTTCATGGATCGGTGGGGAGATGGTGGAGCTTAGTGTCTTAGAAATATGATGAGATGAATCTCTATTAGGAATAATTCAAGCGTCTATTTTCATAGGAGATATTTCTGGGTACATTATGCTCAGTGTGAACACTGGAGCTTCTACATCTACAACATGGTAGTCAGACAGTGGAGGAGTACTCGACGAGATTTACTAATATTTCTTTCTACTCCACAGATATGGTACGAGACCTATTCTTCAGGGCTCATACCTTCAAGTAGGGATTAAAATAGGAGATCAGGACATCCATTATATCCATTATTATTCCAACCTATGATGGGGTACTGGAGATAGATCTATCAGTGGAGAGCTTTCTAGTGGACCAGACATCGGCAATAGGAGCTACCACCGAGCACCAGGTAACTGAGACTTCAATAGTAGGCAGACGATAGTAGTCATAGGGACCCAAGAGGGTCAATAAATCTAAGGGATGACCCCAGGACATAGGATCAGTAGTGTGAGGATCCCATGGAAGAGCGAGTTAGCTGAAGTATGGGTTGTGTTACTCGTGTGACAGTTGGGGACATCTAACTCGAGATTGACCAACCCATCATATGACCGATCAGGAGACAGTCAAGGGACCACTGAGAAAGAGGTGGAGGTAGGATTATGGTGGTCTATAGGCAAATGATCATATCATAGGAACATGAAATGTGGCTGGAGGTGGAAAAATATTTGATATATTACCACCACCACCCCAAGAGGTCCACGATAGGGTTAGGGAGCTGGTAGACAGGGATGAAGCCAGCTCCAGGTTATGGAGGCTTATGTCCTCAAGAATCCATGGATTATTACTGGTAAAATATGTGTCTTTTACACCTTAGATGAAGTTTTAATAGACACAGGTGCTTGTCATTATTTTCCTTCCAGGACCCTTGTTTGAGACTCAGAGATTTCAGTGGAACTGTTGACTCGACCCTTAGGCTTAGAGAATCCTACAAGAGGTAATTTGATGATCACACCCTGGTGATGAAAGTGTGACCTTAATCTTGGAGGTGATAGTTTTGGTTGGTATATATTGGTAGTGGCATCGAGGCCTTATGAATTTATTCTTGGTAGGGACTGATTATCCATAGTTTATGCTCAGATTGACTTTTTTTAGGTGCAGAGTGCGATGTGTATGCAGTGATGGGATCATATTTTCCTTTTTTATCAGAAAAGGAAACCCAAGAAGCATAGGATAGAATCAATCATAGGAGGGTGAATCCGATTACACATTAGTTAGATAGCGTTACCCTCGGTGTAGTGGATTATATGAGTCCCCATTTTCTTATAGTGGTGGAGGAATATGAGGACATGTTTCATAAGGATGTTCCAAGATTACCTCCTTGCAGGGAAGTAAAATTCTATATTGATCTATACCTCAGGATGAAACCAATATCTAAACCTTCATATTAGATGTCTCCCATAGATCTTCATGAGATAAGGGTATAGTTTTAGGACTTGTAGAGGAAGGGATTCATGAGACCTAGTGTTTCATCATAGGTAGCCCCAATTTTGTTTACCAAGAAGGTAGATGGGAGCTTGAGGTTTTTTGTAGACTTCCGGCACTTGAAATAGGTGAAAATGAAAAATAATTATCCACTACTAAGGATTTATGACCTATTTGATCAGTTGAAAGGAGTGAGGTAGTTCTAGAAGATTGACCTCAGATCTGAAGATCACCATCTTTTAGTACGAGATGAGAATATACTGAAGATGACTTTTCGATGTCGTTATGGACACTAAGAGTACTTAGATATGCCATTTGGCATTATGAATTCCCCAAAAGTGTTCATGGGACTTGTGAACAGGATCTTCCAGCCTTATTTAGACTGGTTCATGGTGGTCTTCATTGATGACGTCCTAGTGTACTCAACATCCGAAGAGGAGCACACGATACACTTGATTATGGTCCTAGAAATGCTCTTAGAGCACCAACATTACATGATGCTCTCAAAGTGTCATTTCTAGATATAAGAGGTCTATTTTTATGGACACATCATTTTATAGGCTGGGGTTGAAGTGGATCCATAAAATATTGAGTTGGTGATTTCTTGGGAACTAGCCAAGAGTGTTGTACGGGGGTGGAGTTTCCTTGGTTTATTTGGGTAAAATTATAGTTTTTTACCCAAATTTTCTAGATTAGAAGCACCCTTGACGATTTCTACATGAAATAGGAAGCATTTTGTGTAGAAGAAGAAGTTATAGTATAGTTTTCAGTAGTTGAGGTAGAGATTGATGAGTGCTCCCATCTTGATATTTCTAGAGGATGATGTTGAGTATGTGGTGTTCTAAGATGCATCAGAAACTGGGATTGGTTGTGTCCTGATGTAGGGAAAGTAGTGATTACTTATGGTTCATGAATATTGAGACCACATGACAAAACTATATGACCCATGATCTTGAGTTAGCAGCGGTAGTCTTCACATTGAAAATGTGGTGACACTACCTTATGGGCGAGAGATTTATCATCTACTGTGACTGAAAGAGTCTCAAGCATTTATTCAACCAGTAGGATCTGAACTTGAGACAAAGGTGATGGTAAGATTTCTTCAAGGATAATAACTTTGATATTGTCTATACTTTTAGGAAGGGGAACGTGGTGGCAGATTCTCTCAACAGAAGATCAAGTTCACAGCTACTAAATGAGGCAACAAAGTAGTTGTCCTCATTGCAGATATCCTTTATAGATGGATATGGAGAAAATTACCTTCAATTGATGGTTTTCACCCCTCCACTCTTATAATGAGCCAGGGAGGCACAGTTTGTAGATACTAACTATGAGGCTTTATGTGCTCAGATGTCCACATGAAATGCCCCTAACGGATATTCGAAAGTTGGGGAGCACATTATTATTTTTAAAGGACACATAGTATTACCAATGGAGTTATGAGATGAGGCTTTGAGGGAGTTCCATGCATCCAATTTAGTGGTACAAATTGGTGTGGAGACAATGTACCAAGACCTCTGAAATTAGTTCTGGCGCTGGGGATGATGAAGGCAGTGACATAGTTCATTTCTAGATGCCTCACTTTTCAGCAAGTGAAGGATGAGCACTAGGTTCTAGAGGGTTTGACTCAACCCCATGAGGTTCCAGAGTGGAAATAGGATGAGATATCAATGGACTTATTGATAGGGATACCACATACATCTAGGAAGAATGATACCATCTGGTTGACCATTGAACGACTCACCAAGTCGGACCACTTCATAGTGATTCAGATGCAAAGTTTAATAGAGTGCTTGGGATACCTCTACATGCAGGAGATAGTTTGACACCATGGAGTTCCATTGATTATAGTCTTATATCCTGATGCTCATTTCACATCTGGGTTGTGTAAGGGATTTTTGGAGGTGTTTGGTACATAGTTACGCTTGAGCATAGCTTTTCACCCACATAAAAATGACAAGAATGAGAAAACCATATAGGTTCTGAAGGAAATTCTATGTGCTTGCATCCTAGATTTTGACCATAGTTGGGAGGATCACCTATTCTTGGTGGAGTTTGCATACAACAACAGTTACCATTCCACTATCAGTATGGAACCATTAGATTCCTTGTACGGGTGACCCTATCGGTCACCACTTTATTGGATGGACTGACGAGATTCAACACTCATGGACCTGGAGTTATTTTAGGTGACTATAGAAAAGGTGTTGGTCATCTAGAAGAATATTAGGACTGCACAAAGTCATCATAAGTCTTATGATGACTGGAGACAGGGCCTTTGTAACACCCCTGGAAAAGTGAGAATTAAAAGGCTAAATGATACTACCCATGTCAATATGGTGCACCTTTTTTTTGGGAGCCTACCTAATTAGAACTCCACAGTTAAGCATGCTTGGACTGGATTAGTAATCAGGATGAGTGACCCTACTGGGAAGTTTCTCAGGGTGTGTGTGAGTGAGGAAAAAACACAATGAAAGAACAAGTGTTGGCCTGTGGGGACAGTCATTAGTATGATAAGTGACCCTAGTGAGTAATATCCTATGGTGTGCTGGAAAGGCAACCAAGGTTTTACAGGAGACCCATGAGATCAGATGAGAAGGTTCATGGCCTGGGGAGGCGGGTTGTGACAAATGGTATCAGAGCCAATACCCAGCCAGAAGTGCTTAGGCACTACCTGGGTTTGAGGCTTGGGGTCCACAATGAGGGAATTGTGCTTTAAAGGGGTGGATAATGTAACACCCCTGGAAAAGTGAGACTTAAAAGGCTAAATGCTACTACCCATGTCAACAGGGTGCACCTTTCTTTTCGGGAGCCTACCTAATTAGAACTCCATAGTTAAGCATGCTTGGACTGGAGTAGTAATCAGGATGGGTGACCTTTTGGGAAGTTTCCCAGGGTGTGTGTGAGTGAGGAAAAAACACACTGAAAGAACAAGTGTTGGCATGTGGGTACAATCATTAGTATGAAAAGTGACCCTAGTGAGTAATAGCCTATTGTGTGCTGGGAAGGAAACCAAGGTATTACAGGAGACCCATGGGATCATATGATAAGGTTCATAGATTAGGGAGGTGGGTTATGACACCTTTGGAGTTTGAGGAGGGAGACCATGTGTTCCTTTGGATCTCTCCTTGACACGGGATACATAGATTTGGTTGGGGTGAAAAGATATCTTTGAGGTTCATCGGCCCTTTCCAGATACTACACAGAGTTGGTGAGGTGTCATACCACTTGGATCTACCTATGTAATTAGAGTGAGTGAACAATGTCTTACACATGTCATAACTGAGAATGTATGTGCATGATCCATCACACGTCATTGACTGGGGCGAGCAGAATATTGATGATGGGGTGACTTTTGAGGAGTTCTTGATCAATATTGAGGATCGAAAAGAGAGGATCCTTTGTGGGAAGTTAATTCCTCTAGTGTGTATTCAGTAGCAGCATGGGAATCTCCAAGAGATCACATGGGATCAGGAGGCTCAGATTCGTGCTAAGTATCATCTTTTGTTTGTATAGCCTTTTTTTTGGCTTTCAGGGGCATGAATCCCTATGATGGGGAGAATGTAACATCTATGAATTTATTTTACTATTTTGATAAATTATTTTGTAAAATTATGAGACCAGGAACTGAGACGACATGTGATTCTAAGGCCCGGTGTGCCTGGAATAATTCGTTGAAAAAAGTTTAGTTTTTAATAAATCATGGGAGCAGTTTTCTTGAAATAGTGGAATAACATATAAACAGGTGCCCATATCATAAATCCAAGGGAACCATTAAGTTAATATTAGCAAGTTTACCTTAGTCAAGGCCTAATATAAACTTGTTTAAGTTGAACATGAATGTTAGTTTTTGAATGTATCAGTAATAAAATATTTGATAAAAATATTTTATTTTGACACAATGACTTGTTTTTTATTAGAGTTTCTCAGAAATCTAGGGTCATAACCATAACAATATAATTCCCTTGAGACAAGGACAAGGAAGTACTCTCTATAGCGATGATATATCAGAGATCAGAATGTGGATCGACCATCAGTGATGTGCCTAAAATTTGAGGGATCTCACCAATGATGATGACAAGATGATTGATCTTCATTAGCGAGTGGTCCAAATCCAGGAAAGCCATTTGATCTCTTTGGGATTTCTTCCTCATTATTAGATTCAATGATGAACGTGGACCAAACAACAGACATGTTGATCTGCAGTTTGATCATTCTTGTGGGATGGTTAGTATTGGGAATTGTTAATGGTAGTTTTGTTACCCTTTTTGTTCATCCATCTAATGAGAATGAATAAAGGATGACACAAACAAAGGTCTAGGTTCATTCCTAAAATGTTCTTGGTTCCTTTCTTTTCCCTCGTTCTAGGTGTCCTTCTCTATTGGACCCTTGTGGTTGTAGATCAACTTATAGGGAGGCTTTGAACAAGATCAGACCCCCAGATCAAAGGAAATTTGACTGAATAGGTCACAGTAGTGTAGGTCGGGACCTGAAAAGCCCAGATCTACAAACATGTAATTTTATAGGTATTGAAGAGCCCCATTGGTCTGTAGAAGGGACCAACAGAGTGCCAGCACCTACAACCGGCGTTGGCGGTGGCACGTGGCGGAGACCACGTGTGGGTGTGGTAGAAGACGGTGGGCGACGATGGTGGGACTGCATGGGACATGGGGAAACATGGGGATTGGGGGGGGGGGTGGTAGGTGGTTAGGGCATACTGCGTGGACTAGGAAAGCATGTGGTTGGGGTGGACTGCATGGATCAGGTGTGACGGGGCCGGGGCGGGCCACGTCTGGCACGGAAGCCAACCCATAGCGCATGACGGACCAAGGGAGACTAGCCACTTGAGGTGAATTAGAAGGATAAACCCAGTAGACTAGTGGGACATGGTCTAGCAGGCCCAGTGGGTTGATCCCAGTGGGCCAGACCAGGTCCACCGTGATGGATCAGACCCGAATCGAATCTGGGTCAGACCTTTTTATAAAAAAATCCATAACTTTCAAACCATGTGTCCGCTTGAAAATATGTTTGTGGTGTTGGGACCATTGTTACAAGATAATACTTTTGAGATAATATAAGGGATATTTTTTAGATGTTTGAATATGAACTAATGGCTTAAGGTGTAGGTTCTCCCAAAATGAGCACGCTACGAGCTGAATCCTACAGTTGGCTGTGACATTGGGACTATGTGACTTGAGGTTATGAATTTGATACTATGTTACATGAGACTATTTGAATTTATGAGACTATGTGACTTTATGAGACTACATGAATCATTGATACTATGTGTCTTACTAAGACTACATGTCTTATCGGGGCAGAGTGTCACATCGGGACTATGTGTCTTATCGATACTGCTTGTTTATTGGATTACGTCAGATAATCCTATTTTTGATACTATATACGTATACCGTTGTGAGATGATTATGTATATTATTAGTTGTATAATTCATGTATTTCTTTGTGGTATACTTTGTGTATTTTTCAAGGGATACTTTGTTTATTTCTTTTTTGTATACTTCTATTTCTTTGTGGTAAACCTTAAGGGTTTAGGGGTATCCAATTGAGTATTGTTTTACTCAACCCTTCATGGGATTGGCCTGTATATTTCATTTATTGTGTAGAAGATATATTCTTTGAAAGATTCCTAGGTGGACTAGTGTTGGGTGGTGCTTAGCGAGATCAGACATATGAGGTTTTCTTTTACGACTTCAAACAGCTTTCCATGTACCTACCCTTATGGTAGGATTTTTTTGCGGATGAGTTTTAGGAATTTGTGATTTCAATTTTATAGACTCTTTATTTTGGTGGGATTGTATCATAGCCCTGTTTACTTTTTAGTTTTATACTATCATACTTTTTTGTTGGTATCTTAGTTCCATGCATGCTTGTTTACTTAGTGTTTTTCATTTCTACATTTTTGGGCTTGGAGATGAGTGTGTGTGTACATGTACATAGAAAAATGCCTCCCATTTGTGGGATATCCCTACTCAGTGCCAGTTTCCTACCCCTTGACTATGGGAGGTAGGCTTGGGGTATTCACAATACAAGCCCCTCTGGGACGGGCTATGAAAAATTACTTTCCATCAATCATACTTCAAATAAGATCTTTATTCTTCCCAAAACTAAACTAAGCATACTAATATAATTAATGAACCAACCTAGGATAGAAAGTTAAGTAATTATGAGAAAACCAATCTATATATCCTTGGTCCAAGATTACCTTTAACACCAATGAATTACTAGAGATTAACCACTTGGCATCGACTTTTTTTTCTCTAACCACTATTCGATTCACTAGATTTGGTTTACTTGGATCAATATATGGTCAATTCAGTTATCATTTAAAAATATTAGATGGTCAGTATTCCTTAAGAGACAAAATTTCATGTCACTTCACTCTTACCATTTTAGTGAAATAAAGACTTATGAAAGGAAAAAATAAGGTTGAAGGTCAAGAGATAAGGAAGGTGAAGTGGTTCGGAAGTAGGCACGTGAGTGAGAGTGACTTAGAATAAAACATAAAGATCAATATTACATATATGAATTTTAAATCATAATATATAATAAAAATAAAAAAGAACAAAAAAAAAAAAAAATCCTAAAAATTATTAATGGAACCAGCATTTTAAAAAGAGAATAATGAATCTTCTAATGGCGATTCACTGATGGTGACTCACCAATGGTGAATCTCCAATGGTGACTCCCCAAAGGTAACTCGCTAATGGTAAATCACCAACGGTGACTCCCCAATAGTGACTCACCAATGGTGACTCACCAATAGTAACTCACCAATGGTGACTCACCAATATTGACACACTAATAATGAATCACCAATGGTGTCTTGTAAATGGTGACTCTATAAAGGTGAATCATCTAACACTTAAAGTCTAGAACAAATTTATTATACCTAATTAATGTTTTATGTAGCTCAATATCTCAAAATTAAATTGTTTTGTAAAAATATCAACAAGATGATGTTTAGTTCCTATGAATTCAATAGTTATATCACCCTCTTGAAAATGATATCACAAAAATTTAAGTCTCACATCAATATGTTTTATTCTAGAGAAAGGCACAATATTATTAGAAGTAGTCATTGAACTTATGTTGTCACAATTTATAGGGACATTTCTGAATGGATATCCGTAATCTAGAAATGTATGTTTCATCCACAAAATTTGATGACAGATCTACCTGTAGTTATGTATTCATCTTTGGCAATAGATTGTGTAACATTTTTTTTCCTTACTATACAAGGATACTAGAGACTTTTCCAAAAAATGAAATGTTTTAGAGGTTATATTTCTTTCCAACTTAAAACCACCAAAATCATCATTTGAAAAACTCACTAAGTCAAATAACCATCCTCCAGGATAGAACAATCCTAAATTGGTTGTATATTTTATGTATTTGAAAATATTTTTAAGAGAAAACAAATGTGATTCTTTATGGTTTCCTTGAAAATGAGAACACATACACACACTAAACATAATATTAGGTTATATAGTAGTTAAGTAAAGAAAACTTTCAATAAAACCTCTGTAACTTATTTGATCCACTCACTTCCTAGCTTCATCAAGATCCAACTTACAGGTTGTACTCATGGGTGTGGCACTATTTTCAGTCATATCTAAACCAAAATATTTTCATAGGTTTTTAGTCTACTTATATTGATTTAAAATACTTTCATCTTTACTATGTAAAATATGAAAACCAAGAAAGAATTTAATTTCACATATTAAACTCATTTAAAATTCATTTTGAATCATTTTTTTAAAATCAGTACACAAATAATTTTTAGAAGATCACAAAATAATATCATCAACATAGATTTGAACAACTAAAAAATATTTTAAAAATATTTTTATAAAAATATTAGGATCAGCTATAACATTTGAAAACCCTTTAGAAATTAGAAAATAGCCAAACCTATAATACAAATCTCTAGGTGTTTATTTTAAACAATATAATTTGTTTTTCTAATTTTAAAACATGATTTGGAAAACGAAGATTTTTAATTCTAGGGGAATTTTCAAAAATATAATCTTCAACTATATAAAAATTTATGAATTAACTTTTTAAATCCATTTTATATAGTTTTGAAATCCAAATGTGTTGTATATGTGAGTATTATTCTAATGGATTTGAGTCTAGCCACTGGTACAAAGGTTTCCTTATAGTCAATAACCTCTTCTTGAATATATACTTATGAAACCCACCAAGATTTATTTCTTACTATAGTTCCATATTCATCAACTTTTTTTTCTAAACACCGATTTAGTTCCAATAGTAAGAGTCTCTTTAGGTCTAAAAACAATTTAGAAAACATTATTTATTTCAAACCAATTATGTTCTTGCATTTACATCACCCAAAATTCATCATTAATTACATCATTGATGTTTTTAGGTTAAAGCTATGATAATAAATCTTGATGTTCAAGATGATTACTAATAGAATCTCTAGTATATGGACCTATATCTTGGTATCTAACTATACAATCTAGAGGAGTGTATTTAAGTGTCTTAAAAGTTCTTGAAAAAGAAGGGATGGTCATATCATAGTCTTTTATGGATTCTAGTTCGGGTTGTGAATGTTCCTCAAAACTGGATGATTTTTTAACTTATTTCACAGAAGAGTCAGACGGTTTGGAATTAATGTTCAGAGTAAAAAAAATCATCCTCAAGGTTTTATAAAGGGTTTTTAGGCTCATGTGGATATATGTCATCAAACATGACATGAATACACTCTTCCAAAGTCTGGTATGTTTTATTAAACACTCTATATGATTTACTAAAAGTTGAATAGCCAAGGAAAATTCTTTCATCACTTTTAGAATTTGTTTTTTCAATATTATCCTTAGTTTTAAGAATAAAGACTTTGTAACAAAAAACTCTAAAGTAATTAACCTTTGGACTTCTACTATTCCGTATTTCATAAGGGGGTTTCTTTAAGAGAGGTCTAATTAAAACTCTATTAAATATATAGTAGTATGTATTCACATACTATACTTAAAAATAAATAGGATGGTCAAATTCATTAAGCATATTCTAGAAAATTTATTGAAGTGTTCTATTTCTTCTTTCTATAAAAAAATATACTATGGAGTCCTAGGAGAATAAAAGTTGTGAGTATAACCATTATGTGAGAAAAAAGATTTAATGTATTTATTTTCAAACAAACATCCATGATCACTTCTTAAGGTCTTAATCCTATGTACACTATGATTTTCTACAGATTTAGGATACTGAGTAAAGTAAGACCAGGATTCACTTTTTTGATCTAGAAAGAATACCGAAGTATACCTAGAAAAGTTATCTATAAGGACATAATCATATTTCATACCATTTAAACTAGAAACTCTAGGTGGTATAAAAAAAATCCTTGTGAACCAACTGTAGGGGTTGAAAAGATGAAACTTATTTCTTTGATTTGAAAGCTATCTTGGGCTATTTCCCTTTATGATAGGGGTTATAGACTTTATCATTCGAGAATTAAAATTTAGGTAGATCTTTGAGTAACCCATTTCTAGTGATATTTCCAAGTGATTTAATATTTCAGTGGAATAGTATCCTATTTCTAATCTATGATTCATTATTAAAGGAACTTATATAATAAATGTTTTTAGAAAATAAAGAGTCTAAATTAACAGCATAAACATTTTCATTTCTAAAAGTAGTAAATACTAAAACATATTTAGAATAAAAAAATTAAAATAATGATTTTCAAATTTCACATGAAAAAAATCATCACATAACTATGATATTCTAAGAGGATTTTACTTAAACCTTCAAAAAATAATACTTTAGAAATTAAAACTGAGTTAGAATTACCAACTTGAACAAGGATAATTATTTTTCTTTATAATTTTCACCAAAAAGTGACATATCCACCATCAAAATTTATTAAAATTTTAATCTTGAGAAATCTTCAGTCATGTGTTTGGAACAAATGCTATCTAGGTACCATAGTTTCTTACTAGAGCTCTTCAAGAATGTTGCCTACAAAACAAGTTTCACAACAAAAATGATTTTGGTACCCAAATATTCTTAGGTCTAGAAATGTTAGTAATTAAGGGTTTATGAACCCATAAATTCTTAATAGTTTTCCTATAGGTAGTTTGTAAACTTTATAAAATAAAGTCATTGTTAGGTCATTTTAAATAAAAACTAGTAGCAGATTTTCCTAAACTTGATTTAAGAATAAAACTAATCTCAGAAATTCTCCCATGTCCAGGTTGAAAACCCAAACCAGTAATGTACTTAGGCCCATATATTTTCTAGGTATCTGAGAGAGAGTATTCATCCCATTAGTAAATATCTTTAAATGCATTTTCAGTTTCCCATTAGAAAATTTTAATTCTTTATTCTCCTTTTACAATTGATAATTTTTCTCCTTTTCAATAGCAAGGTCATATTAAATATTAATATTTAAATAATTTTGTTTCTTTAAAATTTTGTATTGATATATAAGATCAGTGAATATATATTATAACATGTTACATTACTAATGCATTTTATTATTATTCATGTTTTCATCACTATCTTTATATCAATAATGATTTCAAATATATATAAGATAATTAGGAAATACGTTGAATACCATAGACGTGTTTTTCATGAAACCCATGTTATCTCTATAAATTTTAACCTCTTGGGTAGTGTCTAAATCAATTGACCTATCTTCAGAAGAACTACAAGTTAATTTCATTACTTTATTTTATTTTCTATTCTTTTCATCATATTTCTTTTTATACTTTAGTTTGGGACAGTTAGCCTTTACATGACCTTTCCTTTTACATTCATATCATACTATTTAATTTGAAGTGTCACCTCTCTACCAATCCTTCTTCTAATTTACACTATTTTCACATTTACCATTGTTTCCTGATTTCATAAAGAAAATTTTCTTCTTATAAAACCTTTTTAAAACTTATATATTGATGGGACATCTCTTCATCACTATCGACTGGTGATTCTTCAACACTTGAACTTTCAGGTTGAGCATTATCTTTTTGTTTTGAGGTAGTGTTCTTGAAGGCTAATGAATTCTTTTTTAGTTCATATTCATCTTATCAGTTAAATTTATATTCTTTTTCATACATAATTAGATTTCCAATCAGATATTTAATATAAATATTACAAATATTACAACATTTTCTGATTGAAACTGAGGTTCCTATTCATCTCTCTGGTAGACACCTAAAAGGTGAATGATTTGATCCATATTATAAATAGGATTCCAAAAATACTGCATTGTATTTACAATATCATTTAACCTTAGATACATTTCATAAATAATCTCTTCATATTTCATCTTAAGATATAATATTTAATAGTATAAGTATTTAAATTAATTTCTCTAACATTAGTTGTTCCTTAATGAGAAACATCAAAAGTGTCCCAAATTTCAAAATATGTTATGCATGAAGATACTCTATTGAATTATTCATCCCCCAAAGAACAATAAAAGTCATTAATATAATTAAATTTATTTCTATGATCATTTTTTGTAGAATAATCTCATGTATTTAAAGTAGTATTAGGTGTTTTATATTTATCTACAATAGAAGTTCAAATTTCAAAAACCATTATCTCAATATGAATTTTCATCTAGATTTTCCACTGATCATAATTTGTGCCATTAAATAAGGGTGGTATGTTGGTATAAGAAACCTCTTGTCTATTATACATAAAGAAATAAACATAGAACTAAAAAAAATTATATCTATAAAACATGACTAAAATCATAATTGAAAAGATATTTTTGTTACCTATGATACCAAATGTTAGTTGGAGTGAGTAACATAAGAGGGGGGGGGGTGGATTTTGTTCCCAATAAAATTTATTTTGCAAATAAGTTTAAATTTGATCCCCAAATTAAAAACATTTCCCAATTAATCAAAAAAGTAGTTTGATAAAATTTTGTTCTTTTAAAAGATTTCTCAAAGCTTTATTATTAATTAGTTAAAATAGTATTAAAAAACACTATAACTTTTGAAATCAATTTAATCAAGAAAATCTAAATATAAACACTAGATAAGAATTACTATAAATGCACTAGTTTGGTTTTACAGTTAAAATAAAATATTGTTTTAAATCATTGAAATGAAGAAAACAAAACAAAATCACATAGTGGAATAAAATAAGGGGTTCAGTCTCAAGATGTTACATAATCCCCTCCACTTAGAAATCACTCGATGTTAAGAAGATTATATAATTATGATCTAATTGAAAACCTAGATCATGTATACATAAAAAACACACAAGATATCTAGGACACACATGGAACTCATCCACAATAACCGTGGTATGAAAACAACTCTATCCACCTGGAGACCCTCTTCCACTAACACCATGGGTAATTAGAGGAAGAAAGATAGAAGATAATATCTAGTATTATCCAATTATATAAAAGTAGTTATCATGTGTTAATTAATAACGAAAAAAACCATTTATCGAATGTAAAATCAAAAAACAGAAGGATCAATAAATAAGATAAATAAAAGGTAATGCTACTCAATCTATAGTTTTTCAGATACTTGAGTGTCCTTAGATGTATCTTGGTGAGGAGATCAACCTATTTCTATGAAATTATTAGTAAAAAAAATCTTGTAATGATCTTTATAGTATTCAAAACTTCACAAAAAACTTGATCATTTGTTTACTTTTCATCACTAATATTTTTGCTACACACAAGGGAGTCTTCTCAAAATATATGGAACTGCTTGTCTCTATTGAATAATAATCATCCTGATATTCATGATCTTCATACCACACCCTGAAACTTTCTTTAATGAATTCCTACAATATTTAAGTATATAATCATAAAATAAACTTTTTAATTAATTATATTAATATATTTGTTGAATCATCTAATTCAAAATAGGCAGAACAAAGATAGGGGATCTTCTGGTGGAAAGACATCTATGGAAACAAGACATTCTAACAGAAAGACGTCTCTGGTGGTGAGTCAGTCTAGTGGTGAGTCTATCTGAAAGTGACTCATTTTAACTAATGGTGAGTCGGTTCTGGAGGTCACTTAATCTCATGGTGACTCATTTAAACTAATGGTCACTCACATTGGTGCTGACCTTGGCTGGAGGTGGCTCAAGTATGTAGGTCATACATTCTAGTTGTGAGACATGTCTGACAGTAGTTCAAGTATGGTGGTTGGAAATACTAGTAGTGAGACATTATAACTAATGTTTTCTCAAGATATTGGTGACTCGGGATGGATATAGCTCAATTTTCATGGTGACTCATTTCGAACTAATGGTGACTCATTCTAGCACTGAGCCAATTTTTCATCGGATTGCCTTATATTATAAAATGCTATCATAAAATAGTAAAGTCACTAGAAACAAAATAAAAATAATTTTTGAGAATTAAAATAAGAAGGTTCCAATAATATTTCTCACTTAAAATATATTTATTTTCTTCCTATTTAGTTATTTTTGGGGTTTTAATTTTTTTCCTTTTGTTTTTCTCACTTTGATACTCAAAAAGAGTAAAATAATTATTTTAATAGAAGCCGAACTTATTTCTCAACTTTTTGTCTGAAATTTTCTTCCATTTCCATATTCTTAAAAATGTTTTATAAAAGTTTTTATCTATACATAAATATTTAGGAATGGTTATTTTTTATACATCTGACTTTTTTACAAATTGTTAAAAGGAACCTTTTAAAAGGATTCACATATGACTAACTTTTTACTTTTTAGAAAAGTGTGAAAGGAATGTTTTTTAACTTATAAAAATGAGCAGAAAGTACCTCTATTATGTTTTTCCTCCTTTATGAAGCTTACTTTAAAAGTTTAAAAGGTTTTACAAAGAAAATATTCTTCCAATTATTTCTTGGAATTTTTATTTTAAATGTTACAAAAACAATGAGGTTGTTTTCTCTTGATTTTCAATATGTATTATAAATTATTTTATAAAAGATAATTTTAATCAATGCTAAAATATTTTATGGTTTTTTATTCTTAAATTAGGATATTATCTTGTGATACAATCCATTTTTATTGAGATGGTTTGTGATGATATTTGATGGAAATTGATATGAAACCCATTTCCTACAATAGGATAAATAAGTTATAATGGTATCATTTTTCTTTCCATGTTTTTTGTGGAAATATTATGCATGGGTTCTCATTATGAGATGGTTGGTTCTTCTATAAACCTCCAATGCATTGTGTAATATGATATAGATATCTCAGTAGATGATTATGATAAGAGTGGAAATGATTTATAACAATCTATGTTCACATTTTGATGTATAAGTATGATTTCTTCTTGCGATGCTCACAAGATTATTCTTGGAAATGATTATGAGTATATATGCTCAAAAGTTTATTAATTACTATTCTTATGATACCAAATGTCAATGTTATGACTCACGAATAAAAATTTATTCATTATAAACCTTATTAATCTTGCTTATGGATATTTCATGATTTTGGTTATATGATCTAAGTATGAATATTTTATATAGAGAACATGAACTTGACTATGTTATAATAAATTTATGACCACCTTATTCTCACTGATTATTGATATCTCTCTATTTTTCCTTCCTGATCATTTTATCTCACATTTTCTTCTATTTTCAAGTTGTAAAGGTTTGAAGTTTGATATTTCTAAAGGGTACTAAATATGAAGAATGTTTATGGTATATTTTTTAGGTTGTTCAAAAATAAGTTGATTATGCATCCAATATCTAAAGACACTAAACATTTATAGTTCTTGGACATGTATTATTTTTCGAAGTATTGAATATTCATCAAAAGTGATGTAATATTCATTCATGTAATGGTCATGTTTCCTTAGAATTGAGGGGCCTGAATGAAGTTTCAAGGAGAAGAGTTGTATGGGGAATATATGATGGGCCTGGATGGAACAATAGAGTATAGAATAATGGGATTTTTAGGGGAAATTCTACAAATAATGAAAATTCCATCAACAGTAATCGTTGAATGGAGATCACTTGAATCCTTGAGGAAAAATTTATTCAAGTAGTAGACCAATGAGTAATACAAAATCAAATAGTTGGTATATAGGTGATTCATAAACTTTACTAATGAATTTAGTCAATATAATTATGTTCTTTTGATAAATCAAAAATCAAAAACTTTTTTAAAAGTTTAAATAGTTCAAAAATGAAGTTTAGAATCCACTAAGAAAAAGTAATGAGATTGTTAGATTCATTAAACACCACATTCGAGTGGTGTTTTTGGGAATTTATTATACATTTTTAGATAAATGATGAGTAAGTGAATTATATAGTGACTTTACATAAATTAATATAACATACACATATATATATTTTCAATATTGTAAAAAACATTTAAAAAAATAGTTTTCCAAATTTGGGGTTTCAAAAAAACATGCACTCAAACCCTACAATGGAAAATTAAATTGAGTTTAAATTTCTATTTTATTTTGTATTTTTTGAAACTATGGACATCCTCAAGATCCTTAATATTTAAAATAATCCTCTAGTGATATTTATAATGATGTAGGTGTCTACCTTCCATATTGAAAATCTTGGACATCGACATCGTCTGACAACTCCACCATAAATAGGAAAATTTTATCTCCAATTTTCACAAAAATCTGCATTCTATACTATAAGAGAGTATTCTAATAGAGGTTATATTTCTATTTTATGTTATACTCTTTTAAATAATGGCCATCCTCATTCTTCTTCCATTTGAAAACTATCCTCCGTTGGTGTAGGGGAATGCATTACATGTCATGAATATTGTCCTTGAGGCTGACCATAGTGTCTGAAAAAATAACTTCATAGGGTAACATATTCCAAATAAATTCTTTCAAAAAAATAAGCATTCCACCCATAAGTCGATGAACAATAGAGTGTAGATTCCTCATGTATGAAACAATATTCAATATAATCCCAGTAAAAAAGCACATTTCCATTAAAAACCTATATTTTTTTTAAAGGTAATGACTTCCTTGATTTGGATATCAAACATGATGCTATTGATAGTATTGTAACAGTAAAATTGGAATGGGATTGTTGATCCCATAACATTTTTCAAAAAAATTAGTATTCCATCATGGATCTGTGGATGAAGTATGTGGAGGATAGAGTCCTTTTGATTGTATAAATCTCCCAAGGTATTCCAATCCTCACCTAGTAGAAGGAAAAAACAACTTTTAATAATATAAATGAATTCCATCATTGTACTGAATCATGGACATCACACTATGAAAAATTTTAGAGCACTCCGCCTCTAGTGGAATCATCTTCCTAGTAGGTGTGTTCATGAATATATGCATTTCCCACTTCTGGTGGAATGAGGACTTTTCTGCTAAGGAACAACAATTATCTCCTACCTTTCCTAGGATTTTGATTTCATCCTTGTCAATGGTATCTGTGATTTTGACTTCCATGATTATGGAATTTTCACTAGAAAATGTTTTTAGAGGGACTTGCATATACTAAATCAGGGAAACAATGGAAAAAACGACTGAACTAGTATAAACTAACTTTTAAAGAATTGATAAAACTCATTGAAACTGACTTTTGTATACCAATATTCATGAAAAAAATCCATTTATACAAAAATTCAAAACCAAAACACTAATTTTTTACACCTATAGGCACAACCTAGAGTTACCTTTTCTATGGGTAGTATAACCCACTAACGTTCTTACTTTTGAATGAAATAACATAAACCAAAAATCACACACCCTAAAAAGGATGAGAAGAATACATCCCAATAGTTTCAAATATAAAATTATAAAGGCTCTAAATGTCAGAGTAGCTTGGATTTCATTAGGATCAATAGAGTAATACGTTTGAGTTTAGTAAGAATTATCAAAGGAGTAGTAATCGCTAAATGTATACATGAATGATATTTACATTGTATAGTACACATTTTTTTAGAGTTTTCTAGTTCATGTATATTTCCCTAGACTTGTAATGGTTCAATAAGAATCCAGTTATAATGTTTTTTTGTACTAAATAACTGAGTTTTTTATGTGTTTTATGTTTTTTTTAAAATTTCCAGGTTATTCTTTTTCAATGTCAGAAGGGTGGTAGGGGTGATGCTTCCTTTCTAATTTATTGAAAGGTGGAAGTCCCCCCACCTTTTCCCTGGATAAATGACATGGAAAAAGAGAGCGAGGGATGTACACCTTCCTTTAAAGTGAAAGTGAAAGGAGGATGTAGGTGTTCCACCATTTTCCTAATGAAAAGGCCAAATCCACCCCCTGTCGCCTTTCTTTTAATGCCCTATAAAAGAGCTACCCCCTTATCCTCACTTCAAAATTCTCTCAACTCTATACATTCTAAAACCTCTATCTCTATAAGAATTATTCTTTATGCATGGTGGATATGGTGGCCTAAAAGAAGTCCTAGTTTTTTGTGAAGAATCATTTAGAGGAATTTTTTTATTTAATTTAATGTTATTTATTTATTTAATTGAATTATTTTTATTTAGTTCTAAATATGTTATTTATTAAGTAGTGTAGTTAGTTATATATAGTTTAGAAATAATATTTTTTATTAGTAATGATTAAGTATAGATGAACTAATTAATAACTTAGGATTTAAAAATGATTACATATAATGATTAACTAATTATAATTAATTAATTAATATCATACAATTGACTTATTATTAAGGCATAATTAATTAAATATCAAGTAATGTTTAACTAATGATTATATAATTTTTAAATAATGATTTATTAATGATTAAATAATGATTAAATATTGATTAAATTATGATTATTTTATGATTAAAGATTGATTAAGGAATAAATATAGAAGTAATTATTAACTATTGATTAAGTAAAGATTAACTATTGATTAATTATTGATTAATGAATAATTAATTAATGATTAAATAATGATTAAGTAATGATTAAAGAAATATTAAGTGATGATTAAAGAATGATTAATTAAGTATTAAAAAATGATTAAATAATGAATAAGGAATGATTAACTAATGATTAACTAGTTCTTAACTAATGTTTAACTAATGGTAAAGAAATGATTTACTAATTATTAACTAATTATTAACTAATGATTAACTAATGGTTATGTAATGATTAGTTTCATATTTTATGGTATAAGAAAATGTTATAAAATTTTGGTAGCATAAAGATTATGTGGTTATCTAAGTAAAAAAATCCCTATCTGAATAATACAAGTTGATATGGATCTAGAAAAAATGTACCGAGGAGTAACAACTCTAAAAAGGTATCTTGAGCCTGACTTAGGCTAACATGGTACATGACAACAGACCTTTCTGCACACCTGGTTTGACACACCTGGGGGATATTTTTCAGATGATACATATTTTCTTTATGAACTACTAAAATAACTTTAGGATGATTAAAAACTATACTATGAAACAATAGTATCATATTTTAGGATATAAGAAGTTGTTCTGAAATTTTAGTACCATAAAGATTATATTGTCAACACTCATTGTCATAGTATTCATAGAATGTTTTGGAAACTAAGGTAAAAAGAATAGAAAACACCAAATTAGTTTATTTATCATTGATAAAATGAAAATTATGATCATATAATGTGAAATTAAGAAGAACAAACACATTAAAGAACACATGAATGCCTTAAAAAATAAAATAAATACCTTGAAATTTTTCAATAGAATATAGTTTGGATGAGATGAGCCTAACATCAGAAGTGAGGTAAAATCTAGTTTATTTTCAAGTTGTAGCTTAATGACATATTCCAAAGGGATGTACTTAACTTTTTAATTATAAAAATATTTTAGCCTTCTAATGAAATCTAAGATAACGTATATGATATTTTATTAGATGGCCAAAAGATTTTGGAAATTCAAAAGTTAATTACATTCATTTAGAAAATGTTATTCAGCTACCACTTGAAAATAAGCTCAATTTTACCTCACTTCTAATGTTAGCATCATCTCATCCAAACTCTATTCTGTTGAATAATTACAAGGTATTTAGAATTTGTTGTAAATAATGCATGTTTTATTTAATGTGTTTTTTCTTCCCTATTTCACTTTATATAATCATAATTATAATTTTAATCTATGATAAATAAACTCATTTAGCATTTTCTCTTCTTTTTACCTTAGTTTAAAAAACATTCTATGAATTATTTTCTAATAAAATTTTATATAACGAAACATTAGTATCATATTCTAGGGTATAAAAATATGTTCTAAAATTTTAGTATAATAAATATTTTATGGTTCACCATCATTCTAAATATTAGTTACACTATCAGAGTCTTGATAAGTTTTTTTCTTAGAGAGTCTTGTTTTCCTATTTCTACTGCTACAAGGAGGTTATTCAAACTAATCAAGGAGATTATTATAGTACAAGATCAATAAAAGTGGTTAGCACATCTGATTGTGTAACCCTAAGTGAATATAAAGACATAATTTTTGGTTCCTTAAATCTGGGACTTGATAAATAGTTCAAGTCTATGAGCTATAGACCTTTTCAATTCCTGGCTACACTGTGGATTCTAACTTTTCCATTAGTTGTTGATGCATAGTGGATCCAAGCAATAAATTTATTTTCCCAATGGTCATATGGTACCATGATGGAGTTATATGTTGATGTTTCTTCTATATAACAACAAAATCTAATTGTATGAAGACGTAGAATTACAGGAGTGGTTGAAGAAGGTCCTTCCCAATAAATTGAGGATATTCTATATGACGCAGAAGAGGAAAACCTAAATTACCTCCTAGATATAATTTTAAATATGAATTTGGATGAGGATTTTTATAATGATGAAACAAATAGAGATAATAGTGCTAATGAGGAGGGAGCCACATAAGTTGGCGGGGGGAGTTTCTAGAAATCTAGTAAATGTAAAATAGTATTAACCTATAATAAATCATATGCCACTCTTTTTATATTGGCTGGAAGAAAAAGAACATGTTCATTAATTTTAATGTAAGGTTCTCACACCCTCAACTGAATTTATTGGAGTTTTATTAGATAGGCTTAGTGAGCTAGAAAAAACATTATATGTTGGAAAGGATTTTGCAAGTAAATATTAATTAAAAACACACTAAAGATATTTCACATTGAGATGAAATGTAGATATATAGTTCATGAATCAGTTAGTAAAAAAGACATCATTTGATGTGATAAGTACGTGGATGATTATAGATTTCACTTGATGGTGATTCCAGACAATGTATTTGGAGGTTTTATAATTTCAATAATTGAGGCAGCTCATACTTTCATTCATCTAAACCAGACACAAGATCATTCCTCATTGGATGTTAAATTTGTGTCATCCATTATCATTGAGATGATTAAGAAATGCAATGATGTTCATATATCCCTTTATAAAAATATGATACAACAAAAATATTGTTATAATAATTCATATAATAAGGCATGTATGGAAAAACAAAAGGAAATTATGAAGGTTAACGGTGATTGGGATGACTCATACTTGGTGTTGTGATAATTTCTATCCCTTCTGAGACATAATGGAATATTTATCTTCTATCTTCATACGCACTAATATGTGTCTCAAGATAACTGAATTGATCCATCTCATGTCTAATTTCATCCATTATTCTAGGAATTCCTCCTCTGTATCTTCACATCTTGTTTCAGAGAAAAGTTTATACAGATTTATGGAACATTTTGATATGAAAAATAGAAGGTTTTATTGTTGATTATGGAAACCCAAGACTGAAACCGTTCATCTCTTCCACTTGGATTTTACATTGTGGGTAATGAAAAATAAGAATCATGGAGTTGGTTTTTGGAATGTATTGAAAAATATTTCACCTGCATTTCAGATGTCTGTTTGATATCTCATCATCATCGAGCAATCAACGAGATAATCAATGTGGATACTGATAAATGGAGACCCCCAAATGAACACCATCAGTAATACATTATAAAAATTACTAGGAATGTGAGAAAAACATTCCATAATAAACCTATGAATAAGGATATCCCAAGGATTGGTATGCAATGTCTGTTATTTTATACTATTTCAATGTAAATATAAAATAAATTTATGTGTGATATGATAACTTTTATTTAGAATATAATCTACATCAATGAGGTTTGAAGAAAGTTTCTAAAAAATATGAAATAATAATCAAGAAGTATATGATTATATGGTATATATTCCAATTGAAAAATGGAAATTGGCATATGAAATTGGAAAGTGGTATGGATAGATGACCTCAAACATTGTGAAGTGCATCAATGGTGTCTTCATAGGGCTTAAAAAGTTAGATATAACTACCCTATTTCAAGAGAAATTATATAGGGGATTAAAGTAATTTGTTGATATAAAAAACTATCCATTGATGGGATTAAACATGGGCTAAGTTACAGAAGTAACTTTCAAGGAGAGATTGAAAATAAAATTGAATATATTTCTGGTTATCATGTCTGCCTTTTCTATAAAGAATAATATTTATTTGAAGTTCATAAGAGTTTATACCTCATCACAGAGATCATTGGTGAAAAAATGGTGGTATTACTAGAAATTGGGCAATGTCAATGTGAAAACTTCCATGCCTTACAATTTCCATGTACACACACCATCACAACATGTGTCTTTGAGAACATATCATGGGAAGCATATGTTGATCCTGAGTACTAGATGGACACCATTGTAAACTATTATGTTTCACTATGGATTCCTATTAAGGAAATTAAATATTTCCCAATGCCTGAAAACCAGTTGATAGAGATAACATACATAAAGAGGTTGAAAATACGGGAGACCGATGTTTAGTTGGATGTGAAATGAGATGGAATGCCCTCAAAAATAAAGGAAAAGTTTGAGATGCACCATATGTCATGAAGAAGGTAATAACTGAAAATGATTCCCTAATATTTCTAGATTGAGTTCACACTCTCTTCCACAATGAAGTATTGTTTCCAATACGATCTTCCCATATTGTTAATTATATGGTGTTATTATTATATCCTTTAATTTTTATAAATTTCAAACATTTATGAGTACTTTTACAATCAAATAACAATAACCCTTTCATATTAACATTAAAATGAATATGAAAATTTTAGGTGAGGTGACATGAAAAAATAATCAATCTATCCATAGCTAAACCATAAATAAAGAAAGTGAGAAAATAATCATGAAAAATACCATCATGTCAGAAATCATGAAAATATTAAAAAGCACACAATTTTCTAAAAAACATTCAGACAATGAAGAAAAAATGTTTAAATATATATAAATATATAAAACCATATCTTACAAAACACCCTTTTCTGGGAAAAACATATCTCATAAACATTTTAGAAATATTATTTTAGAAACTTGAAGAAATGCTCTTTACTTTTGGTAAAATAACATTGTAAAAAAATGGGAATAAACATGTCATGTCTTACATTATAGTAGTCATAACATTCGGATAACCATAACCTTATATTTATATTTTAAACTTAAGAATTATTTCATTTTTTTATAAATAAATGGAGGATACTATACTACTCACTGAGGAGGATACAAATGTTTCCCAAGATGTGCTAGAGGGTCATATAATTCGACGAATCAGGGGGTGTCTAGCATACTATAATCATCACACACCACCTTTAGCATACATTATACCATACCTATGCTGTGATGGATTCTATTGAATTGCAGTATATGATTTCATATTCATTTATCATCACCTGGTTTCTGTCCTCCTAGAGAGGAGAAGACCAGAGAAACACACATTCCACCTGCCTGAGGAAGATATGACCATCACCCTCTAAGATATGGTCATCCTTCATGATCTTAATATCCTTGGGGATGTAGTTATTGGAACCACCCATTCATATTGTCATGATATTGTTTAGAGATTGCTATGCATTAACATTTTGTCCAATGCTACTACTACAAATGGTGGGTCAATATCTATGGGTTATCTTGAGATGCACTTTTCACATTTACCTAATGATGTTTTTGATTAGACTATCATGAGTCATGCACATGTCTATATATTATGGATAATTTGAGGGACACAATACATTTATCACTCTAGTAAACATGTGAACATGATGTATCTGGGGATACTAGAGAACTTTGATCGAGCTTGGAAATATAGTTGGGGATTGGCATGCTTAGCTTAAACTTACATAGCATTATGCATGGAATGCTATGAAAAACACATAGATCTTAGGGTAAGCATCATCCTTATTATTATTTGGGCATGAGAACACATCCCCTCACTCTTCCCTGACCTTTCTAGTCACCCTCTACTTATAGAGGTGTTGCATGATGCTCTATGTGGACGTTGGTATAATCACTTATCTCTATGGGTTTTTGATGTTATTAGTAGTGATTGAATTTAATTTATTATTATTTATCATATTATATGTAGTATTTTATAGTTGGATTTAGTCACATAGCTTCGTCAGTGCACCGACACACCATTTTGGTGCATACCGTCTCAAGTTGGGCAGTCTCCTACCCGATGAGGTAAGTATATAGAATCTATCATTGTCTAATAAATTTAATAATATCATCATTTTTGGTTTTTAGTAAGGAACATTTTAAAAAAATCTTACATTTCATTTTATATTTCATGGAATCCATAATGGGTTTTATAAGATTTTTTACTTACATACTGCACTACTGGACTTCATGATGCTAGGGATGTAGTGAAAACCATTCACTTTCATATTATTGAGCGGCACTAGCCTGATAGAGTCTTGTTCTAGTTTGTATGTGTTCATCCCATTCGATTTCTTCCAATAAAGAAATAGCAGTGTCATGGCTTGAAGCTTATGTGGAGGTAGAATGAGGATTGTCACTGAAGATATGCCCAATATCTGATCCTCTAGGGTAGACGAGCAACACTTCATATCCAGGGTGTACCTACAATGTGATTCCATATTTCATAGTAAGTCAAGTATGATGCATGGTATAGGATGAATTATATTCCATATCTTACTCGACATAGAAGAGGGCCTCATGATATGGTAAGTTAAAAAAATTTCATTATTTTGTTTATTTTACTATTTCCTAATTCATTTTGAATCTCTGTACAACATACAAAAACACATCATCTTATCTGAATGAGTGATCCAGAGGATGAGTGAGGTCTCTAGAATAGTAGTGATTCATGTTGTAGAATTGGGGATGATTCTAGATTATCATGCACTTCACAACAACATCTTTGATCATCCACCCCAAAGAGTGGAGTTTCCTGGCAGGGAGAAGAGGTTCCTACATAGGAACCTCCTCTAGTAGCTTCTGATGCTGAGGAGTCATGAAGACATTAACATAGTCTTAGTCATGATACATGTGAGGCCTCATCTATTCCATAGGCATAGGTTGTTCCTTTGGCAGTCCAGCCTCAATTGATTGTAGATGTGAATTCGAAAACATGAGATCCATCTCTCTTGATAGGATATCCATAGTTTTCTATATCTTGGGTTCCTGATCCTTCGCAGCCTAGATTGTTCAACTCTATGATGATGGAGGGTCCTTATACTACCCTAGTGGGAGAAGTATTGGTTTCGTAGGATGACATCTAGTTGACACCACCTCCCACTGAGACAAAGGCAGAGCATGTGACAGTCGATGTTTCAGTGCTGGAGGATCAACCCTCTCCAGGTCATCAGACTCCACCCTAGTATAGATCATGGCGATCTCGATATTGGCTTACCATTTTCAGTTCACCATGTGGGTGGAACCTCACCATAGACATTGAATGTACTCATTCATGTATATGTTTTATGTCTATTAAAATGAATCAATTATTTTTACTATCAACCATTTTTAAATGTTTATCCACTATTCTAGTTTTCATTTATATTTTAGTCACATTTTTTATTTTATAAGATTTTAAAGTCAGCTACTTGAAACATAGAAAAACTTACTAAATTTAATGCAGGGTGCTTTTAAATATTATAAAATATTTACTATAAAAAGAATCTAAATTAAACTTAAAACATATCCTAAACATCTAAAATGTTGTTGAAAATGAAAAAATTTCATAAATAGAATAAATAATTGAAAATGAAGGAAATGTAAAAAAGGATTTTAAATAAAATTTTAATGGTTTAAAAAATACTAAAATTAATTATCAATAAAATATTGATGAATTTGGAACATTATAGATTCAAAAAAACCCTAAATATTGAAGCCCACTAAAATGAATACTTTCTACTAGAGATCCACCTTTTAATAGTATATTCTAATTATATAGAATAGATTGACTTACAAAATACAAAAATAGAGTAATATAACATAATAATAGTTTTCAATAGAATAAAATAATATGTCAAGATACGAGCACTTCCAGTCCTATAGAAATGATGGATGTATAAAAAATCAACAGTTCAAATGTCCTTCATTTAAGCCTCACATTGTTTTCTTATGAGATTTACTGAATCAAATTAATTGAAAGATTTAAAGAAAATAATATAGTAAGTATATAAAAAAATATATATATATATTTATAATGTTTATATTTATAATATATATATATATATATATATATATTTATAATGAATAAAAATATTATAGTTATGTAATAATGACACAAAGTAGTATTTAACTTAACTAAATGAAGAATAAAACCCTGTATAAGTTATTTTTAACAAGATACATAGTAAAAAAATGATTAGATTAGTTATATTACCATTTAATTATACATATGAAAATATAATTGAAAATAAAACCTAATTTTAAATAAAATAAATCATAAATATAATATGTAAAATCTTATTTACATGTGACAAAATCTATTGCTTAAAAACACAACATTTTCACTTTCAAATATTAATGACATAATTATAGACAACGTAAAATAAACACAATATATATATATATATCATAAAATTAAAAACTATATATTTATAAATATAAAAATATGTATAATTAAATCAATTTTTTTATTTTTGTTGAAAGGATGCAGGGATTCTACCGCCTTTTGACTTAACCAAAAGGTGGAAGGGCCCCTAAAACCTTTCTGACATTGAAAACAAATATTTTTAACCTAGAAATTTAAACAAAATCCAAAAACACATTAAAATATCCTTAATAACATCAAATATAATAGCTGTATGCACAACATATTTCAAAAATGTAATTGTTTCAGTTCCTCTTTTCCAAAGCAAGAATTGTGAATGTGAAAACAACAAACTACTTTATATTATTTGATAATTTTCCAAATGAATCTTCACACGTTCTTCACCATTAAATTTCCATGTAGTCCTCATTTAATCATCTAAAATACCATACCATATTTTCTGTAAATACAATACTAAATGCACAAAAATAAAACATAAAATAAATAAATAAATTGAAATAAATCAACAATAATAAATAATCTAAAAACTGACCTATAATTATGTGAATATTTATCAAAATACATGTGAAATTAATTACCTCAAAATATCAAAAAATATATTAATTCAATCACATATACAAATAAAAAATTGTAAATATAATAAAAAATATTTATAAAAATTATAAATATCTAAATATTCCTAATTTGTTTTTGCGTATGAGTCATTACTTCATGCGTAAGAGTAATTTTTTCATAAGTGTTACTATTTGAGTAATTCCAAAAATTGATGAGTATTTTTAGGTTCTTTTTATGAGTCATTGATCTACATACAACTCATTTACCTTTTTATAAGAGTCAATTGGTTTTCCATACAAGTCATTTTGACTTGTGTACCAGTCATTTTCCTTTATGTACTTATCAATTGGTTTGGTGTATGTGTGAAAACATTGGTAATGTTAATAATAAATAAATTTAATTTCTCATTAATATTATTTATTAGGTTTTAGGAAATAAAATTCATTATAATAATTTTCTATGATTTTTTCAAATAAAAAAATAATTTTATTCTAGTTAAAGTGTTTTCCATGTATTTTATGGTTTTATTTAAAAGTTAAATTTATAGATTTTAGAAATTGAATTTTATAAAATAGTATTTATTTTTGATTTATTTATATTAAATATATTTTAGGGTGAGTTTTTGTGATTTTTTTGAAAGGATTGATTTTTGGGTGAATAGTGTAAAATACCAATTTTTATAAAAGCTCTCATTTCTTTTTAAGTATTTACAAATTCCAATTTTTTTTGAATATTTTAAATGTAAAATTTGTTATATTTTATAAAAAATAATCAAATTAGTTCCATAGTAATAAAAAATATACTTTGTTTTGATATAAATTAATATTTAGGCATAAAAACACATTTATCCAAAAAACTGTTTTTTGTTGCATTTTCCACACTTATTTTGAAATTTATTTATTTCAATTATTCAAATTGAATCATAAAAAATTATTTCATATTTGGAATTATTTGGTTAAAATTTATTAATTATTTCAATATCATTTTTTATCATATTAAATAGTAATTATGGTTAATTGTTATGACCATTATAATGGGCAAAACACGTTAATTAGGGTTAAAAAATTGTGATAAGGTCAAAAAATGTTTTATTAAATATTATTATATGATATATTTAACCTTATATATGAAATGGTATATATTTATTGCCACTTTAATATATAATACTTGTACTGTACTTTAAAACTTTGAAAAATTACAAGTGTGTCACTCCCCTCACTTATAAAAGTGCACCACCTTTACTCTCTTCCTCACACTACCTGATCTATGTAGGTTGACCAAGACCTACCCAAATAACTTCCCAAAATCCCTCCCCGTTTAATATAGGCCTTTTATCATAAAAGGACCAATCCCAGTATTCATAAGATTTAATCCAAAGGTGGCTTTCTAAAGGAGAGGTATAACACTTAACCAAGTATTTTCATATATATTTCATCTTACACCTCCTTAAAATCTTATATAACAATGATAATATGATTACATAAATAAATATATTGAAATGTTATTAAATTTATTTAATTACCCTTTTTCATCTTCTTTACTATCTTGTGGGAAATGAAAACATCGTCCATGCGTACGTGTTGACCACCACCACCATGAAGTGATGTGTTTTATTTTTCATCACCATAACATATTGATGGTTTAAATGGTAGATAAAATAAATATATATGAAATTTAAAACATAATTTTGAATCTATAAATATTATATATTAATTACGTTCTTAACCTTTAATTTTTTTAAAAATGATAATGTCGCTTTTGCGTTTATGTGGACTACCACCTCCACAAAGCGATGTGATTTGTTTTTCATTACTACTTAAAATGGTTTCTCATAAGGATCAAAATAATGAATAAATATTTCATTTATAACATAGTTATGATTCAATACAATTAAAATATCATCAAATTTATATATTTTATTTCCAGTAGAAAAGTGGAAACTTCATTCATGTGTAGGTGTAGACTATCGACTCCATGATACAATGTATTTCATTTTTCATGTCAGAATTTCATAGATTATTATAAAATAAAATTTAATAAAAAAAAATTATAATTTGGTTATTATTAATATTATAGATATGATGAAACAATTAACCCTTTGAATATGGTTAACCAACTGAAGTTGTTTTGGGATTACGAATCAAACATCTTCAAAACACCTAATATAAACTAAACCGATTGAATAACTAAATAAAACATTATAATAAATCAAATAAAAAAGGAATAAAGACAATGGAATGAACATGAAATGTTTATTAATAAATTATAAACTATTATATATTTATTATTCAAGATTTATATAAATTAGAAAGTTATAAGAGACTTAAGGTAGAATATATTTCTTTAAAACATTGTTTTAAAGTATTCCTTTAAAATATTTTTCCAGTAAGTCCATGTTCTTTTAAATGATTCAGGAATGATCTTATTTTCACTTAATTTTCTATTAACGTTCATTTTTTACAAATGAAAAATTTCATTACAATAATTTAAAATAAATCTTTGTAACATTTTCAATATAATTCACTTTTTTTGACTCTTTTTTTCTAATTGAAAAAAGAATATTTTTAAATGATATGACATAAGTAGAATTTCCTGCTTTAATATCCATTTTTACTTAAGAATATTCCACAGTTAGTTATAATTTTTTTAAAATAATATTTTAATTCCCATAATTCTAGGTTTTTTTTTATTTTTAACAGTTTTCAAAGGAAAATGATATTTATCCTAATTTTTATGTGAAGCCTAAAGTGTTTCTACATATGTGTTTAAAAAGACATTTTATGAGTTTTTATAATGCAAAATGAAGGACTATATGAATTTTATATTTGTTTCTTACCTTTTACATTACTCATGATGGAGGGTGCTCCCGACACAGTACTCCAATGCATTTGGTAATATTTTTCTCTCTAAGGAATATATGTTTTAATTAACTGAGTATATCATTCCATTTGTAAGAGAGACTGTAAGAGTTATATGAATATGAAATAAAAAGGTACATACAAGATTTTTTCTATACCTGAAAATGTGTTTTCATGGATTTAGTTAGATTTATTGAGGTATGTAATAGCCTTGACTCTAATAACCTCGATATGCTGGCTATTTATCACATTAGAATAGATATGAGGGATATCACCACATAGGATCGATCAGTTTAGTAGTATTGGAAAACCAAATAAATACATGATTTGTATATTACATTGGTAATATAAAAATATTTAACATAAAAACATTATGTAATCCTTGATAACATTCATAATATCCTTATTCATATCCTAGGGGAAATAAATCAAAAAAAGGGTGTTCCAAATTCTCATTAACAATTCTATACAATAGAATATATCCTGAATTAATATGGAATAATCAATATGTAAAGGTAAATAACTAAAACCAAATTCCTTTTAATCAATTACATTAGCATGAAATTCATTCATGGATAACATCAATGTAGTAATCTCATAGATAATGATAAATAAATTCTCAGGGAAATAAATTCTTAGTATTCTATGTCATGATTTCATACATCATGATATATATATCACCAAAGACTTATGCTAAGATAGTTTAATTAATGGATAAGTATACACTAGAACCATTTAATGTAATATTACTGACATGTATCATGAGAACAGTTGAGGAATCTTGGGGATATATAATCCCAAGCCCCATTATTCACTGCATGTCCAATGCATTCCTCATATTTTGAATGATCAATTCAATTGATCAAAATGTTTATTATATAAAATTTTCCATATTGACTCAATAATATTTATTTATCAAGGTTTTTACACAATAAATAGAACAAATTTCATAGAAAAATACTTTATATAGAAATGGTATATAGTTTAGTAAATAATCATATCTAATGTAAAAATATTACAGATATTTAAGTGAAATGTAATGTTCTATGATCATAAGAAATTTAATCATTCATGATAAAGTTAATGACCACAAAATTAATCAATAGATTAGAGATGAACAATAGAAAAGTATATTTTGTAGTAAAGTCATAGTCTTTTGAATAATAGATGAAAATGAAATTAAAAATTTTAAAATATGTTTTCATAAAGAGTATTCTTTTCAAAATCATTTAATTTTTTTTGAATAATCTACCTGCATAAGACAATTATGGTGATGGTAAAATCTATTAACACCATATATGTTAAAAAAACATTCTTTTTGACATTTTTGTAAAGAAAGTTGAAAACAACTCTTTAAGAGACATTAGATAGATTCTATTAAAAAAATTAAAAGTAAATTAAAACTTAAAATGTCCTTGATAAATAATTTTAGTAATAAAAATAACTTTTCTGAAATAATTTAGAAAAATATAGACATGGAAGAAAATTATACCTAATATAAAAGAGAAATAAGATTGAAATTTATTTTAAAATTTAATGTTAAATGAGTAACTTGAATTGAATCTTTAATCATCAAGAGTAAATATATATTATTTTTAAAACATAAAAGGGTAATTATATACACCACATAAAAGTGAATAGGTTCATAATACCAAATATGCCTCAATGAAGTGGAAATTGAGATGAAATCACTTACATCAGTTCCAAACCATCATGCATGTACTTTATCATCCAAAATAATAAATTTATAATAATTATTTAATATATTAAGAATATTTTATAGTTTATTATTCATTTTATTTTATTTATTATCATGTTATATTTAATTAAAAAATAAATTAAGTTCATGTTGAATGTTTTGAAGATATTCAATTTATATGTTGAAAAAGAATTTTGTAGGTTGAATATGGTAAAAGAAGTAATTATTACATCATATATAAAATAATAATCATGAAATAATTATAATTTTCATATATCAATTACACTTTTAAGACCAACCATGAAATATGGATATGAAAAATGAACTACATTACAATCATGGACACAATGTGTCGTATGTATGCGTGAGTAACATTTTCCATTTTTCAATGATCCTGATAGAGAGAAGGAAAATAAAATTTTATCTTTATAAAATGTTAATTATATCATAAATATAATATTATATCTTTAAATAAACATATATATATATACCATCAATGTGATGTGGTAATGAAAAACGAATTACATCGCTTAATGGAGGTGGTAGTCCACATGTACGCATGAATGACACTATAGTTTTTCAATGAATGGAATGGTAAGAAGAATATGTGATATATTAATTTTAAATAATGATAAACACATTCATTAATATCATATATATATATAAATTAAATATATCATTATAACCTTTCATGAGAGGTTGTGATGGAAAATGAATTACATCAGTTTGTGAGGTGGTTGTTCACCGTACACATGAATAACAACTTAGTCTACAATTTGATAGGAGGAGAGAATGATATACGGTATTAAATTAACATAAAAATATCTCATTCTATAGAATATAATATTTTTATTATATTACCATGGATGAATAATATTTAAATTAGGTATAAAAATAAATGAAATGAAACACTTGGTTAAGAACTGTACCTCTTCTTCAAACAAAATTTTTAGATTTACACCAAAATCCTTCATAGGTTGGTTTCATGATAAAAAAACGGACTCTAGGATGTGATTAAGGATGTAATTAATTTATTTGGGAATTTATTTACAGAATTAAAATTCTCATGAACTATATATAGTAGAGGAGATGGGATGTCCTTTTATAAGTGGGGGAGAGGACACAATTCAAATTTTAAAAAAATAACGAATTATGTTAATGTCTTACTCAATCCAAATGGATCCAAAATGTGCCGTTATAGAATATTATATAATATAGGGTATAAATATGACCATATAATAGAAATTAAACAAGTTTTAGTTCATTTTAAATTTTATCTATATAGTTTAACCCCTAGTAAACCTGTTTTACCCTTAGTCATGGTAACAAATTTTTATTGTTTTTATTATTCATTATTAAAAAATAATTTTAAATTATTAACTAATATTAATTATTATGATTAAAAAAATTAATCTATTTTATAAAATTGATTTCAAATAATTGGAAGAAATTAATTTATAATTAAATCCAAAAAATGCAACGAAATACTATTTTTCAAAAAATGCCTTATTTAAGTATAAAAATGATTTATATAAAATTAAAATATAAAATTCATCATAAAGAAAATAATTGTATTATAAATAATATAATTGAACTATTTTTTCTTTGAAATTTTTAAAACTAAATTGAACCTTATAATTTCTTAAAACAAAAATACATTTTTCAATAAAATGTAGTAATTTTCACTATTCCATATAAAATCATTATTTTCATAGAAATCCCAAAAATTCACCCTAAGATAAATTTGATATGATAATTTCAAAATAAAATTTTATTTAATAGAATTTATTTTATAATATCATAAAAAATTAATTATAAGAGTTTCCTACAAAAAATAAATAAAAATCATTTTTTAAGTAAACATTTTTTTTAAGAAAATATATTTTTTAAGAATAAAATGGATTTACTAAATATTGCGTACTTATTTATTATGAATATTAAATAATTTTTATTGAGTAAAAAATTAATGTATATTTAATAAAGAGTTTATTCTTATTCATAACCTCCCATTTAATAACCATGTTATAATGGGTATATTTAAATAATAATATTTCGTGGTTCATTTAAGAGTGGTGTTGCATGTTGTACATGAAATCAAACATAGTGTTCTTTTAAAATATTAGGGTATTACACTCTATCTTCCTTAAAAAAATTTATCCTTGAAATTTTCATAGATAAAACCTTATAAAGAAAATGGGGTGGATATTCTTCATAACATCATCAGGCTCCCATATATCTTACTCTATTTTATGATTTCTCCAATGTGCCTTTGCTAGTCAAGTCTTCTGATTCCTCAAAACTTTCTCTATAGTGTTATGTATTTGGATAAGATCTTCATTGTAAGTTATATTAGGTTATAGTTCTATTTATTTACAGGTTATCATATGTGCTTGTATGGATTATAATTCCTTAATAAAGAGATATGGAACACATAATGTATTTTAGAGAGACTTGGTAAAATTTCCAATTGGTATTCCATAGCTCTAATTATTTATAGAATTTCAAAAGGTAAGATATACCTAGAACTCAATATTACATTTTTACCAAACCATATAACACCCTTTCATGGATACACATTCTTGAATATGTTATCTCCCACTTGAAATTCAAAATCCAACCTTTAGTTATCAACATAACTCTTTTTACTTCTTTGATATTCTTTAATATGATTTTGAATAGCATTTACCTTTTCTATTATCTACAAAACCTGATTTATACTATAACAACCTAACCGACCTAGACCCACCTAGCCAGAAGAAGGCTAGGCATCCAAAACCTCAAGACAACCTCTATATGTAAGGGGTTGGAGACAAGCGCTATGAAGGCATAAATAAAATGAAAGGCATTTTTCAAAAGTGCCTGTATGCACACACTAGACCATCTCTATATAGAAGTTAATAGGAATAAAAATTTAAAACATTAACATCTAGAGTAAAAAACATGCATGTAATAACCTCAAGGGAATTAAAAGGAGCGAAACAATATAATTTGAAATATAAAGTAAAAAATACATTCCCAGCTAGAAAAGATGTTCCAAACTAACAAAAGCTGGAATAGAAAATAACTAAGAGAGCCAACTATTGATATTCAATTTAAAACACGATACATGATCTATATACCTGAGTATCCCAATGATCCTTTGAAATCATTGTTGATATATCTATCATCTTCATAAGACAATACATGTGGGAGAAATTTCCATGTAGGGGTGAGTATAAACATACCCAGTACTAAAGAGTGAGAAATAGAAGATGTAATAAAAGTATTCAGATCAACCCAAAGTAAGAGGGAATCAAAAACTATCAGCATTGATATATTCTCAGAAAATAAACCCAAAGGAGAAAGAAAATGGTATCTATATCTCACATCCCAGCCTAGGTATATGAATCTTCGAACATCTCCAAGAAGACCATCTCTGATGCTCAGTATCACTTGTGTCTGACGAAGTAACCATGTTGATGACCCACACCTCACCACTATGCCACACAATTTAGGGGGCACAATCTCCAATTAGAGGAACCATTCCTCGGTATGATATGGGGTTTCCACTTAGTAGATAGACAGAGGACCCACACACTTGGGCATTAGGGGGTGTCATAAAGAAGGTAGAGGATCCATGCCTAGTATAACAACCCTTCTCTTTATTACACACTTAAACATGATTTATTAAATAATCATGAGATTTATATAGCCCAGAAGATCAATAGGTATAGTGTATTTGGGGATTAAGAACATTACATGAAAACTTAAGACATAAAATACAACATCTTTATTGAAAACTTCTTTTACATGAGCACAACATTCCTTCGTACTTATCATTGCATGGGATAACTTGAGGATATACATAAGCAAATGGTGAGCTATAAATCCTAGTAAGAGAGTAAACAAGGAATAATATGAAGAATAAAATACATGTAAGTAAATGGGAATATCAATGTAGAAAAATAGAAATATGAACATAAAGTAAAGATATAACATGATTATCATAACATGGAAATGTGGAAACAACATACAACATGATATTATCATGAGCCAAGGTTCATTACACATGGATTAGCTTGAGTAAATCCTCATTGAACATGAATTATCATCATTAAACCCTCATTTCACATGAATTATCATGATTAAACCGTCACTGCACATGGTGTATCATGATACTAAACATTACCCAATGAATTGGAATGCTATTAGAGTGCACCCTTCATAATCATTTCAATATCTTGCTTAAGTGTGTCACATGGGTTATATAACATGGAATCATTCAACATCATAAGTTATTCTGTGATTAAGTAATGTGGAGTATATACATGTAAATACTATTACTTTATTATATGTTAATAAAGTTGAATAACCATGATAGAGAAATGGGTATGGTATTTACTACATGATGATTTTGGCTTGGAAAATCATGATGCAATTTCGGCAGCATAACATCGTCATATGGAAATTCATAAGTTGGGTTGATAAGAGAGAAAGAGTTCTCTCATAATTTATACATGAAATATAATTTAAGGGTATCATTTAACATAATATCCCAACATATGAAATGTAATTTAGATTCATAATATGGGTGAAATTCTTTAATGGAAATAAGAAGAGGGAAATCCATTATGAAATTTTGGTATGGTAACGGGTGTACATGAAAGGACTTAATGAGAGATAAAGTGGTATCTCATCATTAAAAAATAAGAATGTTAGTATGGGGGAGGTGATAAATCATACCCCAATATTTTTAATTGGAAATAAAATGGTATAACAACATGAATAAACTTAGATAAAAATGAAAAAAGGAAGGACTACCTTACGGAATATCGACATAGTAATGGCTTAGGTAATGGTCCAAATGAGGAAGGATAAATTATCACTCATTCACATGAAATCAAATTTATAGTAGATAAATGATTAAAAAATAATTAAAATACAACCAATTGAAACTAGAAAGGTTAATTTCAAATAAGGTACTTGAATTGAAAGGAAGAGAGGAAGGAGAGGATCCCTTACTTGGATGTGTGATCCCAAAGGCTTGGGAGAGGCTTCTTGGGAGCTTGGGGGTGCCTTGGGAGGACTCTAGAGAGTATTAGGAAGAGGGTGGTTGAGGTATTAATGGTTTGGGGGAAGAGTAATGGGATATTGGGGGGGTTTATATAGAAAAGGTGGGGGAATTCTTTATTATTTAGGTTTTGGACACTACATATTAAAAAATTCAAAACCACAAACCATAACATGGTTTTTGCCCATGGTTTCTACCAAAGGGGAGTGATATACAATATTTTATAAGTAAAATGTCTGAACATATTAAAATATTAGGCTTTCTTATGTGGAGGTGAGTCACACTCTCTAGAAAATCATTTTAAAATGTTAAAATATTTTTTTAATCTTGGAGGGTCCACTAAGGAATTATAAAATTAATAAAAAAAATATAAAATAAAATTATTTAAAAGGTAAAACAAATATTTTCTGAATATACCTTTTATATTATTTTATTATATCACTATTGGGTTATTATGATGTCATAAAACACATTATATATTTATATGATATTTAATTTTTACCCAAAAATTACGTTGTCTCAGAAAATTATGAAAAATTCACCATTGGATAATTTAGACATCCTAATTAAAAAAATAATATTCATTTTATCTAAATATATGATTTTCACTTTTAAAATAAAAACCATTATTTATTTAAAATTGACAAGTTTTGACAAAAATAGTTTCCAAACCTTAATAAAAGTTACATTTGACTTCCTAAAAATTATATGATAATTTATATTTAATAAATATTATATAATAATAATATTTTATTAAAATATTATTGATTCTAAAAATTAATTAATTCATCAAAATAAATTCTTTAATTAAAAATACAATTTTAGTTTTATCGTATAAAAATACAAGTCTTACCAAACTGAATACTTAATCATTTATAGAGTAAAAAACAATAAGAAATAAATATAATCATAACATATAATTAAAAGGATTTTATTTATAACACTATTATAATAACATTATAAATAAAACCTTAGTTTAATATAATAATTTATATATTTCTAAAAAGGGCCATTTTACTCGAAAAATCAATTTATCTAATTTGTTATATTTTTAAGAAAAACTACTCTAATAAAGGAATTTATGAAATGATACTTTTATTTATAAAAAGGGATTACATAATAAGTAACTAATACCTTATTACATAACTATTTATAACTCATGTGTAAGACCCAAGGGGAAGGTGTGCGATGGTGAAAGACTCTTAGGGTGGATCAGATAACATCGCTAGGGTGGTAATCTCTATTAACTTAAAATTCTCCCATAGGTGATTCCATTCAAGCTTAACATGTTGAAGCTCGTATTTGTATTGTTCAAGAACTAAACCCAGTGATGCTACCTTCTTTTTGAGATCAGATAAATGAGTTTCATATGGTCCGAGTCTACTGGATGATGCCATCCTCTCCTTTGTCTGTGTCAAAAGGATTTGTTAAAACCTTATGTTTATATGAGTTGTGTGATAATTGTAAAATGAATATATTATTAATGGTAATGATACTTAATGGTAATTTAAACCCAATAATAATAATAATAAAAAGAGTGCATGTGTTTTCAATATCCCTAATACATTAAAAGAAAGAGAATTTTATTCATAAATGTTCGGGTCGCTACAAAATTCACCCCTTTAGAAATTTTTCCCTCAAAATTTCCTTTTCCCAAACTAAATTAGATGAGGGTAACTCTACCTCATAATTTATTCTAGTTCCCACATTGCTTCTTCAAATATGTGGTTTCTACACAAAACTTTGACAAGGGGAATCCTCCTATTTCATAGAACATTTCTCTCTATGATCTAAGATCTTCAGCAGCTTCTCTTCATAGGAGAGGTCATTCAACAATGGAACCACCTCTATATTGAGTACATGTTATGGGTCAGGTATTTACTTCCTCAAGAGTGACACATGGAATTCATCATGTAATTGAGACAGGTTTGGTGGGAGTTCTAGTAGATAGGCCACTACTCCGATGTGATTAAGGATCTCAAAAGGGACGATGTACCTTCGACTAATCTTTCACTTATTACCAAATACAATAACTCTATTCCATAGTGATATGTGGAGGAATACCATGTCCCTAGTATCAAACTCTAGGTCTTATAGATGATTCTCATCATATCTCTTTTATTGACTTTGAGCAGCTTTAATGTGATGTTGGATGGTCTTAACCTTGTCCACCATTTATTTAACCATTTTTGGACCTATATGTTTTTGATCCCCAACTTCATCCCAACATGCCGATGTTCTGCACCTCTTCCCATAAAGGGATTCATAAGGAGCTAATTGGACGCTTGATTAGAAATTATTATTGTAATAGAACTCAACCAGAGGTTGATGTTGATATCATCATCCTTTGAAATTCATTGATAATGCTCTCAACATGTCCTCAAGTGTTTGGATAGTCTGCTCAGATTGGCCATCATTTTGAGGATGATAAGACATACTGATGTTTAACTCAGTATTCAGAGCCTGTTGGAGACTCTTCTAAAACTTATAGGTGAATCTAGGATCTCAATCATATATAATCGATAGTGGTAATCCATGTATCCTTACCACTTATATGATGTATATCTATTCCATTTTATCTAATAATAAATCCTTTTGAATTTCAATGAAGTGCGTGGTATTTGTAAGATGATCCACATTAACCTAGATAGCATTGTTTCCTTTGGATGTCTTTGGAAGTATGGTGACAAATTCCATGGTGATGTAATCCCATTTCCCTGTTGGTATGGGTAATGGTTTCATCATACCCTTATACTTCTGTATCTCAGCCTTAACTTTCTTATATACTAGTCACTTTGATGTATATTCAGTGATCTCCTTATTCATTAACATTGAACTCCAAGGATTTCCCTTTTTTGATAGTTTCCACTTTCTTCTGAATTACCACATCATCCTTTTGAGCATCCTTTAACCTTTCCAAAATATATGGTTGAGAAAAGGTTTTTGAAAGGATTGATGATGTTCACTTCTTTATGATTCCCATTTACATATTCATCAAATATAAGAAGATTTGATCCTTTTCAATTCTCAACAATTATAGAAGTAGTGGGTCCTTTCTACTTAGAGCATCATCCACCTTGTTCACTTTCACAGCATGGTAATGGTTTGAGTAGTCATAATCCTTGATGAGCTCTAACCATATTCATTGGAACATATTTAACTCTTTATGTGTGAATATATACTTGAGGATTTTGTGATCTGTATATATTTCACACTTCTCCCCAAAGAGATAATGCCACCTTATTTTTAATTCAAAGATCACTACTGCCAACTCCAGATCATGAGTGGGATAGTTTTTCTCATGAATTTTAAACTTCCTTGATGCATAGGCAATGAATTTGTCTTTTTTCATCAAATTACATCAAAGGGATACTTATAAAATTTTAAAGAAGAACATTCCCACAAACTTAAACGTGTGATACAATACTTATAGTTGTTTTTTCTAAATGATTTAATATCATTTTTGCTGGGGACTCAATGTTCATAGAAAACATAAAAGATATACCAATAGGACATGAATTGAAATACATTATGACATACACTAATTTTAAGTATTGGTTACATGTAATTCATTCATCATTATCCATATTATAACAGGACTTTCTATAGTCCATTGATCAAGGAGACTGTTGATGCTCATCATGCTTATCAACCCTTGCAATAGAGCATTGTATTGAGTAATACCTGACATCTCCACATTTATATCATAAATCTGTATTTGATGCCTTATGTGGAACTTTGATTCCATTCATCACATTATCCATTTTGGCATGGAAATTGGCTAATTTTTTCACTTCCTTTCTACACATAAAATATCTCTTAGTCCCGTTATGACATTTTCCTTGGTGCCTCTTTCCACACTTGCCACACAAAGGAAATTGGGACTTCTTTACCTTATCAACTTTATTAGATGAAATTTTGTGAGATTTTGGCTTCCTCTTCCTTGATTTAATTTGGTATTCAATAAAGTACCAATTGTTAATTGTGATTTTGGATAGATGGTTTGGCATAATCACGATATTTCCTACTTGAGCTCCCATTTGATTGGGAATCTTGTTGGGAAATTCATCACGTTACCCTTCACATCAGTTGTTAGCTATATTACTCATACTACTAGCCATTTGATATAATAAAAGGAAAATTAGGGATGATTATCTTAAAAATTTTGACACTTAAAGGGAAATCCAATGAAATTAAAGGGATAAATTATAAATTACATTTTTATCCTTAACTTATAAATTTCTAGGCTTTAATCTATGTTATCCATGATCTATCTCCTAATGTATATTCCTATGGGATTTTTAATCCCTTAATAATGGTTCATACTAAGATTATAAATTTACCAAAGAATATCCCCCAGGAGTGTCGAACCAAGAGTGCATCAATACCCATTTTCATGTTCCAGTTCCCATTCGAGTCTAGCTCAAACTGGTGTTTTATGGCTTTACCCCTAGATACAACTTTATGAGATCCAAATCTAATTGTTCATATCTAGAAAATGATTTATTTTCTTGATAAAACACTTAATATATACCCACAAAAATTTAGGGATGTTTTCCTCATACATAGTCTTATCCCTAAGGCTTTCACTAGGGTTTTCTAATCCTAATCCCAAAAATAACTAAACCTATCATCTGATAACAACTATAACAACCCTTATTTTTATTACACACTTAAACATGATATATTAAATAAAATTGAACTTAATAAAACCCATAATATCAAGAGGTCTAGTGTATTTGGGTCTTAGGAACATTACATGAAAACTTAAGACACAAAATACAACATCTTTATTGAAAACATCTTTTACATGACCACAACATTACTTTGTACTTAGCATTGCATGGGATAACTTGAGGACATACTTAAAAAATGGGTGAGCTATAAATCCCAGTAATGGAATAAACAAGTCATAACATGAATAATAAAATACATGTTACAAAATAGGCATATCAATGGAGAAAAAGAGAAACATTAACATAAATGCATGATATAACATGATTATCATAACATGGAAATGTGGAAACAATATACAACATGATATTATCATGTGACAAGGATCATTGCACATGGATTAACACGTGTAAACCCTAATTGAACATGAATTAACATGAGTAAACCCTAATTTCACATGAATTATAATGAGTAAACACTCATTTCACATGGTGTATCATGATACTAAACATTACCCAATGCATTGGAGTGCTATCTGTGTGCATCGTTCATAAACATTTTAATATCGTGCTTAAGTGTGCCACATGAGTCATATAAAATAGAATCATTCAACATAATAAGTTATTCAATGATTATGGAATGTGGAGTGAATAAATACAAATACCATTAAATATGTATATGTGTATAAAGGTGAATACCCTTGATAGAGAAATGGGTATGGTATTCACTACATGATGATTTTGGCATGGAAAATTGAAGTACGATTTCAACAGCATAATGGTTTGATGAGAGAGAAACAGGTCTATCATCATTTATACATGAAATAGATAGTAAGGTGTTCATGGAACATAATATCCCAACATATTAAATGGAATTTAGATGCATAATATAAGAGAAATACTTATGGAAATTAGAAGAGAGAAATCCCTTACAGAATTTCAGAATGGTAACAGGTGTACACAGAAGGAATTAATGAGAGATAAATATGTATCTCATCATTCAAACATAATAAGTGAATTATTGGGGAGGTAAAAAATCATAGCCAAACATTTTTAATTGAAAATAAAATGGTATAAAAACATGAATAAACTTGGATAAAAATGAGAAAGGAAGGTATCCCTTATAGAATATCGACATAGTAACCGATTAGGTAATGGTCCAAATGAGGGAGGATAAATGATCACTCATTAACATAACATAAAATGGATAATAGGGAAGTTATTACAAAATAATTACAATACAATAAATTTATACTAAAAAGGCTAATTTCAAACAAGGTACTTGAATTAAAAGGAAGAGAGGAAGGAGATGATCCCTTACTTTGATGTGTGATCCCAAAGGCTTGGGAGATGCTTCTTGGGAGATTAAGGGAACATTGGGAGGACTCTAGGGATTATGGATAACAGGGTGGTTAAGCTACAAATGTCTTGAGTGAAGAGGAATGAGAGATTGGGTGGGTTTATATATGAAAGGTGGGGGGATTTTTATAATTTAGGTTTTGGATACTACACATTAAAAAATTCAAAACCATAAACCATACCATGGTTTTTAACATGGTTTATACCAAAGGGGAGTGGTATAAAATATTTTATAAGGGAAAGGTCTGAAAATATTAAAATATTAGTCTTGATTATGTGGAGGTGAGTCACACTCTCAAGGAAATCATATTAAAATGTTAAAATATTTTATAAGTCTTGAAGGGTCCACTAAGGCATTATAAAATTAATAAAACAAATTTAAAATTACATTATTTTATAGGTAAAACATATATTGTCTGAATATACCATTTATATTATTTTATTACTTCACCATTGGGTCATTATGATGTCATAAAAAACATTATATATTTATACGGTATTTAATTTTTATACAAAAATTCAATTGTCTTAGAAAATTATGAAAAATTCATCATTGAATAATTTCAACGTCCTAATTCCAAAAAAATATTAATTTTTTCTAAATAATTTTATAAATATTTGAATTTTCATTTTTAAAATAAAAACTGTCATTTATTGAAAATTGACGGGTTTTGATAAGAACAATTTCCAAACCTTAATAAAAGTTACATTTGACTTCACAAAAATTATATGATCATCTATATTTAAAAAAAATTATATAATAATAATATTTTATGAAAATATTATTTATTCCAAAAATTAATTAATTCATCAAAATAAATTCTTTAATTAAAAATACAATTTCAGTTTTATAATATAACAATATAATTCTTATCAAACTGAATACTTAATCATTTATAGAGTAAAAATAATAAGGAATAAATATAATCATAACATATAATTAAAAAGCGTGTTTTTATAAAACCATTATAATAACATTATTAATAAATCTTGAGTTTAATATAATAATTTATATATTTCTAAAACGTACCATTTTACTTGAATTTTTTTTATCAAATTTGTTATATTTTTAAGAAAAACTATTCTAATAAAGGAATTGATGAAATAATACTTTTATTTTTAAAAAGGGATTACATAATAAATAACTAATACCTTACTACATAACTGCTTATAACACCCGTGTAAGACCTAAGGGTAAGGTGTACAATGGTGAAAGACTCTTAGGGCGACTCAGATAAGATCACCCGGGGGGTAATATATATTAACATAAAATTATAACATAGGTGATTCTATTCAAGATTAACATGTTGAATATCTGATTGGGATTGGTTAAGAATGAAGCCTAGTGATGCTACCTCCTTTTCAAGCTCGAAAAAACAATCTTCATACGGTCTGAGTCTACTAGATAAGGCTATCCTCTCCTTTGTCCGTGTCGAAAGGATTTGATAAAACCTTATGTTTATATCAGTTGTGTGATCATGGTAAAATGAAAATATTATCAATGGTAATGATACTTAATGGTCATTTAAACCCAATAATAATAATAAAAAGAGTGTATGTGTTTTCTATATCCCTAATACATTAAAATAAAGGGAATTTTATTCATAAATGTTTGGGTCGTTACACCTAGTGCATTGGGGGGGGGGGGTGCCACTTAAATGGTATATAGAGGAATCATGCCCTAGTTTGTTAGAGGGTTCCACTCAGAAGGTATAGGACCCACTCCCTAGTATGTCATAGGGGTTCCACTCATAAGGTAGATAGAGTAATCACACCCTAGTATTTTAGGGGTACTAATCAGATGGTATAGGAACAATTCCGTAATTCATTGGGGGGGGGGGCATTCCACTCAAAAGGTAGATATAGGACCCATTCCCTAGTGCATCAGGGGGTGCCACTCATAAGGTGGATCGATGACCCATGTACCAGCGCATCATAGGGTTCCACCCAAAATGTAGAGGACCCATACCCTAGTGCGTCATGGGGGATCCACTCAATCCAATGAAGGGAGTATGGGGGACCCACAATTTGGTATGATAAGGGGTTTCCAACTCCAACCTCTCTATGATGATCATGATCGATCATTTCCATCATGAAGCGCCGCCTAAATAAGCATAATTTTCATAATAATCCAAATCATATTTGAAATCCACTATGAAGGATAAAATCTTGTTCTAAAGGAAAAAACACTTAGGATAGGATACTCACATGCTAAAATCTTTGTATGTACAAAAGCCAGATGAGCGCACAAGGCTCATCATTGTTCCATTAGGCTAAAATATAAATAGAATAATATTTCATCAAAAAAAGGACATGAATGGAAAAATGGATCATACTTTTGATATCCTCAGGAAAAAAATAGAGATAAGATAAATAAATTTCCAATTTGGACACTCCATAAAAAATACATTTTTCCATAACTCATACATACATCGATTCATGGTCTTGAGCCACAAGTCTGAAAAAGGTACCCAACATTGGTCTTGAATTGACTCTAACAATTTCAGGGTAATTATTCCACAAACAGTTCATTAACATGACACCGCATGAAGAAGATACATAAGAAAATATGTTTAATAATAATAATAACATCTTCATTATTATTATCATTATTATAATATATAATAATGACACCCCCATTTTTCATGTGTGTGAGTACTCCACCTCTTTCGTTTGAATTTTAGGAGACTCAACACCCCGTTTCTTCCACACTAATAATTATTTCATCATTATTATTATAAATTATAAATTTTAAAACATCTATATAAAAGGGGTTGTGTAATTCTCAAACTGGATCATTTCCCAGGCTGCACGCTTATGATATCCTCTACTATCAAGCTGAAATATCCACTTTAATTTCATTATCATTATAATTAATAATAATTATTGTTTTAACATGTTATTTTAATTAAAAATACTTATAAATACCACTTTTTATTATTATTAAAAATAATAACAACACACGCGACCCTCTATGTCCAGATGGAAATTGAATTCAAGCCATTCATCACCAGAAAACCATCCACATCCATCAGAAACAACCACATGTCCCCTAGCATACCTCTTGTGCACCTGCCTCTCATTCCTATTGAATTTTAGAATAATGAATCCATGGAGTATCATCCATATCCCAAATATTTCATCAATCAACCCAAAAAAAATTAATACAAGTGTTGTTCGTGCTTCCACAATGAATCTACTGTTTATATTTAACTTGAACCCACCTCAGCAATGTCGAACCATGGCCCTGTAGGCCTATAGTAAAGAACACAATGAAAAAAGAGAGAAAAAAATAAAAAACAATGTGATCCATTACTCTCCAGACACTCTTGGACAATGATTATATAAACAAGATGATATCAAGTGCAACAATGAGTTTAATGGATCAATTACACAACAAGTTAGTAGAGTTAATGCATAGAAATAAATAAATCATATATTAAAAGAAAATATTTAATCCATGATAAATATTTTAACCAAAAGGGGTAAATAAAAAATTGGAAGTACCTAACTCAATTTAGGATTGATCATTGGTGTGGAATGAATCTTCTAGTGATGGGGATGATTTTTTGCGTTCACTACCCATAATTTCACCACAATCCAATCATATTTCGTCATTCGATCCATATTCACCAATGAAGGTTGTCAGAGATAATCTCAATTATCCTAGGGTTTTTGCAGATAATACTATATAATTGTTATAATGGAGTATTTATAGAAGATTTAATTAGGTTTTTTAATATGACAAACAAATAATTGTTTTATTTATTTTAATTTAACGCACCTACCAACGGTTGCCTCAACTGGACGTCTGATGATGACCAACCTTAGGTTGTTCCTGTAGTAAATACCATGCTCTAGATTCAACCATGATGCCATATTATTTATTTGAGAATCTATTTCAAATATATTCAATTATTTATAAAAAAATTATGTACGTGATTTAAATATATTAAATATTTTTAAAATATCAATTCTGGGATCATTAGTGTAATGTACCAGATCCGGGTGCCACTCAACAGGTGCCCCGAACCCAGTTGGTCACATGACCTCAAGCGCATTTCCCCAAATGTCAGAGGCTTCCAACTACCAGCGAGGGCCCAGGTCTGATAGTGGGGAAACTATTCCCTCATTTTTCAACGTGTAGCGTAGCGGAATAAAATATGCAACATACAACAGCGGAATCAATAAACCATACACAGTTAAAATAAACAACTATAGTAAAAGATAACGAATAGTCATATAGATAATGATGCAACATGTCTGAAGTTATAAGAAAATAGCCAGAACATGTTATACAACATTACAGTACAATACAATATAGAGTACATGAAAACAAAACAAAACAGCCGGCAGCATCGCGAGCCTATGCTCGGTCCAATGCTCCCCTACTCCTTAGAAACAATCATGTACCTATATAGGGACCCTTGCCCTTACCCACACCTGCAACAACATAGTCTGTTTGGGCCGAAGACATGACCCAAACAGGGTGTGATAAATAAATCCTTGTAGGCACCCACCAAAGGCCCGTGCCCAACTACGTGAAAACATGCAACAACAGTGTGTAGTAGTAAAATGAAATAAAATAAGTAGTACTCAAAAGTAACTAAATTTACCAGTTATATTACCATTTTAATATTCATTTTATCCATTTAATATAAGACTTAACCTTGGTGAATGTTTTAAGTAAAAAGTTAGTGTCACCAGACATGTAAACTCTTACCCTCAGGTAATCAGAAACAAAACCCTCAGGTAATTTCCCACAGACATAACAGATATTTCCCTCAGGCATACAAAGTGCCTCTATCAGGCATAGATTCTATTGCCCACAGGCATGAATGAAGTTGCCCTCAGGCCAAAATAACCACTACCCTCAGGCTAAAGGAAACACTGCCCTCAGGCTAAGCAAGTAACCGGGTCATTCCCAACATATAAACAAGAAATTAACATACAATTCCTCTCAAGGAAAAAGTAATGTGAAAAATAAACATGACATACCCTCGGGTATCCTGGCCAAACGGCTAAACATAAGAACGCACCCCCGGGGTTGTCTTGGATCCAAGCAGCGATCCCAAACAGCAGTTTATTATCAAATTTAATTACCTATACAATTCTATGTATTTAAAACAGCTAAGGCCTCAGCCACAAGACACACCCAACATGGGTTCGTAGCTCAACGATACACAAAAATGATCAACAGTTGGAATTTAAACACTAAGCCACCTACCTTAAACGGCCCTGAACGGTATACTCGAACAACGACCCTTGAATTATCCAAGAATGACGTAGATCTTAGGTGAAATAAAACCTCATTAAAAATCAAATAAATTCTTTAGAGGAAGAATTGGAAAGAACTACGCAAGGAGGAGGAAGAACTCACCCGTGCGGTTCCAGGGAGATCGACGGTGCAGAAAATGGATTCCTGATACTCGATCTAGAGCTCCTCGAAGGTCTGACCCTCTCTCCCAACTCCTTCCTCCAGTTCTAAGCCTTCCCTATGAACATGGGAGGATACTGGCCATTTTAAGTCAAAAAAACTACACGGCGTGTACTCCTCAAGTACACGGTGTGTACTTTTCATTTTTAACTGTTCCTTCGGTGACTTCTTTCCACCAAAACACTATTCATCCATTGACATGAGTACACGACATGTATTCCTAATCACATGGAGTGTACTGTCATCCAGCTAGCTGCTGCTTCCACCACCTTACTATTTTCCTACCGACTGACTACACGGCGTGACCATACCCACTACACGACATGTAGTCAATTTTTACACCCTTCGTTATCGACATGGCTACACACCCTATGTACTCATCCCACATGGCCAAAGTACATGGCCTGTGGAATAGTACATGGAGTGTAGTCCTAAAATTTATGATTTTCCCCCATTTTCCTTATTTCCTAAAAAACACTTAAGGAAAAGAGAGAATAAGAAACTTGTACCTCAAAAATAAGAACCGAGTTCTTACAAACTTCCCCCCTTAAAGCAATTCATCCTCGAATTTCCCTTCTAAGGGTGGTGAAGATAAAGCTCAGAATAGATCTGGCCATTGAGTATGTACGTTTGTCTCCCACTTACAGGTTTCATCCTGTACTCGATCATGCTACCATAACACCCATGCGAGAGGAACTGACAGAACTCGGAGAACTTTTGTGCTCCTATCCATGATACGAATTGGATGCTCCTCAAAGGATGCATCGATTTGAAGCTCTACATCCTCTGGCTGAAAGACGTGAGATGGGTCTGAATGGTAGCGGTGCAAATTAGATACATGGAAGACGTCGTGCATGGCCCGATACCTCTGTGGTAACTGAAACTGATAGGCAACCAGCCCGAATCTCTCCAGAATCTGAAATGACCCCACATACCTCGGTGAAAGTTTACCCTATCTCATGATATTCCTATGTCCCAACCTCGGTGAAACACATAAGAAAACCTGATCCCCGACCACGAACTCCAAGGGTCGTCTATGGCAATCAGCATAAGATTTATGTCGAGACTGTGCAGTAGCCATCCACTTCTAAATCAACTGGACCTACTCAGAAGTCTCCTGCATGAGATGTGGTTCTAGTAAAGCTGCCTCACCTGCCTCCATCTAGCACAAAGGTGATCAGCATGGCCTACCATATAAATCCTCATAAGGTGCCATCTCAATAGTTTCCTGAAATCTGTTATTATAGGAAAACTAGACCAGGGGTATGTTCTTATCCCAAGAGCCCCCAAAGTCTAGGATGCATGCACACAGTATGTCCTCAAGCACCTATATCATACACTCTGACTGGCCATCAGTCTGAGGGTGGTAAGCCGTGCTCAGAAGAACCTCTATACACAGTGCCCTATGAAAATCTTCCAGAAACGAGGCATAAAACGAGCATCCCTATCTGAAACGATAGAACGTGGAACCCCATGAAGACGTACGACCTCTCGGATATACAACTTCCCGAGCTTGTCAACACCGAAAGGTCTCCTTGATCGGAAAAAATTGAGCTACCTTCATGAGTCTGTCCACAACAACCCACATGACATCATTGCCTCTAGGTGACCTCAATAACCTAGTCATGAAGTCCATCGCGACATCATCCCATTTCCACTCTGGAATGGGTAACTGTTGTAACAGTCCGGATGGCCTCTGATGCACCGCCTTCACCTACTGACAGGTGGAACATCTCGTAACAAAACCAGATATCTCTATCTTCATAACCGCCCACCAGTACCTACGTCTCAAGTCACGGTACATCTTGGTAACCCTGGGATGAACTGCCCAAGCTGAAGCATGAAACTCCTGCATCAACTCCTCCGTATATCCACTAGAACCCACACTCGTCCATGGAAACTCAAAATTTCATCATCGCCTATTGTCCAACTAAGAGAAGGGTCCTCACTTGCCACTGACTCTTGTAGAACTAGGCCTTCTGAATTAGCTAGCTATCTCATCCTCACTATATCCAGGAGGGTAGAAGTCATAGATAAATAAGAAAGATAGGTCTACCCCTGACTGTCATGCACCTCCAAATGCATCTCAGAGAACAAAGCCATAAGCTGCAACTCACCACTGGCCTCCTGCACTGCCTGTATCTGAGTCCTCTTGCTCAGTGCATCAGCTACTGCATTACCTTTACCAGGTGTATAGGCAAGCTCAAAATCGAAGGACTGAAGCTATTCGACGCCACCTTCACTGCCTCAGATTCAAGTCACGCTGGGTAAAGATATACTTGAGACTTTTGTGGTCGGTGAAAACCACAAAATGCTCTCCCAAGAGATAATGTCTCCAACATCGAAATGAATGAACAACTGAAGCCAACTAGAGATCATGCGTTGGGTAATTCCTCTCATGTGGCATCAACCACCAAGAACCATACACAACAACTCGATTGCCCTACATCAACACTGCTCCCAGCCCAATACCCGATGCATCATAGTAAACTGTATAGATCTTCCCTTGATCTGGAAGTATTAGGACTGGTGATGATGTCAAACTTCGTTTCAGGTCCTAAAAGGCTGTCTCACAAGCTTCTGACCAAACGAACTTCACACCCTTCTTAGTCAAACCCGTCAACGGTGCTGCCAAGCGGGAGAAGTCCTGTATGAAGTGTCTGTAGTAACCAACCGACCCCAAGAAACTTCGTATCTCAAACACGCTCTTGAGATTCTCCCAGGAAACTAATTCTCTCACCTTCTCTGGGTCCACGACAACTCCCGCCTCTGAGATGATATGACCCAGGAAGTGAATCTGGTCCATCCAAAAGTGGCACTTTGAGAGCTTAGCATATAGCTTATGCTCTCTCAGTGTACTCAATATGATCTCAAGATGGGTGGCATGGTCGTGTTGAGTGTGAGAGTACACCAAGATATAGTCAACAAAGACTACCACAAAATAATCCATATAAGGAGGGAACACTCGATTCATCAGAGCCATAAAAACTGCTGGCGCATTCATGAGTCCAAATGGCATAACCAAGTACTCATACAAACCATATCTGCTCCAAAAAGCTGTAAGCGGTATATCCGATGGTCTCACATGCAACTGATGATATCCCGATCTCAAGTAAATCTTAGAGAACACTCGTGCTCCATGAATTTGATCAAAAAGATCATCAATCGTCAGCAAGGGATATTGGTTCTTGACTATCAACAAGTTCAGCTTCTGATAATCCACACAGAGTCTGAGGGTACCCTCTACCTTCTTAGCAAACAGGACAGGCGAACCCCAAGGAGAAGTACTGGGTCAGATAAAACCCTTTGACCGTAATTCCTTTAACTGTCTCTTGAGCTCTTTTAACTCAGGTTTATCCATCCTATAAGGAGTAATGGACACCGGTTCCGCTCCTGGAACAAGATCAAAAGAGAAATCCACATCTCGCTCCGGAGGTAGACTTGAAAAGTTGTCAAAGAAGATATCCCTGAAACGATCAACAACTGGAGGGAAATCCTTATGAAAAATTCCCTGGTCATCCAGATATAAACTCGCAATCTAGGCAGTGAATCCACCTCAACCACGATGCTCTGGTCTAGCTCGACTCGCCTGAACATCCCATTCACCTTTGTATAGAAACTCTCCACCCTCTGGTGACGTTAAACTCACCCTGCGATGATAGCAGTCTAAATAGAATTGAAAGGGAACCAACCAATCCATCCCGAGAATGAAATCATAGCTCATCATCTCCAAGACATAGAGGTCACAAATGAAGTGACACCCACCAACCTAAATTGGGAACTCCTTGCACTGACGCACACCAGTCGTTCTAGCTCCCAACGGAGTGTCTGGCATCATAACATCGGAAGAAAAAGAAACATAGAGCCCAAGGCTCTCCACAACGGGTACAGATATGAAGCTATGTGTAGTACCTGTATCAAAAAGTACTGAAGATAAAACATAGGCTACTAGAATAGTACCTCTAACAGTAGAATATAACGACCCATACTTTACATACATTGTTAGTACTTCAAAATTGAAGCACACTTATTACAACATATGACAAAACCACAAAGGACCGTATAGGTATAGTGTCTTTAGAAACTGGGAAACATAAACAACTGGTTCATAAATCTTCTACAGGGTCTCCCATTTATTTCATCATATCTAGGGTACCTTTTAGCATATTCTACTTAATATCTATCTTCCTGACCTGGGGAAAAGAAAACATAAAAGGGTGAGCTCAAATGCTCAGCAAGGGCAAATAAATGAAATAAAAATCATATCATATCTTTTTGAAAATCATAACCTGCAAAAGAGATCATAATATCTTAACATGGAATAAATCATAGAAGTGAAAATGAGATCCCCATAATCATAACATGAAACTTGAAACTTTGTGGCATGTACACATAATCATGGAAAATCATTTCTTGTTAGTCATGACTCATTGCCAAGACTATCTTAGCGGACAAAGTCCATTTCTGAAACGAGTTCACTCCTCGTTTCAGTCCTGTATCACTGAACCGAAATAACCTTCCGTTCCAGCCATGTCTATCTCATGAGATATAAATCTTTACCCAATGCATTGGAGGGAGATATAAGGTCCCACCCATCTTATAATGAATGCTTTCTTATGTGTGCCACATAATCCTAAATCATACATCATCGCATAACACATGTAACAAAAATGGGATTCTTGAAACATCATGACATCATAAAACAAATCATATAAGGTAAATGACTTCATAAAAATAATTCCCTCACAACATAATCAATTCAATGTAATAATAGGGATAAAAACAGAACCCTATATAATCTTAGATGGAAAATAATTTTGATAAAACATTTGAACTCCATTCTTGAGGAAAATATCCTTTCTACTTCAAAAACACTTTTCTTTTCTTGACATGTCATACAATTATAAACTAAACGAAGTTGATTAAAAATAAACTTGAAAACTTATAAAGGAAGCTTCTTGGAAATAATGTTTTAAAAATTCATTCATGCCGTATAAGTTAAAAAAAACATTCTTCTCGTACTTTTGTCGAAAAAGTCAAAAAGTACCTCGTACGAAAAACGACAAAAGATTCCTTTCATACATATTACTAAAAACTCATAGAAAGGAAAAAATGGTTTTAAACAATTGTAGGTGGATGGAAATAATATTACATATTGATGAAACATGGATGTGGATGATAAAATACACCCCAGTAAATACTTACGAATAAACAATCTCGGATAAAAATGAGATTGTGATATTTCCCTTACCTTAGGTCCGATTTGATTTGTATGTGTCCGAAGCTCCTGTATAATGGTTTAAATAATGTTATTGAATTATTCCAGAATCATACATATTGATATGATATCATATATGGTCATATTCTTAGCTTCTTGTTAGTAATATTTCATTGTTACTTGTTACTCGGGTCTTTATTGCCTTTTGTTCTTATGCGTGTTTTGCCGAATAAATTCTTATTCTTCTTGTAAGGTTATAGATACCTTATATACAGAATGGTATTAGTGTAACATATATCATATTTATTCATTCAATTCATTTATATAATTACTATGTAATGATGATCATGTAGAACGAGTCGCATCACATCGTGGAGACGGTATTCCGTACGTACGCACGAGTGATGATATCATTCCTATGATCGTGGAATTGTATTGGAGTATATGTATATTATTTCAGTATCAATATTACTTTATAATAATCATAAATAGTTACTCATTACAACATTATACCCATCCTTGTAAGGTGATGGTGGAAAATAGATTACACCACGGCGTGGAGACGGTATTCCGTACGTACGCACGCGCGGTGATTTCATTTTTCCGTAGGATGGATAGAAGGTGTATTATGGTTGTTTCATATTTATAATAAAATATCAGTATTTAAGTAATACTTATGTTATTACTTTATCATGAAACAAATAAATAAGAAGAAGTTGAAGAAGAAAGAAATTGAAAAGATCGGTAATGGATATTACCTCTTCTTTGGAACGCTTCTTTGAATACTCCACTTAGGGAACTAAGATTGGTCTTTGAAGAAGACCAGGACCTCTAGGATTATTCTAGGGAAGTGGAGAGGAGAAAATGGCAGGGTTTGGATGAGCTTGAGTGCTCAAATTGGTGTGAGGAGGAGGGGGAGGAGGTGCCCTTTTATAAGGGAGGAGAGGGGCACCTTAGGAATATCTCAAAATATTATTTTATATTAAAGTCAAAATCGGTTTATAATGGTTCCAAAGGGTCTTATTTAGAAACTAAAGTGGGGATGGGTCGAAATCCTATCAACCAATAGGATTTAGACAAGTTTAGGTTATTATTTTAACCTTATCAATTAGATTTAACTCTAAGTTAAATAATTTAACTTTTACCGTGTCTTTTTGTTTTCTTACACTATATGGTTAATACACTTACTATAACATGCCAAACGAACCCCAAATTATTTATTATTAATATATATATCCTTATCTAAGTCATTTGGCCGAACCTTATATTTTTAGGAATAAAATAACAATTAATAATATAATATTTGATTTAAAAACTATTTTGTGTCAATTTTGACACTATTTGATATATGAGTTTTGTGAAAGTCATAACAGAATTATATGTTCTAACCAAGTTTATTAAATCAACACTAATATATCATAGTAACCTAGAAAATTAGTGGAATTCATAAAAAGTCTCAAATTACATTTATTTTGGTGTTTATAACATCAATTATGTCAATATTTCATTAATAAGATAATTACTGCATCATCATTGTGTCATAAATAAATGACATTATTTAATGTCTAAAAATTACAAATAAAATACCATTATGTAGGAAATCTTTTTATCTTTCTAATGAATATTTATAGTCGAATTTATCTTATGTATAACTCCATATTAAAAATGTTTTAGTAAATAAACTTTGATTTTAACTCTTTTAACCCTTCTTTAAATAAATTAATAATAAATGTCCTAATCTAATCCAAGTGGGCCTAAATGGTCATATTTTATTCCTAAGTTTGTTTTTGGTCGAATTTCACTTATCCAATAGAATTAGGACATGTGTTAGGGTAATAATAATATCATCTTTACCCTTAATTACCCTATTTACTTTTAACCGTGGTAAAAAAAGTAAAAAGTTACTATTCACCAAAAATTATTTTCATCTCATTGAACCACATTTTAGTCCTTGATATTAACCGTGTCTCTCGGATTTTCAAAATTCCACTCACAGAAGCGGTAAAATTAAGTTTTATGAAAAATTCAGTTTTTTTAACTACCACTTAGTGGTTTCACTATTCATCGAAAATTGAAAGTTTTCAGAAAAATACCAAAAATTAGGCCTAGGATATATTTGATATTATGAACTCAAAAATGATGTCTATTTTAACAAATTAAAAACTTATCAGTTGCATTAACTAATTTAAAAATTAATTCTCGTCGTCAAAACAAATAGCGTGTTTTTAAGAGATAATAACTATCAAAAGATTGACACTAGTTTATAACTGGTTTAAATGTGAAATTACATCCAATGACCAACATTGTATTAAATTGTAAAAATATATTCTAAATATACTTTAAAACCACTCAAATTAATAATTTATCACTATTAATTATTTCTATTAAAAAATTTGTTTTTAATTAAAATTTAGTAATTTTCACTATTCATCAGAATATGAAAGTTATCCGAAAAGTATCAAAATTTCACCCTAAGCTAATTTCGATATTCCAAATCCAAAAATGAAGTCCATTTTGAGAGGTAAAATTTCTAAAATTTTAAAAGGTGGTTATTACTATTCATAACGGCTAGTTTTAATAATATTTTAATAGCATATCGTTGTTTAGTAAAACTCGGTATTGCGTACTACACACGCTATCGAGGAAGGTCGTGATTGCGTGTAATATAAGGCAAGTCAAGGATGCGTGTTGTGCAATCTCCTTTTGGTGTAGCGTACAACACAAGACATTAGTGAAATTAAAAATAATATTTTTCATAAAATTTTGGGGTGTTACATTCTACCCCCCTTAAAATGAATTTCGCCCTCGAAATTCGTCGGGGTTATAAATATTTTACTATTCGAAAGTTTCTTTAATAGAAACCCACATCGTAAAAAGGAATACCAAAACCAATCTTTAAAATCAAAGGTATGAAACTTAACGGTTACCCAAATAAACTAATCACTGGGTTTCCACATAGGTGAAAATATGGATATGGAAGAGAAATCTAACCATCATGTTCTGATGGAGAGTGGTAGAGAACATGGCTATAGAAAAGCCAGCAATCACAAATCCATAAATTTGTGACGATCTAAGGTACCATCTGATTAATCAGATATAAGAGCACTAGGACAACATTTTTGGTTTTCAAGATCGTTTCCCTAAAGTTGAAGAATTTGAATTAGAATAAATACTTACTTTATTTTGGTACAATCTCACTGTGGTTCGTGCCTTGAACAATTTCCACTTCATCTCTTAAATAAATGAAGTTGAATTTGTTATTCGTGAAGTGTTAGCAGATCATGTGATAGAATGACGGGTCATTCCATCTGTCTTAAACAAAAGGTTAGCAAAAGTTATTAAATATACATAAGTCATTCTATAGTGAGATTAATCATATATGGTTCCTAAAATGGACTTATACTTCCTATATCATACTGCTTAATATAATAAAACTAGTTTCTACTAAACAGGGACTTCCTGTAGGCCAGTGGTAGGCGATAAAGGCCAGTCGCACTTCGGTTGTGGGTTCGATTTCCACAGCCTTGTCCGACGCGATGGGCTGTCGCCCGTCCTGCAGGTTTTCCTTTTTCTAAAACTACATTACTATAACATCACATAAATAATATCAAAAAAAAGTTCTATCCTTAAACAATACTAACTTATGTCCAACATAATCCATTCCAACCTTTAGGCTTATCCATAATACTGCAGTCCAATCTCATAACATAGTGAAAACGATTACCAGAGATTTAACACCATCGCCGATCCCCATATATCATAAGATATGTTTTGTTGGTCACATTCCAAACATTCAAATTCCTTAATCGTGTATTCTCTTGAATACCTTAGTGAAAACATGAATGCAGTTAAAAGTTAACACTTTCCACATACCAAAATCCTCAAAATTCTATATACTCAAACCATGATATCACTTAGTACTTATATCAATCATGAGCTCATGAATACTGTTAAACATTTCATTTTCTCGTTTTCCCTTCATTATGTTCATATCATCTTATTTCCAAAAATATCTCAATCACTTTTAATACCACATTAGACCAACACATAAATATTCCAATATTCCACGATACTATATACAACATTATTTTGGAATCCCATTACATAAACACTTAATCATTCCACCACATCGTTGTCATATTCAACATCGCCAATAGTGATCGCATGTGACTTCCCATTGTCCTTTACCTTAAGTGGTTGCTCATGTTTATCATTACTAACCCTTGGATTAGGGCATTTATTTGCATAATGTCCCATCTCCTTGCACTTGAAACATTGAAGTGTTGGTGGTGCATTCTCTGCAGTATTTTCTTTATTCACATCATTAGAAACCCTTTTCCCACTACTTCGACACTCAGCTGCTCGATGACCTTCTTTTCCACACTTAAAACATTTTCTAGTCCCTTTAAGACAATCTACACCATGCTTCTTTCCACACTTTGAGCATAAGGAAACATTCATTTTCTTTTCACCATTATTCTGAGATTTCTCCTTGAACTCCATCTTTCGTTTCTTGTCAAAACCCTGAGATGGATATGTAACACCAACTTCCATTTCTACCTTGATAGCACAACGCACAATTTCTTCATAGCTACTGAAGTCTCTTATAGCCAATTCCCTTCGAAGACTTGGTTTTAAACCACTGAAAAATTGATCAACTTTACTTTCAGGTTGGATGATAATGCCAGATGCATACCTTGCAAGTCTTGTAAAATTCGCTTCGTATATACCAACAGATTCATCATCCTTCTACTTCAGCTCAAGAAACTCCTTTTCCATCTTTGTTCGAAGAATAAGAGGGAAGTACTTACTGAAAAACAAGTTCTTGAACTCGTCCCATTCCATGGACTCAATTTCATCTCTTGGCCTCGTATTCTTGATAAGATTACACCATTGATTAGCTTCACCTTCCAAACGATATACTGCTAAGATGACTTTATCATGTTCAGAACATTGAAGAACTGAAAATATCTTTTCAGTGGTACTGATCCATTGTTCAGCAACCATTGGATCAGAAGTCCCACTGAAAGAAGGTGGACGTTGCCTCATGAAGGACTTAATAGAATATTGTTCCCTTCTTTGCTCATTTGGAAGTCCAGAATGATTCATATCTTGTGTAAGTATAGCAATAAGATTTTGCACTCCATCTCCCATAACATTTGTTTGTTCAGGAGGGAAATCATTGCATTTTCCATTGCATTGATCAACACGGTTCCTTCGGGTTCCAGCCATCGTCTAAAACCCAAAAAGAATAGTGTGAGAGGCAAAAATCATTCTAGGGAAAAAAACATAGTAAAGGGGGAGTACCCTTAATATCTAACATCTTAGGTTAAATTCTAAGATCGTTACCGTAGTTCTAGGACCATATCCTATACGTATACTTATCCTTAGGGACATCCCTAGACATACCTTAGAAATATCTCTAGGGATCTCATTAACGTTTTCGCATCCTAGTTTCCAAAGGTGGACTAAACCTTTCCTCTGATACCAACTGTAGAGACCCGAAGCTTAACGTACATTGACATTACATTACATTTGCGGAATACTTAGTACATAACAAAAACACACACATAAGGATCGTAATAGTTTAGTGTCTTTGGAAACTCGGAATATAATATTCTAATCCTGGTGAAAGATCTTCAACAACTCCCATAAAGATCTTCCTTTTTTTATACCTAAAACCTTTCTTTATATCCTGGGGAAAAGAAAACATAAAAGGGTGAGCTCAAATGCTCAGCAAGGGAAAATAAAGGAAATAAAAATCATATCATATCTTTTTGAAAATCATAACCTACAAAAGAGATCATAATATCTTAACATGGAATAAATCATAGAAGTGAAAATGAGATCCCCATAATCATAACATGAAACTTGAAACTTTGTGGCATGCACACATAATCATGGAAAATCATTTCGTGTTAGTCACGACTCATTGCCAAGACTATCTTAGCGGACAAAGTCCATTTCTGAAACGAGTTCACTCCTCGTTTCAGTCCTGTATCACTGAACTGAAATAAACTTCCATTCCAGACATGTCTATCTCATGAGATATAAATCTTTACCCAATGCATTGGAGGGAGATATAGGTCCCAACCATCTTATAATGAATCCTTTCTTATGTGTTCCACATAATCATAAATCATACATCATCGCATAACACATGTAACAAAAATGGGATTCTTGAAACATCATGACATCATAAAACAAATCATATAAGGTAAATGACTTCATAAAAATAATTCCCTCACAACATAATCAATTCAATGTAATAATAGGGATAAAAACAGAACCCTATATTATCTTAGATGGAAAATAATTTTGATAAAACATTTGAACTCCATTATTGAGGAAAATATCCTTTCTACTTCAAAAACACTTTTCTTTTCTTGACATGTCATACAATTATAAAATAAATGAAGTTGATTAAAAATAAACTTGAAAACTTATAAAGGAAGCTTCTTGGAAATAATGTTTTAAAAATCCATTCATGCCGTATAAGTTAAAAAAAACATTCTTCTCGTACTTTTGTCGAAAAAGTCAAAAAGTACTCGTACGAAAAAGGACAAAAGATTCCTTTCATACATATTACTAAAAACTCACCGAAGGGTAAAAATGGATTTAAAAAATTGTAGGTGGATGAAAATAATATTACATATTGATGAAACATGGATGTGGATGATAAAATACACCCCAGTAAATACTTACGAATAAACAATCTCGGATAAAAATGAGATTGTGATATTTCCCTTACCTTAGGTCCGATTTGCTTTGTATGTGTCCGAAGCTCCTGTATAATGGTTTAAATAATGTTATTGACTTATTCCAGAATCATACATATTGATATGATATCATATATGGTCATATTCTTAGCTTCTTGTTAGTAATATTTCATTGTTACTTGTTACTCGAGTCTTTATTGCCTTTTGTTCTTATGCGTGTTTTGCCGAATAAATTCTTATTCTTCTTGTAAGGTTATAGATACCTTATATCCAGAATGGTATTAGTGTAACATATATCATATTTATTCATTCAATTCATTTATATAATTACTATGTAATGATGATCATGTAGAACGAGTCGCATCACATCGTGGAGACGGTATTCCGTACGTACGCACGAGTGATGATATCATTCCTATGATCGTGGAATTGTATTGGAGTATATGTATATTATTTCAGTATCAATATTACTTTATAATAATCATAAATAGTTACTCATTACACCATTATACCCATCCTTGTAAGGTGATGGTGGAAAATAGATTACACCACGGCGTGGAGACGGTATTCCGTACGTACGCACGCGCGGTGATTTCATTTTTCCGTAGGATGGATAGAAGGTGAATTAGGGTTGTTTCATATTTATAATAACATATAAGTATGTAAGTAATACTGATGTTATTAATTTATCATGAAACAACTAAAGAAGAAGAAGTTGAAGAAGAAAGAAATTGAAAAGATCGGTAATGAATATTACCTCTTCTTTGGAACGCTTCTTTGAATCCTCCACTTAGGGAACTAAGATTGGTCTTTGAAGAAGACCAGGACCTCTAGGATTATTCTAGGAAAGTGGAGAGGAGAAAATGGCAGGGTTTTCCCGAGCTTGAGTGCTCAAATTGATGTGAGGAGGAGGGGGAGGAGGTGCCCTTTTATAAGGGAGGAGAGGGGCACCTTAGGAATATCTCAAAATATTATTTTATATTAAAGTCAAAATCGGTTTATAATGGTTCCAAAGGGTCTTATTTCGAAGATAAAGTGGGGATGGGTCTAAATCCTATCAAACAATAGGATTTAGACAAGTTTAGGTTATTATTTTAACCTTATCAATTAGATTTAACTCTAAGTTAAATAATTTAACTTTTACCGTGTCTTTTTGTTTTCTTACACTATATGGTTAATACACTTACTATAAAATGCCAAACGAACCCAAAATTATTTATTATTAATATATATATCCTTATCTAAGTCATTTGGCCGATCCTTATATTTTTAGGAATAAAATAACAATTAATAATATAATATTTGATTTAAAAACTATTTTGTGTCAATTTTGACACTATTTGATATATGATTTTTGTGAAAGTCATAACAGAATTATATGTTCGAACCAAGTTGATTAAATCAACACTAATATATCATAGTAACCTAGAAAATTAGTTTAATTCATAAAAAGTCTCAAATTACATTTATTTTGGTGTTTATAACATCAATTATGTCAATATTTCATTAATAAGATAATTACTGCATCATCATTGTGTCATAAATAAATGAAATTATTTAATGTCTAAAAATTACAAATAAAATACCATTATGTAGGAAATCTTTTTATCTTTCGAATTAATATTTATAGTCGAATTTATCATATGTATAACGCCATATTAAAAATGTTTTAGTAAATAAACTTTGATTTTAATTCTTTTAACCCTTCTTTAAATAAATTAATAATAAATGTCCTAATCTAATCCAAGTGGGCCTAAATGGTCATATTTTATTCCTAAGTTTGTTTTTGGTCTAATTTCACTTATCCAATAGAATTAGGACATGTGTTAGGGTAATAATAATATCATCTTTACCCTTAATTACCCTATTTACTTTTAACCGTGGTAAAAAAAGTAAAAAGTTACTATTCACCAAAAATTATTTTCATCTCATTGAACCACATTTTAGTCCTTGATATTAACCGTGTCTCTCGGATTTTCAAAATTCCACTCACAGAAGTGGTAAAATTAAGTTTTATGAAAAATTCAGTTTTTTTAACTACCACTTAGTGGTTTCACTATTCATCGAAAATTGAAAGTTTTCAGAAAAATACCAAAAATTAGGCCTAAGCTATATTTGATATTTTGAACTCAAAAATGATGTCTATTTTACCAAATTAAAAACATATCAGTTGCATTAACTAATTTAAAAATTAATTCTCGTCGTCAAAACAAATAGCGTGTTTTATAGAGATAATAACTATCAAAAGATTGACACTAGTTTATAACTGGTTTAAATGTGAAATTACATCCAATGACCAACATTGTATTAAATTGTAAAAATATATTCTAAATATACTTTAAAACCACTCAAATTAATAATTTATCACTATTAATTATTTCTATTAAAAAAGTTGTTTTTAATTAAAATTTAGCAATTTTCACTATTCATCAGAATATGAAAGTTATCCGAAAAGTACCAAAATTTCACCCTAAGCTAATTTTGATATTCCGAATCCAAAAATGAAGTCCATTTTGAGAGATAAAATTTCTAAAATATTAAAAGGTGGTTATTACTATTCATAACGGCTAGTTTTAATAATATTTTAATAGCATATCGTTGTTTAGTGAAACTCGGTATTGCGTACTACACACGCTATCGAGGAAGGTCACGATTGTGTGTAATACAAGGCAAGTCAAGGATGCGTGTTGTGCAAGCTCCTTTTGGTGTAGCATACAACACAAGACATTAGTGAAATTAAAAAGAATATTTTTCATAAAATTTCGGGGTGTTACATAGAAGGTCTGAGATCCTGCTCCTACTAGGTCAGTTTCACTACATATGCTTGCCTAGTGTCGCGACCCTGCGACACAACCTGGCTACCCTGAGCTGTCCCGCCCTGCTGCCTCTGAGATCCTAGTGTTTGGCTACCACGACCACGACCACCATCTCTGCCTGCATGCCCTGACATATTCTAGTTTCTTGACTAGTAAGAAGCTGTTGGTCCTGCTCCCGCACGAGGAGTCTGTACAAAACCCCTCTCACTAGCCACTAATGGAAACACCCTGCAAAAGCGTTGCAGATGACCCATCTTGCCGCAAGCTCGACACTCCACTGGGTCACGTGGACACTGCAGTCTCTTGTGCCCCTCTCTACCACACTAGTAGCAAAATACCGGGCCACCTGAAGAAACTGCCTGGCTAGTACTGCCACCGTGAGAGAAACTCATTTGTTGCTTCCTCTTATCAGAAGAAATAGTACCAGAAACGAGTGCCGAACTGCCCTGGCCTTCACCACTAGCTTCCTGAAGGTTCCTCTCTGTAATCAGTTCCTGGTTCACAATAGCATGTACTATAGGAAATCTGAAAACATTCACCAGTGCTTGGATGTCATACCGAAGACCATCCTCAAAGTGATTGGCTCTCAATGTATCATCCCCCACCATAACGAGTGAAAAAAACTGGATCTCAGTGAAACGAGAAGAATAATCCATCACTGACATGGTGCCCTACTGCAGATTCATGAACTCTTGATCTCTTTCTTCCCTTAGCGTCTCTGGGAAGAAAAAGTCATAGAAAACTGTCTGAAAATCTTCCCACACCATGTCTCTGTGATGCTCTGTCTGAGTGGTAACATCCCACCACCTCTTGGTAGAATCATGCAGAATATACATTGTGAGCTTTACCCTCCACCCTGGAGGCATCTCAAGATGCTCTAAAATCGTCTGCATAGACCCCAGCCAAGACTCGATAGCCTATAGTCCACCATCCCTTGAAAACGTAAGCGGATGCAACTGTTGGAATATACAAGTCAGCTCATCCATAGATGTGGCAGCCGACGGTGCTCCCTAAAAGGTCTACATAAACTGCATGAAGCCTTCACGGAACTGCACATCCACGCCTGTGTCCGGTATAATGGCTGGCCCTGCATCTGGCTCAGTTGGAGGATCCACTGGTAGCCTATGGCCCACCATCTCTAGAGTATAATTGTTGTCGCTCTCCTGGAGAACAATGCGTGGTCGTCTCAGTGTCATGACTCTACAAGGTCAAACACACACCTTAGATCCAGATTATCAAAGACTAAAAAATGAAGGGACCAAAAAGGGAACAGGAGGAAGAAGGAATTTCAAGATATACAAAACAAGACTACACAGAATGTATACTGACTACACGACATGTACCTGGCTTCTCTTCCCCTACCCGGGTCCTTCTACATGGCTAAGTCACAAGGATCCCATTAAACAAAACCGCATGGCGTGTATATAATCTACACGGCGTGTAGGGTGTAATTTTCCAACTGCCCATGTTGTTTGTGACACGGCCGACTACTCGTCTTGATACTACATGGCATGTTACACCTGCACACGACGTGTACACCACCCCATTTCCCAGCCACATGGTCAGGTCCACAGAGTCTGTCCTCGGACAAGAGTATACGACGTGTCCCACAGGTACATGACGTGTACTAGACGAGCTTCGTTGACCCGTGTTGTTAGTTACATGGTCAGATACATGGCTCACACTTCACGGCCTGTTCCAGATGGACACAACGTGTACATGAAAGGATTACACCGACCCGTGTTGTTAGTTACATGACCAGATCCCAGGTCAGACTACACAACATGTTCCTCAGTGGACATAACATGTATGTCTTAAGGCATCCCTCGTTTATGTTGTTAGTTACACGAGAAGACTCTAGGTAAAAACAACATGGTGTGTACATCAGGTACACGACGTGTTTTCCCCAAGCATTTCCCTTCCCCATCACCCCATCCACATAGTCCATGACACAGGAAGTGAATACACGGCGTGTACTTAAAAGTTTTCTTTTCTTCCCGAACAGAAGAACACACAACGTGTGTTCGAGGAACTACATGGAGTGTTACCTGGGTTTTCTAGACAGTAAGCCTCTGAAGCTACTCTGGAATCCCATAAAATACTGAAAAACAACACCTAAGTGTCAAATTCCGATCCGTGAGGGCCCATACTCCCCAAGAATCAAAGTTTGGCATCTTATATGTGTTATAACAAAATAAATAGTCAATGATCCACCAAATTCTGGTCAATGGGGGCCCATACTCCCCAAAAACCAAAGTTTGGAATCTATTCTATCAACAGACTCACATGAAAATACCCTATCACATAGCAGGTATTTATCAAAGCATCAATCACAACAACATGCTTTTCTAGCACAACAACTATCACAACAACATGCAATTTCTAATGCACCTACGTGGCATGGAACTATGCATGGCATGTGATTTCTAGCATGTGCCTAAATGATGCATGAGATGGCATACTTTCATCTCATCGGGTTGAAACTAAATAGAACCCATGGATAAAATATAACAACACAATCACAAGTGTGTCACCCAACGGTGAAATCAAATCAACTATAAAATTTGAAAAATCAGAAAAATTGCAAAAATACGAGGTAGACTGGATTTTCCCTGTACATGGGTTAGCTACGCCCAGGCATAGCTTATTACCAACTACCTTTCCCATCCTATCCCTGACTAAGGCTCTAAATAGTAATTCAAAGAAAATAACTCCTTTGACACCACTTTGTAATGTCCCGAATCCGGGTTCCACTCAACGGGTTCCCCGAACCCGGTTGGTCACATGAACTCAAGCACATTTCCCCAAACTCCAGAGGCCACCGACTAGCAGCGAGGGTCTAGGTATGATAGTGGGGAAACTATGACCTCATTTGTCAATGTGTAGTGCAGCAGAATAAAATATGCAACATACAACAATGGAATCAATAAATCATACACAGTTAAAATAAAAAACTCTAGTAAAAGATAACGAATAGTCATATAGATAATGATACAACATGTCTCAAGTTCTAAGAAAATAGCCAGAACAAGTTATACAACATTACAGTACAATACAATATTGAGTACAACAAAACAAAATAGAACAGCCGGCAGCATCACGATCCTACGATCGGTCCCATGCTCCCCTACTCCTCAACAACAATCATGTACCTATATAGGGACCCTTGACCTTATCAACACCTACAACAACATAGTCTGTTTGGGATGAAGACATGACCCAAATAGGGTGTGAGAAATAAATCCCAGTAGGCACCCACCAAAGGCCCATGCCCAACTGTGTGAAAACATGCAACAACAGTGTACAGTAGTAAAATGCAATAAACTAAGCGGTACTCAAAAGTAACTAACTTTACCAGTTATATTTCCATTTTAATATTCATTTTATCCATTTAATATTCATTTTATCCATTTAATATAAGACTTCACCTCGGTGAATGTTCTAAGTAAAAATTCAGTGTCACCAGACATGTAAAATGTTACCCTCAGGTAATCAGAAACAAAACCCTCAGGTAATTTCCCACAGGCATAACAGATATTTCCCTTAGGTGTACTAAGTGTTGCCCTCAGGCACATAGTCTATTTCCCACAGGCACAAAAGAAGTTGCCCTCAGGCAAAAATAACTACTGCCCTCAGGCTAAAGGAAACACTTCGCTCAGGCTAAGCAAGTAATCGGGCCATGTCCAACATATAAACAATCAATTCACATAAAATTACTCTCAAGTAAAAAGTAATGCCAAAAATAAACATGGAATACCCTCGGGTATCCTGGCCAAACAGCTAAACAGAGGAACACAACCCTGGGGTGGTCCAGGATCCAAGCAGCGATCCCAAACAATAGTATATTATCAAATTTAATTACCTATACAATTGTAGATATTTAAAATAGCTAAGGCATCAGCCAAATGACACTCCCAACACGGGTTCTTAGCTCAACGATATACAAAAACGCACAACAGTTGGAATTTAAACACTAATCCACCTACCTTAAATGCCCCTGAATGGTATACTCAAACGATGATCCTTGAATCGTCCAAGAATGACGTAGATATAAAGTGAAAGAAAATCTCGTTCAAACTCAAATAACTTCCATTAGAGGAATAATTGGCAATAAATACGCAAGGAGGAGGAAGAACACATCCGTGCGGTTCTAGGGAGATTGACGATGTAGAAAACTGATTTCTGGTAGTCGATCTGGAGCTCCTCGAAGGTCCACCCCTCTCTCCTGACGCCTTCCTCCGGTTCTAATCCTTCCCTGTGAACAGGGGAGGCTACTGTCCATTTTAAGCGAAAAAACAAACTACATGACGTGTAATTCTCAAGTACACGACGTGTACTTTTCATTTTTAAACTGTTCCTTCGGCGACTTCTTTCCACCGCAACACTGTTCATCTATCGACATGAGTACACAACGTGTATTTCTGATCACATAGAGTGTACTATCGTCTGGCTGGCGGCTGCTTCCACCACCTACTATTTGCCTGCTGACTGACTACATGATGTTTACATACCCACTACACGGTGTGTAGTCAGTTTTTACACCCTTCATCGCCGACATGGCTACACACCCTGTGTACTCATCCCTCATGGCCAAAGTACACGACGTGTGGAATAGTACACAGCGTGTAGTCCTGAAATTTAGGATTTCCCCCATTTTCCTTATTTTCTCAAAAACACTTAAGGAAAAGAGAAAATAAAAAACCCATACCTCAAAAATAAGAACCGAGTTCTTACAATCGGGCCATGGAATCTTATGCCATATTAGTTCTTGGATTTGAAAATATTCATTAATATATTTTAAAGTGTTAAAATTAAAAAAGAGTCTACCCATTATTCACCTCTTTATGTATTTAAATCCTCTAAAAAATAAACTAAACAAAAAGGTAGGGACACTGAGCCTGCATCTGGCTCTCCCACTCCCAGGAATTCTCTTTCATGCTCTCATGCTATTTCTAATATGCACTAAGAGAAAACACTTTCCCCAATGGGTTTTCCTAATCATGTTCACAACCACCACAAATTACCTCAAAAGGTAGCTCCACACCCCATGCACATCTCATCTAGGTTGACATTATGCAATGAGTCACACACATGTCTCCCCATCCATGATAAGTGGAAAACAACAAGCACCTAGAGTAACTACAATCACATGGTTAAAAGGAACACGACCTCTCTAACCTAAAATAGTAACTGGAGAAAAGACCTTCAATCCTTTGATATAGTGTAGCATCCTGGCCCACTCCCCAAGATCCTCATCATAGAGAGATATCTTAGGAAATATGATCACCTCATTAATCTTTAAAGGCCACCATTATCCATCGACAAATGACCCCTCAAATTTTTGAGGTAGTCCTTATCTATCCTAGGATGAAGTGGAACCACTTCACAACCATCACTAGCCCCAACCATAGGCCTTCAAGCACTGAATCCCACTAGATGAATCCAACATACTGGTAACCTGTAGGGTCTCCCATACATAGACTCAAATGATGGCATGCTAATGGTGTACGGATAAATGGTGTGATATATAATCCAGTGATGGCAGGAGATCCTCCTAGATATGGCCCAAAGCTAACATACAATCCCAAATCTTGTTATCATGAACCTGAATGGTTCTCTCTCCTTGGTCATCAGTCTAGGGTAAAAACACCATGTTCATGTGCAGCTGAGTCCCAAAGGCCTCCTGCATCATCCCCATAATCATGAAGTGATGTGAGAATCATATTTTAAATGATCTTTGAGTGAATTACAAGAATCCAGACTACCTCCCACACATAAAAGCATTCCAAAATAACTACTAAGCTCTATTCTCATATGGGTATAAAGTGGGTAAATATGGTGAGTTAGTCTATCATCACTCAAGTAACATCATAACCTCCCATATTTCATGGAAGCCCCATCACAAGAACCAAAAACACCATATTATTTCCACTTCCACCTAGAACCCCAGTCTCCACCTATAAGCATGTGAGACATCGATAGTGAAACTCAGTAACAAGCTACAGAACCCATGGTCACCATACCAAAAGTCATAGGATCTCAGTACAACACTTCTCCCAGGCGTACTGCTAAGTGAAAAAACCCACCTTAGATCATTTTTACACATCATAAATGGTTCCACATATCATCCTTGAAAACTTATGTTGTGTTCCCCACATTTAGTGAATTCATCATGAACATATCCAGTAGATATATAGTCACACAAGATCTCCTAGTCGATATCCCCATGTTGTGCCTCACAAAATAATTAAAGAAGCAAAGGGGTAACAACCATTTATTGGAGTTATACTGAAACATCCTCACCCTAAGGGTAAACTATGAAATGTCCAACAACTTCATAACCTCACTTAACAAAAAAGAATGGAAAACTTACCTATGAGAATATTCTTGCACCACCATGCCCTAGGTGGCCCTCAAGATTACGCTATATTAACATCTACAAGATCTACTGTCACTCCCATTTCGGAGACGACTGTAGAGACCCAAAGCTTAACGTACATGGACATTACATTAATTTTTCGGAATACTTAATAAATAACAAAAATAGACACACAAGGACTGTAATAGTTTAGTGTCTTTGGAAACTCAGAATATAAACATCTAATCCTGTTGAAAGATCTTCAACATCTCCCATATCGATCTTCCCTTTTTTTACCTAAAAACTTTATTTATATCCTGGGGAAAAGAAAACATACAAAAGGGTGAACTCAAATGCTCAGTAAGGGTAAAAAAAATAAATATCAATCACATCATATACGTAAGAACATAACTTTTGGAAATCTTAACCTGCAAAAGAAATCATAATTTCATAACATGGGATAAATCATAGAAGTGAAATGTAATCCCAATAATCATAACTTAAAACATGAAAATTTGTGTAATACACACATAATCATAGAGAATCATTTCTTATTAGTCAAGAATCATTGCCAAGACTATCATAGCGGACAAAGTCCATTTCTGAACCGAGTTCACTCCTCATTTCAGTCCTGTTTCACTAAACCGGTTTAACCTGCCGTTCCATCCATGTCTATCTCATGAGATATATAATATTTACCCAATGCATCGGAGGGAGATATAGGTCCCACCCATCTCATAATGATACCATTCTTATGTGTGCCACAAAATCATAAACCATACATCATAGCATAACCCATGTAATAAAAATGGGATTCTTAAACATCGTGACATCATAAAACAATTCATATAAGATAAAGGAATTCATAAAAATAATTCCATCACAACATAATCAAACCAATGTAATAATAGGGATATAAACATAACCCTATATTATCTTAGATGGAAAATAATTTTGTCAAAACACTTGAACTCCATTCTTGAGGAAAATATCCTTTTTACTTCAAAAACACTTTTCCTTTCTTAACATGTCATAAAATTTTAAACTAAAAGAAGTTGATTAAAAATAAACTTGAAAACTTGTAAAGTAAGCTTCTTGGAAATAATGTTTCAAAAATCCATTCATTCCGTATAAGTAAAAAAAACATTCTTCCCGTACTTTGGCCGGAAAAGTCAAAAAGTACCTCGTACGAAAAATGACAAAAGATTCCATTCATATATTTTACTAAAAACTCACCGAAGGGTAAAATTGGATTTAAAAAATTGAAGGAGGATATAAATAATTTTAAATATTTAGGACACATGGATGTGGATGATAAAATACACCCCATTAAATACCAAAGTATAAACAATCTCGGATAAAAATGAGATTGTGAGATTTTCCCTTACCTTAGGTCCAATTTGCTTCGTAAGTGTCCGAACCTCCTGTATAATGATTTAAATAATGTAATTGACTTATTAAAGAATAATATTAATTGTTATGATATCATATATGGTTCACTTATGACTTTATATCAATAATTCTTATGTAAATTAATGTTAAAGTAGCGTTTTGGGTAAAATCATCTTATTTATCGTACGTGTTTGGACTTGTTGTTCTTGATGTTATTATTACTTATATCATGATTTACTTACCTCCAAAATTTAAATCATGATTTATATATCATATACATTCATTATATATCAAGAATATATAATCATTTATAATAGTACATAACATATGGAGGTAAGAAATGAAACACACCGTTCATGGAGACGATAAGCCGTACGTACGCATGAACGCTACTTTAATTTCTATTTATTATTTTAATGGAATTAAAACATAATGATACATAGGTATATTATAATTCCAGTATAATATCATATATAATATCTTTAACCACATCCTTTATACATTCCACATAAGGTATTAATGAATCACATCATTTTGAGGGGGCGATAGTCCGCACTTCCTCAAATGAGATTATCGTATTTACCGACTATGGAAACCGTAAATGCTTGATATAATTGGGAAGTAAAGAAGCATAAAGAAATAATAAACATAATATATATTATATATAAATACAGTTCCATCATAATGGCCACCATGAGAGGCGGTAGGGGAAAATCGAACAATCATCGTTTCGTGAGGTGTTAGTTTGCCATCACAGAAACATTATGTTCTTCATCCATTAGATGGCGGTGTGTGTAAGTGTAGTTCTAATCCTTCTCATAACAAAATACTAGTATTTTCAGGATACTTGTGTTGTCACCAAATAAAGTATTAAATAGATTTTAGGGGTTGGATAAGTATAATAAAAGAAAACAACTTAAGAGAAACTGTTACCTTTAATTTTGGTAACTTTCTTTGGTTTGAACCAAAAGAACTTCTTGGAGAGTCTTATGCCTAATGTAAGGCTTCAAGGGGAAGGAGAGGGATGTATGGAGATTAGTTGGGCAGAGTTTGGACGAGCCAAAAGGCTTGAGAGGTGTGAGGAATTTCATAGAAGTGGTCTCCTTTTAAAAGGGAGTGGAGGGGCTCTTTAGGAAAGTGTGAAAACATTATTTTATTATAAACTTATCTTCGGTTTCAAGAGGTCCAGAACACATTAATGTCAAATATAATATGACTCATATTCGAAATAAAATCATCCAATAGGAATTGGACAGGTTTTGGATGATATTTTAATCATTTTAATCTTATTTATTTAAATCATTTATTAATGAGGTAAATACTGCATCATTATTGTGTCATAAATAATTTAATTTATCAGATGTATAAAAATTATAAAAAATACCAACATGTAGGAAATCTTTTTATCTTTCAAATGAATATTTATAGTCCAAAATATAATTTATATATCCCCTTATAAAAATTAATTACTAAACAATTTTTGTTAATTCCAATTTTGTCTTTACATTAAATTAATTAATCTAATGTGTCATTGTCTTTCATAAGTGGCTCCATGGGGTCCCAAAATAGACCCAAGGATGCCCATGGTCGGACAATACTCATCCAATAAAGTTAGGACAAGTGTCAAGGTAATTTTGAATTATTATAATATTCTATTAACCTTGAATTACCATATTTACCTTTAACCGTAGTAAATAAAAATTACCGTAGTTACTATTCATAATGCCCAAAAAAAAATTAGCTTATTAAAATAATTTGGACCCACTGATTCCAAATATGGAATCCATTTTTCCAAATTCAATACACAAAAGTTTCAGAAATTAAATTAAAATTAATCCCGTTGTCGAAAGAAAACGAGTTTTTGTTTAAAACGTTGCAAAAGATTGAATTGATTTAACCTACGAATTCAAAGTAAAATCAATGCTAATGAAATAAATTATATTAAATGGTAAAAATATATTCTATTTATACTTTAAAACCATTCAATATTATAATTTATCTATATAAATTATTATGCTGAAAAAAGTTGTTTTTAATTAAAATATAGCGTGTTTTTACTATTCATTAAAATATGAAAGTTATCAGAAAAATATCAAAACTTTATCCAATGTAAATTTTTATATACTAATTGAAAAGAAGAATTTTATTTTGTAAAATTGAACTTATAAACATGTCAAAAACTAGATTTAAAGTGGGTGCGCCATCAAAAGGCGGCAAAACTGCATTTTTTGAAAAATACTTATTTTACCCAAAAAATTTATTTTGTTCTTATACCATGTTCTAGAAAATGAGTAAGATGGATAATAATGTTATAATAAAATTTAGTTAATGCTATTCATAATGTCTAGTTCATAATAATATTATAATAATATATCGTTGTTTAGTAAAACCCGGTATTGCGTACAACACACGCTATCGAGGAAGGTCGCGATTGCGTGTAATGCAAGCCTAGTCAGGGTTGCGTGTTGTGCAAGAATCCATCATTGTTTTTTATAACATAATCCAACCATAATTCATTTATACATTGAATATATACACACACACACACACACTCATTGTTGCGTAGAATGACTATTATAAAACGAACATGAAATTGTGTGTAACACGATCCAAGAATAGCGTTGCATATAATGCAAGCTAATACGATGTTGCGTATAGTACAAGTTATACTTGGTGTGATGTATAATAAAAGACATCAATGAAATTAAAAGAATATTTTTCATAAAATCTCGGGGTGTTACATTCTACCCCCCCCCCTTAAAATGAATTTCGCCCTCGAAATTCGTCGGGGTTACAAATCATTTATTACTCAAAAGTTTCTTTAATAGAAACCCACATCGTAAAAAGGAATACCAAAACATGGCTTTAAAAAACTACATTATGAAACGTAATGGTCACCCAAATTAACTAGTCACTGGGTTTACACGTATGAGAACATAGGTGATAAAATGGATATGGAAGATAAATCTAACCATCATGTTCTGATGGAGAGTGGTAGAGAACATGGCTATGAAAAAGCCAACAATCACAAAGCCATAAATTTGTGATGATCTAGGGTACCATCCAATTAATCGGATATAAGGGCACTAGGACAACATTTTTGGTTTTCAAGTTCATTTCCCTAAAGTTGAAGAATTTGAATTAGAAGAAATACTTTCGTGATTTTGGTACAATCTCACTGTTGTTTATGTATTGAACAATTTCCACTTCATATCTTAAAGAAATGAAGTTGAATTTTTCATTTATGAAGTGTTAGCATAACATGTGATAGAATTATGAGTCATTCCATCTATTTCAAACAAAAGGTTATAAAAAGTTATCAAATATACATAAGTCCATCTATGGTGAGGTTAATCGTATACGATTCCAAAAATGAACTTATACTTCATATATCATACCATGTAATAAAATAAAACTAGTTTCTACTAACCAGGGACTTCCTGTAGGCCAGTGGTAGGTGATAAAGGCCAATCATACTTCGGTTGTGGGTTCGATTCCCATAGCTTGTCCGACGCGATGGACTGTCGCCCATCCTGCAGGATGTCCATTTTCTAAAACTACATTACTATAAAATCCCAGGAGTAATATCGAAAAAAGTTATATACTTAAACAATACTAGCATATGTCCAATATAATCCATTCCAATCTTTAGGCTTATCTAAAATACTTCGGTCCAAGCTCATAGTATAAAGAAAACAATTACTTGAAATGTCATCAACCAAGAATGTGAATACCATCATTTATCCCCCATATATCTTGTTGGTCACATTCCAATCATGTGAATACCTTAATCATGTATTCTCTTGAAAAATGAATACCCATTAAACCTTAGTGAAAACATGAGTGCTGTCAAAAGTTAACTCTTTCCACATACCAAAATCCCAAAATTCTGTATACTCAAACCATGATATCACTTAGTCCTTATAACAATCATGAGCTCTTGAATACTGTCAAACATTTCCTTTTCTCATTTTCCCTTCATTATGCGCATATCATTCTTTTTTCCAAAAATATCTCAATCACTTTACATGGTTACCGGTACCATAAAATTATTGAAAACCACAATAGACCAATACATAAATATTCCAATATTCCATGATACTATATACAACATTATTTTGGAATCCCATTACATAAACACTTAATCATTACACCACATCGTTGTCATATTCAACATCGCCAATAGTGATCGCATGTGAATTCCCTTTGTCCTTTGCCTTAAGTGGTTGCTCATGTCGATCATCACTAACCCTTTAATTAGGGCATTTATTAGCATAATGCCCCATTTCCTTTCACTTGAAGCATTGAAGTGTTGGTGGAGAGTTCTCTGTAGTCTTTTCTTTATTCTCATCATTAGAAACCCTTTTTACATTACTTCGACACTTAGCTGCTCGATGACCTTCTTTTCCACACTTGAAACATTTTATAGTGCCTTTAAGACAATCTCCACCATGCTTCTTTCCACACTTTGAGCATAAGGAAACATTCATCTTCTTTTCACCATTATTCTGAGATTTCTCCTTGAACTCCATCTTTCATTTCTTGTCAAAACTATGAGATGGATAAGTAACACCAAATTCCATTTCTACCTTGATAGCACAATGTACAATTTCTTCATAGCTACTGAATTCTCTTATAGCTAATGCCCTTTGGAGATTTGGTTTTAAGCCACTGAAGAATCGATCAACTTTACTTTCAGGTTGGATGATAAATCCAGATGCATACCTTGCAAGCCTTGTAAAATTCGCTTCGTATATACCAACAGATTCATCATCCTTTTGCTTTAGTTCAAGAAACTTCTTATCCGTCTTTGTTCGAAGAATACGAGGGAAGTACTTATTGAAAAATAAGTTCTTGAACTCATCCCATTCCATGGAATCAATTTCATATCTTGGCCTCGTATTCTTGATAAGATTCCACCATTGATCAGCATCACCTTCCAAATGATACACTGCTAAGATGACTTTATCATGTTTAGAACATTGAAAAACTGAAAATATCTTTTTAGTAGTACTGATCCATTATTCAGCAACAAGTGGATCAGAAGACCCACTGAAAGAAGGTGGACGTTGCCTCATTAGGGACTCAATAGAATATTGTTCCCTTCTCTGATCATTTGGAATTCCAGAATGATTCATAGCTTGTGTAAGTATAGAAATAAGAATTTGCACTCCATATCCCATAACATTTGTTTGTTCAGGAGTACAATCATTTCATTGTCCATTACATTGATCAACACGGTTCCTTCGGGTTCCAGCCATCGTCTAAAACCCAAAAAGAATAGTGTGAGAGGAAAAAATCACGCTAGGTAAAAAACATAGTAATGGGGGAGTACCCTCAATATCTAACATCTTAGGTTAAATTCTAAGATCGTTACCGTAGTTCTAAGACTATATCCTATACATATACTTATCCTTAGGGACATCCCTAGACATACCTTATAAATATCTCTAGGGATCTCACTAAAGTTCTCGCATCCTAGTTTCCAAAGGTTGACTAAACCTTTCCTCTGATACCAACTGTAGAGACCCAAAGCTTAACGTACATGGACATTTCATTAATTTTGCGGAATACTTAATACCTAACAAAAACAGACACACAAGGACTGTAATAGTTTAGTGTCTTTGGAAACTCGGAATATAAACATCTAATCCTGTTGAAAGATCTTCAAAATCTCCCATATCGATCTTCCCTTTTTTTTTACCTAAAACCTTTATTTATATCCTGGGGAAAATAAAACATACAAAAGGGTAAGCTCAAATGCTCAGTAAGGGTAGAAAAAAGAAATATCAATCACATCATATACGTAAGAACATAACTTTTGGAAATCTTAACCTGCAAAAGAAATCATAATTTCATAACACGGGATAAATCATAGAAGTGAAATGTAATCCCAATAATCATAACTTAAAACATGAAACTTTGTGGAATACACACATAATCATAGAGAATCATTTCTTATTAGTCAAGACTCATTTCCAAGACTATCATAGTGGACAAAGTCCATTTCTGAATCGAGTTCACTCCTCGTTTCAGTCCTGTTTCACGGAACCGGTTTAACCTTCCGTTCCGGCCATGTCTATCCCATGGGATATAAAATCTGTACCCAATGAATTGGAGGGAGATATAGGTCCCACCCATCTCATAATGATACCATTCTTATTTGTGCCACAAAATCATAAACCATACATCATAGCATAACCCATGTAATAAAAATGGGATTCTTAAACATCGTGACATCATAAAACAATTCATATAAGATAAAGGAATTCATAAAAATAATTCCATCACAACATAATCAAACCAATTTAATAATAGGTATATAAACAGAACCCTATATTATCTTATATGGAAAATAATTTTGATAAAACACTTGAACTCCATTCTTGAGGAAAATATCCTTTTTACTTCAAAAACATTTTTCCTTTCTTAACATGTCATACAATTTTAAACTAAAATAAGTTGATTAAAAATAAACTTGAAAACTTGTAAAGGAAGCTTCTTGGAAATAATGTTTTAAAAATCCATTCATGCCGTATAAGTAAAAAAAAACATTCTTCCCGTACTTTGGCCGGAAAAGTCAAAAAGTACCTCGTACGAAAAACGAAAAAAGATTCCTTTCATATCATTTACTAAAAACTCACCGAAGGGTAAAATTGGATTTAAACAATTGTAGGAGGATATAAATAATATTACATATTGAGGACACATGGATGTGGATGATAAAATACATCCTAGTAAATACCAAAGTATAAACAACCTCAGATAAAAATGAGATTGTGAGATTTTCCCTTACCTTAGGTCCAATTTGCTTCGTAAGTGTCCGAACCTCCTGTATAATGATCTAAATAATGTAATTAACTTATTAAAGAATCATATTCATTGTTATGATATCATATATTATTCACTTATGAATTTATATTACCCATTATTATGTAAATTAATTTTAAAGTAGCGTTTTGGGTAAAATCATCTTATTTATCGTACGTGTTTGGACTTGTTGTTCTTGATGTTATTATTACTTATATCATGATTTACTTACCTCAAAAATTTAAATAATGATTTATATATCATATAAATTCATTATATATCCAGCATATACAATCATTTATAATAGTACATAACATATGGAGGTAATAAATGAAACGCACCGTTCATGGAGACGATAAGCCGTACATACGCATGAACGCTACTTTCATTTCTATTTCTTATTTTAATGGAATTAAAACATAATGATACATAGGTATATTATAATTCCAGTATAATATAATATAGAATATCTTTAACCACATCCTTTATACATCCCACATAAGGTATTAACGAATCACATCACCATGAGGGGGCGGTAGTCCGCACTTCCTCAAATGAGATTATCGTATTTACCGACTATGGAAACCGTAAAGGCTTGATATAATTGGGAAGTAAAGAAGCATAAAGATATAATAAACATAATATATATTATATATTAATATAGTTCCATCATAATGGCCACCATGAGAGGCGGTAGGGGAAAATCGAACAATCATCGTTTCGTGAGGCGTTAGTTTGCCATCACAGAAACATTATGTTCTTCATCCATTAGATGGAGGTGTGTGTAAGTGTAGTTATAATCCTTCTCATAAAAACATAATAGTATTTTCAGGATACTTGTGTTGTCACAAAATAAAGGATTAAAAAGATTTTATGGGTTGGAGAAGTAGAATAAAAGAAAACAACTTAAGAGAAACTGTTACCTTTAATTTTGGTAAATTTCTTTGGTTTGAACCAAAAGAACTTCTTGGAGAGTCTTCTGCCTAATGTAAGGCTTCAGGGGGAAGGAGAGGGATGTAGGGAGCTTATTTGGTCAGAGTTTGGACGAGAAAAAAGGCTTGAGAGGTGTGATTAATTTCATAGAAGTGGTCTCCTTTTATAAGGGAGTGTAGGGGATCTTTACGAAAGTGTGAAAACATTATTTTATTATAAACTTATCTTCGGTTTCAAGAGGTCCAGAACACATTAATGTCGAAGATAAGATGACTCATATTCGAAATAAAATCATTCAATAGGAATTTTACAGGTTTTGGATGATATTTTAATCATGTTAATCTTATTTATTTAAATCATTTATTAATGAGGTAAATACAGCATCATTATTGTGTCATAAATAATTTAATTTAGCAGATGTTTAAAAATTATAAAAAAATACCAACATTTAGGAAATATTTTTAGCTTTCCAATTAATATTTATAGTCTAAAATATAATTTATATATACCCTTATAAAAATTAATTACTAAACGATTTTTGTTAATTCCAATTTTGTCTTTACATTAAATTAATTTATCTAATGTGTCATTGTCTTTCATAAGTGGATCCATGGGGTCCCAAAATATACCCAAGGATGCCCATGGTTTGACACTACTCATCCAATAAGTTTAGGACAAGTGTCAAGGTAATTTTGAATTTTTATAATATTCTATTAACCTTGAATTACCATATTTACCTTTAACCGTTGTAAATAAAAATTACCGTAGTTACTATTCATAATGCCCAAAAATAAAAATTAGCTTATTAACATAATTTGGACCCAAATATGGAATCCATTTTTCCAAATTCAATACACAAAAGTTGCAGAAATTAAATTAAAATTAATCTCGTTGTCGAAAGAAAACGGGTTTTTGTTTAAAACGTTGCAAAAGATTGAATTGATTTAACCTACGAATTCATGGTAAAATCAATGCTAATGACATAAATTATATGAAATGGTAAAAATATATTCTATTTATACATTAAAACCATTAAATATTATAATTTATCTATATAAATTATTACGATGAAAAAAGTTGTTTTTAATTAAAATATAGCGTGTTTTTACTATTCATTAAAATATGAAAGTTATCAGAAAAATATAAAAACTTTATCCAATGTAAATTTTTATATCCTGATTCAAAAGAAGAATTTTATTTTGTAAAATTGAAGTTATTAACATTTCAAAACTAGATTTAAAGTGGGTGCGCCCTCAAAAGGCGGAAAAACTGCATTTTTTGAAAAATACTTATTTTACTCGAAAAATTTATTTTGTTCTTATACCATGTTCTATAAAATGCGTAAGATGAATAATAATGTTATAATAAAATTTAGTTAATACTATTCATAACAGCTAGTTCGTAATAATATTATAATAATATATCATTGTTTAGTAAAACCCGGTATTGCGTACAACACACGCTATCGAGGAAGGTCGCGATTGCGTGTAATGCAAGCCAAGTCAGGGTTGCATGTTGTGAAAGAATCCTTCTTGTTTTTGTATAACATAATCCAACCATACTTCATTTATACATTGAATATATATATACACACACACACACACACACACACTCAATGTTGTGTAGAATGACTATTATAAAATGAACATGAAATTGTGTGTTACACGATCCAAGAATAGCGTTGCGTATACTACAAGCTAATACAGTGTTGCGTATAGTACAAGCTACACTTGGTGTTATTTATAATAAAAGAAATCAATGAAATTAAAAGAATATTTTTCATAAAATCTCGGGGTGTTACAATGACACATCCTAAGAAATGTATCTTGGAATCTAGAACTGACTCCCTAAGAAATTCCATATGAAAAGCACTCATGAAGCATGTTTATCACCATCCTAATATGTCTCGTGTGCTCCAACTATGACATTGAGGAAATGGGGGTACCAACACAAAAGACTACCATGAAACAATCCAAGAAATGTTGAGGATCCTTCTATCAAGTTCTGAAAACATTTATGGGGATTTCAACATGCCAAAGGGTATCAAAAAAATCTCAAAGAAACCACAATGTCTCTAGGAAGACACACTCAATATATCCATCTCTCAAAATTGGAGTTGGTGAAAACCCATCCTAAGGTCAAACTATGAGATCCACCTCACCTCCATCCACTAGGAAAAGAGGCCATAGATTCCTTGGGGTGGAAACTCCCCCTAGACAGTCAGCTGGTTGGGGTCATGTTAATCCTCACCTGACCTCAAGATCTCATCTACCTTTAGGAGAACAAAAGAGGGATTAACCAGAAAGAACACTTGGTCTTACGAATCCCATGATCTTCTGACTCCTCCACCCACACCTCTAGATATCACAACAACACAGGGCCATATGATATTCTAGAATAGATATATGGTCACCCCTATTGAATGACTATGAAAAAAACTCTCTATGGGTAGGTAAACCTAGAACATCCTCAAGATTGACACCCTCATAATCCTCCACCATCTCCGGTTACTAGAAGCTCAAAGAATCCACTACTTTAATGTTAATACAAGCCAACTAATAAGGAATCAACTATAATCATTTTTGAATGAGATGATACTGCCTTTTCCATGTACCACATCTTATCAAAGGTAAAAAAATCCATCCCAAAAAACATGAAGCACTGCTACATGCAATGGTAGAAATCATTTCATAATAGATGGTAAATGTCTAGTCCATACCAAGGAAAATATCATAGGGTCCCAATGCCACTATGGGAAAATTTCTTGTGAGTATTTCTCTCTCTTCTTAAAGAGTCATGTCAAACCATTGATAGAAATGGCCAATCATAAATCCTCTCTATAGGAGCCTCTAAAATAGGGGTCAAGAAAAAAAATCCTCCACTAGCACCTCTAGGTCTTAAAAAGGGATAAATCCTTCTAAAGTGGCTTGATACCCCACACCAAAACCGAAAATGGAGTAGAGAAGATATCATTCACACCTTAAACACACCTGGAACCTTGGGGTTATAAGACTCCACTGCTTCAATCCATCTTTCCCCTTACCTACCTATTCTCTTTAACCAAAGCTCACTATGAAACTTTACCATCTGAACAAACTTAAAAATAAAAGTTAGGGAACTCATCCACCACACCTCGATACTATCCACTTTGTATGACACTAAATCACCCACATTGTTTTGAATCACATAACAAGAAGGCTTCTCACTGGAGAAAGTGTCCCTCTTTCTTTCATGTTAAAATCCACAAGTAATATTACCAACATAGGGATCTATCATAACCTTATGTTACCCTAGATAAGTTTTACACCAAGTCCATCATCAAGAGGGATTCTATCCAAGTGGGACATTCTCACCATAGACTCACTAAAGTCATCTACCACATGATAAGGGAGATTATAGATCACTACGAAGTCTGAGTGATCACCATCTATGAAAGTCATGATATGCACTCAACACATGTGCATCATTTTTTGGTACCAATGGGTCCAAAAACAACTCCATGTAAAATAATGTTCAAAAATGAAACCATATGATCTTACAGGGTCCACACAAGTCAGAAAACATAAACCACTACCCTGAATCAAACCAATACTACTTAAGGATCTGTGTCATCATGAAACCACAATGGTCACCATCATTGGAACTCATGTAATGTGATAATATTGTACACACTATCACCATATCCTATTATATACCTAAATTTATCAACATGCGGATGATCATCCACCTGATACACTAAAGGATTCATGGGTTTCTCAATATTTGGTATCACTGCTCTATTCCCACCTGGAGAAGACACCTCATGGGTGGATCCTTGAATTGAGGCCTCATCACTCTACTGATCATCATAAAGAAACTATATCAAAATCTTAAATGACTGTATTTATGGAGACATATCAAATGTTATAAATACATACCACAATAAATGTGAATATCTGGGGAGTTGACTCACGAAGGACAGTTATAGGGATAAATCCTATATAATGCATGTAGCATTGATATCTATAATGAATGTCTCCATATGTTGAGTAAACCAGGAGGTAGTATAAGTATTTGTGTATGGATACATCGAATGAAACACTAACACCAGGTTCCCTAGCCTAAAAGATGCATTGAAGAAACATTGAAATTATTTCCCAAAATTCTAACCAATATTCATAAGGGGAACACCAAGCAATGTACCAATGAATGAAAAGCTCTGATACCACTCTATAATGACCCAAAAAAAGGGACCCACCTAGTTGGTGGAAGACTAGACTATCATAACCCCAAGCTCACCTATATAGGCTAGGGGATATAAACCAACACCAAGAAGGAATAACTAAAATGGGAGACCTTTTCCTAAAGTACTTGTAAGCATGCACCTAACCATATCCTTGCAGAAGTGCATACGAATAATAATAAAATACAGTAACATCTAGATTAAAAAAACCATGCCTATAATAACGTTTTAGGAATAAAAAAAAGTATGATAGTGTAATATGAAATGTAAAGGAAAAAATAAATGACCTTCCAGAATGGATGTTCCAACTTGAAAATAATTAGAGTAGAAAATAGCTAAGAGATCATGGATTCTAGTCTCTAAGTTTGACCATCATACATAGTCTATGAATCCAAGTATCCCTATACTCCACTGAAATCATCACCGATTTGTTTCTTGTATTGATATGAAACTAAACATGCGAGGAAAGCTAATATAGGGATGAGTATATACATATACAATATGATACCATAATAATTGAATAGGGAGTAATAGAAGACATGGTAGAAGTAGTTTTCTTAATCGAAAGTAAGAGGGAATCAAAACCCATCAACCTAGTTATATTCTTATAAAATAAACCCAGATGAGAGAGAAAATGGGATCTCCATGTTATAGCCCATCCCAGGTTGATGACTCCTCTAACAATTCTAAGAAGTCTATCTCTAATTTCCAATGTCTCATGTGTATGAAGATTTAACTATGTGGAGGACCTAGACCTCCCCATTGTGACACAAAATTGAGGGGGGGGGGAATCTACATATAGTGGATCCACATCATGGTATGATAAGGTGGACCCACTTAGTAGATATATTAAATATCCAAACCCAAGTTCATCACTAGGTTCTACCTTAGAAGGTAGAGGACTCGTGCCCTAATGCATCAAGGGGGTTCTACTCAAATGATAGATAAATAACCCATTCCCTAGTGCGTTAGGGGATGACACTCATAAGTTGGATAGAGGAACCATTCCCTATTGTGCCAGGGGGTTCCACTTAGATAGTAGAGGTCCCATTCCCTAGTGTTTCATGGGTTTCACTCAATAGGTAGATAGGGGGACCACACCCTAGTGCGTCAGGGTTCTGGAAATGAGACAGTAGTAGATAGAGGACCCATTCCCTAGTGCATCAGAGGGTACCACCAAAGAAGGTAGAGTACCCATGACCTAGTACATTATAAGTGTTCCACTCAAACCAATTCAAGGATTATGGGAGACCCACACCTTGGTCTGAAAGAGGGGGTTTCCAGCCTCATCCTCTCTATATTGATCTTGCATGATTACTATTATCATCAAGTGTATCCTAAAGAAGAATCATGCTCAGAACATTCTACACCATATATCAAACTCCAATATGAAGGATACCATCACATTATAAATAAAAAAACACTCAGGATAGGATACTCTTGGGAAATAATCCGAGTTTTTCCAAAATCTCGATGAGGGCATGAGGCTCATCATCGATGCATCAAGATAAAATTTCAATACACAATTTTGTGATAAAAAGCATACATGAAAATCCAAATGGATCACACTATTATGATACTCATGGAAAAAAATAAGTATAAGCTATTTACTTTCCTAAATCAAAAAACTAGGAACAAAACACATTTCTTCATAACACATGTGTAGGTCGCTTCATGGGCTGAAGTCACGAGTCTATAAAAGGTATAAAAAATTGGTATTGAATTGAATGTCTCTTTTGTAGGGTTATGATGTTATATAAGGTTAATAAATATGACCTCATATGAAGAATATATATTGGAAAAATGTTTAATAATAATACTAACATCATCATCATTATTACTAATATAATATATAATAATGAAGTCCCCATTTTACATGCGTTTGAGTACTCTTCCACCTCTTTCCCATGAATTACAGGTGCCTCAATACCCCCTTTCTTACTCATTAATAATAATATAATAATTATTAAAAATTATAAAGGTAAACAATCTAAATGAAAGGGGAAAGGAATTCTCAAGTTGGATCATTTTCTAGGCTGCACACACATGAGATCCTCTTCCCTATAGAAGGTGCCTCATCTTCAATTTCACTATCATAATCACTATTAAAAATAATAATAAATATAACATCTTATTATGATTAAAAATAATAATAAATAACCAATTTTATTATTATTAAAAATAATTATAACACACAATTCTCACCAAGGTTGGCTATAAATCAGATTATGGTTGTTCTTCACTGGAAAACCTTCACATTCATATGAAACAACCACATGTCCCCAAACATAACCCCCATGAACCTTCCTTTCAATATCATCACCCTATGGTTATATGATCAATATATTTTCAGATGTATCCTAGATCATTCTTTAATTCATCTGTAAAACATCGATTTGCATGTCGCTCAGGATACCATAATGAATCAAGGGGTTTGATCATGCTCGAAAACATTGTGATAATGTCAAACCATGGCTCTGTAGACCAATGATAAATAATGCAATGAACAGAGAGGAGAAAACCCAATACAAAATTGTAACATAATTTTCCAAGCATTCCTCACCATTTATTATCTAAACAGGGTTATACCAAGGGAACCAGGAGTTTAATAGATCAATTAAACAACAAGGTAGTGGGGCTCATGTGTAGGAATAAATAAAATAAAAATAAAAAGAATATATTTAATCTATGATAAATCATTAAATAAAATGGGAGAATTAAAAAATTTAAGACCCATACCTCAATTTAGGATTGATCATTAGTTTAGAATTTATTTTATAGGGATGATAATGATTTGATGTATTCATTTCCCATTGTTCTACCATAATGTAATCATCTTTCTTCATCCGATCCTGATTTACCAAAGAAGGTTGTAAGAGATCCTCTAAATTATCCAAAGTTTTATGTGGCTAACCCTGGAGAATTTTAATAATGAAGTATTTATATGATACGTAATTAGGTTGTTTAATAAAACAAACAATTTATTTATTTATTTATTTTAATTAAACTCACTCACTAATAGTTGCCACAACAAGACATCCATTGTTGACTAACCTTAGGTCACACCAATGGTAAAACCGGAAATCTAGATATAAACGTGCTCCCAGATTTTCAATTCTAGAATCCATTCATGATATATTCCATTATTTCTAAAAAACTATGCATGCATGAAATATTTATATTTAATATTTTTAAAATATCAATTCCGAGCCCATTAGGATTCAGAATCTCAAATTTTCTCAGTTCTTGTATATGAAAATATTCTTTTATATATTTAAAAGTATCAAAATTAAAAAACACAGTCTCTACATAGACCCATGATCTTTCGTTCACCAACTTATTCCCAGCAAGTTGGAGTATGAAATCTTATTCCATATACTACTTTATAAAGTGCCATTTTAATACTTGAATGGAAAATATTGCTATAGAAATTTTTTACCAAAGGTAATTATTTATCCCACAAGTGAGAATAACCTAAACATGTCTTCCATTGTTTGAATAGTTCTTTCAAACTAACCATCAGTTTTATAATGATAGGTGGTGCTCAAGTGATGCCCGATATCAAGATCTTTTTAATGGATTTTCTAGAATTTCAATGTAAATCATGGATCATGAGCATACACAATTGAAAGAGGTGCACCATGAAATCTTAAAAATTTATTAATATAGATTAATTAAATTAAAAAAGTGGATAATCTTCTATTATAAATTGGAAATACATGGATTTGGAAATGAAATCAACAACAACCCATATTGCATCATAATTTCTATGAGTCTTTGGTAATCCAGTTACAAAGTCCATAGTAATGTTATCCCATTTCCATATAGAAATAGACAGATGTTTCATGAATCCTATAGGACATTGTCTCATAGACTTCATCTCTTGATAATCCAATCATCTTAAAAAATTAGAACCAATCTGATGCTTTATATTTTACCACAAAAAATTTTCCTTCAAATATCTATACATATTGTTATTATAAGGGTGTATAAGAAAATTCACACTATGATAATCATCTAATAATTTCATTTTTAGCTTAGGTATAGGTGGAACACATAACATCTATCCAAATTTCACAACACCATATTTATATATGAAGTCTTCCAATTTCCTATCATTCACAGATTTTATTTTCTTTTGAAAATTCTCATTAATATGATGAGACCTTTTTATCTTTTATAATAAATATGTTTTGTAAATCATTTGAAAAAGGATTTATGAATCCCCTTATTTAATAATTCCTAAATCCACCATTACTAAATCCTTAAACATATGAACTCTCTCAATCCTTATTTTGTATATAATCCATGATCTTTATTGCTCAATGCACCTGATACCTTATTTTTCTTCCTTGGTTGGTAGTGTATTGAGTTATCATGTAACACCCCAAGATTCTACGGTATGCTTCTCTTTGAATAATGTGATAGCGTGTGTTGTACGCAACTTCGAGATTCTAACACACCACACCCAATCAAACTAGCCGTTATGAATAGTAATACTTACTTTTTGAAATTTTATAAATTCTATCTCTCAAAATGGACTTCATTTTTGGATTTTGAATATAGAAATTAGCCTAGGGTAAAATTTTGGTACTTTTCGGATAACTTTCATATTTTGATGAATAGTGAAAATTACTAAATTTTAATTAAAAACAACTTTTTTAATCAAAATAATTAATATTGATAAAATATAAATTTGAGTGGTTTTAAAGTATATTTAGAATATAGTTTTACCATTTAATTCAATGTTTGTCATTGGACAAAATTTCACAATTAAACCATACATAAACAAGTGACAATCTTTTGATAGTTATTATCTCTTAAAAACACGCTTTTTGTTTTAACAACGGGAATTAATTTTAAATTAATTTCTACCACTTCTGTGTTTTGAATTTGGAAAAATTAATTCCATATTTGGAATCATAATGTTCAAATTGTATAAATAGGTAACTTTTATTTTTAGACATTTTGAATAATTATTGCGGTAAATATTTTATTTACCATGGTTAAGGGTAACTCCGGTAAATAAGGGTTAAAAAATAACATTATAATAATAATAAATTACCCTAAAACGTGTCCTAACCTTATTGGTGGATACATTTCCGACCATGGGCATATTTGGGTTGATTTGGGGACCCCATGGAGTCACTTGTAGGTGATAGGGACACTTTATTTTAATTAAGTTAAAATGAATACAAAAATGACACAAGCATATATCTTTTAGCAAAACAATTATTACATAGGGTTATATATTTTGGAGTTTAGACTATAAATAGTCATTATAAATCTAAAAATATTTCCTACATAATAATATTTTATTTATAATTTTTAGACATTAAATAATTTAATTTATTTATGACACAATGATGATGCAGTAATTAAAATAATAGTGAAAAATGAAACTAATTGATATTATAAATACCCAAATAAATATAATTTGAGACTTTTATTGAATTAAACAAATTTTATAGGATAATATGACATATTAGGATTTATTTACATGACTTTGTTCCAAGTAATCATTCTATTATGAGTTTCACAAAAATCAACTATTGAATAGTGTCAAAATTGACATAAAAGAGTTTTTAAAACAAATATTATATTATTAATTGATATTAAATTCCTAAAAATATAAGGTTCGGCCAAGAGACTTATATAATGATAGTTATATAATTAATGGACCACTTGGGGGTCTCTTGGATGTATATAGTAAGTTTATTAACCATATAATATAAAAATACAAAGAGACATTGTAAAAGTAAAACTAATTAACTTAGAGTTAATACTTAAATATAAGGTTAATATAGTAACCCAAACCTATCTAAATTATATTGGTTGAGTGTTTTTCGACCTATAACCAACTTAAACTTTAAATTATCAACTTTGGAGCCATTAGAAACCGAATATGAATTTATTATAAATTAATATTTCTAGCTTTTCCAAAGGTGCCCCTCACCCCTCTTATAAAAGGGCACTCCTCCTTCTCTTTTCTTCGCACCTTCAAAGCCTTTTGGTTCAGACAAAATCTGCCCAAATACTCTATTAAATTACCTCACTACAACCTAGAGGCATTATTTTGATCAGAAAGCCAACCTATGAATCCCTTTTGATCAAATCAAAAGGAAGAACCAGAAGAAGAGGTAATGTTTTCACCACCCTTTTTCAAGTTCCTTTCTTCTTCCACTTCTTATTTCATTGTTATTACCATTATAAAATAATAAATCTAGTATATTTTATATATTTTTATGTTATTATAAATATGGTACAACCATATTCATTATTCTATCCACCCTTTGAATAACATGTCACCATACGTGCGTACGTGCGGCTTACCGTCTCCACGTAATGGTGTAATTGTTATTCAATATATTATTATTTGGATGGGTATAATAATGATGTTTAATTCATGTAAATAATAAATATAACATGATAATGATTCTGTATATATAATATATCATCCAATTATATATTATTTTAATATCAAAAGAATGATATTGTCGCTCGTGCATACGTACGGACTACCGTCTCCACGAACGCGATAAGATTCATTCTCCATCATATCCATTCAAGTATAATTATCATTTGATGATTTAAAAATAATGTTTATGTACTTGATATAATTATGTATATTAATAATATACAACCTATCCATGAAAAACATGGCTTATGTAACAAAACATATAAAAGAAAACGAGTAAGTTAACACCCAAAATGACGATAATACTAAGATATTATTAACAAAGCAATGTTAAAAGATCATATATGATATCATATGAATGTATATGATTCTTGTATAATTTAATAACAATTATTTCACTATTATACAGGAGGTTAACCTACTCCCAAACAAGGAAAATTACAAGTTAAGGGTTTATTTCACAATCTCTTCATTATCTGAGGTTGTTTATACGTAATTATCAACTAGGATATCTTTATCATCCACATCCATGTTTCTTAAAAATGTATTTCAAAACATTTTTACCATTTACAATAATATGGGTTAAAGTCATTTATACCCTTGTTTGACTTTTTATAAGAGGTTTATAAAGGAATCTTTCCATCGTTTTCCAAACAAGGTGATTTTTAACCTTTTCGACAGAATTAAGGTAAGAATGTTTTTTTAACTTATACGGCGGGTGCGGCTATTTTCTGACATTATAAAATCTTAAAAGATTCCATTAAAATCTTATAAGAATATTTTCAAAGAAAATGTTTTATTTTATATGGCTTTTAAATGATTTCAAAATAAAAAGATATATTTCTCTAAAAAGAGTTTTGATTTCATCTATGTCAACATCCTTTGTTAGATTTTACGCTTATGTGAAGTTGATTTATTATGATAAAAAACTTCTATGTTGTATTGAAGGTTTTGTGATATGTTTGACTGTGGATGTGCTATTTTTATACCATTCATGGTTTTTGGTGAAAGTATTGACATTTCGTATGCTAGTTTTAATACGAATGTTTATGTTATGTTTAAACCTTTTCATATGGGAATGCATTGGACTTAATATGTGACGGGTGGAGCCTACTATAGCTCCTCGATGCATCAGTAGGTATCATGAGACAAAATAGTGTCTTGGAATAAGGCCTTGACAAAATCTTATTTGTAGTCTTGGCACAAGGCCTTGGCTATGTAGTTATTATAGTCTGACATTATGCATTCCATCATTATGAAAGTGGTAATTGATATTGCATGTGATTATTCGATTAGTAAAATATCCATGTGAATAAGTAAATGGCATTATTTTATTTTATTTTTTCCATACTATGTTGAAGTTCAAGTTTAAAAGGCTTTTGTTTCTGTTATACATTGCCTTAAATGATTATTCTTATTTATGAAAGTTTCTGCTATATTGTTATCCTTAATGGGAATTTGAGCTCACCCCTTTTCTATGTTTTATTTTTCCCAGGATATGAAGAAATAAATTATGAATGAACTGCAGGGATAGTATGAGGGGATAAGAGTGTTGTCTATGGAGACTATATTGTTGTATTTTTCATTTTTATGATGTAAAACTTTATAAATATATCTAGTGTTTATAAGGCTACTAAACCAATCGGTCTTTTGAGATTTGATCTTTCTTGTGATCATGCCAATGTTATGTAATAATGCACCGAATCTGGGTAACTGGGGTTGGGGCGTTACAGTTGGTATCAGAGGAAGTTTAGTAGAAACCTTGGAAGCTAGATTTAGATAAACTCTGATTAGAGCACATAGATTTAAGATGGACTTTGAGGATTAGTATAGAAGAACTTCCTAGAATTTTGGTATTGTTGAGATTTTGTGAGTTTTCCAAGAAATACATCCCTGTCTGGATACGAGCAGGTAGAGGCGGCTCTAGCACATATGTACCTAGGGGTAAAACCCAAAAACACCGCTTTGAGCTAGACTCGAACGGGAACTGGTGCACGACAACGGGCCTTGCTGCACTCTTGGTTATGACACTCCCAGGGGATATGCTTAGGATAACTCTCATTTTCTTTACAAATCATTATGAAGGGTTTATGAGTATATACTTCCTCAAAGAAAACATTCTTATGATTATGAATTATATCCATAAATAGTTCAATTTATGTTAAGTGTTTTATAAGTATGAGATTATGTATTTTGATTCATAAACTGATCTAGTTTATGCCATTGTTTAGAAATGGCGCCTAGTGGAAGAAATGGAAACCGTATCAATGCACGCACTCCATGTAGGGATTTCCCTCCTCAAGATAATTATAGCGGAGCTGGTGATGCAACTGGTGCCGATCAGCTAATCACCATACTAGGACAACTCACTCAGGTTATGAATAATAACCTTACTCGTATAGAGCACCCTGATCCGTAGTGTGGAGGATCAATGTTAGATTTCTTTATGGGGCAACAACAACCAACGTTCAATGGGAGTACAAATCCCTTAGTAGCTGAGAAATGGATAAATTCCCTAGAGAAAATATTTCAGGCTTTGGGGAGTAGTGAAAGGGAAAAAGTTATCATGGAAGTTTACCGCCTCACTGGAGATGCTGATCAATGGTGGTTATTGATTCAAAATACAAAGGAAGATGATGAAGTATCAAATATAGAATGGAGGGAGTTCAAAGATCTATTTTTAGAAAAATACTTTCCTCGTGACCATTGAGTAGATATGGAAAGAAAATTTCTGAGTCTGAGACAAAAGGAGGATGAGAATGTCACAAAGTATGAGGCTAACTTTACAAGGTTAGAAAGGTATGTTGGAGATTATATACGTAACCCAAGAAGTAATATTTATCATTTCTTTGATGGGTTAAAACCATTTCTCCGTCGAGAATTAGTCTCACAATCGTTTTCATCGTACGAAGACATTGTCTCATGTGCTATCAAGACCGAAGAGGAATTTTCGAAGTCTTATGACTTTAAAGCAAAGAAAGAGAAGAAGAGATCTGCTGATCAATCTGGGAATGGAAATAAGAAGAATAAGGGAAAGGTTGAAAATCCATCCTGTGGAAAATGTGGGAAGAAACACCCCGGTACTTGCTTGAAGGGAATCAGAGTCTGTTACAAGTGTGGTGAAAAATGCCACCAAGCTCGTGATTGCAAAAGGAAGAAGGACGCTACCAATGTTCAGTGCTACAATTGCAGGGAGACGGGAAATTATGAAAATTAATTTCCTAAGCGTCAGGGGAACTTACCTCAGAAAATGCCAAGGGATCAAGGCCAAGCTTATGCTATCAGTACTGCTGAGGTAGAAGCTCCGAAAGACGTGGTGGCAGGTAATTTAATGGTTTCCTCTAGTTTAGAAAATGCATTATTTGATTCTGGATCATTGCATTGTTTCATATCTTCCCAGTTTTCTAAGAAAATTAGATATTTCCAATTTGATTTAACAAGGGAGTTGTCATTAAAAACTCCTAAGGGAAGTATCATTGCAACAAAGTTTTGTGAATCAGTCCCCATTAGAGCACATAAATGTTCTTTATCTGCTGATCTCATCGTCATACCTATGATTGAGTTTGATATAATCCTCGGTATGGACTGGCTTTCAAACTATGATGTGAAGTTTTATTGTAAGAAGAAAGAGGTTACGATTCTTGATGATGATGATAAGGAACACTTTATCTTTAGAGCAGAATCATCACCACCTAATTCTTATCTAGATCCACCCCCAGTAGCTCAACTAAATTCAATTATTGGGGAGGAAGAGAATGAAATAACTGTGGGTGAGGAAAGGAATGTTCAAATAGAGGATGTACCTATTGTGAAATAATATGTAAATGTATTTCTAGAAGATTTACCTGGACATCCTCTAGAATGAGAAGTTGAGTTTTCCATTGATTTAATTCCTGAATCAAGGCCTATATCGAAGACCCCTTATAGAATGACCACTGTGGAATTAGTCGAACTAAAAAAACAACTAGAGGAATTGAGTAATAAGGGATTTATTCTCCCTAGTGTTTCTCAATGGGTATCCCCTGTTTTTTTTGTTAAAAAGAAATATGGATCTATGAGGTTATGTATCGACTACAAGGAGATCAATGCTATAACAATAAATAACAAGTATCCCCTACCTCACATTGATGATTTATTTGACCAAATGCATGGAGCTCAATACTTTTCAAATATTGACCTTTGATCTGGATACCATCAGTTTTGTGTGAAGAAGGAAGACATTCCGAAGACAGCATTTCGAACCAGGTACGGGCATTACGAGTTTAGAGTAATTCCTTTTGGATTGACTAATGCACCCTCTGTATTCATGGATATGATAAATAGAGTTTTCAAGGAATATCTCGATGAATTTGTGGTGGTATTTATTGATGATATCTTGCTATACTCCAAAAGCTACGAAGATCATGAAAATCACTTGCGCATTATCCTGAAGACTCTGAGAAGACATGAATTATATGGGAAGTTTAGCAAGTGTGAATTCTAGCATTAGGAGATTTCTTTTCTTGGCCATATTTTCTCTAAAGATGGAATCTATGTTGATCCTTCTAAGACCAAGGCAATCCAAGAATGGCCAGCACCTACGAATATAACTAAGGTACGTAGTTTTATTGGTTTAGCAGGTTCTTATCGACGTTTCGTCCAGAATTTTTCCCGATTGGATAACCCATTAACGAAGCTCACACGTAAAGGGGTTAAATTTGTTTGGACAAAAGAGTGTGAAGAAGGTTTTGAATAACTGAAGAGAAGATTAGTCAATACTCTTATATTGACTCTATCATCAGGGAATGATGGGTTCGTTATTTATAGTGATGCATCGAAGAAAGGACTTGGTTGTGTCCTTATGCAGAATGATAGGGTTATAGCCTATGCATCACAACAGTTGAAAATTCATGAACAAAACTATCCTACTCATGATCTCGAGTTCGCAGCTGTGATCTTTGCTTTGAAGATATGGAAGCACTACCTCTATGGTGAAAAATGTGAGATTTATACTGATCACAAGAGTTTGAAGTATATTTTCTCACAAAAAGAACTCAACATGAGGAAAAAGAGATGGCTTGAATTACTCAAGGATTATGATTGTACGATACACTACCACCCGGGGAAAGCAAACAAGGTGGTAGATGCTTTGAGAAGAAAAGACCATGGAGTTTTGAACGTGATGAGAATTTAAAGAGATCCAATTTTCATGGATCTAGTGAAGATGGACATGGGAATAACCAGGGAAGGTGAAACATCAATGCTTTTTCAAATGGTTTCCAAACCATATTTACTAGAAAGGATTAAGAGTTCTCAGACCGATGATGAAGAATTTCAAAAGAAGATTAAAGCTTTGAATGATGGGATATTGAGAGACTTTGTGTATGAGGATGGAATTTTGAAATTCGGGAAGAGACTTTGTGTTCCCGATATACCTGATCTAAAAAGGGAATTGCTGGATGATGCACATAGTTCCAATTTCTCAATACAACCTGGGAGCACCAAAATGTATAGAGATTTGAAGGAACATTTTTGGTGGGACAACATGAAGAGAGAGATTTCTGATTTTGTGTCAAGATGTATGGTTTGTCAATAAGTGAAAGCTGGAAGGCAACAACCTGGAGGAGTCATGCAACCTCTTCCCATACCGGAGTGGAAATGGGACAACATTACGATGGATTTTGTCATGGGACTACCAAAGACTCCTAGAAGGAATGATGCAATATGGGTTATTGTTTATCGTCTTACCAAGTCAGAACATTTTCTGGATATAAGAGAAGATCTACCACTGGAACGTCTAGAAAGACTATATATTAATGAAGTTGCGAGACTTCATGGAGTACCCCTATCGATTGTTTCTGATCGTGATCCCCGTTTTACTTCAAGATTCTGGAAGAGTCTTCAGAAATCCATGGATACTGAACTTTATTTGAGCACTGCATACCACCCTCAGACAGATGGACAATCAGAACGGACTATTCAAACCTTAGAGGACATGTTGAGATCCTGCTCACTTGACTTTCAAGGTATGTGGGATCAGTATTTACCTCTGGTAGAATTTTCCTATAACAATATCTTCCATTCGAGTATTCAGATAGCACCATATGAAGCGTTATATGGAAAGAGATGTCGCACACCAACCTGTTGGGATGACGTTGGTGAAAGAAAACTTTTAGGTCCAGAACTGGTGGAGGAAACAATGGAAAAGGTGAAGGTAATCCAAAATCACATCAAAGCGGCTCAAAGTAGGCAGAAGAGCTATGCCGATAATCGAAGGAAGGATTTGGAATTTCAAGTCGGTGATCATGTTTTCCTGAAGGTATCTCCATGGAAAGGAGTCATACGTTTTGGTAAGAAAGGTAAATTGAGTCCTAGGTACATCGGACCTTTCGAAATTCTAGAATGAATTGGGGCTGTAGCTTACCGATTGGAAATGCTGCCAAGTCTCTCCAAAGTTCACGATGTGTTCCATGTATCTCTGTTGAGGAAATACATGCCTGACCCAACACATGTACTCACCTATGAAGAATTAGAACTGGAACCTGATCTGTCTTATTGTGAAGAGCCTGTCAGGATTCTTGATACGAGAGAACAAGTACTGAGAAACCGGACGACTCATCTGGTAAAAGTCTTGTGGAGAAACCATAAGATGGAAGAGGCAACATGGGAACTCGAGGAACTTATGATGAAGAACCACCTGAGTCTTTTCATGCGGTATTATTCTATAAATTTTGAGGACGAAATTATTTGAAGGTGGGGAGAATGTAACTGTAACACCCGAGACTTTTATGTTATATAAATCATCAAAGGAATATTTTTCTACACAACACTTGCTTGGTTTGCTTTACACGAAATCGTGACCTTCCTCGATAGCTTGCGTCGTACGCAATACCGAGTTTCACTAAACAACGATATGCTATTAAAATAAAACTAGCCGTTATGAATAGTAAAAACCACTTTTTAAAATTTTATAAATTTTATCTTTCAAAATGGACTTCATTTTTGGATTCAGAATGTCGAAATTAGCCTAGGGTGAAATTTTGGTATTTTTCTGAAAACTTTCAATTTTTGATGAATAGTGAAACCACTAAGTGGTAGGTTAAAAACTGAATTTTGCATAAAACTTAATTTTACCGCTTCTGTGAATGGAATTTCGAAAATCCGAGAGACACGGTTAATATCAAGGACTAAAATGTGGTTCAATGAGATGAAAATAATTTTTTGGTGAATAGTAACTTTTTACTTTTTTTTACCACGGTTAAAAATAAATAGGGTAATTAAGGGTAAAAATGATATTATTATTTCCCTAACACATGTCCCAATTCTATTGGACAAGTGTAATTCGACCAAAAACAAACTTAGAAATAAAATATGACCATTTAGGTCCACTTGGATTAGATTAGGACATTTATTATTAATTTATTTAAAGAAGGGTTAAAATAGTTAAAATCAATGTTTAATAAGTAAATCATTTTTAATATGGGGTTATACATAAGATAAATTCGACTATAAATATTCATTAGAAATCTAAAAAGATTTCCTACATGATGGTATTTAATTTATAATTTTTAGGCATTAAATAATTTAATTTATTTATGACACAATTATGATGCAGTAATTATCTTATTTATGAAATATTGACATAATTGATGTTATAAACACCAAAATAAATGTAATTTGAAATTTTTTATGAATTCCACTATTTTCTAGGTTACTATGATATATTAGTGTGGATTTAATCAACTTGGTTCGAACATATAATTCTGTTATGACTTTCACAAAAATCATATATCAAATAGTGTCAAAATTGACACAAAATAGTTTCTAAATCAAATATTATATTATTAATTGTTATTTTATTCCTAAAAATCTAAGGTTCGGCCAAATGACTTAGATAAGGATATATATATTAATAATAAACAATTTGGGGTTCTTTTGGCATGCTATAGAAAGTGTATTAACCATATAGTGTAAGAAAACAAAAAGACACGGTAAAAGTTAAATTATTTAACTTAGAGTTAAATCTAATTGATAAGGTTAAAATAATACCCTAAACTTGTCTAAATCCTATTGGTTGATAGGATTTCGACCCATACCCACTTTAGCTTCGAAATAAAACCCTTTGGAACCATTATAAACCGATTTTGACTTTAATATAAAATAATATTTTGAGATATTCCTAAGGTGCCCCTCTCCTCCCTTATAAAAGGGCACCTCCTCCCCATCCTCCTCACACCAATTTGAGCACTCAAGCTCGGCCAACCCCTGCCATTTTCTCCTCTCCACTTCCCTAGAAAAATCCTAGAGGTCCTGGTCTTCTTTAAAGACCAATATTAGTTCCCTAAGTGGAGGATTCAAAGAAGCGTTCCAAAGAAGAGGTAATATCCATTACCGATCTTTTCAATTTCTTTCTTCTTCAACTTCTTCTTATTTAGTTGTTTCATGATAAAGTAATAACATCAGTATTACTTAAATACTGATATGTTATTATAAATATTAAACAACCCTAATTCACCTTCTATCCATCCTACGGAAAAATGAAATCACCGCGCGTGCGTACGTACGGAATACCGTCTCCATGCCGTGGTGTAATCTGTTTTCCACCATCACCTTACAAGGATGGGTATAATGGTGTAATGAGTAACTATTTATGATTATTATAAAGTAATATTGATACTGAAATAATATAAATATACTCCAATACAATTCCACGATCATAGGAACGATATCATCACTCGTGCGTACGTACGGAATACCGTCTCCACGATGTGATGCGACTCGTTCTACATGATCATCATTACATAGTAATTATATAAATGAATTGAATGAATAAATATGATATATGTTACACTAATACCATTATGGATATAAGGTATCTATAACCTTAAAATAATAATAAGAATTTATTCGGCAAAACACGCATAAGAACAAAAGGCAATAAAGACCCGAGTAACAAGTAACAATGAAATATTACTAACAAGAAGCTAAGAATATGACCATACATGATATCATATCAATATGTATGATTTTGGAATAAGTCAATAACATTATTTAAACCATTATACAGGAGCATCAGACACATACAAAGCAAATCGGACCTAAGGTAAGGGAAATATCACAATCTCATTTTTATCCGAGATTGTTTATTCGTAAGTATTTACTGGGGTGTATTTTATCATCCACATCCATGTTTCATAAATATGTAATATTATTTCCATCCACCTACAATTGTTTAAATCCATTTTTTCCCTTCGGTGAGTTTTTAGTAAAATAAATGAAAGGAATCTTTTGTCTTTTTTCGTACGAGGTACTTTTTTACTTTTCCGACAAAAGTACGAGAAGAATGTTTTTTAACTTATACGGCATGAATGGATTTTTAAAACATTATTTCCAAGAAGCTTCCTTTACATGTTTTCAAGTTTATTTTTAATCAACTTCTTAGTGTTTATAATTGTATAACATGTTAAGAAAAGAAAAGTGTTTTTGAAGAAGAAAGGATATTTTCTCAAGAATGGAGTTCAAGTGTTTTATCAAAATTATTTTCCATATAAGATAATAAAGGGTTCTGTTTTTATCCCTATTATTACATTGATTTGATTATGTTGTGAGGGAATTATTTTTATATGATTTATTTTATGATGTCATGATGTTTTTGTTACATGTGTTATGCGATGATGTATGATTTATGATTATGTGGCACACATAAGAAAGGATTCATTATAAGATGGGTGGGACCTATATCTCCCTCCAATTCATTGGGTAAAGATTTATATCTCATGAGATAGACATGGCTGGAACGGAAGGTTATTTCGGTTCAGTGATACAGGACTGAAACGAGGAGTGAACTCGGTTCAGAGAGGGACTTTGTCCACTAAGATAGTCTTGGCAATGAGTCATGACTAACAAGAAATGATTTTCCATTATTATGTGTGCATGCCACAAAGATTCAAGTTTCATGTTATGATTATGGGGATCTCATTTTCACTTCTATGATTTGTTCTATGTTAAGATATTATGATCTATTTTGCAGGTTATGATTTTCAAAATGATATGATATGATTTTTATTTCCTTTATTTGCCCTTGCTGAGCATTTTAGCTCACCCTTTTTTGTTTTCTTTTCCCCAGGTCAGGAAGATGGATATTAAGTAGAATATGCTAAAAGGGACCCTAGATATGTTGAAATAAATGGGAGACATTGTAGAAGATTTATGAACCAGTTGATTATGTTTCCCAGTTTCTAAAGACACTATACCTATACGGTCCTTTGTGGTTTTGTCATATGTTGTAATAAGTGTACTTCAATTTTGAAGTATTAACAATGTATGTAAAGTATGGGTCGTTATAGTTGGTATCAGAGGAAAGGTATAGTCAACCTTTGGAAACTAGGATGTGAAAGCCTTAGTAAGAACCCTAAGGATAAGTCTAAGCATAGAACACAATCTCAGTGTTTTAGAAATGGCCATGAATAACCTAGGATAAGACCTTAAGCGTGAAAATTTTATTCTTGAATTATGTGGTTTTCATATTATAATTAGTGTTGCTCACACTATTATTTTTGGTTTTAGTCAATGGATGGAACCCGAAGGAACCGTGTTAATGCGAAATGCGATGGGCAATGCAATGATTGTCCCCTTGAGCAACCAAACGATATGGGAGCTGGAATGCAAAATCTTGTAGCCATGCTCACACAACTTTCTCAAGCTATGAATCATGCAGGACTTCCAAACGAGCAAAGGAAGGAGCAACATTCTGTTGAATCCTTCATGAGGCAGCGTCCACCTTCTTTCAGTGGGTCTACTGATCCATTAGTTGCTGAACAATGGATTAGTACTACTGAAAAGATATTTTCAGTTCTTCAATGTTCTGAACATGATAAAGTCATCCTAGCAGTGTATCGTTTGGAAGGAGATGCTGATCAATGGTGGAATCTTATTAAGAATATGAGGCAAAGGGATGAAATTGAGTCTATGGAATGGGACGAGTTCAAGAACTTATTTTTTAATAAGTACTTCCCTCGTATTCTCCGAACAAAGATGGAGAAAGAGTTTCTTGAACTGAAGCAAAGGGATGATGAATCTGTTGGTACCTATGAAGCAAATTTTACAAGACTTGCAAGGTACGCTTCTGGTATTATTATCCAACCTGAGAGTAAGATCAATCGATTCTTTAGTGGCTTAAAACCAAGTCTTCGAAGGGCGTTAGCCATAAGGGACTTCAATAGCTATGAGGAAATCGTTCGATGTGCTCTCAAAGTCGAGATGGAGATTGGAGTAACCCATCAGTCATATGGGTTTGATAAGAAGAGGAAAATGGAATTTAAAGGAAAATCTAAAGAGCACACTGAAAAGAAGATGAGCTTTCCCTTATGCTCAAAGTGTGGAAAGAAACATGGAGGGCGTTGTCTTAAAGGGACAAGTAAATGTTTCAAATGTGGAAAGGAAGGTCATCAGGTATTTGAATGCCGCGATGATGGGAAGAAGATGTCTAATGATGCAAACAAAGGAAGGGATACACAAAATGAACCTACTACACTTCAATGTTTCATGTGCAAGGAGATGGGGCATTATGCCAATCAATTCCCAAATCCAAGGGTTGATGATGATGGTCGGCGTCAACAAAATCTTAAGGCTAAAGACAAAGGAAAGTCACATGCAATTTCTATCAGCGATGTGGAGTACGATAACGATGTGGTGAAAGGTACACTTACCATCCACTCTAAAGTAGAAAATGTTTTATTTGATTCTGGATCCACCCACTCTTTTATTTCTGAAGACTTTTATAAGGGTATCACCGTATTACCTCAACAATTAGATGTTGAGTTAGCTGTGACAACACCTAATGGCACATCAATCACATCAAAAGTTTATAATTCTTCTCCGATCGAAGTTTGTGGGAAAGTGCTTCCTGCAAATCTTGTGATCCTTCCTATAGTGGAATTTGATGTGATTATTGGCATGGATTGGCTTTCTTTATACGGAGCTCATATCAATTGCCAAAGAAGGGAAGTCACATTTCATATTCCAGATCAATCTACGATCGTCTATCGATGCAAGGATGAATATAACCTTCCAGTGGAAATTTCTTCCATCTTATGGGTCTTGATTCCACTAAATGAAGGTTATTTATCGCAAATGGTTGGTGAGAAACTCACAATTAAGAATATGCCCATCATACGGGAGTTTGATGATGTCTTTCCGGAGGAATTACCGGGTCTTCCACCAAATCGTGAAGTTGAGTTTTCAATAGAACTCGTACCGGGTGCTTTGCCTATTTCAAAGACACCTTATAGAATGGCCCCAATTGAGTTGCAGGAATTAAAGAAGCAACTCCAGGAGAATCTTGATAAGGGATTCATACTCCCTAGTGCGTCACCTTGGGGAGCACCTGTTCTATTTGTTAAGAAGAAAGATGGATCAATGAGACTCTGCATTGATTATCGAGAACTTAACAAGATCACTATCAAGAACAAATATCCTCTCCCACGCATTGATGACTTATTTGACCAACTACGCGGAGCTCAATACTTTTCCAAGATTGATCTTCGTTCAAGATATCATCAATTAAGGGTCAAAAGGGAGGATATACCAAAGACGGCTTTCCGTATAAGGTATGGACACTATGAATTTATAGTGATGCCATTTGGTCTTACTAATGCCCCTGCTATCTTCATGGATCTAATGAATAGAGTCTTTAGAGACTATCTTGATCAATTTGTGGTAGTCTTTATAGACGATATTCTTGTCTATTCAAATAGCAAGGAAGAGCATGAAGATCACTTGAGAATTATATTGAAGACCCTGAGAAAGGAGAAGCTTTATGCCAAATTTACCAAGTGTGAATTTTGGCTTCAAAAAGATGCATTTTTGGGTCACATAATCTCAAAAGAGGGGATATCTATGGATCCAGCAAAAACAGAGGTTATCGAAAGATGGTCGAGACCAACAACAGTAACTGAGATCCGAAGTTTTCTTGGTTTGGCTGGATATTATCGACGTTTTGTAAAGGATTTTTCACGATTATCTAATCCACTCACCAAGTTGACTCGGAAAGGAGTTAAGTTTGTTTGGACAGAGGAATGTGAAGAGAATTTCAAGGAGTTGAAAAGAAGTTTATCCAGTGCACCTGTGCTCACACTGCCTTGTAGAGGAGAAAGGTTTGTGATCTACAGTGATGCATCCAAGAAGGGATTGGGGTGTGTTCTTATGCAAAATGATATGGTGATAGGTTATGCCTCATGACAGTTGAAAATCCATGAGCAAAATTACCCAACACATGATTTGGAGTTGGCTGCGGTAATCTTTGCATTAAAGATTTGGAGGCATTACCTTTATGGTGAAAGGTGTGATATTTATACTGATCATAAAAGTTTAAAGTATATTTTCACACAAAAGGAGCTGAATATGCGTCAAAGAAGATGGTTGGAGCTGATTAAGGATTATGACTGCTCAATCCATTACCACCCTGGGAAAGCAAACAAGGTGGCAGATGCATTAAGTCGACAAGACCATGCTAGTTTATCCATGATGAGGATCACAAAAGATCCAATATTTATGGATTTACAAAGTATGGATCTTGGAATTATAATGGAAGGGGAAAAATCTTATCTTTCTCAAATGAATGTTCAACCATCTATACATGTGAAGATTAAAGAGGCACAGAAAGAAGATGTCGAGTTAAAAAAGAAGGTGAGAAATGTTCCTGAATTCAACCTTGATTGTGATGGGATAATAAAGTTCATGAATCGGGTTTGTGTTCCTCCCATCCCCGAATTAAAGAAGGAGCTGCTGGATGAGGCTCACAGTTCATCATTCTCTATTCATCCTAGAAGCACGAAGATGTATAGGGACCTGAAAGAGTACTTCTGGTGGGATGGCATGAAAAGAGATGTTGCTGAATATGTCTCTCGATGCTTGGTTTGTCAACAAGTTAAAGCTGAGAGACAGAAGTCTAAGGGGATGTTACAACCATTACCCATACCCGAATGTAAATGGGAAAACATCACTATGGACTTTGTCACAGGACTTCCTAAAACATCCAAAGGCAATAATGCTATTTGGGTCATAGTTGATCGTCTTACAAAGTCTGCACACTTCATTGCTATTAGAGAGGATTTCTCTCTGGATCAGCTTGCCAGGATATATGTAAAGGAAGTGGTAAGATTGCATGGAGTACCACTTTCTATTATATCTGATCGGGATCCGAGATTTACCTCGAAGTTCTGGCGAAGTCTTCAGCATACTCTGGATACAGAGTTGAGTTTCAGCACTGCTTATCATCCTCAGACAGACGGTCAGTCTGAGAGAACAATTCAAACCCTAGAAGATATGTTGAGAGCTTGCTCTATGGATTTCAAAGGAGGTTGGGATCAACACCTACCTTTGGTGGAATTTTCTTATAATAATAGCTTTCACTCCAGTATTCAGATGGCTCCTTATGAAGATCTCTATGGAAAGAAATGCAGGACTCCAACTTGCTGGGATGAAGTTGGGGAAAGAAAGCTATTAGGACCTGATCTCGTAGATGAAATGGCAGAAAAGGTCAGATCTATTCAACAACACATAAGAGCAGCTCCGAGTCGACAGAAAAGTTATGCCAACAATCGAAGAAAAGACCTAGAGTTTGAAGTTGGTGATAAAGTGTTCTTACGAATATCTCCCTGGAAGAGGGTTATGAGATTTGGAAAGAAGGGGAAGTTGAGCCCTAGATATATCGGTCCTTTCGAAATACTGGATCATGTTGGAAAGGTAGCTTACCGATTGGCGCTTCCACCGAATCTCTCTCAAGTTCACGATGTGTTCCATGTATCTCTCCTGAGAAAGTACATACCTGATCCTTCACATGTACTCAGCTCAGAAGTTGTACCGCTGGAGCAAGATCTTTCTTATGAAGAATAACCGATAGAGATTCTGGATCGTAGCGAAAAAGTCCTACAAAACAAGACCACTCTATTGGTTAAAGTTTTATGGAGGAACCACCAATTAGAAGAAGCTACATGGGAGCTTGAGGATATGATGAGGGAGAAGTATCCTCATCTGTTTGTTACAAAGTGACGAATTTCGAGGGAGAAATTCTTTTTAAGGGGGGTAGAATGTAACACCCGAGACTTTTAAGTTATATAAATCATCAAAGGAATCTTTTTCTACACAACACTTGCTTGGCTTGCTTTACACGAAATCGTGACCTTCCTCGATAGCTTGCGTCGTACGCAATACCGAGTTTCACTAAACAACGATATGCTATTAAAATAAAACTAGCCGTTATGAATAGTAAAAAACACTTTTTAAAATTTTATAAATTTTATCTTTCAAAATGGACTTCATTTTTGGATTCGGAATATCGAAATTAGCCTAGGGTGAAATTTTGGTATTTTTCTGAAAACTTTCAATTTTTGATGAATAGTGAAACCACTAAGTGGTAGGTTAAAAACTGAATTTTGCATAAAACTTAATTTTACCGCTTATGTGAATGGAATTTCGAAAATCCGAGAGACATGGTTAATATCAAGGACTAAAATGTGGTTCAATGAGATGAAAATAATTTTTTGGCGAATAGTAACTTTTTACTTTTTTTTACCACGGTTAAAAATAAATAGGGTAATTAAGGGTAAAAATTATATTATTATTACCCTAACACATGTACCAATTATATTGTACAAGTGTAATTCGACCAAAAACAAACTTAGAAATAAAATATGACCATTTAGGTCCACTTGGATTAGATTAGGACATTTATTATTAATTTATTTAAAGAAGGGTTAAAATAGTTAAAATCAATGTTTAATAAGTAAATCATTTTTAATATGGGGTTATACATAAGATAAATTCGACTATAAATATTCATTAGAAATCTAAAAAGATTTCCTACATGATGGTATTTAATTTATAATTTTTAGACATTAAATAATTTAATATATTTATGATACAATTATGATGCAGTAATTATCTTATTTATGAAATATTGAAATAATTGATGTTATAAACACCAAAATAAATGTAATTTGAGACTTTTTATGAATTCCACTAATTTTCTAGGTTACTAAGATATATTAGTGTTGATTTAATCAACTTGGTTCGAACATATAATTCTGTTATGACTTTCAAAAAAATCATATATCAAATAGTGTCAAAATTGACACAAAATAGTTTTTAAATAAACTATTATATTATTAATTGTTATTTTATTCCTAAAAATCTAAGGTTCGGAAAAATGACTTAGATTATGATATATATATTAAAAATAAACAATTTGGGGTTCGTTTGGCATGTTATAGTAAGTGTATTAACCATATAGTGTATGAAAATAGAAAGACACGGTAAAAGTTAAATTATTTAACTTAGAGTTAAATCTAATTGATAAGGTTAAAATAATACCCTAAACTTGTCTAAATCCTATTGGTTGATAGGATTTCGACCCATCCCCACTTTAACTTCGAAATAAAACACTTTGGAACCATTATAAACCGATTTTGACTTTAATATAAAATGATATTTTGAGATATTCCTAAGGTGCCCCTCTCCTCCCTTATAAAAGGGCACCTCCTCCCCATCCTCCTCACACCAATTTGAGCACTCAAGCTCGGCCAACCCCTGCCATTTTCTCCTCTCCACTTCCCTAGAAAAATCCTAGAGGTCCTGGTCTTCTTCAAATACCAATCTTAGTTCCCTAAGTGGAGGATTCAAAGAAGCGTTCCAAAGAAGAGGTAATATCCATTACCGATCTTTTCAATTTCTTTCTTCTTCAACTTCTTCTTCTTTAGTTGTTTCATGATAAAGTAATAACATCAGTATTACTTACATACTGATATGTTATTATAAATATTAAACAACCCTAATTCACCTTCTATCCATCCTACGGAAAAATGAAATCACCGCGCGTGCGTACGTACGGAATACCGTCTCCACGCCGTGGTGTAATCTATTTTCCACCATCACCTTACAAGGATGGGTATAATGGTGTAATGAGTAACTATTTATGATTATTATAAAGTAATATTGATACTGAAATAATATACATATACTCCAATACAATTCCACTATCATAGGAACGATATCATCACTCGTGCGTACGTACGGAATACCGTCTCCACGATGTGATGCGACACGTTCTACATGATCATCATTACATAGTAATAATATAAATGAATTGAATGAATAAATATGATATTTGTTACACTAATACCATTATGGATATAAGGTATCTATAACCTTAAAAGAATAATAAGAATTTATTCGGCAAAACACGCATAAGAACAAAAGGCAATAAAGACCCGAGTAACAAGTAACAATGAAATATTACTAACAAGAAGCTAAGAATATGACCATACATGATATCATATCAATATGTATGATTCTGGAATAAGTCAATAACATTATTTAAACCATTATACAGGAGCATCGGACACATACAAAGCAAATCGGACCTAAGGTAAGGGAAATATCACAATCTCGTTTTTATCCGAGATTGTTTATTCGTAAGTATTTACTGGGGTGTATTTTATCATCCACATCCATGTTTCATAAATATGTAATATTATTTCCATCCACCTACAATTGTTTAAATCCATTTTTTTCCCTTCGGTGAGTTTTTAGTAAAAGAAATGAAAGGAATCTTTTGTCTTTTTTCGTACGAGGTACTTTTTGACTTTTCTGACAAAAGTACGAGAAGAATGTTTTTTAACTTATACGGCATGAATGGATTTTTAAAACATTATTTCCAAGAAGCTTCCTTTACATGTTTTCAAGTTTATTTTTAATCAACTTCTTAGTGTTTATAATTGTATAACATGTTAAGAAAAGAAAAGTGTTTTTGAAGAAGAAAGGATATTTTCCTCAAGAATGGAGTTCAAGTGTTTTATCAAAATTATTTTCCATATAAGATAATAAAGGGTTCTGTTTTTATCCCTATTATTACATTGATTTGATTATGTTGTGAGGGAATTATTTTTATATGATTTATTTTATGATGTCATGATGTTTTTGTTACATGTGTTATGCGATGATGTATGATTTATGATTATGTGGCACACATAAGAAAGGATTCATTATAAGATGGGTGGGACCTATATCTCCCTCCAATGCATTGGGTAAAGATTTATATCTCATGAGATAGACATGGCTGGAACAGAAGGTTATTTCGGTTCAGTGATACAGGACTGAAACGAGGAGTGAACTCGGTTCAGAAAGGGACTTTGTCCACTAAGATAGTCTTGGCAATGAGTCATGACTAACAAGAAATGATTTTCCATTATTATGTGTGCATACAACAAAGTTTTAAGTTTCATGTTATGATTATGGGGATATCATTTTCACTTCTATGATTTGGTCCATGTTAAGATATTATGATCTATTTTGCAGGTTATGATTTTCAAAAAGATATGATATGATTTTTATTTCCTTTATTTTCCCTTGCTGAGCATTTGAGCTCACCCTTTTATATTTTCTTTTCCCCAGGTCAGGAAGATGGATATTAAGTAGAATATGCTAAAAGGGACCCTAGATATGATGAAATAAATGGGAGACACTGTAGAAGATTTATGAACCAGTTGATTATGTTTCCCAGTTTCTAAAGACACTATACCTATACGGTCCTTTGGGGTTTTGTCATATGTTGTAATAATTGTACTTCAATTTTGAAGTATTAACAATGTATGTAAAGTATGGGTCGTTATAGTAACAACCCGAGCTTCTACGGTATGCTTCTCTTTGAATAATGTGATAGCGTGTGTTGTACGCAACTTCGAGATTCTAACACACCACAACCAATCAAACTAGCCATTATGAATAGTAATACCTAATTTTTGAAATTTTATAAATTATATCTCTCAAAATGGACTTCATTTTTGGATTCAGAATATTGAAATTAGCCTAGAATGAAATTTTGGTACTTTTTGGATAACTTTCATATTTTGATGAATAGTGAAAGTTACTAAATTTTAATTAAAAACAACTTTTTTAATCAAAATAATTAATATTGATAAACTATGAATTTGAGTGGTTTTAAAGTATATTTAGAATATATTTTTACCATTTAATTCAATGTTTGTAATTGGATATAATTTCACAATTAAACCAGACATAAACAAGTGCCAATCTTTTGATAGTTATTATCTCTTAAAAACACGCTTTTTGTTTTAACAACGGGAATTAATTTTAAATTAATTTCTGCCACTTCTTTGTTTTGAATTTGGAAAAATGGATTCCATATTTAGAATTAGGATGTTGAAATTGTGTAAAGAGGTAAATTTTATTTTTAGACATTTTGAATAATTACTGCGGTAAATATTTTATTTACCATGGTTAAGGGTAAATCCGGTAAATAAGGGTTAAAAAATAACATTATAATAATACTAAATTACCCTAGAAAGTGTCCTAACCTTATTGGTGGATACATGTCCGACCATGGGCATCTTTGGGTCGATTTTGGGACCCCATGGAGCCACTTGTAGGTGATAGGGACACTTTATTTTAATTAAGTTAAAATGAATACAAAAATGACACAATCATATATCTTTTAGCAAAACAATTTTTACATAGGGTTATATATGTTGAATTTTAGACTATAAATATTCATTAGAAATCTAAAAATATTTCCTAAATAATTATATTTTATTTATAATTTTAAGACATTAAATAATTTAATTTATTTATGACACAATGATGACGCAGTAATTACTATAATAGTGAAAAATTAAAATAATTAATATTATAAATACCCAAATAAATTTAATTTGAGACTTTTATTGAATTAAACTAATTTTCTAGGATAATATGACATATTAGGATTGATTTAATTGACTTTTTTCGAAGTAATAATTCTGTTATGAGTTTCACAAAAATCAACTATTGAATAGTGTAAAAATTGACATAAAAGAGTTTTTAAAACAAATATTATATTATTAATTGATATTAAAGTCTTAAAAATCTGAAGTTAGGCCAAGAGACTTATATCAGGATAGGTATATCATTAATGGACCACTTGGGGGTCTCTTGGATGTATATAGTAAGGTTATTAACCATATAATATAAAAATACAAAGAGACATTGTAAAAGTGAAACTAATTAACTTAGAGTTAATACTTAAAGATAAGGTTAATATAGTAACAAAATCCTGTCTAATTTCTATTGTTTGAGTGGTTTTCTACCCATCCCCACCAAAAACTTTAAATAATCAACTTTGGAGCCATTAGAAACCGAATATGAATTTATTATAAATTAATATTTCTATCTTTTCCAAAGGTGCCCCTCACCCCTCTTATAAAAGGGCACTCCTCCTTCTCTTTTCTTCACACCTTAAAACCCTTTTGGTTCGGCCAAACTTTGCTAAAATACTCTCTAAACTTCCCTCACTACAACCTAGAGGCCTTAGTTTTATCAGAAATCCAACCTAAGGAGCCCTTTTGATCAAATCAAAAGGAAGAACCCGAAGAAGAGGTAATGTTTTCATCACCCTTTTTCAAGTTCATTTCTTCTTCCACTTATTCTTTATTTGTTATTACCATTATAAAATAATAAATCCAGTATATTATATATATTTTTATGTTATTATAAATATGGTACAACCATATTCATTATTCTATCCACCCTTTGAATGACATGTCACCATACGTGCGTATGTACGGCTTACCGTCTCCACGTCGTGTTGTAATTGTTATTCAACATATTATTATTTGGATGGGTATAATAATGATGTATAATTCATGTAAATAATAAATATAACATGATAATTATTCTGTATATATAATATACCATCAAATTATATATTATTTCAATATCAAAAGAATGATATTGTCGCTCGTGCGTACGTACGGACTACCGTCTCCACGAACGTGATAAGATTCATTCTCCATCATATCCATTCAAGTATAATTATCATTTTTTGATTTAAAAATAATGTTTAAGGACTTGATATCATTATGGATATTAATAATATACAACCTATCCATGACAAACATGGCTTATGTAACAAAACATATAAAATAAAACGAGTAAGTTAACACCCGAAACGACGATAATACAAAGATATTATTAACAAAGCAATGTTAAAAGATCATATATGATATCATATGAATGTATATGATTCTTGTATAATCTAATAACAATTATTTCACTATTATATAGGAGGTTAACCTACCCCCAACCAAGGAAAAGTACAAGGTAGAGGTTTATTTCACAATCTCTTCATTATCTGAGGTTGTTTATACGTAATTATCTACTAGGATATCTTTATCATCCACATCCATGTTTCTTAAAAATGTATTTCAAATTTTTTTTACCATTTACAAGAATACGGGTTAAATTCATTTATACCATTTTTTAACTTTTTATAAGAGGTTTATAAAGGAATATTTCCGTCGTTTTCCAAACAAGGTGCTTTTTATCCTTTTAGACAGAATTAAGGTAAGAATGTTTTTTTAACTTATACAGCGGGTGCAGCTATTTTCTGCCGTTATAAAATCTTCAAAGCTTCCCTTACAATCTTATAAGAATATTTTCAAAGAAAATGTTTTATTTTATATGGCTCTTAAATGATTTCAAAATAAAATGAGATATTTCTCTAAAAAGAGTTTTGATTTCATCTATGTCAACATCCTTTGTTGGATTTTATGCTTATGTGAAGTTGATTTATTATGATACAAAACTTCTATGTTGTATTGAAGGTTTTGTGATATGTTTGACTGTGGATGTGATATTTTTATACCATTCATGGTTTATGGTGAAAGTATTGACATTTTGTATTCTAGTTTTAATACGAATGTTTATGTTTATGTTTAAACCCTTTCATATGGGAATGAATTGGACTTAATATGTGACGGGTGGAGCCCGCTATAGCTCCTCGATGCATCGGTAGGTCTCATGAGACAAACTAGTGTCTTGGCACAATGCATTGACAAAATATTATTTGTAGTCTTGGCACGAGGCCTTGGCTATGTGGTTATGATAGTCTGGAATTATGCATTCCATCATTATGAAAGTGGTTATTGATATTTCATGTGATTATTCGATTAGTAGAATATCCATGTGAATAAGTAAATGGCATTATTTTATTTTATTTTTTCCATACTATGTTGAAGTTCATGTTTAAAAGGCTCTTTTTTAGTTATACATTGCCTTAAATGATTATTCTTATTTATGAAAGTTTCTGCTATATTGTTATCCTTACTGGGCATTTGAGCTCACCCCTTTTCTATGTTTTATTTTTCCCAGGATATGAAGAAGTAAATTATGAATGACCTGCAGGGATAGTATGAGGGGATAAGAGTGTTGTATATGGAGACTATCTTGTTATAGTTTTCATATTTATGATGTAAAACTTTATGAATATATCTAGTGTTTCCAAGGCTACTAAACCAATCGGTCTATCGAGATTTGATCTTTCTTGTGATCATCCCAATGTTATGTAATAATGCACCGACTCTGGGTAACTGGGGTCGGGGCATTACATATCATAATACTTGAGTGGATTGATTCATTTTCTTCCCCTCATGTTGGGATATTAGAGTGAAAATATGTATTTTTGGATCTTATTGTCTTTGTATATCTCACATCCATCACTATATCTTCAAAGAAAAGACTATGGTTGTCGACTCAAAATCATGAGTTAGATAGTTTTGTTCATGAGTCTTTAACTACCATTATGCATAGGAAAAAAATAGTATTATTAGGATTAATGACACAACCATGTCCCTTCTTTGATACATCACTATATATAAAAAGTACATCATTTCCTACTGGTAGAGTCAAAATTGGAGAAGTCACCAAAATCCTCTATAATTATTAAAAATATTCTTAACATTCCTTTATTTATATAAACATAACTTATTTACATGTAATCTTGGTAAAAATGTTAGAAAATAATATTTTTTTAATAAAATAGCCAATAGTAACTTACTAAAACCATTAAATCTATGTACCTTAGTTATGTTCATTGGTATATGCTAGTATTTAAATGCATTTATCTTCACTAGATCAATTGAGATTCCGTCCTTAGAGAAAATATAACAATGAAAAGAAACATTATGAAGCTAGATGTCACACTTTCTAAATTTATAATATAACACTTATTTTAAGAGTCTCAAAATTAACCCACAAGTAATTATTATGGTCCACATAGATTTTAAAATACACCAAGATATCATCAATAAATACTACAAAAAAATAATTGTGATTTTACTTGAATACTTTGTTCATTAGATCTTTAAAAACATAGGGTGAATTAGTAAATCCAAATTGAATTACTGTAAACTCATAATTTCCATACCTCATATGAAATGTTTTCATCAAAATATATTACTTATTTAATCATAATTGAAGATATCAAAAATAATGTTTAATCATTGAGAAATATTGAGCTCTATGAAGTTGATTGAATAATTCATCTGTACGAGGTATAGGATACTGGTTCTCTATCACAATAGCAATTATTTCTCTATAATCAATGCATAAAATCATTGGTACATATTTCTTCTTAACAAAAAGATTAAGGTCTCCTAAAGGTGAACCAATAGGACATATAAATCCCTTACCAAATAACACTTATTATTATTTAAATCCACTAATTCCATAGTGGCCATTATATATACAGTCTTTGATATAGGCCTTGCATCACAGTTTATATAAATTGGAAGCTAAACATTATACTCTAGTGGATTTCAAGGTAATTACTCAATAAATACATTAATTTACTCATGTATAATAGGTAAATACTCAATTTAAAGATTAAATTTTCCAGCTTTAGATTATTTCTACTTTTCCCCCCAATAATCTCATTTAGAAGAGATACTGTGATTGGATCTATAAATGACTTAGATAATGAAGTCTACCATATAAAGTCAAGGAATTCTACATGCTCATCATGAATTGAAACTTCCTTTTATTTTAATTTTTTAATTATACTTTGAATGAAAATCCATACTAAGGATTATATAAAATTAAACCATTGTTAGAATAATCAAGTCTGCAAATAGGTCACCTTTATGTGTCATAACAATAACTAACTGACACATCCTTATTGCAGTGAGATATCTATTATGGGTTTTTAAAGACAACCTCCCTTTTTAAGGTGTTAAGGAAATATATTACTTACTTGTAAAACATGAAAGATATAAATTAGTGTGAGGATCCTGAATCAAATAATTAAATAGTTAAATTTTAGGTTATGGATAAAGTATCTTCAACTATATCTTTAGGAACTTCAACATTAGCTGTAGTGATCACATAAGCTTGGACCATTTATTTATAGTTGAAGCTCTGGATAATAGTGTTCTCTTTATTACTCTTATACTAATTATCCAGATGACCCTTATCTCGACACTTGTAACAAACCCCCATGCCCTCCAATAATTTTATAATATGATTCATTCCATAATTTTCCCATAATTTAAATTGATTCATTTTATTCATATTCTTTAATGCTTTACCTTTTTCTTTATGCTCAACAAATATCCTATTCTCTTGATTTCACTTGAAGATATAGGATTAGAAAATTCATTCTACGTCTTAATGAAACATGATACTATATCATCATATCATGATATTTTTTGAGAAACTTATTCTATTTAGAGACTTGACTTAATCCCATAATAGAAATGGTTAATGTTTCTTTTTATATTATGATTTTAGTCAAAATATTTCTTAGAAAATATTATAATGTTAACCTCATACACTTCCATGTTTTCTTCTTCCTTATTCTTTAAAGTGAGGAAATTACTCTTTATTTCAGATCATTTTTCTTAAGGGAAGTATTTATCAAATAAAATATATTTAAAAGTACTCCATTACATACTTTCTATTCTTAATCCTCTTTAATCTTTGGGATTAATGACCTCTATTTATCTGTATCACCTTTTAAACAATACACTACCATAATAATTTTTTCACTTTCATTCTATCCCAAAGTGAGGAATATATTTTTTAGAAACTTAATAAATTTATCAACTAATAGTGATTTAGTAGTTACATTAAAATATAAAGGATTTTGTCACATAAAGATATCCAACATATGAGAATAATGTTGTGGAAAAACAGGTTTCTCCATTTAGGTAAGGTTATTCATCATAACCTGAGTAAGCTTCCATAATATGGCCATGATCTTTTTAGTTCCAATACAAGCTGTATTGGCTTACCCAACATGGAAATATATACATTGTCTCTGGGTTTTGATTCCATTTTATCCATTAGGTGATATCATTGAATAATGGAACATAATGTGTTAACTCATCTTCATCATGAATATTGAGACATAAAATAAAACCCATATAATGGAAAAAGTTAAAAAATAATATAAGGGATTATCATAATTATCATTTTAGCTATCTTTAACTAAAATCTAGTTCCCAAGGTTTCTATTAAATTTTCTCTGATGAAAATGGTAACAAACCTAACTCTAGTAACCCAGAGATGGTTTAAAATTTATAACATTGGCATGGATACAAGAGATCTCACCATGCATGATCGATTTGTGTAGTAGTATTGGAAAACCAGATATATATATGATTCTAATATTAAATTGGAAATATAAAAATACAAAAAATAAAAACATTCTCGCATCCTTGATATTATTCACAATTTTTTTTCATATCTTGAGGAAAAGAACAAAATAAGGTTAATCTCATATTCTCAGTAAGAGTTTCATACAACATAAGAAATCATAAAATAATAAATAATAACCAATATAGAAAGTTAAATAACATAAAACACATGATATTTAATCAATAACTTGATCAAAAAATTCATCCATCAATATTATCAATGTTGTAATCTCATGGAGAGTGATAATTGAATTATCAATAAAGGAAACAATGAATATTGGATATCATGATTTCATAGATAGTGATATATATATATATATATATATATATTATCAAATCCTTGATCCATGATTCTTTAATAAATTGGTAGGTATACACTGGAACACATTTAATGCTATCATACTTATTTTTCTCATGATATTAATCAATAAATAAAGGGGATTTATAATTATGAGACCCACCCATCACTCTATGTACATTTCATTCCTTAAATTCTAAATTATTAGTTAAATTCATAAATAATGTGCCTTATCTATAATTATTTGCATTGAGTAATGAATATATATTTATCAAGATTTTTCCCTAGTCAATTAAATAACATTCATAGTAAATCAGCATATATAGAAACTAAATATGGTTTAGAAAATAATAATATCCATGATGTAATTAATATGGATATTTAAGATAAATTTAATTTCAAATTATCACAAGAAAGTTCATGTTTCAAGATAAATATAATGCTCACAAAATTAATCAAGATATGTGAGATGACCTTCAAAAAAGTATATTTTGTAGTGAAATCATGTCTTTTAAAGAATAGAATAAGTTTTACATGAAAAAATTAATATAAATTTTCATAAAGAGTTTTATTTGAAAAATAATTAAATATTTGAGAATAAGATAAAATTTTAAAACAATTATTGAAGTGGGAAAATCAATTAACACCATATACGTTAAAAACCATTCCATTTTGTAAAGAAAGTCGAAAATGAACCTTTCAAAAAACATTAAAATGTTAATTTAAAACCTTTTAAAATGTAAAGGTTAACATAAAATTTCTATAATAAATTATTTGATTAATAAAAATTAAATTTGAAAATTAAATTTGAAAAATATGTACAAGGAATGAGAATATATCCGACCAAAAAGAGAAATAGGATCAGATTTTATTTTAAATATTCCTCTTGAAAGTGTAACATGAATTGAATAATTAATAATCACAAATAAATATAAATTAATGTCAAAAACCTCAACATCTTAGTATATTCATCACATAAAATTAAATAGGTGCATAATATCAAATATATCTCAGTGAAGTGTAAATTGAGACGAAATACCTTACCTTAGGTCCGAATCGTCACATACATTATTTATATTTATTAATAAAAAACTTATGTTAATTATTTTATTTATTAATAATTTTTTAAAGATTATTATTCATTTTATTTTATTTATTATCATGTTATATATATTTACTTAATCAATTAAGTTCACGTTAGATGTTTTGGGGATATTTTGTTCACATACCCAAAATGATTATGTTAGGTTAAATATGGTAAAAGAAGTCATTATTATATCATATGAAGAAGATTAATTTTTTTATAATTATCATTTTAATAAATCCATTATATTTTTAAACCCAACCATGATAGATGTTTAGGAAAAATGAACTACATTACAATCATGGAGACAACAATTTGTATGTATTCAGGATTAACGTTTTCCATTTTGAAATGATCATGATAAAAAGAAGGGAAGTATTATTTTATCTTGTATATTAATAATTATATCATAAATAACATATTATTTATTTAAATAAAGTTATATATTCCATCCATGCGATGTGGTATGAAAAATTAATTACATCACTATGTGGAGGTGGTAGTCTACACATACACACGAATGACATTATCATTTTTAAAATAATAGTAAGGTAATAAAATATGTGACATATTACTTTTTTACAATGAAAAATATTTCATGAATATAATATTAATATACATTAAATATATCATTATAACCATTATTTGGAGGAAGTGATGGAAAATGATTTTCATCAGTTCTCTAGGTGGTAGTCCACCATACACATTAATAGCATTTTAATTTCCCATTTGAGGGAAGAGGAAATGGATATATGGTATAAAATTATCATATAAACATATCGTTATATTTAAGATAATAGTTTTTCTATTTTATCATGTTTGAATAAGATTTTAAGGTGGTATAAATAGAAATTAAATAAAAAATTCATAGTTAAAAACTATACGTCTTCGTTAGACAACATTTTTCGGTTTACACGTAAAGCCTTCCTATGTTAGTTTTTTGATAAAAATAGGGTCTCTAGGATGTGGGTTGGGATGTAAGGATGGTATTTGGGTAGTAATTGGATTAAAAAAAGTCTCTTTATGTGTGGATAGGATACGATAAAGGGTTTCCTTTTATATGTGGGGGAGAGGATAAACTTGGAATTTTTAAAATGAATAAAATTTATTAAAGTCTTACTCAAGAAAAATGGATCCAAAATGGAAAATTATAGAATATTAGATGATATAGGGTTGAAATATTACCTAAAAATATAAATTATAAATTTTGTGATTTCATTTGAACCCTTTTCTCTTTAGTTTAACCCCTGGTAAACCTATTTTACCCTTAACCATAGTAACAAATTTTTACTCTTTTTACTATTCATTATGACTAGAAAATAAATTGATCTTATTAAGTAGTATAAATTATTAAAAATCTAAATAATGAATAAATTTTATCAAGTGAAATCATAGAACTAGAATAATTTAATTTAAAATTAAACCAAAAAATGCAAAGAAAAATAGTTTCTCAAAAAAATGTTTTTTAAGTATAATTTTTTTTATACTAAATAGATGTTGAAAATTAATTTCAAAGAAAACAAATTTAAAATAAATAATATAATAGAACTAATTTTTATGTCAAACCATTTTTAAAAAAATTAAAAAAATTTAAATACATGAAACAAAAATACATTTTTCAATAAAAAGTTGTATTTTTCACTATTCACTTGAAAATAAATCTTTTCAAAAAAATAAAAAAAAATTAACACTAAGATAATTTTGATATTAATATTTAACAAATTGATTTAATTTTATCAAATAAATTTTATAAAATAAACAATAATTAATTATATTAGTTTCTCAAAATATGAAAAAAAATTTATTTTTGAAGAAAACCTATTTTTTTGAATAATAAAATTACTTTATTTAAAATTTTGTTCTTATTTCCTAAGAATTATTCAATAATATTTTATTGAGTATAACATTAATATATATTTAATATTTTTTTATTCCTATTTGTAACTTTTAATTCAATGACTACGTTATAATGTTCATATGAAAATAAAAATATATCATTGTTTGTTTGATCTTGGTGTTGCTCGTTGTACACACTATCAAACATAGTATTCTTTTAAAATCATAGGATATTAAAAGGTATGATAATGATATTACTTTTAATTGAAAATTTATGCCACTCTTTAGGTTAAAAAGTATGTTTTTAATAAATTTTTTTCAATAGTGTATATGCTTTGAAAGAAACCCTCATGATTATGATTTTAACATTATGATTTCTTATGAAATATTTTTTTGAAAAATTCGGAGAAAGAAGTTTATTTATAAGTTACGTAAATAATAATTTATGCTCAAAGTTTTTTACAAAAAAATCCAAACTTTCTTATGGTTTTTCAGTAATTTTTAAATGGACTAATCAAATTTATTTATTTTTATATCCCTTACTAAGTTTTGTTTTTGTCATAATTCATTTTAAAATGTTTAGTGGGAACTATAGAAATGTCTATATTTACTCTATAGTTATTCGCCTTAAAATAATTGAATATACTTTGGATGAAATAGTAGTTAAAAAAAAGAATCATGTTTTTGTGAAAAAATTGTCATTCATTGGTGGTTTTTAATTTTTATTATTAGGTTTTGATATGTAATAGTCTATCATAATTTTAGGGAAATATAAACTTAAAAGTACACAGGAAGGTATACAAATTCAATAGATTTTATTAAACTCGTAATTATGGGTTGTTTAATGTGTGAGCTATTATAGTTGGTATCAAATAAAGGCTTATATAATATTAGTGGTTAGGATATATTTAAAAAAATAAATTTAAGGGATGTTAATTTTTGTATTATACTATTTTGAGAAAACATGCATGGTTTACATATTGATTCAACTAAAATATGTATGTTTCATAATTTTTTTTATTGAGGAAACATGGTGAATGAATTAAAACGACATAAAGAGGATAATATATTTCCGAATCAGAAACCAGGAATGGTTGAAATTAGAGCAAAACAATTTTTGGATATGTTAACTCAATTGACACAGGCTATTAATGGTGTAACCCATGCAAGAGAGAGATCAAAATCTTTAGAAAGGAACATGTCTATAGTGGAGAATTTCACGAGACAACACTCTTCTACATTTGGTGGAACCTCAGATTGGGTGGTAGCCAAATAATTTATCAAATTACTGGAAAAGATATTAAAATTATTTTGTTTTTATGAAAATAAAAGATAATTTGTTCTATTTATGATTTTGATAGAAAAGCTTATCAGTGGTGTTCATTGGATAATAATACCAAGTAAAAACATGATATTGATTCCATGTACTGGATGTTATTTAAGGACCATTTACTTAAGAATGATTTTACTAAGATTTTCCAAATTTGGATTGAAATTTAATTTCTATAAGTGAAGAAAAATTGGGACTCTTTTTCTTCATATGAAATTAATTTTACTTGATTGTCCAGGCATGCGATAAATTTCATCATGGACCATGAAAATTAAACTGATAGGTTTAACTCAAGATAAAAATCAAGGTTTTGAATAGCATTTACCTCTCATAAAGTTAAAATATATGATTTTTTTTTTCATTTTACTAAGGTGGATGAGATAGAATATGTTGAATTAAAAAAAACAATGATAAAAAGCTATCCCATTTGAAATAAATGGGAAAGTATTTTTCAGGAAAATATTAATGTAAGAGGCCTAAATTTCCATATTCTAATATGTTTGGTAAGTAGCATAATGGGGATTGAATTTTGAAATATAGAAAATTTTATCAATTTTGTCTTCTAGATTTTTTTTATGATTTCAAGGAAATGAATCATGGTAATGGTTTCAAAAATTATGTCATTAAAGCTAATATAATACCATCATGTTGTGTTACCATGTTCACCACTTGATTATTTATAAAAAAAATTAATTCATTAATCACGATAGATTTTTATTCACGAACCAAATTATTGGGACTAAAATACAATGCTCTTATTTCTTCAGAGACTAATTCAACTGATAAAATCAATACCTAATATATATATATATATATATATTAAAATTAAATTAATATTTATTATATATTTTATAAAATTAATGTTCATTCCTTGGATTTTAACCATGTATGAAACTGTTCTCTATGAAAAGAATCTCCCCTTATCAAATATAAACAATTAATAATTATACTTATAATTTGACTATATTGTCTAAATTAAAAGATAGTAATTGTTTAAGATATATAAACAATTATGTAGAATGGGATAACATATATATGTTTAAATTACATACATGATGTGGTCATATAACAAATCATACTTAAACAAGAACATGTGATTTTTCATATACCACTCTTTGAGCCTTAATGTATTCTATTTATATAATCTATGAAGTACCAATAGTTATTTGATGGAAAAGTTAGCTCAATTTTCTAAAACTACTTGTCTTTATTTTTTATTGGTCAGTTTTATCACATTCTCACACAACCAAATACATTAAACATAAATCCATATATTGTTGATCCAAATAACCTTTCATAGTATATCCTTCTATATTATTCTTATTCTTATAATAATAAATCATTATATAAAAGTTTCTTTTATATAGATACATCTAATAAAAAGGAATGGGTCACCTAATTTATATTTCAGTTGGAAGATGGACAATAAGACCCTTCATACAAGTGAAAAAGATGGAGGAATATTTTTCTCTAACTCACACATAATTAATTATTCATCTTCATGCAATTTTTTTAGAAACACATAGAAAACAATATTGAAAAAATATCCCTAAAAAATAGAACAATTGAATCATCTTCACCCTTACATTTTTTTACAATAAATGGAATATTACTATTAAAATTTATTCATGAAAAGTATGGGATATTCCTGAGTTTTTAGTGATTTTAGTTTCACCTCTCTTATATTGATATATTTCAATATGTTTCTTGAATAACCATCATGAACTGTGATAGTCTCTAGTAATTCTTGAAATTTATTTTTCTCTAAATTTTCCATCACATAAGAGGAATAGAGAGATTTCTAGTTATTTTGACTATACACTTAGGATGAAGTTCTAGATTGATACTATAATCCAATTAGTTATTCCAAGATCATAAATCATATTTATTATTCCCCTTGAAATTTATAAGGATTATAAGAAAAATTTCATTTATATTTTTCTCAATGTTCATTACTTTTAAATAATGATTTAACAAATTGGTTAACCATTAAGGTTTATCAATTTGAATAATTTTCTTCCCATATTTATAGTTGGATTTAGTGGAAACATTATTCCTCTTTTTATATTTCATTAGATATTTCCGAGATGAAAAACCAAAATATAATAAATCATTCATAAAATCAATTCCATACATACACTAAGGTGGATTCTCACCCTCAATAGTTTTTTCAAACATTCGATGATGTTTCCAATAGGATAATGTTTTGGAAATAATCATCGATATACCATAAAATAAAAACTAAAATGATATTTAATCCTTTTGTATTTTTCATTCTTCATTAAAATAGGACATTATAATTTACCCTTACTTTAACTAGATACCGTTGAATAAGAATGATAATAGTTTATCATCTATAAAATTATAATACACATCTAAAGCACATATTTCAAAGAAACATCATATGAGGGCTCAACCATATTTTAAAACTTTTTAAAATATTTTATTAAAGGTTTCATTTATATGTTTATATCTTTATCTAGACCAGAAGTACTAAATATGAGCATAATCAAGGAAATAAATATTTTTTTATATAAATCCATGAAGTAAGGTTAGAAATATGAATTAAAAATGTGTACGTGTTGTGTGAAGTAATCATATGACCAAATGAATTATAACCATCACATGATAGACTCAATTTTATATTAAGTACGTCAGTTGACAAATCCAGATATTGTGTATGAAATATCAGCCATGAAAATTCATTTACTGGATAAATCTTCTCATAATTATACTTAATTCACTCAATATCATTATATTACATATTTTTTGATATTTCATTTGTAATGAAAGTATTTTAGAGACTTGGAATCAATGGAAGGTTCCAAATTAATTTTTGTGGAACATGAGATAATGATACCTTAATATTTTTCTTCCATCAACATGCACCTCATTCTTTATAAATATTTAGGCCCATAATTCCTCCCAAGATATGCATCAATATTTCAGGAAATATTGAGTTTAATTAGTTAAAAATACAAGATGATCAATTAAATTACAATCCATATAATGATTTGAGGGAATATGTACATCATCATTAAGTAATTCCTTCTAATAGGATTGAAGATAATCGATGCTAGTATTAGAAATTCCATACATGGTTTTATTCAATATTTTTTCATAAATTTGTGTTCAAGATGTTCCCTATGTGACCAACATAGTGATGATATTAACAATTTATTCCTCAGTAGTATTACTTTTTCTTCTCTATGGAAAGCTGTTATAGACTTATTTGAAGTGAAAATTCCAAATATATCCAACATAATGGAGCTTATCATGGACTATATCTAGTTTCCACTCTCAAAGAAACTACTAAAACTCTTTTTAATGGATTTCTTAGAAATTATTAATGTTCTATAGTCTATCCTGAATAAGAGTGTTCATGAAAAAATTGATTTCTCTTCACATTCATCCCTCTAAAAAATAATTCTTACTATGAGAAATGAAAATTAACATCAAAATGGTCATTGTGATATCTTTATTCCTAAACTTACTATCCAAATCATCTTGGAATTATAAGTAATTATCATCCTACTTCTAGAACATTAGAAGTAATGTGGAATCCATTGTTCTAGGGATGGATCATGTGTAATATTGATGGATCTTTTAAAGGGAATCAAGGTCCTTCTAGATGTGGTCTGGTTTTTAGAAATCATAACAGTGATGCAATGGGATGCCTTTATGGTCTAGGTAAAGTCATGAAATCTCTTGATGTTGGGGTGCTTTCTATTATCAATTAATTTGATATGGGGAAGTAATGAGGATGGTTCAACTTATGTCTTGAATGTGAATCTACCACTATTTTGTAAGACATCATAAATGGAATTATTCATCTTGTAGGGAAGTTGACTAATAAATGGATGAAATTCATGGATTCTCTAGTGTCCATTAATTTCATCATCAGACATACATATCATCCAAATCAATAATTTTTGGATTTACAAATGACACTTTTAAAGGGTAAGTGTGAACCTGGACAATTAAACCAAATAAAATATACAATACGTAATCCTAGAACATAACTACTAGGCACTGCTCCTCCACAACAATTATCACGATATGTCAAGCTTCCACCTACACATGACCGCTCAACTAGCTGTCCCGTGAAGGGTTTCATGGGCCTCATACTGATGGAAAATCCATACCATCTCATCATCCAAATCCAAATGTCATACTTGGGTGAAATCTTCCTGCTATGTATCCTCACATAAAGAAGGTCCTTGAGGAGTTATTTTTCTACCATGATAAAACTTTAAAACAAACCCAAAAAAACACCAAATTTCCCGCCCATAAAGGAATTTAAAATCCCCCAAATCAGAAATCAATGCCACCAATGAATAAAAAACAACTAAGACAAGCCACACGTGCCACACACTTTCTAAGAACCCCATCACACTGCCATCATCAAAACTCTAGAAAAACACATCATCGACAACAATGCATCATCACAAACCTCCACCACCATGCCTCAACATCGCCAGACTCAAACAATGACCAATGCCTTAAATGCCTAATCAAACTTGAATGATGATACAACGTTTTCCGGATAACCACAAACATTGTGGCCAGAACCACAAAAAATAGACATCAAAATACATGTCACCGCCACAAACACCAATAATGCCACCAACCAAAAGACACACATCAGAGGAGAACAATACATGAATCATAAAGAGAAACAAAACTTCAATCCATCACCAACCTCAACCAATAGCACCATCAACCAGGAACCACTGCAGTATCAGAGTGGAGTTTGGGCCATCTTCTGGGACACCCAGGCTAAAAAAATGCACATCCTAGATCTTTCTTGCAAGACATGTGGCCGACTGACGAGAAGAGCGGCGAGAGGAGCATAAATCCAGATTAGCGAAAGGATAAAATAAGGCTTCAATGGAGATACAACTACCATAACAACAACCCAATATGAATATGCCTTCACTAGTGGAGAAGGAACACCGCACACAACAACCAACAACGAAGAACTCCACATCAAAAATTAAGGCCAGTATAAGACGCACCTCCTAGGGTACCAAAGACCAGATGAACCAGAAATCCCAAAGCCTCTGAGAAACCACTGTAGTGAACCAACAAGGGGAGCCACATATTATCTGAAGGCCAGAGAAGTGATGAAATTGGTTAAGGTTTCAACAGAGAGGAACACCTATGATAGATCCACCAACCCATTCCAATGAAGTCGTCACCAAGTGAAGAAAAATCCTTCAATAAAGACAGAGGAAAAACACCACCCCAATAAAGAACACCCAGAGAGTCCTAGGCCATAAGAAGGAAGGGATATGGGGGAGACAAGTCTATAGAGCGGGATGCCAACCTCCCCCTATGAAACCCCCATGAAACCCTAGCAGTGAGGAGGTGAGGGATGGATGCCACTCAGAGGACAATTTTTTGGCTGATGGGATATAAAATAAAGAGTATGATGCTACATAATTAATGTAGACCAATGATGTTCCTTATTATATCTCTTCATTATTTCAAAGGTACTATTAAAAACTTTCTTTTTTTTATACTTCTGTAATATTGAATTTATTAAATAAAATAGAATTTTCATTTTAAGTAAAGCTCTTATTCAATAAAAAATATTTCAATATCACATGTCTATAGAAAACATAAAATAAATAATCCAAATTACAATTTTAATATAAATGTCATAAAAGAATACTGGTAGCTAGACAAAAAAATCATAAGAATTGAGATGTGATATAATCAATAAAGACTAATAGTAAACAAAAAAAATAATATTACATAGAATCATAAATAACTAATACATATTAGTTGCAAGACAATAAATGAAAAAGTCTTGGATTAAGTAAAAATAATGATATTTTAATCAATAAAACGTGTGTTCCTTATCCAAATAACATTTCAGTGTTTTAAAACATAATTTATGAAAAAAAAATTCTGGAAAATAGATAGTATCCAAGGAAAATAGTTTTAAATATTGAACCCTTTTAATATAATAACTATTGCATTCATTCAAAATATGGTTACCTCTTAAGAACTACCAAAGGACTAAATTATGGGTTATAATGGATAAATGTAATTGAATTATTCAAAATTAATAAAAACTGCAAGAGAATATGTTTTTAATAATGAATATATTATATAATTCAACTGTGGTTCAATACCTAACCTATACCCAAATTATATAGTCCCATAATATATATTACAAAAAAGTAAATTTAGAAGATAACTATTTTAAATATGATTTGAAAAAATAATATCAAAACTAAGGATAATAAACACCCAATATACATTATAAAATAATTACATCATTTTGAAAACATGCTTCTATAACAATTTAATTTTATATTGGCAGCACATATAATTCCCAATATGCATAAAAAACAAAACAACTCATTTAATCCATCCATTTCAAATCATCAGGACAATATTATATTCAAATATTAACATTTATAAACCTAATAAACCCAATATTCACTAAAAATAACTTACTCATATATCATCATGATTATATAAACAATTGAAAATGTATCCTTTAATATAAATGTGTTAATATAAGCCATAATATTACATTATAAATCTTCCTCATACTCATTTTTCCATTTAATCATACTTCGTAAAAACAATCATTCAAACTATCAAAATCATAATCACAATACTTAAAAAAAGAGAATTATAGTCAACCAATATAAAAAAATACATAAATATAATCTTCTTGAATTTAATTTAATTCCTTATAATATATTTACAATTATTGATATACTTATTCAGACATTTCACACTACATTGGATTGAAATTAATTATTCAAAATTTTGGATAATTCATTTTTTAAAATAAAATATTGAATAAATAATTTCATGAATTCATAATACATTACCAAAAAATTACTAAAATTATTAATTAAATAATCCTTTGATATATATTAATTAAAAAATTGGTTTACATTTGATTTAGGTGGAGGAAGTGGGTAACTAATGTGAAAATAAAATAAATCAACTACAATCAAATTTATTATCAATATTATAAAAATAATAATTTAAATGAACCTTAATTTAATGAATCAGGAAGATTAATGATCTAATAGGATCTGGGTTATTGTTTGATTCCAAGATTAAAAATAAAATGATACTTGAGAGAATATAAGGTTGACCCAAAACACATCAAATTTCTGTTGAAGAAGAATCCAATAAATAAATGGATGATTTGGGGAGATTATATTAAAGATAAGGATGGGAGTTCTGATAAGTAAGAGGATAAATTAGGGATCTTGTGGGAGAGGAGGGTGTAACCTATGTGTTGGTCGGAGAGGTTTACTCAAGAGGGGGGTGAATTGAGTACCAATTAAAATTTCTGTATTTAAAAACTCTGTCTTAAAGACCCCCAAATAAAATAATAAATTAAACTGTAGTGAATTTATATTAAAGTAGAGGTTCTGTTAGATTCTCAAGGGATTGATTAATTCCCAGTTAATCAACACAGGAGTGTGTGATTATCTTTTGAAACTAACTTACTAATCTACACTTAACATAAAAACTTGCTAATTTAATTATCAAAGTAACTTTAAAAACAGTTTTGGTTTTAAAGTGATTAGCAGCAGAATAAAACTTTGAAAGAGATGGCACAACAAATGTAACCAAGAGGTTCAGTCTCAAGCCGAGACTTAGTCCTCTCAAAAGTTTATATATAAAAATGATCCACACCCTGGATCGGGGTTCAACAGTTTACAACTGTCCAGGTCCAAGACCTCTACCACTGTTCTTCGTGGGAAACAGTACAACAGCACCTAGCTATCCAGGTCACACACGACCTCTACCACTGTTATTTGTGGGAAAGAAAGAATGAAAGAGTTTGGTAAGGATTTACAAATCCTCCAGTTTAAGTACAGGAGACAGTGTATGTGTTAGATAAAGCAGATAACACACACTGCTCGAAAAGTATAATAATAAATCACAGAACAAGAGATGTAGAGTTTAGAAGTGGTTCTGGTGATTTCAGTGTAGCTCTGGACTCCTTTGGATTCGATCAGAAGTGAGTTTGAGTCCTCTTCTCGTTTTTGTTTGAGAAACAGAGTGTCGTATGCTCCAGGTTCACAGACAGTGACAATGTAGTGGTTGAAGTTATTCAGTGCTCTTCTTGTATGCACAGAACACTTCTCGAGTATGCTTGATTGTCTATGAGCTTCTCTGTGTTCTTCTCGTTCTTGTGTTTTTGGTATATTCCATCCACCACACTTTTCTCTTTTCGATTCTCTTCTTGGGTAGCGTAGTCTTCTCGTATTTATCTCACGGGCAGCAGGGGACAGAAAAGATTTCCTTTCTGCAGGTACGAGGTACGGGTTCCTGACATCCGACAACCTTTATCAGATATTTGACAAATCATTAAAATGTACATGATATGACCATTAGATAGATTAAATAAAGATAAATAAAGAAATTAAAACAGTGAGTTGAGTGATCGGTAGGTAATCAGCATCGGTAGCTTGGACATCGGTAGCCCAATGTCATTAGTTGCTTTGACTCTATCGGTGGCTCTATGCGTCAGTTGGTACATGCTTTTATCGGTGACTTTGTTTATCGGTAGCTCCATGCGTCGGTAGCTTCATGCGTCGGTAGCTTCATGCGTCGGTAGCTCCATGCGTTGGTAGCTCCATGCGTCGGTAGCTCCATGCGTCGGTATCGGTAGCTGTGAGTCTATATCAGTAGCTTCGTCCATCGGTGACTCTTATTCCATCAGTATCTATTTATACTTATACCGGTAGATCTATGTTTGTATCGGTAGCTGTCTGTAAGTCAGTAGCTTACATTTATAAGTACATCGGTAGCTCTGTGTTTAAGTATATCGGTGACTCTGTCTGTTGGTAGACTAAGTCTATCGGTAGACTGGGTACCGGTAGCTCTTTATCAGTAGCTATAGGCAGATTAATTATCTGTTTTATGCAGAACACATCCGATTGTTTTAGAATTAATTTATAACTTGTATGAACATGGATAAATGAGGATTAACATATTTCAAAGACTATTTTAAAAATTATTATTGGTTTGATCAAAAATTTGAAAGAATTAAAGTATAGATCAATGATACTTAAAGATATCATAGAGAACGAAAACATAATTGGGATTTTCAACACACATGAATACATGATTGAGATTATCAAAACAGGTGAGGTCAACAATCTCCCCCTTTTTGATAATCACAATTTATGATATGGGAATTTAACATAGTGAAAAAGAAACATAATAAAATCAGAGATAAAATTGAAAAGAAGGTTATTTTTCTCCATTGAAAATATGTCTCATTCTCTCATTTTGTTCTCCCCCTCTTATTGTTCTCCCCCTTTGTGATAATCAAAAAGTGGGAAAGCATATATATAGGAGACAAATAAAACATGAGAAGTAAAAAGAGTTCCTCTGTATTATAGCAGTCAGAAAGTACAGAAACAAAATACAAGTGAATTCCTATCAAAAAATCATGGCCACTGGATCAATCCTCATCTGCAACGTGAGATTTTCCTTTGGGATCAGAAGAAGGTTCGGGTGGTGAGGATGCAGGTGAAGGTTTTGGAATGCCAGAAAAGATCAAAGGAGGCTGGGCCACTGACACAGAGTCAGGCCTGTAGGTTGAAGATCTTTGGGTGATCATTGGTGTGAGGCTTCGAATAGCTTGAGCAGGAGTCAGCTGGACTGTGGAAGCAGCTGAGGCAGAAGCAGGCAAAGCAGGAGGTACGATGACTAGTCTGGCATCAACATGCAAGAAGGGCAGCAACAGATTACTAAAATCCATAATAATTCCTCCTCCTCTTTCCATAGCAGAGATGAAATCATCTTTTTTCTCCATGAATTTCTCCAAGGCAGGAGTCAATTGTCTTAGTTGTCTCACTTGTTCTCTAAAAGCTTGAGTTACTGGAGGGAGCTTCATGTTTTCCAACATCAGCTTGAAGTGGTGTTCGAGTTGATGCTTGGTGAAAATTCTGGTGAAATAGTAGTCCACTTTGCTCTTTATGGCTTCCTCAGAGGCAGGGGCTTCTCTCATATAGTCTTGAACAATCTTCATTATTTCTCTAGCAGAATCTCTTGTAGAAAGCACCACTCGGCTCAACTCTGATGAGTCCACAGAGCCACTGGTTGAAATAGAACCAATCTCCTCCTTTAACATTTCTCGAACTAAATTCAGGTCAACTAAAAGTTTGGATGTGAGAGGGCCAAGAGAGAAGGAAACAGTTTCTTTGAAACTCTTAAACAAACCACTGATTAGGCTTTGAACTTGAGAGTCCTGTAATTGAACATGATCCTTCACTGAGGTTTTGAAACTTTCAAACACCGAGACAAACTGGCTTACTACACTCTTCACATAAGCTAGGTCCTTGTCAGCTTGAGACTTGGAGTTCATATAAGAATCCAAAGCAGCAACTGATGTCTTGAGAGCTTCAAGATCTGCTTCGATTCTAGAAGACTGAGTCTGGCACTCTTTCACTTCTTCCATAAGCTCAGACACAAAAGAAGATAAATTACAAGCCAGAGATAGCTCGAAGGATCTCTCTAACATTTTCATTTCTTCATAAAAGCTTTGCTTCATCTCAGCAACTGATACACTGAATGATTCTTTCAGCTCATTCTTCATGGATTCAAGATCATATTTAGAGACAAAATCATTAGGGACAACTGCAGCAGATCCCTTTACTGAGGCCAAACTAACTACAGAATCAGTCATTATTGAATTAATTGAGTATGAAAGGGAGGTTTCCATTAACTTCACTTCTTCAACAAAACTGTATTTGAGGTCCTCTTTCATCTTATTCAGATCATGAAATCTGACCACATCATCTGGAAACAATTCAGAAGCAAGATCATAATTGGTCTTCGGTCTATTCACATACACCTCATTATCAGAATCCGGATAATCCAATCCACAGACTGTAAACCCTGGGTCTTCTACCCAGTCTCCAAGCTCAACAGCTACTGTAACATTTCCAAGAACAGATTGATGCCCCCCCTCAATGGGTGCATTCCCATGTATCAAAACAGCATTCAGTGCTGGATTCTCTTCATCAGAATCTTCTACTACAAGTTCCACAGGTGCAGCATCTAGAAGATCTTCTGATACAGGTACATCTTCTTCTGTATCTCTTTCTACATCAGCAGTCGGCATAGCTGAGCTTCCAATCAAAGGACTCATACTTAAACTACCAGAAGCAGGCGATTCAGATACATTTTCCTTTTCCTCTTCTTCTTGGTGAGGCACAGACTGGTCTTCCTCATAAGTAGACAAAATTTCCTCTACCTTTCCTTTCCTAGAATAAACCAATTCTGCAACAGGACTTGGGGGCAAGTCTGGATCTCCTCCAACATCCATAGGAGTTTCTTTTTCTTCTTCTGTTTCATCACTATAAACAGGTTCCTCTTCATCAGGTCTCAGACTCGGATCTCTCTCATCCTTTGGTCTTGAGGGATGATCCACAGGATTAAACCTATCATATATCTTCTGATCATCACTGACCCATTCTCCCTTCCATGGGTTCCAGTTAATTTTCATGTACTTGCAAACAGTCGAGGTGATGCAGAAATTGTTCCTGACTACAACTGTCTCATCCTGAGACTCAGCTATTCCTTTCACTTTTATCATTACTGAAATCAGCTTGGCAAAGAACAAAGCATTAGTCTTTGACTTTGGCCTAATCATGTCTTCCATTTGAAGCATTAACAATCTGCACAGATTGATTTTTACACCATGTCTTAGCAAATGAAGAAGATAGATATCTTGATATCTCAGATTTTCAAAATCTCCTCGCCTCGGTATCAACACATGCTGAACAAACTTGAAGAGCAGTCGATTCTCTCCATCCATTTCAGCTGCAACCACTTGCCTTTGATTTCCATTACCGGTCAGCTCTTGTAAGGCGGTTTCATAATCAAAGATGTCACTTCTAGGTGGCATTGCTCTTGATACATACCCAGAGACACCTTCATGTGGTACTTTCAAACTCTCAGCCCACTCTACTGAAGAAAAAGACATCTCTTTTCCATTTACAAAAGAGCTTACCCGATTCTCATTTTCAGATTTCTCGAAGGTTACAAACTCGTAGAACTGTTTTACCAACTTCGGGTAGTATGGGACATTGTTATTCGAGAAACAATCCACCCATTTCTGGTCCTCCAGAATCTCGAGTACTAACGATTTGCTAGGCAGTAGCCATTCCACGCACAGTTCCTTCTCGATTACTATGTCTCTATTCTGCAAGTGAGGATTCACTGGTCGCTTTCCCGATCTAGTTCTGACTTCACTAACACAGGCTTTATGCTGTGTCTTCTGCTTCTTAGCTTTTGGTTCTACTCTTTCATCTCTGACGGTAGGAAGCTTAGTTTTTGCCATCGCGGGTTTAGGGTTCTTGGCCGATTTGGGAGCAAAGGTTCGAAGGTGAGAGATTTTGAGCTCGGTGAGGTAAGAAGTGGCTTAGACTTAGTTTTATCATTTAGGAATTCCAAATAAACGACTAAAATAGAGTAAGATAAAATAAAATAAAACAAAACGATTCATATTCTTGGCGGCAGACAGATGTTTTAAAACATTGCATCGGCGTGAGTTTCAACATCGGTGAGGATTTTCACATTGGTGAGAATTTTACATCGGTGAGAATTTTTACATCGGTGAGGATTTTACATCGGTGAGAATTTCACATCGGTGAGAATTTTCACATCGGTGAGAATTTTCACATCAGTGAGAATTTTCACATCGGTGAGAATTTCACATCAGTGAGAATTTTCACATCGGTGAGAATTTTCACATCGGTGAGAATTTCACATCAGTGATTAAACATTCCCAATTCGTGTCTTATGTAACTTAGCCTATCCGAACTTAAAGGTTTAGTGAAAATATCAGCCAATTGATGTTCAGTGCCAATAAATTCAAGAGAAATATCACCTTTTTGATAGTGATCTCTTAGGAAATGGTGTCTTACATCTATGTGTTTGGTTCTAGAGTGAGATACAGGATTCTTAGAGATGTTTATTGCACTGGTGTTATCACAGTTGATTGAAACATGTTTAAAATCATATCCATAGTCCAAGAGAGTGTGTTTCATCCACAGAATTTGTGCAGAGAAACTACCAGCAGCTATATATTCTGCTTCGGCAGTAGATAATGCAACTGAGTTCTGTTTCTTACTACACCAAGAAACTAAGGATTTTCCAAGCAAATGACATGTTCCTGATGTGCTTTTCCTATCTAACTTACAACCAGCAAAGTCAGCATCTGAATAACTCATTAACTCAAAGGATTGTCCTTTTGGGTAAAACAAACCTAAGTTAACCGTGTGTTTGTGATATTTAAAAATTCTTTTAACAGCAAGCAAATGAGATTCTTTTGGATTAGCTTTAAATCTAGCACACATATACACACTAAACATAATATCAGGCCGAATAGCAGTAAGATAAAGTAAACTACCAATCATACCTCTGTAATTTGTTTGATCAACTGGTTTCCCAGTTTCATCTACATCCAATTTACAGGTAGTACTCATAGGAGTTTCACTTTTCTTGATACTATCCAGACCAAAACGTTTTAAAAGATCCTTTGTATATTTACTTTGATTCAAAATAATACCATTTTCATTTTGAAATACTTGAAATCCAAGAAAGTACTTAAGTTCTCCCATTAAGCTCATTTCAAATTCATTTTGCATACTTTTTAAAAAATCAGCACATAAAGAGTGTTTAGAAGATCCAAAAATAATATCATCAACATATATTTTTACAACTAAAACATCTTTAGAAATTCTTTTAATGAAAAGAGTTGGATCAGCAATCCCTTTAGTAAAACCTTTTGAAATAAGGAAATTGCTAAGTCTATCATACCAAGCTCTTGGGGCTTGTTTTAAACCATACAAATATTTAGAAAGTTTAAAAACTTGATTTGGAAAATGGGGGTTAGTAAATCCAGGTGGTTGTTCTACAAAAACATCTTCAATTATATAACCATTTAGAAATGCACTTTTCACATCCATTTGATATAACTTGAAATCCAGATGTGCAGCATATGCAAGTAAGATTCTAATGGCTTCTAGTCTAGCTACAGGTGCAAAAGTTTCCTCATAGTCTATACCTTCTTCTTGACTGTATCCTTGTGCAACTAGTCTAGCTTTGTTTCTAACTATATTTCCAGATTCATCTACTTTATTTCTAAAAACCCATTTTGTGCCTATTGTCAAAGTGTCCTTAGGTCTGTCAACTAATTCCCAGACTTTGTTTCTTTCAAACTGATTTAACTCTTCCTGCATAGCTATTACCCAGAATTCATCATTGATAGCATCATTGATATTTTTGGGTTCTAGCTGTGAAAGAAAATCTTGATGTTCAACCTGGTTTCTTAGAGAAGCTCTAGTTTGTTTTCCTCTATCAAGATTACCAACAACAGCTTCTAAAGGATGATTCTTTATAATCCTCATTGATCTGGTAAAGGTTGGACTAGAAATTTCAGGTTCATCTATGGGTTCGGGTTCAACAGAAGCAGATTCTGGAGAAAGTCCAGAACTGGATGCTTTTATAACAGGTTCTTTAGATTTATCATTAAGGTCCAGAATAGACAAATCTTCTTCAAGATTCTCAAGAGAGGTTTTAGGCTCATGTGGATCAGTTTCATTGAATTTGATGTGAACAGATTCTTCCACACATTTGGTTTTCTTATTGAATACTCTATAGGCTTTACTTGAAATAGAGTAACCCAGAAAAATTCCTTCATCACTTTTGGAAGCAAACTTATCCAGATTATCTTTAGTATTCAGAATAAATACTTTGCAACCAAAAACTGTAAAGTAATTAACCTTAGGCTTTTTATTGTTCCACAATTCATAAGGGGTTTTCTTAAGAACAGGTCTGATTAAGACTCTATTAATGACATAACAAGCTGTATTTACAGCTTCAGCCCAAAAATAAATAGGCAGGTCATATTCATTGAGCATGGTTCAAGCAATTTCTTGAAGGGTTCAGTTTCTTCTTTCTACTACACCATTCTGTTGGGGTGTTCTATGGGCAGAAAAGTTATGAGTATAGCCATTGTGTGAGAAATAAGATTCAAAATCTTGATTTTCAAACTCACGACCATGATCACTCCTCAAATTTTTAATCTTAAGTCCACTAAGGTTCTCTACAGATTTAGAGTATTTAACAAAAGAAGAACAGGCTTCACTTTTGTGAGCTAGAAAATATACCCAAGTATATCTAGAAAAATCATCTACAAGAACATAAACATAGTGCTTCCCATTTAAACTAGAAACTCTTGATGGTCCAAACAAATCCATGTGAACCAATTCAAGTGGTTGAGAAGTCGAAACTTCTTTCTTTGATTTAAAAGAAACTTTGTGTTGTTTTCCCTTTTGACAGGGGTTACACACTCTATCATTTGGGAATTCTAATTTAGGTAGGTCTCTAACTAGGTTTTTTCTAGGGAGTTTTCTAAGTGAGTGAATGTTGCAATGTCCCAATCTTCTGTGCCATAGCCAAGATTCTTTATGAAAAGCATTCAAACAAGTAATATTCTGCTTAGCTAAAGAATTCAGATTAACAGCATAAACATTTTCATTTCTTAAGGCAGAAAATACCAAAACATTCTTAGAATTAAAAACTCTGCAAGAATCATTTTCAAATTTAACATGAAAACCATCATCACATAACTAAGAAATACTTAATAAATTGTATTTAAGGCCATCAACAAATAAAACTTTTGAAATCAAAATTGAATCAGTGTTACCAATCTGGCCTAGGCCGATGATTTTCCCTTTTGAATTATCACCAAAGGTAACAAAGACTCCATCAACTTTTATTAAACTCTTGAAACAAGAGAAGTCTCCTGACATATGTCTTGAACATCCACTATCCAAATACCAGGTCTCCTTACAGGATCTCTTTAAGCAAGTTCCCTACAAAACAGATTCAGATGGGAGATGATTTTGGTACCCCGATTTTCTTGGGTCCAGAGAGGTTAGGAAATAACACTTTAGGTACCCATATTTGTCTAATGGGTCTAATATAATTTGTAGAATTGACATGCTTTTAAAGATAAACTTTATTAGATCCATATCTATGTATATAACTGGTTGAAGCATATGAAGTTCCATAATTACCTTCATTCTGTCCAGATTTAGAAATGAATCTAGTTTTGGCAATTTTCCTCAGTCCAGGTTGGTATCCTATACCAGTAGTATATTTAGGTGCTATTTGCTTTCCTAGCATCTGTGTTAGTGTATTTTTGCCATTGGTGAACTTCTCTAAGTCTTTCTTGGGTTGCTCATTAGATAGTTTCAGTTCAGTGTTTTCTTCTAACAGTTGAGCATTCTTCTCCTTTTCTATATCAAGATCAGATTTATGCTTAACACTCAAAGCATGCTGTTTCTTTAAACCTTTGTATTTATCCTTAAGTTCATTATATGTCTCTTCCAGCATATTACAGTACTCAAACAATTCATTTTTAGACATTGTTCCAGAATCAAAGTCAGATTCTGCATTATCTCCAGAGTAATAATAATTTAAAGCAGGAGTTTCAGCAGTTACCTCAGAAGTGATTGTCATAAAGCACATGTTTGCCTTATTTTTGTGTTCAGTTTCAGAGCTTTCAGATTCAGTAGAGCTATCCTCAGAAGCACTCCAAGTAGACTTCATGGCTTTCTTAAACTTATTGTCCTTATATTCATATTTCTTTTTATACTTCAGCTTTGGACAGTCGACTTTAATGTGTCCTTTTCTCTTGCACTCATAGCAGACAAAATCATCTGATTTGTCATTCTTCTTCCAATCCTTTTTCCATTTACCTTGGTGATCATACTTACCCTTATAATTTGTTTTTCTGAAGAACTTCTTTTTCCTATAATATTTCTTAAATCTTCTAGAAATGTGAGCCATTTCAGCATCTATGTCAGAATCACTTTCACTGTCTTCACAGCTTGAACTTTCAACTACAGCTTGAAGCTTTTCTTTGTCCTTATTCTTTGAAGTTGAGGATTTGAAAGCGACAAACTTTCTTGGAGGTTAATTTTCTTCCTCTTTATTCACTTTAAGCTATTCTTCATACATCATCAACTTTCCAATTAGTTCCTTGACAGGTAGAGCAGCAATGTCACATGATTCTCTGATTGAGACAGATGTTCCTCTCCATCTATCAGGTAGACATCTCAAAATTCTCATAATTTGTTCCTCCGATGAGACATCCTTTCCCAGTGAGATCATTGTATTGACAATTTCATTGAACCTGAGATACATGTCAGAAATGGGTTCGTCAGGCTTAATTTTAAAATTATCATACTTGATAGTATAAGTGTTCAATCTCATTTCTTTAACATTCGTTGTTCCTTCAAGAGAAACAGCTAAGGTATCCCAAATTTCATATGCAGTTTTACAAGAAGAAATTCTATTAAACTCTTCATCTCCTAGAGCACAGTACAAGGCATTCATAGCTTTACAGTTGTTATTGTAAGCAGTCTTTGTAGGTTCATCCCAAGTAGATCTAGCAGTAGTGGGAATTTTGTATTATGATTCAATAGCAGTCTAAATATCAAAACCTATGCTTTATAGATGAATTTTCATTTTCAGTTTCCACTGAGCATAATTAGTTCCATTGAAGAAAGGTGGCCGGTTAGTAGCAGCACCCTCAAGTCTATTGTCCATGATGAGAAAATTTTAAAGAGATAAAAATTTAGATATAACAGAAATTTTAAGAACTTTAAAATACAACTAAAATCACAGTTCAAAAGCAGAGTACTTTTAGAAAGTATTTTCAATCCTCTGATACCAAGTGTTGGTCGGAGTGGTTTACTCAAGAGGGGGGTGAATTGAGTACCAATTAAAATTTCTGTATTTAAAAACTCCGTCTTAAAGACCCCCAAATAAAATAATAAATTAAACTGTAGTGAATTTATATTAAAGTAGAGGTTCTGTTAGATTCTAAAGGGATTGATTAATTCCCAGTTAATCAACACAGGAGTGTGTGATTATCTTTTGAAACTAACTTACTAATCTACAATTAACATAAACACTTGCTAATTTAATTATCAAAGTAACTTTAAAAACAGTATTGGATTTAAAGTGATTAGCAACGGAATAAAACTTTGAAAGAGATGGCACAACAAATGTAACCAAGAGGTTCAGTCTCAAGCCGAGACTTAGTCCTCTCAAAAGTTTATATATAAAAATGATCCACACCCTGGATCGGGGTTCAACAGTTTACAACTGTCCAGGTCCAAGACCTCTACCACTGTTCTTCGTGGGAAACAGTACAACAGCACCCAGCTGTCCAGGTCACACATGACCTCTACCACTGTTATTCGTGGGAAAGAAAGAATGAAAGAGTTTGGTAAGGATTTACAAATCCTCCAGTTTAAGTACAGAAGACAGTGTATGTGTTAGATACAGCAGATAACACACACTGCTCGAAAAGTATAATAATAAATCACAGAACACGAGATTTAGAGTTTAGAAGTGGTTCTGGTGACTTCAGTGTAGCTCTGGACTCCTTTGGATTCGATCAGAAGTGAGTTTGAGTCCTCTTCTCGTTTCTGTTTGAGAAACAGAGTGTCGTATGCTCCAGGTTCACAGACAGTGACAATGTAGTGGTTGAAGTTATTCAGTGCTCTTCTTGTATGCACAGAACACTTCTCGAGTATTCTTGATTGTCTATGAGCTTCTCTGTGTTCTTCTCGTTATTGTGTTTTTGGTATATTCCATCCACCACACTTTTCTCTTTTCTATTCTCTTCTTGGGCAGTGTAGTCTTCTCGTATTTATCTCACGGGCAGCAGGGGACAGAAAAGATTTCCTTTCTGCAGGTACGAGGTACGGGTTCCTGACATCCCACAACCTTTATCAGATATTTGACAAATCATTAAAATGTACATGATACGATCGTTAGATAGATTAAATAAAGATAAATAAAGAAATTCAAACACTGAGTTGAGTGATCAGTAGGTAATCAGCATCGGTATCTTGGACATCGGTAGCTCAATGTCATTAGTTGCTTTGACTCTATCGGTGGCTCTATGCGTCAGTTGGTACATGCTTGTATCGGTGACTTTGTTTATCAGTAGCTCCATGCGTCGGTAGCTTCATGCGTCGGTAGCTTCATGCGTCGGTAGCTCCATGCGTCGGTAGCTCCATGCGTCGGTAGCTCCATGCGTCGGTATCGGTAGCTGTGAGTCTGTATCGGTAGCTTCGTCCATCGGTGACTCTTATTCCATCGGTAGCTATTTATACTTACACCGGTAGCTCTATGTTTGTATCGGTAGCTGTCTGTAAGTCAGTAGCTTACATTTATAAGTACATCGGTAGCTCTGTGTTTAAGTATATCGGTGACTCTGTCTGTCGGTAGACTAAGTCTATCGGTAGACTGGGTACCGATAGCTCTTTATCAGTAGCTATATGCAGATTACTTATCTGTTTTATTCAGAACACATCCGATTGTGTTAGAATTAATTTATAACTTGTATGAACATGGATAAATGAGGATTAACATATTTCAAAGACTATTTTAAAAATTATTATTGGTTTGATCACAGATTTGAAAGAATTAAAGTATAGATCAATGATACTTAAAGATATCATAGAGAATGAAAACATAATTGGGATTTTCAACACACATGAATACATGATTGAGATTATCAAAACAGGTGAGGTCAACACTATGCATTTTAGGTGACTCTATACCAACAATTTCAAAAAAAAAACATTTGTATTGACAACCATATAACAATAGTTTTTAAGAGACACTGGAATGAGGTATTCATTTCGACTCTATGCCAATAATTTCAACAAACCATTAATATAGTGGAATGGGTATAACCTACATTTTCTTTAGTTATTAATGGAGACATGGAAAATGGAAAAAACTAAAAATATAAAAATAGAGGATGAATATAAATGATATCATGTTTCCTCTAAATCATTATCAAATTAGGATGATCAAGTATCTATTAATTTTGGACCATAATGGTCCACTTAGGTGAAATAAGAACCAATATAAAACTCATTTTATTTCACTATGTGAAATATTGTGTACTAAATTTCATTTGAGGTGGTAAATACATATTATTTTGAAGTGGTGAATCATAGTCTAAAAGTATCATCATGGATGGTAGTAATGAAAGAGGAATATGAATCCTTGAAAAACAATAAGGCTTGGGATCTTTTTTCATTACCCCATGAAAGGAAGTTTTTGAACAAGAAATGGGCATTTAAGATTATATAGGATAGAAAGTACCAGGTGGAAATATATTATGTGAGACTAGTGGTTAAAGGATATTGTTAGATTAAAGGAATAGATTTCAATGAAATATTTTCTCATGTTGGTAAAATAAAAAATATTTAGGTAGTTCTGGTGATGTGTTCCAAAAATAATGAACATCTTGAGTAGCCAGATATGAATAAAAATTGTCTCTATAGTAATATTAACGAATAAATATATATGAGACAACTAGAAGTTTTTATAAAAAACATAAATAGAACATTGTTCTATAGTTTAACAATATATGTATAGTATCAATATGGCACCAAGATATTGGTACAATAGATTTTATTTTTATATCATGGTCCTTGGATACAATAGATTTCATTTAGTTCATTAGGAATATTTTAGTGGTTCATATAGTAATGATTTTCTCATTCTTATATTATATGTGGATAAATTATTGGTTGTAGGCCCTAATAATGATTAGATCTAGGAGATAAAGGCACAATTTTCTAGGGAGATTGATATCAAGGACTTGGGACCAACAAAACATATTCATGAGAAATAGATTTAGCGAGATAAGAATAATGGTAATATTTGGATATAAAAATAATAATTACTTTTAGAAAGTCTTGAAACGATTCAACATGAAATCCTGTAATCAAATATCTACCCTTGTTAATATTAATTTAAAGTTATTTTTATGATGAGTCATAATAGTGTAATGGAGAGGATTGAGATGTCTCATGTACCATATACATCAATAGTGGAGAGTCTGATGTTCACTATGATTTGTAATGTATCATACATTTCATATTCAATGGGAGAAATGAATAGGTACATAGAGAACTTATGATTAAATAAATAAAAAATAGTGAATTGAAATATGGGATATATCAAGGAGACCTCGAATGATTCATTATATTTTAAAGGATCATATTTCACAATTATATTATATATTGATTAAGATTTTTAAGTGATTTTGGAAGACATAAATATTCTTTTGGTTATGTGTTAACTATTTCAGGTGGAGATGTGGGTAGGAATTCAATGATATACTTAGTTTTTGATTTATCCTTAATTGAGGCACAATACATGTTTTCTACATGGGTTTATAAAGAGATGATTTGGATATGATGATTTTTAGGGGAGCTTGGGCACAAATTGGAGTAGATTCTATTAATCTGTGAGAGTGAGATAACCTTACAAATTACAAGGAATATATACTTCTAATCTATAATTAAGAACATTAGGGAACAAAATCACTTTGATTGAGACATGGTCGAAGAAGGAAGTTTATATATGAAAATATTCACACTAAGGAAAACATAATTTTTTTTATTGAAAAATGAGATTATTTATGATAAGTTTAGATGGTGATGATCTTCAAGAATCCTTACAGTGAAATGATAATCATGATTTGGTATATATAAATGATATTCGGAGATGTTATTGTTTCCCAATAAAATCTTCAAGTGAGACATATGTTGGAAGTAACTTTTCCTTTTATGGTAAAACCCCCTTCTTTATCAAAGATGGGAAGGTGGTGGTCGGTTTGGTGGGTAAAAAACCATATGAACCATTTAGAGTTGTGGGAGAGGAGTTGTTAAAGTCTATACGTATACTTATAAAATTATATTTTCCCAAGTTATTTCTACTTATAAAAGTAGATTTTACCTATTTCAACTCTAAATGATCTCATATTTGTAGTATATAACCCTTCCAATTTCCATTACTCTAGAAAAACTAGTGTAGTTGTTTCATATAACATCTTCACTATCTCTAGATTTATCCCTATATATTTATATTATTTAATATTTTTTTTAAAAATGATGTGGAAATATCTATAAAAATAGGATAAAATAAATTTGAAACAAAAAATAAGATAATGAAAGGAAAGTGTTGCACTTTGTGGGGATAATGAAAAACAATTATGGAAAATTGGTGAAGATGTTTTCTATGTTAGGGGAGAGAAAAAAACTAGATGGAATATTTTTTTAAAAGAGAATTATTTTTTAAAAAGTGGAAGGAGAGGCCCATTTTGTGATTCCTTTTTTATAATGGAAAATATGGATATTACCAATGCTGGATCTACCTAAATAATTTTATTTTTTATTTTTATTTTATTAAAAAAATATAAAGATTCTCTCCAAATTTGAGATACATTTGAAATGATCAAATAGAAATTTTTAGTTTTTTTAACTATTTTTAATTTTATGGTGCCATATTTTTTTTTAAATTATGACCATTTTTATTTGATGAAGAATCCAAAAAATTGAAAGTAGCATGGAATCAGCCCAATGAGATGATTTTATAAAGACATATCTGGATGAGGAGCACTTTTAAGAATAAAAGTATGGTGTCCATAAAAAAAATTATGGATAAATTTTATGGTATGAATAACTCCATCATGTGTAAATTCAATGTTTTTAATGTATAATTCAACAAGAGTTGGATATTACCATAGAGGAAAAGTCAATCAACATATCTTGTGGTGATTATAGGAGACTCAAAAACCAAACTTTTTGAATGATCTAGATTTTTTTTGGAAAATGTTCAGAAATATTTTGTGATGTGAGAGGCCACTACCATGAATTTATAGAATATTTTTCAGAGTAGTAATGTGGAAAAAAGAATAAAAAATAAAATCTTCCTTAAAATTAAATTTTTTGATTACAACATAAGAAATCTATTTCCATGATTTATCACCTAGAAAGTTTTAATAAAATACATGAATTTGTGAAAAATTTAGAAGTGATGATCATAAATCAAGGTAAAACCCTCTTGTTACTGAACTCAACAACTACATTATTTTATGGTAGGATGAGTTAAAATTTGTTGATGTATTAAATGAAATGATTAACAATGAGTATATAAAGAATGAAAAGTATGAGAAAAGAGATTTCATGATAGAGGAATTGATTGAAACCAATGGAATTTCATATAATATGAATCCCAAAGGTTTTACAAGAGGTAAACCATGATCAAAGTTGAGTGGTGATTTCACATACAGGTGACTATAAAAATATGAGTGCACCTATTATCTTTAAAAATGTAATTGGAATAAGGATTTTTCCAATATTGGGAAACAAATGGTGAATTCTATAAAAAAGACTGAGGATGTTTAACATTCATATTTCCTTATATCCTCAATGGTCAACCACTTAAATGGAGGAATCATTGATTTAGGTTATTCATTCCACATGTACGAGAATTGAGATTGGTTTTCAAGACTTAAGAAGTTTGGTGGAGCTGTGATGGTAATGTTAAATAACTATTTATATCAAATTAAAGGTATTGGAATAATATGGTTGAGGATGAATGATAGTATAATTCCATGACCTATAGATGTGAGATACACACCAGAAATAGAGAAGAACCTAATATATTTTAGATTTTTGGATATTCTTGTCTAAAAGATAACCATTAATGATGGATTAATGAGAGTAAGCTGTGGTGCATTCCTTGTGATGAAAGGTACTCATAAAGGAATTTATTTATAATTTTATTTATAATATTACTAAATATGGAGTAATGATATCAGAGGGGAACTACCTTAACACTTTGAATTTGTCTAATATGAGACTCGAACATACTAGAGAGAAGAATTTTGGGAGATTAGTGAATAAAAGTGATTTTAAGGGTGCCCATATTGGAATTTTGAATAATTAGGGAATTATTACTTGGGTAAGAAAACTAGAATTGTTTTCTACACTACAATCCATTTCAAAAATGGAATATTTGAATACATTCATGTAAATGTCTATGGACTATTAAGGAATGATTCATTTTGGGGTAACAATTATTTTTTCAAATTATTTTTTCATCACTCATGATATTCCTGTGTGTATTACATGAATCATAATTATAAATTGTTATATTTATTCCTTAAATGGAATAAAATGATTGAAAATTAGATGTAAAGGATGGTTAGGAGACTATGATATGATAATGGTGTAGAATACACATTATATCTATTCAATAAGTATTTTCAATATGAATGTGTTGTGAGACACTTTACAATAGAATGCAGTAGGAAAATGAATAAAATTTATTCTCATTGAAAAGGTATGATATATGTTATATTAGTAATGTTTAAAGAAGTAATTTTGGTCAGAATCAATGATAAATGCAACATAAAATATGAATATATTACCTACTTTTGGAATTGATAGTAAAATTTTGATAGGGTTTTGGTTTGGTGATTTTTTTTATTATGGAAGACTATATATATTTGGTATTACTATATGTTCTAATTACAAAATCTCAAATTTGGATCTCAGAGTAAAGAAATCAATTTTTATTGTCTTTATTGATGGATTGGGTGATTTTTGGCATAAAATAAATGAATATTGTTTAGATTCATTTTTTCACATTGAACAAATTAGTAATGGTAAAGTATAATTCATCTAGAAAATAGTTGAATGGATCAAATAAATTTGAGATTGAGATATAAAAAACCCCATCACCAACTGAACAAGATAAATAGAAGACATAGTGCAGTAAACATACTGGTATCCCAACTGAATAAAAAGTTTTATTATGATAGGATAATCAATATCCGGAGAGTATCTCCACTAGTAGATCATGATGGACTATAAATATAACTTTTAGCAATCAAGATATTTTAGATTATAATGAAATGAAACAGTGAAATTTATTAATGTAAGAATAAATGAGTTCTTTGTATCAAAATCAAACATGGAATCTTATCCCACCTTTTAAAAATAAGAATGTGGTTGGGTGGAAATGGGTGTTTGTGAAAAATGAAGAAGAAAGTAATAAGAAAAATATTAGGCACAATGAAAAGAATTAATTTAAGTTATATGTTCTATATGTATGTATTATAGGAGACTGAATGTATATCATAGTCTATTCAAGACCTGATATTTTACATTTACCACACTAGGTAAGTCAACACTGACATGAACCTCATAATGGTCATTAATAGGTAGTATGAGGGATTAAATGGTATATCAAAAGTATTAATTTTTTTTTCATGTTTTTAAAATCTAAAAATATTATTATATATTTTTTATATATTTTTTTAAATTTTTTGATTTTGATTATATAGGAGTCCTTGGAAAGTTATGATGCACTTCTTGTTATGTTTTCACTATAGTAGGAGGACCAGTGAGTTAGAGATCTACTCAGTTGTTAACATTTCCATTTCTACTATAGAGGGAGCCTATATAAAAATGAAAAAAAATTTCATTAAAGTAATACAATAATATGGAGTAATTATAGACTTAATTCTCATTTGTAAGATTTTTTATTTTTTTTGTGATAGCCAAGGTGTTATTTTCCTTTTAATGAATCAGGTTCATTATAGTTTAATGAATCATATTCATGTTCGATTTCATTTATTCTAAGAAATTATCAATGAAAGTGTATCTCACATCATAAGATCATGAATACTAAGAACCCATTTTACATGGTGATGAAGTTGGTTTCAGGGATCATGTTCAAACATTGTTTATACTTTCTCAGCATGTCTTGTAATTGTGATGCTTACTAGCATTAAGAATAAAGTAAGAATAAATTTTTTAGATACATCACTTGATTATATTTTTTTTTCAATGTGAATATTGTTTCTTCAATTATTCTCTTACCATGATATAAATATGGGAGTGTTAGAATATAAATTTTAGAGTAATTGGTGATCTCAATTTTGATAGTACATTTGATGTTATCATCATGGACATAAGTGTAACACACTAAAATTGTAAAAGAAGATCATTATATTCAACAACATGTATGATAGAAAAAACAAAGCTTAGAAGAGAATATAACACCATAATACTTTAAAATATATTTATTTTAGAAAATATTTTATTTATTTGATATATTACATTACACACTATAATGAGTTTCTTCGATAGCTTACATTACATGCATGACTGTGTAATACTGAAAAACAATATAATACTACTATTATTATTTAATTGTTATCACCTAACTATTGGAATTGTGGGTATTAATAGTAAAAACTAAATTATGAAAGTAATATTTTTTTACAAACATTCATTGGTTATCTATTTATTATAAATAATAATAAGAATCACTTGAAAGTAAAATAAATATTTTCTAAAAAATTGTATTTCTTCTAAAAACATTTAAATCCGGATTTGCACGCATGATTTAAAATTATTTTTACCACTTTTAGAATTTTTATTTGAGAAAATAAACTACATTTTTGAAATAATAATATCAACTTTTCTTAGGGTAATTTTTTGGGATTTTTATGAAATGTTTCGTTTTTTGTTGAATAGTGAAAATACCGAATTTTAATTGAAAACTGCATTTTCATTTATAGAATTTATAATGATAAGATATATTTTTAATTGTTTTTAAAAAAAATTGTATATTTTTATATCAATTAATCTAATTTAGGTCATTTTAATCATTTTCATTTTGAATTTAGATATAAAAACTTTTTAAACTTTTGAACAATTTTCTTTAAAAAACTACTTTCTCATCGCATATGCGAGACTGATATTAAATTAAACTTATCCAAAACCAATTTTATATACATATTACGATATTATTATTTATAGCTTCAATAATGTCCCATTTTAGAGGCTTTTTTAACCATGAAAATGTGGGTATGATTGAATCTTTTCAAAAAATTACAAGTGTTCCATTCACCTTACTTATAAAAGGCTACCCTCTCTCCTCTCTTATTCATACCTTCACACACATTTGGTTTGGAAAATAAATGCAAAATAAATTCCCAAATTACCAATTATTATACTAGATTACTATGTTTTAGCATAAATCTATCCTAGGAAGGCTTTAGTTCAATCCTGAGGTGGATAACCGAAGAAGAGGTAACATTCTTCAACGGGCATCTTTATTTTATTTATTACTCTATATCCTTAAATTAATATTAAAACATGTTGATATAATAGACTAAGTATATTCCACATACTATTATTTTTTATTTTAAGTTTATTTCATATAACCATCTCCACTTTCATTAAATGAGTTAAAAAATCATCATTCGTGTGTACGGCAGACGACTGTCTTATGAACCGATGTCATTTGTTATCCCATTACCACATTTAATGTTTAGGTATGGTAATGGATATAAAACATATATATTATATTTATAACATAATTTTACCAATTAATTCACTATATTATATACAAATTTCTACTTTTCATTACGTAGTAGATACATTAACGTCGCTCGTGTGTACGACGGACTACCACCTTGTGAAGTGATGTGATTCGTCTTTCACTAACGCATTTCATGGAAAGTGATAAGGGTAAATTTAATGAATATAAGTAATATAAATGAAATAATTATGATATTAATGACATGTTTGTAATTATAAAAATAATATATATATATGTCATTTTCATTCTTACCTTTTCACTTAATGAAAGATGATAATATCATTCGTGTATGAGTGGACTACTGCCTTCACAAAACGATGTGACTCTCTTTTCATCACCACACCATATATATGATATATATAAGTATATTTAAATTATTAATATATTATTTATGACATTTTTATCATTTTTAAAGATAAATTTTTACTACAACCTTTCTATGATGATCATTGAAAAATGGAAATGATACTCATGCATACATACGACCTACCATCTCCATGATCATAACACACAAAATTCCTCTAACCCATATTTCATGATTATTTTTAAGAGTATAATTGACAGGAAAATATTATTATTATTTCACTATTATTATTATTGATATTATATAACTATATAAAATGAACAAGAACCAGATCTTTCCTAAGGAAACGCGCATGAGAAAACAAGTCAATTAATACTCAAAATAATGAAAATAATGAATGATAATTAACAAAAGAGTGATGAGAAGTTATAAAAGGATCATATATGATATTATAAAAATTAATATGGTACTTTAAAAAGTTAATAAAAATTTTAAAACCACTATATATGAAGTTAAATCATGGTCCACCAAACAGAATAATTAAGTAATGGATTTTATCTTAATTTCATTTTTGAGGCATATTGTAATTTTATATACCTAATTTATTTTATATGGTGTATATACTTCCCCTTTGACATGTTATATCATGAATCGTTAATAATTCTTGTTATTTTAAATTTTAATTTTAATTATTTCATCCAAGGGGGCTTGACATGAAAATTACCAAATGGTAAAGAATTACATAACTCAATTTCATTTTTATTAGGTTATATTTAATCTTTATTTTTATTGATATTCTAAGAATATTTGTGTAACAAATTTTGATCATATTATGTTTTATTTTTTGATTCAATACAGTTTCATTATGACTTTTCCATTCCACTATGTTTTGAAAATCACAAACACATTTTCTTAAGAAAAATTATCTTTCTCTAAGAATTAATTTCTAAAGGAAAATTTTCTTTCTCTAATAAAAGTTTTGTCCTTACCTTGGGTTTCAATGTCTTATTTAATGTTTTCTCAAAACCGAGTTTAACCATTTTTTATTAAGACAAAAAATTCAGATCCTTATCAAAACATCAGAATCTTACAGTTTCTTAGCTACCAAGTCTTCTATTTTTAGACTCCAAATTATCTAAAATTCAGACTCCAAATTCTCTAAAAATCCATACTCTAAATTCTCTGAAATTTAGTCTCCAAAATCCCTCAGAATTCAGAATTTGATTTCCTCATAATTCAGAATATTAATATCTATTCTTCTAGAATTTGATTGTTCATATATTTATACTCCGAATTCAATATTTTATTGATTCTAAATATTTTCATTTGTTTAAGATACTTTACTTCCCTAACATATTGTTTCAGTTTCATCAGTTCCTAGTTTCTTAAACAAGATATTATTTTCCTTAAATATTATCAATTCTTAGTCATGATAATGTTTCCCAAGTTTTTACTACATAAAACGATGTCATATAATTTCTTTCTAACTACCCATTGGTTGAGTGACATGTGTACAGGTCCCTCCCAGATTCAAGAAAAAATATAACCATTGGAGGAGAGATCCAACTATTGAAGTTTTGACTATAAATAGGTTCTCATTTGAACATGCTCATTATTGTTCTATGATTATAGAGATTACATTCTGTAAAGGTATTTATAGAGAGATAAAGAATCTCGTGCCTTGTGTGGTTTCTGAAAATCTTATTCAGCCGTGAACATCTTGTTGAGCTTGATTTGTGCGACTCTGATTGTTACTGAGTACAATCTTGGACTTATGGGGATATGAAGACAGAGATTCTGACTACCTTAAAGCTCTATGGATTGTGGGGATAACAAGACATACTCTGATATTCTTATCGAGGGCTTACCTAGGTGTGGGTAAGACATACTTTCTTAAAAGTATAAATCAAGGGACCTTTATCCAAGGTTGTTGGATACCCATCTCTTTGGGTGAAAAGATTTCTTACTTGTTTACTTTCTTTGTAACAAGTTTTATTTGTATTTTATTTTGATAAATAAATAAAGTATAACTTTCTTATACTTTCTTATACTTGTTTAACTCTAATTAAATAAGATTCTACACACTTTAAGGTATAATCTTTATCTAAGTAAAACCTACTTAAGTTTTTTTAATTTTAACTTGTTTAACTTTAGGTTTATTATAATTTGACTTGGGCCCATCCAATTATCCCTTTATGTAAGAACCAAAGAGTGTTTGTTAATTTACATTATTTAAATTTGTTAAATATATATTTCTTTTAGGATTAAAAACAAAAGTTTTTGAACCAACAATTCAACCCCCTCTTGTAATTGAGAATCTACATTTTCAATTTAGAACCAACAATTGGTATCAGAGAAGGTCTATGAAATACTTATACTCACATATAAGTTTTATTGCTCAATTTTGTTTTTTCTCTAAATTTTATTGCTTAACTTTTCTTGCTCAAGTTTTTCTTAATGTTTTTTTTCTTATAAACTTTTTATACTAACTAGTTTTGTAGAAAAGATATTTTCTTATAGAAATGGTTGGTATGAGTGTTGGTTATATAGACAACCTTAATCCTACCAGACCACTAATCTTTTATGGTAATGATTTTGAGTACTGGAGAGATAGTATGAAGACTTTTTTCATTAAAACTAGAGTAGAAAACTTTTTCATGCTTAGAGGAGATTAAAAAATTCCAGACAAGGAAGTAAAAACCTTCACCAACCAAGAAAAACTAGAATATCAATTAAATTACAAGGTACACAATACTTTATTGTGTTCTATAACCAGGAATATAAATAGTCAAATATCTTATTGTGAAGCTACCAACAGTATTTGGAAGAAACTTGAAGTTACACATTTTGGAACTTCCAAAGTGATATATACTAGAAGAGCTATGTTAAGAGTTGAATATCATGGATTCCCATTTCCTTAGGGAGAACCTATTTGCAAAGTACAATAATGTTTTATGACCCTTTTCAACAGTATTCAATCTATAAGAGATAAAGGTCTTGATGATGAAGTTCTTGTGGATAAAATAATTGATATCATTCCCAAGGAGTGGAAATCTAAAAGTACAACTATTGATAAGAACATAAAAGTATCTAACATTACTCTTGATGAGTTATTTGGAACTCTTCTTCTATATGAAACAAGAATGAAGAGAGATGATGATTTCAACAAAAATAAAAATGGTAGTGGAAGTGTAGCTTTCACTACTACATCTAAATCCAATACTCCCGAAAGGGTAACTAGATTTAAAGCTAAGAAAGCTGTTGTTATGTCTGAATCAAGTGATAGTGAACCTTCTATGAATGAATTACCCAATATTTCATTAAGGATGAATAAGATTGTGGGAAATAAATATTTTCAGTACATATATAATAAGAAATATATAAAGAACAAGAAATATTTTGAAGTAACTTTTTATGAATGTAAAATGGATGGATATATTAGTCCTGATTGTCCTATGCTTAAGAGAAAAGATAGAAAGGTAAAGCATTCTTAAAGGAATAAAAAAGAAGTATTAAAAATATAAGGCTAATAATGTCTTGAAAGAAAATGACAAATGGAGTTTCAGTGGTGGTAACTCTTCAGATGAATCTTTAGAATATGAATCTTTTGTTCAAAAGAATATTGGTCTTATAGCTAGAGTACCTATTGAAAATCCTTATCTTATGGCTAAGGTACACAATGCCGAATCCTTAAACAATATTTCTTTAAATGATATTTTTCTTAATGAAATGTATTATGAATCTTCAGATGAAGAATATTCTTCATCAGAAGATAATACCTTACCTTCATTTGAATAAGTTTCTAGATTTTCTAAATTACTTTAGAATGAGAAATATAAGATAAAGAAGAAGTTAGAGAAAGAAAATTCTAGAATTTCTATTTTAACAAAATAACTATCAGATCTTTCAAAGGATCTTAATAAGAAACCCTTGATTTTGAAAGTGTTTCTAAAAACCTTAAAGAAGTTAATTTAAAGAAGGATAAACTTTATAAGGACCTTTAAAATATTATTTCTAAGAAAAATGTTTTAGAGAATAATTCAAGTTCTAAAACTAATGGCTTTGTGGATAAGAATTTGGCCATCATACTAAAATTTGAATTTTTTTCCTTAAATAAACTTTTATCAAATTTCAATTCGGGATGGAAATAATTTGATAAAACTTATTCACAATTTCATCATCTTAGGAATAGTTTGGGATTTGGTTATACTCACTCAAAACCAGTTTTTAGTAAAAATTATTTTTTTCCTGAAAGTGCTCCCATTTACACTAAGAGTCAATGTGGTGAACATTGGGAGAAAAATTGTTCATTAAATAAAACTCAATCCTTTGGTTTTCATAATGCTTATTTTTCTAATAAAATATGGATTCCTAAGATTTTACTTTCTGAAATTTATGGATCCAAGAAAGTTTGGATTTTGAAAGTCTAACTCTTTTATTTTCAAGAAAATAGAGGAATTACCAATAAAAACATATGGTACATGGATAGTGGATGTTCCCAGTACATGATTGGTAAAAAAACTTATTTGAAAATATTATCAAGGTGAAAGGAGGAAATGTAACTTTCAAATATAATTCTCAGGGAGAAATTGTTGGAATAAGTAACATTGTTTTACTTGGAAAAAATTTAATTTCAAATGTATTATTTATTAAAGGTATTAAGAATAACCTTATAAGCATAATCCAATTATATGATGAAGGTTACATTTTGAATTTTAGGAATAATAAATGATTAGTACACAATCACTAGGAAGAGTTTATTCTCTCTACCCATAGGTATGAGAATGTTTATACACAAAACTTATAAGACCTTAAGAGCCAAGATCTACCATGACTTAGTGCAATAGAAGATCAATATTGGTTATGGAATAGAAGACTAGGACACTATAAATTTATGAAATTATTAAAACCCTAAAACAAAATACTTTTTAAGGATCTACCAAAACGTTTCATTTCTTAGGAGATTCATTAGTTTCTTGGTTATGCAAGAAGAAACACTCATTAGTACTTTCTACTACTGAAGCTGAATATGCAACAATAGGAAGTTGTTGTGCTCAAGTGTTGTGGATGTAACACACACTCACATACTATGGAATAATATTTACCAAGACACAAATATTTTTGTGATAACACAAGTGCCATTTCCCTAAGAAAAAACTCTGCACATCACTCTCGTGAAAAGCACATAGATATTTGAAATCACTTTCTTAGAGGTCACACACAAAAAATGAGACATCATTCTTTAATTTATCATAATTTAAGATTAACTTGATATCATTTTTACAGAATATTTACGCTCCAATAGATTTCAATACATTAAAAAAAATTAGGAATGATAACTATAAGGTAATCTTCAATATTAAATTTGTGCTGAAACCTATATCTTTACATTAACAATCACCTTTTCATATGGGGGAGTACATTTTTTTATTCTTTTAAAATTAAAATTCTTTGATTTTTTTCAGAACCTAATTTTTTCCTTAATACAAATTTTTGGGACCCAAATTTCCAAAACCTAAAATTTTCTTTCCTTAATAAATTATTTCGGAATCTATGTTTTTTGGGAAGAACATTTTCAATACTAATAATTATTTTAATCAATCCAGAAGGTATGTTTCCTTAATTAAATATTCAAAATTATTATTTTTTACTTGGTGGTATTTCTATCTTGATTTAATAAAACTCTTTCTAATTAAATTTACTTAAATCCTATTTTTTACTTAAAACCTCAAAAGATTAGAACCTACCAAATCCTTCTTCGTCATTGATTTCAACTACCAGATCATTTCGATCTAATATAAACTGTTAAATTGATTCATGAATTTGAACCGTTATCTGAAAGCCTATATAAAGGCCCCCTAATCTGTGTCCCACATTAGGTTTTTAAGAGTTTTGTGCTGAAGCTTTGCCCCACTATAAATTAGTCATTCAGTTTTCTAATTTTCCTTACATTTCGGATGTCTCTTGAAGTTTCCTGACACAATAAAATGAATTCAAATAAGGAAACAAAGGATTGGAAAATCTACAGAGAAAGGTGGGTTGACCAGAATTTCTTTTCCAAGTATAATTCTTTGATTACGAATAATATAAAACTGAATGTATGTGAAATCTTATGTGTAGCTAATCCAAAGAGTCAGGATCAAGTTTATCCTAACCTTATCATGGAATTTTGTGATTTAGTAAGTTTTTTATGAAGAAGGAGGAAGGTAAAAGTTTTCATTTAAGAGCTATGGGAATACCTATTTATTATCCTTCAACATGGCTGCAACCATTCTTGGTATTACTTATGAAGGTGAAGCAATATTCTGCTCTCACAAGCTGCTAGAAAAGGAAGGATGTTTTGAGAAGGAAAATGAAATTGAGTGACTTGGACTCAAGGTAGTAAAGTCACAAAAGATCAACCATCTTATAAAAATATTTAGGTTGTTAGCTTTGTGGTTGCAGGGATTTATTATTCTGAAAAAGGGAGATATGGACTATCCTAAGAAGAGGGATATCTTTATGATAGAATTATTGGTTAATATTATAATGGTAAACCTGATCAAGTACATCCTTTTGACCATAAGTTACATAAATAATGGAACCCTCAAGTCATAGATAATCATGTATCTAGTGATCTTGTCAAAGATCACTGCTATCTATTTAGAATCTTTTAAAATTCCCTATAGTTCAAAACCTAGAACCTTCAAGATTATGTTGTTGAGTGATGAAACTCTTAGGAGAATAAAAGTTGGTTTTAGTATCAAGTCAAGAGAGTTTTATGATATTTTTGACAGCGAGGATCAATATTTAATCAAAAAAGGGGAATTATGAGAAATTTCTAAGAAAACTCATATGAAGAGAGAAGAGAAAGAACTAGAATGAAAATAAAAAGAAACCATTCTAGAAACCCAATTAGCTCCACCAAATCTGAAAAGGAAAAAACTTTTTTTGATCAAGTAGTAGAAAAGTGGAGAGATCTGAAGAAGAAGAAGAAGAAGGAGGGGATGAAAGATTTGGTTTAGACCCTACTAAGGCAAAATATTTGAAGATTCAGGCAGTAAAAGAGTTTGAGAAACAAGACAAAGAAAAGAAAATGAAGAATAAGTTTTCAGAATCTGATCTTGTCCTAGATTTTCTCAAATATATTGTGAAAGAATCTGAACATATCTAGGAACCGAAATCCTTCCTTTAAGAGTCAGTTTTAGTATAAATTATAAGAAATAAATTTTTAATTCCAGAACCTATTATGGAAGAAGAGATAATTCAGCAAGAAGAAGAAGAACAAGAATAAGAGGAAGAGAGTGAAAATGCAATCAAACAAGTTGAAGAATATCATGGGAAGGAAAGTCCTTTAGACAAGTTATTGATTAGAACTTCCCAGGTAAATTCAACCAAAATAATATCTCAAGGGAAATATGATGATGGACCGGAGGAGGTTGATAAACCTACTGATGATGAGAGTAGGAACCATGATTTTATTCATCCTGAAGATATTAAGGGAGATGCTGAGAAAGAATATGTTGATGAAGATAAGAAAATCCAAGTCTTAGATAGTGAACATGAGACTCCAAATGTTGGTACAACAATCTCTAGATCTAATAAATGAAAACATGTGGTTATTAACTCTCCTAGAGAGGCTGTGGCTGTGAAGGCTAAGAATGATGTTGGTGGACCATCCAAGAGAAAAGCTGAAGATCTAGAAAAATTGTCTTCTCCAGTAAAGGAATCGGCTTCAGAATCTTTGTCCTCCCTAGGAAAATATTTCATTGTTCAATATTTGAATAAGTTAGTAAACTCAATACCCTTATTTCTAAATATCGATTCAAGATATCAGGTGATTCAGCATTCTATTAATCAAAATTCGAATTCGATAAGTATGATCATGGAAAAGTGTATTGAGCCTGAAGCGGATTTCAAGAATTTTCATATTGGTTATGATTCCCATAGGATATCATGCAAGGAAATAACCAAATGGTTGAAGTTAGTAATTTCAGATCTGAAAATTATAGATGATTTATGTGAATCAATAAAAGATGCCATTGATCAGTCAGATGACACCATGAAGAACCTTATATCAAATCTTTCAAACAAGGTGAATCAAGAGCAAGAATCTTGGATTCAAGAGGAAAAAGATCTAAATGGAAATCCCAATTCAGTTGCGTTAAATTTAAAGAGAGAAAGAGAACTTAGGGAAGAGTTAGAAGAAAAGTTCAAACATTAATAAGAGGTAATAATCTTTCAGGTTGAAATTCTAAAGTCTTAAAAAGAAAGTATCAAGGCTCTTGAAAAGAAGAATCAGGATCCGGTTCAGTTGCACAAGAGGTTTGAGGATGATCATACAGAGCTGAATAAATTAAAGGCAACCATGAGAAAACTCATGCTGATGAAAAATAAGGAATAATTGTTTTCATAAAATTCTGATATTATTTTTGTATTATTCTTGTAACAATTTTTTCTATCATAATGAAAACAATTTATCATTAAATTATTTTGTCTTTTATATCACTAACCTTTTAGGTATAATTTTTATCATTCCCTCCATTCCTTTTTGAAAATCCCAAAGTGGGGGAAAAGAGTGATCAAAAGAATATTAAGTAAAAAAGAAGATAATACCCTATGAAATAGAGAATTTTTGTAAGGGTGATATAGTAAAAGAATATTTTCTTAAGAAAGAAAAAGTAACTTCTCTAATAAAGACAAGAATACGATCCATAGGGATTTCAAAACCTAAGGGGGAGTTAGTCATATTCATCACAATTCATAAGTAAAGGGAGATAAGTTTTTCTTTTAAATTCTAAAAGAAAAACCCTTATTCCTTATATTATTTTTTGAAAGGCTGTTTGTGATTTTCAAAAAGGGGGAGATTGTTGAGTCAACAATGTTTCCTTATGACTTTTCTATTCCTATATGTTTTAAAAATCATAAACACATTTTCTTGAGGAAAATTATCTTTCTCTAAGAATTATTTTCTTAAGGAAAATTTTCTTTCTATAAGAAATGTTGTATCCCTACCTTGGTTTTAAATGTATTATTTAATGTCTTCTCAAAACCATGTTTATCTATTTTTTTTAGAATCAATAAAATTTAGATCCTTATCAAAACCTCAAAATCTTATGGTTTCCTAGCTACCGAGTCTTCTATTTTTAGACTCTGAATTCTCTGAAATCTAGACTCTGAATTCTTTGAAATACAAACTCTACATTCTTCGAAATTCAGATTCTAAATTCTCTAAAATTGAGACTCTATATTCTATGAAATTCAGACTCTGAATTCTCTGAAATTTAGACTCTAAATTCTTTGAATTTCAGACTCTGGATTCTATGAAATCCAGACTCTGAATTATCTAAAATTCTGACTTCGAATTCCTCAAAATTTAGACTTCAAATTCCTTAGAATTTAGACTCCTAATTCCTTAGAATTAAGACTCCAAATATCGATTTATCTAGAATCTTGGTAATGTTCCAAAATTTTATAGTACGTTATCTCTTCAAAGAAATTCAATAACTTGCACTACACGCAATACCGAGTTCGAGCGCACCATGACTTATCAAACTAGCCGTTCAAAAATCGGCTATGAATTGTATTAATTGAATTTTGAATTTTATATACTCCATATAATTTTATAATCCATATTATGTGTTTCTTAGACATAATATAAGGACAAATTCATTGTTTTCAGATAAAAGAAGTATTTTCCAAAAAATGCAATTTTACCGCCTTTTAACGACGAACGTTTTTTAAAACTAATATTTGACACTTTTATATATTCAATTTAATGAAATTAAATTATTCTTTAGAATTGGGACTTAAAAATTTAGTTTGGATAAATTTTTGGTACTTTTATGATACTTTCATATTTTGATGAATAGTGAAAAATCGTAAATTTTAATTAAAAACAACTTTTTTAATCAAAATAATTTATAGTGTTAAATTATAAATTTGAGTAGTTTTAAAGTATCATTAGATTATTTGTTTTATAATTTAATACAATTTATGTCATTGGATGTAATTTCACATTTAAACCGAACATTAAAAAGTGTCAATCTTTTGATAGTTATTATTTCTTAAAAACACGCTTTTTATTTTGGCAACAAAAATTAATTTTAAATTAATTTATACCAATTATGTGTTTTTAATTTGGAAAAATGGATTACATATTTGGAATTAGGAGGTCCAAATTGTGTAAATAGGTAACTTTTATTTTTAGACATTATGAATATTTACTTTAGTAAATATTTTATTTACCATGGTTAAAGGGTAAATCTGGTAAATAAGGGTAAAAAAAATTATAATAATAATATTAAATTACTCGAACATGTTTCCTATTCCAATTGGTTGATACATGTCCAACCATGGTAATCCTTGGGTCAATTTGGTGACCCCATGGAGCTATTTGAGAGTGATAATGACACTTTATATTAATTAATTTAAAGTAAAGACAAAAAATGACATAAACATTTATCTTTAAGTAAAATAATTTTTACAAGAAGTTATATAAGTTATATTTTCAACTATAAATATTCATTTGAAAGAAAAAAATATTTCCTAAATCATGGTATTTTTTTTATAATTTTTAGACCTCAAATAAATAAAATTATTTATGACACAATAATGATGCAATGTTTACCTCATTAAAGAATGATTTAAATAAATGAGATTATAAAAATTAAAGCAATATCCGAAACCTGTCCAGTTATATTGGATGATTTTATTTCGAACATTAGTTGTCTTATCTTCGACTTTAATGAGTTTTGGACCTTTAGAAACCGAAAATCATTATATAATAAAATAATATTTTCAAACATTCCAAAAGAGCCCCTCATCTCCCTTTTAAAAAGCCCTCATCTCTAACCCATTTCTTACACCTCTCAAGCCCCTTGGATCATCCAAACTCTACCTAATTAATCTCCACACATCCCTATCTTCCTCTTAGAAGCCTTACCTTAGGAATAAGGCACTTCAAGTAAGCCTTTTGGTTCAAACCAAACGGAGTTACCCGATTTAAAGGTAACATATCCTCTTAAGTTATTTTATTTATTTTACTTATCCAACCACCTAAACTCTCTTTAATCATTTATTTTATAACAAAACCACTATCCTAAATATACTAGTTTGTTTTTATGGGAATTATTTTAACTACACTTAAACACACCTCCATCTATTGGGTGCAGAACATAATGTTTCTGTGGACGACGAACTACTGCCTCACGAAACGATGATTTTTCAATCTTCTGCTACCACCTCTTATGGTAGACATTATGATAGAAATATAATTATATATGATATTTATGATATTTATTTTATCTATAATATTCTTTAATTATATTTTATGACATAACTTTATTCTTTTCATGTTGTATATATATGATAATTTCATTTGAGGAAGTGCGGACTACCTCCCCCTCAAAGTGATATGACTCATTCATACCATACATGGAACGTATCAAGGTTGGTTTTAATGAAATTATGTAACATATATAAACAATTATATTATAATATACTAATAATATACCTATGTATCATTTTTAAGTTTCATTTTAAAATAAAAAAATGAAATGGAAATAGCGGTCGTGCGTACGTATGGATTACCATCTCCACAAATGCGATGGGATTCATTCCCCATAATAAACCTTCAAGAATAATTTTCATTTGATTATTAAAAATAATATTTAAGAACATAATATCATTTTTGATATGAATCAAATACATCCTATCCATAACAAACATGACTTACATAACAAAACATATAAAGGAAAGTGAATGAGTTAACACCCGAAATAATGATACTACTAAAATATTATTAATAAAGAAATATTAGAAGATCATATATGATATCATATTTATGTATGTAGTTATTTTATAATTTAATAACAATGATTTAACTATTATAAAGGAGGTTAACTTACCCTCAACCAAGGAAAAGTACAAGGCAAGAGGTTTCTTATCTCACTTTTAATTCCGTGAGATTTCCATTATTCACCACTTATTTATTACATGTGGTGTATTGTGTACTACAATTTGGTATATATTATCATGATTATATTTATATTCATGGTATTATGTGATTAATTTTGTGGTTATTAACTTTTTTTCATACGACTCAAATGATTACAACATGGTAAGCGGTTTTCATCTCACTCCTTATTCCCATGAGATTCATGCTATATTTCCAATATTTGCTTTTGTGTGTTGTATTTACTAACCATGATTGTATTCCTTTTATAATATAATTTAATTTATTGGTATTTAAATCTTCATTGTATTATCCTTCTTTCATGGGGTGTATGTTTCGTAAGTTACCAAATCGGTAAGGGAATTTCTAATTTCGATTTCCACTCATTGAGTTTTACGCAAACTTCATTGATTCTTTTACTCTAAGATTATGTGTGAACTCACTGTTTATTTATTCATGTAGTAATTTATACTCCCTTTTTTGTGTATATACTTTTTATACACATAATCATTCCATTGATAAATTCTCAAATCATCGATATGAACTTGATAAGAGTAATCTTAACTCAATTTCCATTCATTGAGTTAAACATCCAAATCATTGGTGTTGTTATTAGAAGAATATATGTGAATGTAATATGATTTATTTACACTGAATATCCAATAATATTGAGTGTATTTATATTTTTCACACATAATTATGTCATTTATTTATCCTTAACCTAAGGATATGGCCTTTATAAGGAATTTCATCTCAATTTACATTCTATTGACACTTCTTTGTTATTAAGCTCCAATTAACTTTTATATGGTGTGTATAATGTAATTTTACATAGTATATCATGAATCCCATTATTATCATGATATTATAAAGTTTTTATCACCTCAATTATTTTATTTCAAACTTCTCTCATTTGGTTAGGGACTCTAACTAAAATATCATTTTAAATGTTTTAAATATTTATTCTTCTAAATCTTTCTCATTAATGTCCATGTTTTAAAAATGGTTTTAAGGATTTATTTATATCGACATGAATGTTTTAAAATTAAAATTCCTTTTAAAAGTTTCAAAGTGGTATGGGACACTTTGATTCAAAAATCTATTTTTAGCAGCTTCTTGATAAATAGTGAGACTTTTAATGTTTTCAAGAAAAAGAGGATATTTCTCTCAAATAGTGTTAATGATTATTTTCATCTATGTAAATATCCTTTAATATTATTTATTGAGGTTAATTTATTATAATAAAATCTTCCATATTGTATTTAATGAGTTATGTTTGACTTTGGATGTGCTATTTTTATACCATTCATGGTTTGTGGTTAAAATATTGACATTTCATATGCTAGTTCTAATACGAATGTTTAGATTATGTTTCAACCTTTTCATATAAGGAATGAATTAGACTTATTAAGTGATAGGTGTAGCCTGCTATAGCTCCTCGATGCATCGGTAGGTCTCATGAGACAAACTAGTGTCTTGGTATAAGGCCTTGAAAAAATCTTATTTATAGTCTTGGCACGAGGCCTTGACTATGTGGTTATGATGTCCGACATTATGCATTCCATAATTATGAAATTAGCTGTTGATATTATATGTGATTATTCAACTAGTAGAATAGCCATTTGAATAATTAAATGACATTATTTTATTTATCTTTTCCATATTAGGCTGAATTTTAAGTTTAAAAGGATTTTGTTTTAGTTTTATACATTGCCTTAAGTGTTTATGCTTATTTATGAATGTTTTTTTCTATATTGTTATCCTTACTGAGCATCTGAGCTCACCCCTTTCTATGTTTTATTTTTTGCAGGATGTGAAGAAGTATATTATGACAGACCTGCAGGGATAGTCTAAGGGATATGAATGTGTTCAATGGAGACAATGTTTTTGTTTTTTATAATTTTATAATGTAATGTAACGTTCATGTATGTAATCTATTTTCTAAGACTGCTAAACTAATTAGTCCTTTGAGACTTGATTCCTTGTAATCATGACAATGTATTAAAATAATGCACCAACTCTGGGTAACTTGGGTCAGGGTGTTACAATCTAATTATTAAAATATTTAGACTCCAAATTCTATATTTCCTTGATTCTGATTATTCACAGTTTTTTAAGCTAATTTACTTTCCTAACATATTGTTTCAGTTTCATCGGATCTTAGTTTCTTAGACATGATATTATTTTCATTTCATATTATTAATTCTTAAGTATGATAATGTTTCCCAAGTTTTTTCAATATAAAACGATGTCATTCAATTTGTTTCTAACTAACTGTTTGTTAAGTGACACGTGTACAAGTCCCTATGAGATTCAAGAAAAAATATGACCATTGGAGGATGGAGCCGACCATTGAAGTTTTTCCAATAAATAGGAGCTCATTTTAATGAGATCATTATAATTATATGATCCTAGATATTACATGCTATGAAGTGATTTCTAGAGAGAGAAAGTATCTCATTCCTTAGGAGATTTATGAACATCTTGTTCAACCATGAACATCTTGTTCAACCATGAACATCTTGTTCAGCTTGCTTTGTGCGACTTTGATTGTTGCTATGTACAATTGAGGAATTTCAGGGATAAGAAAACAGAGATACTGACTAACTTAAAGTTAGAGGGCTTGCAGGGATAGTAAGAGAGACTCTAATATTCTTATCGAGGGCTTTCCCAGGTGTGGGTATGATAGACTTTCTTGAAAGTATAAATCAAGAGACCTTTATCCAAGGTTATTTGATACCCTTCTCTTTGGGTGAAAATATTTTTTACTTGTTTACTTGAGTTGTTACAAGTTTTATTTCTACTATATTTTATTAAACAAAGAATGTATAAAATTATTATACTTTATTATACCATTTTAACTATGATATAATTAAGATTCTATACGCTTTAAGGTATAATCTTTCTCTAAGTAAAACCTGCATAATTTCTCTTATGTTTAACTTGTTTAAGTTTAGGTATCTTATAATTGGACCTAGGACCTTCCAATTATCACTTTAAGTAAAAACCAAAGAGGGTTTTTGAATTTAACTTTTTAAAAATTTTAAACATTGATTTCTTATAGGATTAAAAATAAAAGTTTTTAAACCTACAATTCACCCCCTCTTGTAATTGAGAATATAAATATTTAATTTCGATCCTACAGTATTTACAATTAATTTGTGTTGATTTAAATTTGATACACATAGTAATTTCATTAAATAATTATCACTTTAATGTTATGACATTTGTAAGGGTTATTTCACAATCTAATTTCAATCAAGATTTTTTATACTTATATATACATTAAAGGGAATTGTTTGATAATTTTATAATTCACCCATTTAATTTGTTACTCTTTGGTTATTTATGTTATTTTCAAGTAATTTTACCATTTTCTTACACTTTTTTACATAAAAAGATTGAAAATATGTTTTTAAGAAAATTTGACTTTATTTATATCTTCGGCCGAAAATCTATATTCTTTCAAAAACATGTTTTCTAAAAATATTTTCAAAAAATCATTTACCCTATTCCAAATAATTTATTAAATAATGTTTTCCCATTTTTATTTTTAATTTTATTTAATGTAATATTATTTTCTTTTTCTGAAGAAGGAACCTTTTGATCCCTTTTATAGTGAAAAGAGAATTTTATTTTTAACATGTATAACATGTATGGAATTACCCACCGTCATGGACATAATTGCATTGAATATTACTTTGAATTATTATAGGTATATTTTTAACAAACAATTTTTACTATTATTCTAAAAATTCTTAGTTTCTAAAAGTGATTTTTAAATAAAATTGTTTTCAAAATGTTTTGTGAAAAATTAGTTTTAATAGGTGATTTCAATATGAAATGATATTTTCTCCAAGAATATTTGTAAAGATATTTTTATAGTATTTATATTATTTAACGACATCAACACTTCATTTTACTTATGGTCCTTTGAGGATATGTTATATTCATATAATCCTTATTCTTTATTTGGATGGTTTATGATCATTTTCACTAAGGATGTACAATTTTATTACCATTCAGCATATTAAACTAGATGGTTTATGATTATATTTATTTGATCAGGGTAAGAATGAATATTTTTATGTTTGTTCATAATATAATGCTTTATATTGATTATATTTCAACCCTTTCATATTATGAATGCATTGGAATTAGTAAGTGATGGGTGGGACACATTATACCCCCTCAATGCATCGATTGGTCTCATGAGACAAAATAGATATGGTTTTGGCTGAGGCCTTTCCCAATTATATAGATTTCTAGGAACAAGCCTTGATGACATTATATGTCTTGGAACAAGCCTCGATGGTGTGTTTTATGATGTCTAGAGTTATAAATTACATCAGTATGAATTTATTTATTTCTATTTCATTTGATTATTCAATTAGATAGAATATTAATTGTTATGTTTCAATATCACGTGATTATCTATATGTCAATATTTAATTATCATTTATTTTTGCTATTTTTTTCTCAAGTTATTTATTAAATGACATGTGTTTCAGTTATTTACCTTTCCATATTGATTTTCATTATATATTCATACCTTATGTTGTATTCTTACCATTATTGAGCATTTGATATCACCCATTTATTATGTTTTATTTTTCCCAAGATATAGGAAAGTATTTTGTGATTGATATGTAGGGATAATCTAAAGGGAATAATGTCATTTTTAAATTTTTTTTTTGTGTATTTTATGTTTGAAAATATAATTTTAATTTCATATATTTTTCTTGTTTAACAATAATAAAAACTATTCAGTCATTTGGGATTCAATTTCTTATAACTTATTCCAATGTAACATAATAGACAATAGCTCAAGGATATAGGGGTTAGGGTCACTATAGTTGGTATCAAAGAAAGTTTAGTAGAAACCTTGAGAACTATATTTTGGAAAACATATATTAGTGAACATAACCCAATTATAGAGTTTGAGAATATTTAAAGAATAACATCCTAAAGTTTTGGTAAGATAGATATTATTTTATTTTTACTAGAAATACATCCTTGTCTAGATATTATAAGTGGATGTGGTTATAACACAAATGTACATAAGGGTAATAACTTCGAAATGGGTACATTGACCTTGACCCAATCATCACATGGTGCATGAAAACATGCCTTACTACACCCTTGGTTTGACACTCCTGAGTTATATACATAAGAAAATTCCCATTTTATTTACAAACCATTATGAAGGATTTGAAAAATATTTTATACCAAGAGAAACCAATTTTTTGATTATCAGAATACCTATGCAAAAAAATTTCAATTTATGTTAAGTGTTTCAATAGTTTTGTGATTATAAATTAGGTTTCATAATTTTATAATATGATATCTTGTATTCCGTCATTTATAAATGGAACCTAGAAGATGGAATGGGAACCATATCAATTCATGCAATCTAAATAGTAATAATGATCATTTATTTTATGGGATTAATCTAATATTTCAAGGGGAACTAGTCTCCCAATATTTCTGATCATATGAGCACATAATATAATATTACAATAATATAGAGAATGAATTATCTATATATGATGGTTTTATAGGGATTCAGAATAAGAAGAGGATGACAGATAAAGAGATGGATAAAGGTAAGAATGGAAAGAATGGTTTTTCAATATGGGATATTTGTGGAAGGAAACACCTTAGTGTATACTTAAAATGAAAAAAGGATTTTTGATTTTGTTTGGATAAAATTTCCACCATGGTCATGAATTAAAGGGTAATAAATAATCTTCCATTGTTCAGTGCTTCCACTATAAAGATATGAAGCACTAAACAAATGAATTTCCAAATAATCAAGGGAAAATATCTCAAAAGGAGCTAAGGGGTCTAGGTCAAGCTTATTCTATTACTATAGATGATGTGGAATGATTATTATGATTATGTATATGTATCTTTGAAATATGCTATAAAATTATTTTATTAATGAAATTATTTTTAAAAGAATCTCAAAACATATAAGGATTTTACTACAATACCATTTCTTAAAGGATTTGAGAGAATATGATGAATGGTACTAATGAACAAGAAAAATGATTTAGTGTTGTGTTGAACTTATAGGAAAAAATGATTGAGTATAATATAACCATTAATATGTTATCGATGTTGAGATAATGATTTTGGGATAAATAGATAATTTATATGGATAATGTAAATTTTAATTTAATAACTACCTTGGGTTTGATTAATGATAAGTTAATTTTGGAAATTTACTGATCTTATATCTAATGTATTGGATCCTAATATTTTCAAAGGGTTATAAGTTTAACCATTTATGAAATGTTTTAAGTCGAACTTTGGAAAATGTTTTATAGATTAATTTATTATATTGAATAACTTCTACTAACCATAATAGATTTAGAAAATAGTTAGTGGTAGATTGAAAGATTTTTCACTCTTATGGATATTAATATCTATTAAAATTATATTTTAGTGCTTCAGGCATAAAAAAAAATCATTTTTGAATATTCATTTCTTTTAGTAGGAGATGAATTAAAAATTAATTAAATCACAACCATGGGATGAAATTGATATTATTAAACAGAGTTGTAATGAACCGACCCGAGTTACCCTCAAAACTGGCACCCAACCCGATCCATCACATACCTAAAGGGCGTTCCCAATCCCCATGGCCTAGAAACAAGCACCCAGGTATCAAACAACACAACAGAGGGAATGATTTTTTCCAACCTGAAAAACCACATGATATATATATATATATGTATATATATATAACAAGAAGAAATAGAGGAAGATAAACAAGATATATATGCCATAATTGTTAGAAAACAGTGGAAACAAACAACTAAAAAAGTAACTAAAAACGCCAATAAAATCCAAAATACATAGGAATAAAAACCAAAGAGAAAATACAAATGATGGTGGGGATGAACTCCCACCATCTACCCAACCAGCTACCATGAACTTCATCACCACACTATGGTTCCTTTCCTTTCCATGTAATGGAATACAAACAGTGGTCTATGTACCATTGAAGAGGTGTGCAAGGTGTGAGCTAATATGCTTAGTAGGATCCCAACTAGGTGTTCCATAGCAAGCCTATGTATAAAAATTCATGTATGATCATTTTAAGTAAAAACATGGCTTGATAAGTAGTAAAGTAGTTTTATAGAAAACATGGTAAACATTTCCCATTTCCATGGTTCTAAACAAAATAAGGCATATCAATTTCAAAGCACATTTTCCATATCATTTCCCCAAACATAAACATGCATATCAAGGATAAATCATAAAGACAATAAATACAAAACATAAGCACATTTATTATGACAACAAGGAATTCTATATGTCAAAGCCACATACTACTCATACCACAATAATCAAGTGCACAAAATTTGATCCTAGAATAATAGGCCTAAGAAGAAGAAGAATACCCCATTAAAAAACCACCCAAAATGTAAATATTGGTCTCCTAGAATAACAAGCCTTAGAAATAGAGGAAATATCCAAGACAAACCTCCTTGATAATCAAAAAATAATGGACGATGGACACAAGCCAAACCTTTCACCTAAGTACCCATGGTAACCCTTGTAATCTTTTTCACAATTCTTTCTGATGCACTGAAAACCATTTCACAAATTCCATTTGAATGATTAAAAAATACCCATTTTCTTTCCATTTATCAATAATCTGGAAAAAACCATTTGTCTCTGCAAACCCTTTTAAAAAAACACACAAAAATATCATGCCAATTCCATTTATAAATCAATTTATAAAGCTAGAACAATCAATATTATCAACATAGGTTAGATACGGAACCACCTACCTCAAAACTTGGGTCGCACACACCCGTAATAGAATTGAAAATCAAAAAAACCCAAAAACGTCAATGAAGGCCCTAAAATAAAATCCACATTAATATTTATTCAATATAAAAAACAAGGGGATGGAGAAATAGTGGAAACCCACATAACTCAAAGATAAATGCCCACTGCACCACTGCTAATGGAAGAAAAAGCCTCCAGAATGAGATCAAACAATAGATATAGAAAGAAAATAAGAAGAATCAGCAACCATAGACCAATGTATCTAATGATTCCACCTAATGGAAATATTGTGATCAAAGGAAATTATGGAATAGAAAGGTTACTCACACAGAGAAATTCACCACACCTGCAATGTAGATCGAGTGTCGAAAGGATTGATCTAAAAGGGGTTGAGTCTCTCAAAAATTCCTTAAATCTACCTTCAGTCGAGAAATATGAATAACCGGTGAAGGAACTAAAACAAAATATTAGCACACTGTTTTTTAAAACTATACGCAAGCTGTTACATGGTGTGTTACCCAGTTACATGATGTGTAACCCCCCACGATCCACATTTTCTGAAAACCTATCACCTCAGATTAAGAACCGACCTTTTAATAAATCATTTCACCTAATTCATGGTTATGACTTTTAACATTTCACAGTGCAAATTCATCTTTCACGACATACATCCTGTGATCATTACATTCTTTGCAACATAGTTACACAACATGTAACTGCTCTGTAGCATGCGAAAGCAAACAGTTATTAGTGAAAGTACAAAAATCTCTGACTTCACCATTATAAGTATCCTCCTAATATCTATGGAGGTAAAACCATGACGAGGTTAAGGGAGTACCTGATAAAATAGTAATGGTATGTTACAGGATCCCCACATTTCTCCCTCATCAATGATTTGTGTTCCCCAGTCTGATGAGAATCTAATTCTTGTTTACATAGAACTATAATAAATGGAATCAACTTCCCATGAAATACTTTCACTTGAGGGTCAACAATCTCAACTGGTTTCTTTAAAATAGAAGTATATGGCTCTATCTCAATTTCTTCCCAAATCAAAATGTGAGTGGGGTTAGGGTGATATTTCTTGAGTTGAGATATATAGAAATCATAATTAATTCCTTTCAACTTGATTGGAAATTCTAATGGATAAGAAACTTTTCAGAGCTGCTCAGGAACCTCAAATGGTCCAACATATCTCATATCCAACTTTAGCTATTTTCCGAGTCGATAGTGACCCAAGTGAACAGAAACATTTAAGAAAACCTAGTCTCTTATAGAAAACTTCAAAGGTCTATTCCACTAATCCACATATGATTTCTGTCAACTCTAGGCTACAAACAGACATCGATGTACATCTAGAATATTTACAGACATTTTCTGAACCAATCATGGTCCAAATAAAGATATTTCACCTACCAAATCCCAAGAAAGAGGTGATCTACATGGGAGACCATAAAATTCCTCTAAGAGAGCTATTCTGATTGACGAATTATAACTGTTTTTATAAACAAACTCAATCACACTAATTCAAAGGCAAAGAGACCCTTTGTCGATGTTGGTATCCCTTCGAACGAGAAAGAAAAGTGCTCTTACTATCATTCTATATCGGTCGTTATGGGTGAGGATTTACTGGTGGTTCATGAAAATCCTTCAAGACTTGGGCATGGGGTTCCTCCCTTAGAGATTCTGCCTTATAAATCGCTCCCTTGAATAGGGATCTGCCTTCTTCTCTATGTGAGGATGGTTCCAAGGACCAGATCTACATATTTCCTGTTGAAATGGATATGAGGGAGTCCTTTTTTGAAGCTGAACTAGATCATCAGTATGATGATCATCCTTTACCAGATGAGATGTTTCTCCTAGAAGCGGGCATAAAGGATACTGATATCCATAATTCTCTATACATTTTTAACATAAGCAGTTCATCATCTAAAATTCTTCTTCTGAACTCACCAAACTATTTTATAGTGTTTTCATATTTTTTATGGGAAGTGGAACACCCATCTCTCCTATCATAGGAGCTCTGTAATATTATAGATCTATTCCTATTCCAATAGGAAGTGTGACTCGTTCTAAGTCAAGAGAAGCGGTTAACTTTTCTGTTTCTGTAACCCCATCTTCCAAGAATCAGGGTTAGGGGGCCAAATCTCATATCTTTTAATGATCTTCATCATTTTATAGAATTATAGAGGCTTAGGGGCTCAGAGTAAGTATTTCTTTATTTATTCTAATGTGAGAAAACATCAAGTATCTATTCTTACAGTCTTCGAACACAACTTGGGATAAGAAAAGATTATGTGTTTCATGATAGAAATGGAATTTACCAACTTGATGCCTAGACATCCTAATAATAGTCATGTGTAGATTTTTTGGAAATCAAGTGTCTCAGTTGAAATGATGGAGGTCTCAGTTCAATATATTTCTACTAAATTTGACTCTAGAGCAGATTCTTTCATCTTCTAATTTGTGTATGCGAAATGTGATGTGAAGGAGAGGTCAACAGTGTGGCAGCTATTGTTATATACTCAACAGGGGAGTCTTCCCTGGTTCATTGGTGGAGACTCTAATACTATAATATACCATTTATAGAAGAAGGAGGAAGTGGAATTATCCTATACTTTGATTCATGATTTCAAAGAGTTCCTATTTAAGAATGGTTTAATGGATATGGGATTCTAAGGTGAACCGTTCACCTCATGTAATAATAATAAATGAAGAGACCAGATATGGAGTAGGCTGGATCAGTGTTTAAGCAACATTCAAGAGGATGAATCCTTCCCCCAAGTAGAAGTTATGCATATTGCTCATGTTCTCTCTAACCATGCTCCTCTTATAGTCACCCTCAAAAAGGAATACAGGAGGTCAAAGTACTTTTGTTTCTCATGGAGTTGGATTTAGGAATAGGTCTTTGCTCATAAGGTGTAAAATTTGTGGGTTCAACTGACCATGGGTTGTTATTGGAATGGCCTCTCTGATAAACTTAAGAGGTTAAGAGATACTCTCTGTGAGTGGATAAATAATAGATCTAATAAATTATGATCATCTAGACTAACTAAAAATTGATATAAATAGGCTTAAAGTGGGTTTGTGGGAAAGATGAGATGATGTTGTTCTTTCAGTCATGGTGGACAAGTAGAATATTTTGACAAAGAAACTATCAAATATTGAAAGAATAGTAAGATAAAAATCAGGGGTGCACTAGCTTAGGGAAGGGGATACAAATACATTATTTTTTCACACTTGTTTAAAGGATAAGAAGGCTTTTAAGATTATTAATATCAAGTTGGAGGATGGTCTTTTACGGTAGATCTAGAGGTGGTAGGAAATCTGGAAAGAAAGCACTTCGAAGATCTTCTTGGAGGACTTATTTAAAGCGATGAGTGGGAGATGGAGGGATGGGAGTGATGATAACTTCTGGAGAAACATTCCTAGATAGGAGAATACAATTGAACAACATGATATGGGGTCCATTCCATTCGAAAAATAAATTAAATAGGTTTTACATTTTTTTAACCCTAAAAGTTCTCTAGGACCCATTGGATTCTCAGCTGTGTTCTATGTTTTTTCATGGGATATTATTAAAGTGTAGGTGATCGAAGCTATCCAAGATTTTTTTTGGGAAGGAGCTATTACTAGATCCATAAGTACTTCCAAATTGGTATTAATTCCTAAAGTGAAGCAGCCTACCTCATGGAATCAATTTAGACCATTTTTCCTATGCAATTTTTATGATAAAATTATAACCACCATCCTCAAAATAAGGGTCAGTAGGGTGATCCTTTGGATAATTTATAGAGATAATAACAACTTCTTGAAGGGATATAGTATTTAGGGGGAAATTAGGATTTCTTTGGAGATGGTTAGAGATATCAAAAAAAAACATTCATGGCTAAAATATTATGATCAAGGAGGACATGGAAAAAGCATATCACTGCACATAATGGATTTTTATTCTAAAGTATTTGGATAAGTTTGGGTTCAACTCATGGTCTCATGATCTCATCTTTATGTACTTTTCCACTAACTGTCTCTCAGTGTCTCTAATGGGGATAATCTATAGGTTATTTATGTCTGTACACAATCTAAGGTTGGGGGATACTATCTCTCCTAGTTTTTTATTCTTTATCAAGAGTATCTCTTAAGAAAACTTCATAATGAATTTTCTAGTGGTGGCATCCAAACCTAAAGAAAAAGAAAAGGACTAGAGAAAATTTTATATTTGATGTATTCAGATGATATGGTGTTCTACATTAATGAAAGAATAAGGTATTTTGAGAGGTTTAACAAAGTGATGTAGAATTATAGAAGTTTTAGTGGGCCAATAATTAATTACCATAAATGTAATTTATACATTCCCAAGGCTTTCTCGACCAATATATGGAAGATCATTCAAGGAAAGTTATGCATTCATAAGAGTAGTCTCTCAATGGATTAATTAGTTTCACCCATTACATATGGAAGGATCAAAAAAATTATCTTTGAGAAGAAGGTGAACAGGTTGATCCCATGGATTTTCTATGAGAAAACAATTTTCTATAATTCAGAGGCATGATCACTTTGGTCAATAGAGTTTTAACCATGATTCCCATACATGTATTATCTTTTATTAGGCCCCCTAAGTTCACTATTGATAAGGTGGAAAAGTTTATAAATGATTTTATTTGGGAATATAAAAATGAGGGGAAGTTCCATTGGGAAACATGGAATCATCTGGATAAACCCCTAGCAGAGGGAGGGATTAATGTGAGGAATATTTATGACTCCATGGAAGGTGTTCAGGAAAGACTGTCTTGGGATATTATTGATGGAAAATCCTTGTGGGATAAGTTTATGAGGATAAGATATGGGGATGATTGAAAATTTTGGGATGAGTGTCTGAGCTTGATGTTGAGCCTAGCTAGAAATGTGAGGAATCATCTTGGATGGATGGATGTTAAAACTTAATGGATTGTTGTTCATGGTGATATTTGTTTCTAGAAAGACAACTAGGATGCGAAGCTTCTATACTTCCCAAGATGTTCGGTTTTAGAGATTTCTCTAAGGTATGTGAGCATGTTTCTGACATTTTTCTCGGTCATGCTTGATGAGGACAAGAAAGCGCTGCATGAGGGATATTTTTTGATGAGATGTATAGATGCATCATTACGTAGTAGTCAATAGGTGTCTACAAGTCCCAAGACACCCTCATATATATGAATCCTTCCCACTAAAGTGACCTGTGGAACATAAAGCTGTACTGCAAATCCATTCTTGCAAAGATGAACTTCTTGGTTTGGATCTTACGAAACAACACTATCCCTATAGAAGATAATATTCGAAAAAGGGATTCAAGCTGGGGTGAAAGTTTCATTGTTTTGAACATCCCAATTCAGAATCCACTTGGAACCTTTTATTTGAGGGGCAGTTGGCACACTTCCTCTAGGATCAGGTCGGACAAAGGTTTGGTATTTGTTTGTAGGCAGACAACATTCAATATATTCTTATTAATTAGTTATAGGGGTCAGAGGGGTGGGTGACTTCTATTAACTTGCATGGAATGAATTTTAATTCAATTTTATAGATGATCTAGGACTTGATAAAAAGATATTAGGAAGGGAAGTATTTCTCTCTTCAACATCTCAAGGTTCAACCGTTATCTCTCATGTTTGAAATCAGCCATCTGATTCATGGGGATGAAGCAGGTTGTAGTCATAATTTTTTCAGTAGTAGTTTCATTTCATATGATAGCATTGTTCATCATTAGTGGTAGATTAAATATAGACCTCTGTGTTATGGTTTCAAGATTAATATGGATGGATATTGCAGCCAAGGCATGATGAGAGGAGGAGGCCTGGTATGCAATACTAGGGGATTAATAGTCATTGGGTTCAGCACTTTATATAGCCCATGAAACTCTATTGGGTTAGAGACCAGATCTCTTCTTAGTAGCCTCTCCTTTTTCAAGCTATAAAACATCAACATTGCAGCTGTTGAAATAAATTCAAAACATATGGTGTGATTTCTTCAAGACAAAGCAAGCATCATGTGGTATCTTATTTATTTAATCACAAAGTGAAAGTCTATTATGAATAATGAGCTAGAGATATATCACACCCTTGGGGAAGGCATATTTACTATTAATAAAGTCATCAGAATATATTTATTATTTATCATAATATGTGTACCCTCACCCATGAATGTAATTATATTGTTAGTGGTGATGCTTTAGGGGTTCACTATTTCATACTTCCTTAAATATTTGTATGTATTTGTTTGTCCTTTTTCCAGAATAAATAAAAATTGAATTTTGAGTGACTATCCCATGATCCTCCAAAATTCAATACACTTGCATGAAGCATATCTTCCATGATCTAAATTACTTGATCATTTTGACCATCTATTTGTTGATGGTAATGTGTGCTCAAAATAACTTGAGTTCTCATTTCCTCTTGAAGTCTCCACCTAAATCTCCAAGTAAACCTAGGATCCCTATCCAAAACAATGGAATAAGGACTCCCATGTAACCTCACAATCTATTGTGCATACAAATTACCTAGATCACCAACTTTAATGGTGTATTTAATTGGAATTAAATAAGAATAATTCATCAACCATTCAACAACCACCTAGATAGCATTCTACCCTTAGGGAATCTGTGGAAACCCAATAAAAAAAATCCATGGATACCTCATCACATTTCTGAACCAGCAATGGATGAGGATGAATAAATATAGAAGGTTTCAAGTGATTTTCCTTTATCTGTTGGTAGGTGTATCAAAAATACAAAAACTCTACGATGTCATGTTTCATACCCAACCACTAGAATCACCTCCTCATGTCAAAAAATTTCTTTTTAGTTCTTAGACGTATAACGCATGAAGATCTATGATAATAAAACAAGACTAAACTTCTCACAGATGATGGAATGACAATCCATTTTCCAAAGTGAACCATACCATATGAAGAAAGATACTAACCTAAAATGGTCTCCCCACCATAAAGTATTTATTGAGTATTTCAAAAATCATCATCCTACTGCTGAATCTGAAAAATAGACTCTAGGAGAGATGATGATAACTAAACACTGGCTAGAATAATGCTCGAACCATCCTCCTGAACATCCAGATAAAACTAAGCAAAAATCCCCATTAGTTTCTATTCTTCCTTCAATTCCAGAACATCTTGTGACGGTACATTCCTGCTAAGAGCATCTACAACAACATTCCCCTTCCCTGGGGTGTAGGCGATATCAATGTCAAACATCTGAAGGTATTATACCCATCACATATGTCTAAGATTCAAGTTCTTATAAGAAAGGATATAACTCAAAATCTTATGATCAACAAATACTATTAACCTTTCCCCAAAATTATAGTGCTTACAACACTTAAGTTCATACATGACTACAAAATTCTCTAAATCATTAGTGGGGAAATTCTTTTAATGCAGTTGAACATAAAGAGAGTCGTAAGCTACCACATAGTCATCTAACATAATCACACATCCTAAACCTATATTCGAAGCATTGAAAAACACCACTTAACCCTTATTGGGATCAGGTAAGATCAGAATAGGAGCTGATGCAAGAATCCTTTTTAGTTCATCTAAATAATTTTTCTACTTTCCATCCAAAGTTAATTTCACCATTTTCTTGGTAAGAGTATTCAATAGTGAAACTGGCTTAGAGAAGTCCTTTAAAAACCGTAAGTAGTATCCAGAAAGACCAATGAAGCTTTTTATCTCAAATACAGTCTGTGGTTCCTTCCACAACAAAACACCCTTTAATTTATCTAGATCAACTAACAAGCCATGCTAAAAAAATTTTGCGCCCCAAGAACATCACTTCTTGAATACAGATACTAAATTCTAAAAGATTTTCATACAAATAGTGACTTCTCAAAATTTCCAGAACCAAAATCAGATGGTGCTTGTGCTCACTCTTGGATTTCAGATAAACTAGAAAATCATCCACAAACACTAACAAAAAAGTGTCAAGATATTGATGGAATATATAATTCATAATGGCCATAAAAACTAAAGGAGAATTAGTCAGACAAAAAGGCATTAAAATATATTCATAATGGGCACACCTTCCCCTTAAAGATATTTTTGGTATATCAGAATTTTAAACTCTAAACTGATGATAACCCGACTGAAGGTCGGTCTTTGAAAACCACTTTTCCCCCTTTAACTAATCAAACATATCATCAACATGAGGAAAATTATATTTGTTCTTAACCATTACCTGGTTAACTTTATGATAGTCCACACATAATCGAAGTGAACCATCTGCTTTCTTAACAAAGATAACATGGGCTACCCAAGGTAAAATTATATGGTGAATGAAACCTTTTTCTAATAGCTCATCCAACATAATATTAATCTCTTTCAGCTCCATTGGTTCCATACAATAAGAAGGTATCAATATTGGATGTGTACCAAGCACCAAATCAGTGGTAAACTCCACCTTTATCTCTAGAGGAAGACATGAGAAATCATTAGGGGAAATTTCATGAAATTACAAAACAACAACAAGGTAATAATCAACAGAAGAAACATCATCGAGCTCAAACATGAAATTAACCAAAAAAAATACTCATCTTTGGGCAGGAAGGTCCTACATGACCAGCCCTCAGGTCCCACTCCCCCTAAAACACATGATAGATCCCATCAGTAGTAAGAAACAAAACACGCTAATGATAATAATCAAACTTAGCTCAATGAGAGAAAAGACAATCCATACCAATGGTGATTTCAAATAGATTTTAATAATGAATGAGAAAGTCCCATACTGACTCCATATTGTATATTTTCAATGAGAAAAAAGACACCTAAACCCCTCATCTCTCCTCATACCAAGAGGTGTTGATAACCCCACTGTAAAGGATATTAGTACCATTGGAAGTTTAAGAACATCAAAAAAATGTGTGTATATAAATGAGTGAGAGTAACCAAAATCAAATAAAGTAGTTGCTACTAAAGATGCAATAAGAATATTACCTCTCACTGTTATCGGGCCTGCATCAACTTCCATTGGAAACTCATCTACTGTGTAAAATTTCTTCACTCATAAGAACTATGGATGGAGCCTTTTAGTCTTTGAAGCTTTTGAGTACACCATTGTGGACCTTAGAGCTGATGAACCCTGATCATAATGAGGCATAGTCATAGACCAAAAGAAGCATTGTAAGTGACCAACACATCCATAGATATTGCATGTCATTTCCGGTATAGGACAAGAACGTCTGGTGATTCCTACCTTATCACACTTATAGAAAGTAAAAGGCACATTACCCATTGTAATAGTGTGTATAGAGGAGGTTCACTGTTGATACCCACCTCCACTACTCCTACGATGATCTTTCTACTTCCTCTTCATCCCATGTGTTCCACTGAAGCAGACACCTACTGGAATAGAATAGGTGGAAAATAAAACATTTCTTACCATATTACTTTATTCCATAATATCTCTATCCATCCTCTTCACATAGGTATAAAGTTTCAACATAAACATTAGCGATCTGATATCTAATCGCAAACCCTTTGGGTACTTCTGTGCATTCAGCTGGTCATTCCTCACCTCCGATGAAAAATAGACAAGTTCAGTAGAATGATTGGTGTATGTTGACACTAAACACTCACCCTATTATAAATAAAGGAACTCTAGATACTTCACTAACATCATTGACTCTGGACAAGACTACTAATAGAATAGGGTTTTAAACCCTTCCAATCCAAGTCCACTTGTATGTCTTCCTAAACCATAGAATCCCACCATCTCTTTCCCAAAATCTCAAGTCTGAACACTACACACTACACCCTGATGTTCTTAGGTTTCTATAGAAAGTTTAATATTTGATCGATCCCATCAAACTAGTCCTCCGCCTCTTGAGGTTCGGTCATTCTTTTAATGGGTGGTGGTTTATCATGCAAGAACTCCAATGATCTCCCTCTCTCTCCTCCAGCTCATGGTTGTACCTCAACCACTACATTATGAACTCATGGTGAACCATGATCAACAACACACACTTACCAAATGATATTTTTGATAATATTATGATCTATAGGTGGGTTCCCTTGAGGAGAATCAGGTACACCTTCCCGAGGAACTCGTGGAAGACGTCTCAGAGGAATATTGCAGCACACTGAAACATAAGAACAATCAGACAACAGAACAAATCTCATCTCAAACTAGAAAACCCATAAGAAAAAATAGAGATTTTTAAAACAAAAACCAATAATAGAGACACACATCCCAATGTACCATCGAAAATTGAGTCTCATTATGACAAGATCTGTTCAGGCACTTATCACGACATACCTCTCAAGTCCTAAAAATCCTATCTCCAATCTAACAGATGTCCCAATACATGGAATCTTTAGGAAATAACTCATCTAATACCAAATTGTAACAAACTGACCCAGGTTACCCTCAATCATGGCAGTTGAACTGATCCATCACTTATCCAAAGGGCATTCCTGATCCCCACGGGATGGTGACAAACACCTAGGTATTGAACAACACAATAGTGGGGACAATTTCACACAACCTAAACAACCACATGACACACACACACACACACGCATACATATAACAAGAAGAAACAAAAAAAATACAAAGAAGGTATATATTCCATAATTGTAAGAAAAAATGGAAACTAACAACTGTAAATGTAGATAAAAACTATAAGACAAGTCCAACTACAAAGGACTAAAAACCAAAAAGCTACTCCAAATGATGGTAGGGATGGACTCCCACCATATCACCACTGACTACATAACCATCTGACATGAACCTCCCCACTTCACTATGATACCATTCCTTTCCATACAATAAAAGACAAAAAAAGTTCTACACACCACTGAAGAGGTGCAAAGTGTTTGATCTAAGAGGATCAGTAGGATCCCACCCAGGTGTTCCATAAAAAGACTTCGTATAACAATTCATGTATGCTCATTTTAAGTAAATACATGGCATGATAATTAGTAAAGAAGTTTTATAGAAAACATGGTAAACATTTCCCTTTTTCCACAGTTCAAAAAAAACCAGGTATATCAATTTCAAAGAACATTTTCGATATAATTTTACCCAAGAATAAATATGCATATCAAGTCTAACTCAGAAATCCAATAAATACAAAACATAAGCACATGTATTACAACACCAATGAATACTATAGGTCTAGGCCGTTGACTACTTGTACCACAATAATCAAGTTCACAAAATCTGATCCTAGAATAATTGGCCTAGGAATAAGAGGATTTCACCATGAGTAAACTCCCCAAAATGTCAATATCGGTCTCCTAGAACAACAGGATGTTGGAACCGAGGTTGTTATTTGCTGGAAATGGAGTATGATTTTTGTTTTCTTTTCAATCCACATGGCAGTACACAGAACACATATGGGATATGGTTCATAGGAGATGCATGGTACATGGTAATGGCAGTGCTGTATTGAACATTTGGTAAATCTTATTTTAGCAGATTATGTGGATCTATTTACTGATATAAGGATCACTAATCCCTTCATTAGAGAATAGTAATGTGATTAAAAATCAGAGAGGAATTTAGTGAATCCTAAAAGTGGTTTACGGGAAGACAATCCTACAAATTAGACTATGATTATAAATCCAAAAGGAATTTGTTGAAGCCCATAACGGTTCGCGGAATATGTTTTATAGAGGATAGTTTGTAGAGGAGTATTTGGACCATAGGAGTAATTTTTCTATAAAGAATAACTGGTACACATAAGCGGTATGTGGGATCCGTACAACAAAGTGGTACATGAAAGTGGTTTGCGGAGGTGGTACACAAAAGTGGTATACAAAGGTGGTTTGCGAAAGCAGTATGAGGACACTTTTTTTCTGAGGATGGTTAATGGAGGTGGTACATGGATCAGCACGGTATCCAAAGGAAGAAGGGCAGTTTTTAGAGGACATGTTTCTAAAAAAATAGAATGCGAAAAAGTAGATTACATCTATAGGGGAAAAAGAGACTTCAAGAGAGCATCTATCTACAGTTCAAAATGCAAGATTTAATAGCAACCAATTGAAGCAACCTTCATGTCGATAAACTCAATTCAGATTCTTATTAACATAGTGAGTAAGGGGGAGTTAATGGAAGTGATCTTAGGGATGAATTGTGATATCCCTAAAACATTGTAAAGTTAGTGTACCTGGTACATAGTGAATGTGCTAAACTTTTTTAATCCACAACTAGTGAAGATTAGTGGACTTTTATATGACCAAAAATCTGTCAGTGTATAATCCTTGAAGATATACCTTATTGGTGAACCACGTAAAAGTTTTGTGTCTTATCTTTTCATGTGACAGTTTGTTTTCTACACTTTCTCATCAAGAAGGTTTAATAGGTTCCTATCAAAGTAATAATAATATTAATCATTTTAAATGAAAATATTGACACCCTAATTTACCCCTCCACTCTCATGGTGTTCTGGGGTCCTTCAAGTGGCATCAGAGGGAGGTTGTAGGTGTTAAATCTACACTTTATTTCTATAATGGATAATATAGTAAATGTCAGGGGAGTTCCCCTCTTTGATGGAAGAAACATTCACATCTAGAAGAATAGGATGAGATCTCACCTAATATCTCTTGGAATGGAATTACTATTTTACATTGTACAAGGAAAACATGCCATTGGTCCAATGGGGATGTATGTGACTGATACAAACAAGAAAACACTTGATGTAGATGCAAAAGTATATAATGCTCTCATTGTGACTCTTTCTGATCAGATATATCTAAATGTGATGAGGTGTATGTTAGAAATTTTTATGTAGGAAAACTGGAGAATATTTATGAAGGTGACAACAAAGTAAAGGAGGAAAAACTAAAAGTTTTTCATAATAGGTTTAATGATCTGAAGATGCATCCTAAAGAAAATGAAGATACCTTTTTCAATTGAATTACTAAAGTTTTTGGAGAAATACGAAGACTCGGTGAAGAAATAAAAGAAATTGATATTTTAAGGAAAATCATGAGAAAAATTCCACCTCTTTACAATTAAAAGGTGTTAGCCCTTGAGGAAAGTGATCTTTCCAAAATTTCTCTGGATAATCTACTAAGAATCCTAGAGGCATATGAGATGAAAGTCAAACTATAAGTTGCAATGAATCGATTAAGCAAGGAAATGGCATTCCAAGCCATGGAAAAAATTTAAATCTTAGGAGATATTATTGATTAAGATAACGAGGAAAAATAAATTCTTTCTCTCATTTCCAAGAAATTCAAGAAGAGAAAAGAAAAATTTGAAGGAAATTTACCTTTGGCTTGTCTTCATTGTGTTAGAGTTAGTAACATTACCTATCAGTGTACAATAAAGTTCTCTGATGAATAAAGTTAAGTTTGATATATGAAGAAGTCTCATAATTTTTTTTAAAAAGGGAGACTTCAAGTCTGGTAAGAAACTACAGAGACAAATTTTTGTTTGAGAAGAAGAAAATAATTATAATGAATTATTTAAGGAAGAAGAACATGAATTTAAATATGGAACCCATGTGTCAATGATGGCTACAGTTAAAAAAGAAGAACCATTAGGAGATAATTATAGTGAAAATCAATTGACCACTGATGTCGATCTCAAGTTAAAACTTAAGGATGCTTTTGGTAAGATTGAAAATTAATGAAAGAGATGTAAAAATTTGAAAGAAATTATGGAAGATTCATTAGAATATATTTATATACTAGAAGCTAAAATTGATCAAATTGAGGAAGTTGTAATGAAAAATTCAACAACTTTATAAAGGTTATAAGATATTGTTGAAATAATGCTCAGAATTGAAGAACATGAAAAGTTCATTAATGACCTTAGCTCAAGACTATAAGAGAATTCCAAAACTATTGAGGGACTTGAAGAAGAAGTTTTTACTCTTAAAAGTAATCTTGAAAGTGAATCAAGTCCAAAAGAAACACAGAAGAAAATTTAGTTTGGAAAATTCTAAGATACCAAAATGTCAGAGAGAGCTAAGTTCGGTTCTGATGGAGTTTAAAAGGATCTGAATTATCAAAGACCCTCATGCATGGGAAACATAGGAATTGGTTGTGATGTTGAAACATCGAATTCAGGAAGTAAAATGGGATAAAATAAAGGCAAGCTAAAATTAAAACATATCATAAAGACTCCTGGTGTCCAAATAAAGAAAGTATCAAATCAGGCTGAAAGGAGGACTAAAAACCATTTTCAAGTTTCATGAGATGATAGAAAGTCAAAATTAGGAGAAATATAATTAAAAAGACATTTCCAATTTTGAAATGTTAATTCTGTGGATATTTGGGTCATACCATGTCATATTATGAAGAATCAAGGAGATATTTTAATGACAAAGTGCTAGGAAGTTAACAAAGGTGAATGAATTCATATCCTAATTATTATAGAAGGAACAATTTCTATGTGTATTGTTTTAATTGTTCTAAATTTGGCCATAAATCTGTTGATTTTAGGCAAAGTATTGGCCAGAACATTTTGTACAAAACCCAGAGAAAAGTCAATACTCGACAACCAGACAGTGTTTCTCTTATAGACAGGTTTTCTCCACTAGAAGAATAATATGAGTATGAAGAAATTTATCACATGGAAGAGAGATTTTAAAGGTCATATTTATCCATAACTCAATCTAATATTTTATGGAAGGACAAGAATAAAATTAAAAAATCCAACCTTGCAGAAGTAGCTCTCAAAGATACTAAGAAAAACATCACTTGGATTTTTGATAGTGGATGCTCATCCCATATAATGGTAAATGTTTAACTATTATATAATATCATGAAAAATTTCAAAGGAATAGTAGGACTTGATAATGATGGTTCCTTGAAGATCAAAGGTAGTAGAAGTACTGATCTGGACAATGGTGAGCTGAAGAAGAACAAAGTTCATTATGTGGATGGGTTGCATCACAATCTTATGAGTGTGAAAAAACTCTATAACTTAGGACTTATGGTGACATTCAATCAAAAGGGGTTCATTATAAAAGTAAGAATAGGGAATTATATCATGATGGGATATAGAATAAATGGAAAATTATATCAGGTTGATAGTAATGAGAACATTTGTTACATGAAAATTGAAGAAGAGAACAAATTGTGGCACTAGAGGTTGGGTATCATCAATAAAAAAGATATGGAAAAGATATATAAACTGAATATTTTCATTCATATCCCAAATATGAAGCATGAATGGGATAAAACTTGAGGTACTTGCAAGGGAGGAAAGTTGTTGTGAAGTTTATATCTTCCAAATAATAAAAGAGAATTAAATCTTCTTAATCTCATTCATATAGATGTATGTGGTATGATAAATGTTTCTAGAACTTAAGGAGAAAGGTACTTCATCCTTTTCATTTATTATTATAGTAGAATTTATTTTGTGATAGTTATACATAGGAAATGACAAGTGCTTGATTTCATGAAAAATTATCGCCAAATAGTTGAGAATGATATTAGACAGACAATCAATGTTCTGCAGTCTGAAAATGGACGGGGAGTCCACATCCATTCAATTTGAAAATTACATGGAGAATCATGGAATAATTCATGAAGTGTTGGCTTTGAAGAATCCATAGAAAAATGTATTTGTTGAGCACCTGAATTGATAGGTGAATAGTATGGCTAGAACTATGCTGATTTAGAGTCATATCTCTTGCCATTATTTGAAAGAGATTGTTCAAGATCAAATTTATATTCAAAACCAAATAGGGCTCTATATGGGGGAAACCAAGACACCTTATGAGTTTTGGCATGGAAGGAAGCCATATTTAAATTATTTTTGTGATTTCAGAAGTAAATGATTTATTTGAAACAAAGAAGAAAATTAAGGCAAGTATGTTGATGATGTAAATGAAGGAATATTCCTCATATATTCAATGAATATCAAATCCTAAAAATGTTTTAATAAAATTATTAGAAAAATTTCAGAAAGTAGTCATGTGAATATCATTTTATATAAAACTAGAAATGCCTCTAGAAATTCGGCTCCTAATATGATAGAAGATGAGGAAGAATGTGGACAAAGAAAAAATCCAAATACTGAGGTAGAGGATGCCATAAAAAACACTCATGAATCACATAATGCTGTTGACTTAGATGAAGAATCAGAAGAGGAAACCATTTCCAGAGAAAATTTATCTAAACCTCACAGGATAAATCGAAGATAAAAAATTGATCGATCCAACATCATTGGGGATTGGAAAACTCCCACACAAATAAGAAGAATGATGAATAATGGAAAATATATATTCCTATCATTTGGGGAACCATCCTCATTTGATGAATCTACAAAGGATGAATCATAGGTTACAACAATGAATGAAGAGTTAGATTAGATCTATAGGAACCAAACCTGGGATCTAGTTAAGAGACCTGAAAACCACAATGTTTTTGGTATGAAGTGGATTTTCAAAAATAAATTTGAATAGCATGGAAATGTGATCAGAAATAAGGTGTGGCTAGTGTGTAAAGGATATTAATAGATTGAATGTATTGATGTTGAAGAAACATTTTCTCCAGGGGCTAGTCTGAAGTAAATCAAACTATTTCATTCCAGGGTAATTAAAAGAGGATATAAAGTTAATCAAATGGATGTCTAGACAACTTTATTAAATTTTATTCTTGAATAAGAAGTATACATTGAACAACTAGTGGGTTTTTTCTTGGTAATGATGAAATGAAGGTTTGTAGATTAAAGAAGGATCTCTATGGTCTAAAGTAGGAACCATGAGCATGGTACTCTCAGATATATTATTATATCTGAAGAAACTCTAATTTAAAAGGGGAGGAGTGGATCACACAAATTATGTGAAGAATTCTTAGAAATACCAATTCATGGTTCTAGAGTACGTATATGATATTATATTTTGATGATGCAGGCAGAGATTAGTGGATAAATTTTCCAATCACATGAAATCAAAATTTGAAATGTCTATGATTAGTGAAATCACATACTTATTACAACTACATATGATTTAGAGGAAATTATTCACATTCACTTATCAGGAAAAGTATGAAAGATAGTTTTTGAAGAAATTAAATATGCATGATTACAAACCAATGTCAACTTTGATTGTGGTTGGGACAATACTGGGAAATAATGAAGATTGAACGTGTGTAGAGTCTATAATATATAAGAGAATCAGTGGAATATTATTATACTTCACTATGACACAACCATATATTTTCATTGTAACTTGATTAATGTCCAACTTTTAATGTAATATGAAGGAATAACATATGGTAGTAGTGAAAAGAATAATGAGGTACATTCATGGCACTCAAAATTATGGATTATACTTTTCTATAGGAAGATATAGTGAACTATCACCATTTTCTAATACTAAATGGGATCGAGATGCTATTTAAAGAAATTCTAGAAGTGGTGAAGCATTCTTTATTGGTAGCATATATATGGTCTGGTAGAGTAATAAATAGGAAATAACTTCACTCAATACTTTTGAAGATGAATATATCTTTGTTAGGAAGGCTTGTACTCACCTACATTGGATGAAGAAACAACTAAGTGATATTAGTGATAAGGTGAAATAACCAATGTCAATTCACTATGATAACAAGAGTGAAATTGATCTTATGAAGAATCTTGTTTATTATTATCATACAAAACAAATTGATATCAAATATCACTTCATAAAAAAAGGTGGATGAATCCATGATTAAAATGGATCATGTTAGAACCAATGATCAGGTGGCTGATATACTGACTAAGCCATTGTCATCACATCTATTTGATAAGCATTGGTTGAACCTCATTATTTATCCACCCCTCATGCATGATGATATTATGAACGTCTCATATCCTTGATTGTGTTAAATTTTTTAATCATTTTGCTTAAGTATTGCAGGTTTATAGGGGTGATATGATCTTGGGGGAGTGTGCTTCGAGCTATACGAGTCAAATTTAATTCTTTGGGTTCATTTCCAATGGGGGAGAGTGGATAAATTCAATACTTTATGGTTAAAACAAGTAGTATGAAATAAAAAATTATTTTTTGATTGTAAGATGATGAAGAATAGAGGAACTCAATGATGAGTTACAAAATAAAAAAAAATGTTTAGAGACAATGATAATGGATAACCCAATTCATGCTTCGCCTCTTGTTTTCTGCACTGATAATTGCTCACGTAAGATTAGAGAGTTGGATTATTTTTTTCTCTTTTATTAGGTTTTGGTTGGTGCTTCATTGAATTTATCTACAGATTGATAACAAACCCAAATGGGGATATTATTGGAAGCAAGGGTGTTCTTTATAGAAAATGGAGTATGTTTTGTGTTTTTTGTCAATCCACATTGGGTTTATCCAGGATATTTCAAGGAATTTGTTCTTATGATTATGGTTGAAAGTAGTATTGAAGGTGGTGTAGTTCCCTAGAGTTTAGAAAAATTTTGGGCCTCCAAATCAAGAATTTGTTTTTGGAAAAGGATGAGTTTTGGAAAAGTAATGGTGGGACCCGAACCATGTTCAACGAATAGTTCTTAGATCACATAATATGGTACATGAAATGGTGAATCGTGAACTACATATCAAGAAAGGATCACAGAATGGAAAATAGTTCGTAGAGTAATGGTGGTTTATGGGAAGGCCTACACTTCATAGAAGGTGAACAGTTTGTGGGATTGTGTGTTATTCGTGAAAATGAGATAGAGTACTAAGAAACTATGAAGGGTGTTGTTTGTGTAAACAAGGTGGTTATTTGTGCCCCCATGTAGGGAGAATGGTGGTACACGTACTACATACGGGATATGGTTTGTAGGAGATGCAATGTATGTAGTAAAGGCAAGGCCATATCTAAAATTTGGTAAATCTTGGTTTAGAGGATTATGAGGATCTATTTGAATATACAAAGATCACGAATATCTTCATTAGAGGGTAGCACTGAGATAAAAAGATGAGAGGAATTTAGTGAAGTTTTTAAGTTTTTTATGGGAAGACAGTCCCGTAAAAGAGATTTTGAATAGAAATATGAAAGGAATTCTAGAAGTCCATAATGTTTTGTGGAAGATGGTTTGTGGAGGATAGTTTGTGTAGGAGGATTTGGTCTACAGGAGGAATTTTTCTATGGAGATAAAGTAGTACACATAAGTAGTACACATGATCCATATACTAAAGAGGTACACAGAAGTGGTCTATGGAGGTGGTGTACAGAAGTGGTATCCATAGGTGGTTTGTGGAAGTATTAAGTGGATGAAACTTGTTTGGGATTATTCATAGAGGTTGTATGCAGATCTACATGGTACGTGGAGGAATAAGGGTAGTTCATGGAGGAAAAGTCTACAAATAAACAGTATGCGGAGAAGTAGATTACATCTACCGGGGAAAATAGGACTTCTATAGAATATCTATCTGCTGTTGAGGATGCATAATTTAATGACAACCCATTTAATTGACCTTCATGTCGATAAAATTATTTTAGACTCTTTCCAACACTGTGAGCTAGGGGTAGTCAATGGAAGCGATCTGAGGGACACAATGTGCTATCCCTAAAACCTTGTAATGGCAGTATGCCTAGAACAGAGTGAATGTGATAAAATTTTGAACTTTAAAACTAGTGAAGATTAGTGGAATTTGGAATGACTGAAAATCTATCACAGTATTCTCCTTGGATGTAGCCCATAGTGGTGAACCAAGTAAAATTTCCATGTCTTCAATTTTCATGTGATTGTTTTTTTCTTCACTTTCTCATCAGACATGTTTAACAAGTTTCTACCAACATGGGAACAAGATTCATCAGTTTAAAGGAAAAATTTGACACCCTGATTCACCCCCCTCTTCAGCTATTCTAGGGTCCTTCGCAGTCATAGGAAATGGTGGAAATCCCCAGGACAAACATAGTTGATAATTACAAAATAATGGACAATGGCCCCAAGAAAAACCTTCCACCTAAGTACCCAAGGTAACCCATATTTTTTTCCTCAATTAATTCCAATGCCCTGAAAACCATTTCGAAACCATTTCATAAATTCCACTTCAATGATTTAAAAATACCCATTTTTTCCATTTATCAATAACCAAGGAAATCCATTTCTCTTTGAAAACTATTTTCAACACAAACAAAAAAATACCATGCCAATTCTAATGGTAAATCAATTTATAAAGTAAGAACAATCAAGCTTATCGACATAGGCTAGAGATGAAACCACATACCTCAAAAAATGGATTGTGCATGTCCATAATGAAAACCAAAATCAACGAACCCCAAAAGCTTCATCAAAGGCCCTAGAATCAAATCCACATCAAGATTGATTCAATTTAGAAGACAAGGGGTCAACATAAGAGAGGAAAACCATATACAACAAAGATGAACACCCACTACACCATGACCAATGGAAGAAAAGGAGTCCAAAAAGAGATCACACAACAGATATATGAATAAAACAAGAAGAATAACTAATCTTAGACTAAAAGATACAAGACTCCACCCCAACAACGATATTTTGATCAAAGGAAATGAAGGAACGAAAGGTTACTCACCGAGAGAGATGCACCACAACAGCAACATACATAGAGTGTCGAAAAGATAAATCTATAAGGCCCTAAGTCTCTAAAAATGGCATGGAACTGACTTAGGTCAAGAGCCATGAATAACTGGTGAAGGAACAAAAAAAATATCCACCCACTATCTTTAGAAACTATACACTATCCATTATACAACATGTAACCTGGTTATATGATGTATAACCCACATGATCCACATACACCAAAAAACCCATCTCCCCAGATTAAAAGCGACCTTTTAATAAATCACGTCATGTAAGTCATGGTCATGACATGTAACCTTTAACAGCATGAAGTCTTATTTCATGACTTACATCCAACGACCATTACATGGTGTTTAACTGCTCTGCATCCTACAAAAACAAATGATTATTAGTGAAAGTCCAACAAATATATGATTTCTCCATTATAGGTATCTTCCCAATATCAAATCAAGGGAAACCCACGATGATGTTAAGGGCGTACCTGATAAAGCAGTAATGAGATGTTACAATAAATGTTTCAAGTATATTTACTTATATTCTTAGACAGTAAAATAATTCCTCAAATCATAGAAAATGGTATTGAAACAAAATGTTATCCTAATACCTTAATTTATGTTCAATCGATAGTCTTTTAAATCATCATAAATTTATGGTTTTGAGGACCTTCACTTTCCATTGATCATTTAATTTATTTTAATCAATTTCCACTATCAATCTCTATAATTATTTAAGCTTTTCTTCCATGTAAATTTCATCACTTTCCACAAATGTTCTTCTATATAGAAACCTTATAATATGTTATTTCATCTGACCTTTCTTACTTTTCCTTCTCTCTTAATAAGTTAATGTTTTATTAACCCTATTATGATGTGGGTTTTTTTGATAAAGGTGTTTTTAGATTTCAAACCCTTGATTACTGAGATCAATTTTTAATTTAGAGGATATAATTTATTTAAAGTGGGGAAAATATAATACCCTAAAATTATAAAATAAGATAATTTTATTTGATAATGTGTATGAAAAAAACACAAATATTAGAAGAGAATATTACACCCCAATAAATTACAATATATTTATTTTAGAATAAATTCAATTTCTTTGATGGATTATGATACACAAAACAACTAGTTTCTTTAATTTCTTATGTTACATGCAAGACTATGTTTTACCAAACAAAAATATATTATTATTTAATAGTTATCACCTATCCATTGGAAGAGAGGTTATGAATAGTACTAAATATATTATGAAAAATATATATAATTTACAAATATACATATTTAATAAAATTATTAAAAATTATAATAATAATCATTTGAAGGTAAAAGAAATATTTTTTGAAAAACTATATTTTTTCAAATAAATGGTTTAATCGCGCTATTAACACATAAATTAAAATTAAATTATACCACTTTTAAAAAAATTAAATGAAAAATAAACTTAATTTTTGAAATAATCATATAAAAATTATCTTAGGGTGAATGTTTTTTATTTTTCTAAAATATTTCATTTTTTGATTTGTAGTGAAAAATATCGAATTCTAATTGAAAACAACATTTTCATTTAAATTATTTATAATGTAAAATTATATTTTAAATTGGTTTTAAAGTAAAATTAATACAATTTAATATTAATTATTCCAATTTAGGTTATTTTAATCATTTTCATATAGAATTTATATAATAAAAACATTGTATATGTCTAAACATTTTGTCTTAAAAAACCCGCTTTCTCTTCATGTTTATGTGACTAATTTTAAATTAAATTTGAAACTTATAGAAATTAAATGTGGAAAAATGGATTAAATATGTGGAATAATAATAATTTATAATTTATAATGAGGTCATTTTAATTTTTTACCAAAATAAAGAGTGAAAACTGTTAAAATTATTTACCATGTTTAAGGTAAAAATAGATTTACCGGGGTAAAACTAAGAATATAATGGTTAAAAATATCATACCATCATTTCAAGAACCAATTTTCTGGAACTATTTCGACATTATATCTTATAGTTTAGATAATGGCCCATTTTGAGGCTTTTAGCATGATTAATGCAATTGTATGATTTAATATTTTCAAAATATTACAATTCTGCCACTCACCTCACTTATAAAAGGCCACCCTCTACCCCCTCTTATTTTCTCTGTAACAACCTTTTTTTGTCATCCAATACCAGAAAATATAACTTCAAAACTTCCCTCATATTATCCTAGAAGACCATTTTTGGGTATAAATCCAAACTAGAAAGTATTTGATGTGGACTGGAGGAGGATACTCAAAGAAGATGAAATGTTCTTTAATAAGAGTCTTTATTTTATTACTTAATCCATCTCCTTAAATTATTACTAAACTATGATTATATCATATCCAAAGTATCTTTCATATAATGACATGTTTTTGTGATAATTTAATGTCCTACAACCATCTACACTACCATACAATATATTAGTAAATCATTATCCGTGCATACGACAGACTATCGTCTCACATAGCGATGGTGGATAATTTAATGTCTAAGAACTGATGTCATTAATTTTTCCATCAAATACTTTCTACTGATAATTTATTATTAAACTATCATTTTTTTGATAATTTAATATCCACGAACTGAGGTCATTGATTTTTCCATTACCACCATTCATGGTTTGGTATGATAATGGATATAAAGCCTAAATATTTTTATTTATTACATAATTATACCTATTGAGTAATTATATGACATATAAATTCTTTACTTTTCATTCCACATGATATATGATAACGTCACTCATGTTTACGACGGACTATCGTCTCACGTAGCGATGTGATTCGTCTTTCTATAATGCTTTTCATGGAATGTGATACGGGTAAAGTTAATTATTATATGTGATTTATATGAAATATTTATGATATTAATGGAATATTTATCATTATATAATGATAATTTATATATATCTATATAATTTTTTTCTTACCATTTCACTCAATGAAAGATGATAACATCGCTCGTTTATATGTTGTCTACCGCCTTCCCGAAATGATGTGACTCTCTTTTCATCACCACACCACATGGATGGTATATATATATATATAGTATATTTAGAGTAATAATATGGTATTCATGATATTATTATAATTATTTAAATATAAAATATTACATACCATCTTTCCATAATGATCTTTGAAAAATGGAGACATTACTCATGCGTATGTACAACCTACCGTCTTAATAATCATAATGTACTTCATTTCTATAAACCATAATTAATTATTGGTTTTAAGAGTATAATTTAAATTTAAATATGATAATTATTTCATGATTATTATTATAGAGATGATATAATTATATAATATGTGTAATAACTAGATCTTTTATGACAAAACACACATGATAAAACAACACAATTAACACCTAAATCAATGAAAATAAGGAATGATAATTAACAAATGGGAGATAATATTTTATAAAAGGATCATATATGATATTATAAATATTAATATGGTTCTTTAGTAAGTTAATAACATTTTTAAAACAACTTTTTAGGAGGTTAAATCATTTCTTACAAGAAGGAAGCGTGAGGTATGGGATTTCGTCTGAATTTCATTTCATTGAGCCATGTTGTAATGTTATACACTTAATTTCATTTATATGGTGTATATACTAAACCTTTTAAATGTCATATTTTTATTCAATAATAATTAATGTTATTTTAAGTTTTAATTTTAATTATTTCATCCAAGGGTACTTGGCATGATAATTACAAAATGGTAAAATATTTCACAACTCATTTTTCTTTTCATTGGGTTATATTACTTATTCATTATCATTGATATTATAAGATTATGTGGGTAATAAATATTTATAATATTATATTCTATTTAAAAATAATTTATATATATTCACATTTGATACACATAATTGTTTCATTGACTAATTATCACTTCAGAGTTATTACCTTTGTAAGGGTTTATTTCACAATCTCATTTCAATCGGGATTATTTGCATCTGAAATCCAATTGAAGGAAATTATTTGATAATTTTATAATAAAACCATTTAATTTTATTAGAATATAATTATTAATTAAATTTTCAAGTAAAATTACCATTTTTTGCTCTTTGGTACTTAATGTTTTTGGGAAAATGTTTTTATAAAAATAAAAATTTATTTCATTCTTCATTTAGAATTCCATTATCTTCCAAAATAATGTTTTCTAATTTTTAAAAAACTATTTTAACATCTTATAAATGATTTATTAAATAAAATTTTACCCATTTTTACTTTTCAAAAAATGATTTGAAAGGAATGTTCTTTTCTTTTTCAAAACAAGGGACTTTTCGACCCTTTTATAGTGAAAAATGAGTGTTCCTTTTTAACTTGTACTACATGTTTGGAATTGACATACATCATCACCATAATTTATTTGTGAATTACAATTCAATTTTATAATTATATTTTTATATATATTTTTTCTAATATTCTGGACATTCTTAGTTTCTAAATGTGATTTTCAAATAATAGTGTATTCAAAATGTTTTGTGAACTTTTAGTTTCAAAAGGTAATATTCAAAATGAAAATGATATTTTAATAAAGTATGATTTTAAAGATGTTTTTATGGTATTTATATTCATCAATAATATGAACTGTTCATTATTCTTATGATCCACTAAGGATTTGTTATATTCATACCTCCCTTATTATTTTTTTGGATTTTTTATGATCAGTTTGGATAAATATGTACTATTTTATTACCATTCACCATATTACACAACATGGTTTATAATTATGTTTATTTTATTTAGTTAATTATTAACCTTTATTATGTTAGTTTTTAATAAAAAAAATTATGTTGATTATTCTTCATCCCATTCATATAAGTAATGGATTATTTTTAGTAAGTGATTGGTGGGGCCTGTTATAACCCATATATGTATCAGCAGGTCTCATATGACAAACTATATATGGTTTTCTCCCATGCCTCACCCATTTATATGGATGTCTTGAAATAAGACTCAATGGTATTAGATTTATGAGCATAAGAATTTATGGTATATTTTAGATATCTATAATTTTTGATTCTATCAGTATGAATTCAATTATTGATTTTCCTTGTGATTGTTAAATTATTTATAATATCCATATATAAGTTTCAAGATCATGAGATTATCTATAAGGAATTATTTTATAATCATTTAATCATTCCATATTATGCTAAAGTTATTGATTAAATGATAGTGTATTAGTTTTTTACCTTGATATATTGATTATTCCTCATTTATTCAAAGCTTCTATTATATGCATAACCTTACTAAGCATTTGAGATCATCCATTTCTTATGTTTATTTTACCTAGGATAAGAGGAAATATTTTGTGATTAATATACAGGGATATGTTAAGGGGAATAATTCAATTATCCAAGAATATTATTTGTGCATTTTATATTTTAAAATTTAATGTGAATTTCAACTATATATCTAGTTTACCAATAGAACTATACTATTTTATCCTTCAAGTTAAAATTCCTTATATTTTATATCAATGTAACATATTAGATAGTGAATTTTTGGGGCATCTTTATCATTTATCCTTGATATACATAACCACGAAAAACAATTCCAATGTATGATGAACACTAATTTGCATAGATACAAAAACCAGAGCCTGATTATATGATGAAATTCCCTAGTTTCACTAAATATTGAACATGAAAAGGTAAATTATTTAATAACAAATCTCAATATCTAATCTCAATGACTCTTGATATTTTCTATTTCATGATAGAGTACATAGGGTCCCCCAAAATCATCATTTTTTGGTCATGTACAATAAAGGGCTTCACTTTAAATGGTGTCAAAATTCCCTTCTATAGACATACACAGGAAAAAATGAAATAAGAAGAGAAATCTAAGCAATTTTACAGTGATCCAAAATCCAAGGGAGGATTAAATCAAATATCCTCTCTAATTCTACATTAGTGGATTCTATTTTAAATGGAGAGTGAATCCCTCTTGTATTTCATGATATACTAAGGTATGGAAATCCTCAAGATACATTTTGTCAAAAATATGTTGATTCTTCTTTGGTGGGATGTGGTCTATATCATAGATCTTTCATTGGAGGGTACTGAGGGTGTCTAAAGACTTTACCAACAATGGGAAAATATTCCCTACAACATCTTTCACAAATATAAGAATTCCACCCCTCATATGTGGGACCAAATAGAGTGTATATTCCTCTATTATGTTGTAATATTTAATGGCATGGCCATCCTATAGATACTTTTTTATGAAAATCAAAAACTTATTTTGTAGAGGGATTCATTCCATGTCACAAATCATAGCATTTAGGATGTAGAAATTGTCTAAAAACTTCACCACTAATGGTAAAATCTTCTTTATAATGTGTTAAAAGAATATCATTCCCAAATAGAGTATAGATTCAACTTATAGGTTGTAGTATTTAAATTCATGGCTATCCTTAAGCTCCATACCATGGAAACCCAACCTGAGATGATGTGGGGGTAATTATTTTGATGTGATGAATCTTGGACTTGAGGCTATCAATGGTGTCTGAACACTTCACCACAAAAGGCTACATATTTCCTATAAAGTCTTATGGGTTTTGAATGATCATCATATGATCATATGAAGCGAAGGAAAACCCATAACATAGGTATATCTCTCATTAAGAATAAATGCATAAATAAATTTGTAAAACAAATTATCTAAAAAATTCAAACAATAGAAATCTTATTCTTCCTTGGAAAAGGAGAATGCTTGATGAAAATCTTGAAGTAGTGAATTGAAGAAATTTTCCTCCAAGGGTGGGGGATACACTGACCAATGGATCTGTGACTATATCATGAGGATAACAGAATTTTTAAAGGGTTCTAGTACCTTTATCTCAGATGATGAACAATAATATGAGATGAAGAGATAATTAAGAGGATTACTCACAATCAAATTAATTCAACTGGAGGGATTTCATCCCTTTATATAGTCATCCATAACACATTTCATTAAATGAAATGTGTTTTCCATATTTATGTATCCATTTACATTTATTCCCATTAAAATTCTTTCATTAAATCTTATTAAATGATTATTGAATCCATTTAATCAATTCATAATAGAAAGATGATAAAATCATTTTGGGAAAACAAATAAATAAATAAATATATATATATATATATATATCATATAAATATATTTATTATCACATATATTTAATACATTCATAATAATACGTGCATCGAATGAAAATTATTAAATATATGATTATATATATTATCATATTATAATTATATATTAGTCCATTTTCAATAATCTCCCACTTGCACTAAAATCCTATAAGGACTTTATGAATAATTTCACAACTCTTTGTGAATCCATCCAAACACTTTTGGATATAGATTATTTATAAAACTCTCTCCATTTTTAATAAACACTTTATCCAAAATTTTATCTTTATCCAAGGGACTAACTTTGTGACACTATAGACAATAGTAGCATTGGAAAAAACTAGAAAATTTCTATTTCATATATGTAAACCAATAGTATCCCCTACAAAAACATCTATGATACTAAAGCTACTAAGGGGTCTAGTGTGGTCTCCATCAAACATAATCATATCTCTGTATGAAAATCTTTACCACAAGATATATCACATAAATTATATGTTTCTTATATAATCCCATTATTCCTGAAATCAAGCGACCACTGGACAGAAAAAATGTAAATCTAGTATAGGCCTTTCATTATTTTCTTGATTATAAAAACAATACTAACCAAGTGGATGGATTAATCATAGTTCATTCATCTATCTTATAATCACATAAAATGTCACTTATCCAAGTAGTTTGATTAATCCATATGTGAAATAAATATGAATTCCCTTGTCTTTACTTAGTCTAATTCAATCAAGGTTTATATGTCTTTTCTTCTCATACAAGTTGAAAATCCCACCTTGGTTGTTCACGAAATAATGGCATGATCAGAAACATACCCAACCACCCCTTTATTTCCTATGTTCATATATTGACTTGTGTAAGTTGGGTATCAAATTGGGAGGTTATCATTCTAGTAATCTCATTAACATCAAGTAATAATGATTTATAATAAGAAAACACCCCTAAGTGTACCAATGACCGTATCACATTCCCTGAGATATAATTTTTTGGATCAATACAAGAAATAATTATCCACTTATTAACTCAAAAATCTATTTATCAATATTTCATATACAACCCTTTTTAAAGGATGTAAGAATATATTCAAGATAACCTTTATATATCATCATAACCTATTATAATCCATGTTGATTATTATTCAGGGAAAACACAAAATATTTACTTTGAGGGGATATTTATCATTCAATCATTTATATAAAATAAATTTCATCACACATGAATGAATGGGAAATGAATATTTCAATTTTTAATAATTACATGATACATTTACAACCATTAAAACCAATCTCCCATGTGTTTAATACTAATATATTCTATATAAACCTCAATTTTTTATGGTAATAGTTTTGTTAATAGATCTGCTACATTATCATGTGTAGACACCCATCAGATCATTACATCACCCCTCTCAATGATATCTATAACATCCCAAGTAAGTAATGAATAATATATAGAGTTATCTATGTCTATTTATGAATTAGATAGTGTTTTATAGGCTTAAAATGAGAATAAATGCAACCTAAAGCATGAAATACACTAATATTTTTAAAAGATTGTTTTACTGCCTTTTGATGGAAAACCATTTTTAAATCTAACTTTTTACAATTTTATGATATCTATTTGTCAAAATAAACATATTATTTATGATTGGGACAATTAAATTTACATGGGACAAATTTTTGGTATTTTTCTGACAATGTTCATTTTGTAATGAATAGTGAAAAATACTGCGTTTTACATCAAAACTGCTTTTTCATCTAATTTAATTATATGGTTATATTATATTTTTAATTGGTCTTAAAGTGTAATATGAATATATTTTTACCATTTAATCCAATTGTGGTCATTAGGATTAATTTCACTTTGTAATTGGGTAAAAACTAATGCCAAACTTTTCGTAGATATTTTTTCAAAAAAACCTGCTATTTGTTTTGACAATGAGAATTATATTTAAATTAATTATTGCAATTTCTGTGTTTGGAATTTGGTAAAATGGATTCCATATTTGGAATCAGAAGTTCAGAATTATTTAATTAAGACTCTATTGTTTATGGACATTATGAATAGTAACGACGGTAATTATCTTTAATTATCTTGATTAATGAGTAATCAGGTAGTTAAGGATAATAAAATAATATCATAATAATAAAAAATGACACCAACATATGTACTAATTCTACTTTTTGTCTCATGGCCGACCATGGGATTCCTTGTGCCAAACTTGGGGACCCCATGGAATCACTTTTGTTGGAAAGTGACTTTTTATCTTTTTATTTTTTTAAAGAAATAAATATAACAAAGAATGTATCACCTGAGTAAAATTTTTTTACTTTTGTCTACATAAATGATATTTTGGACTATAAATATTCATTGGAATGTTAAAAATATTTACTACATCATAGTATTTTTTTCATAATTTTTAGACATTAAATAAATTAAATTCTTTATGACATCATGATGATGCATCGATTACCTCATTATTTAACGATTTAAATAAAATGAAAATATTATGTAAAATATAAGACCTAAACTTGTCAAAAAACTATTGGATGAGTGGATTTAGAACCCTTATCATCTTATCATAAAAATTTATAATTGTGGGAACTTTTAAATCCGAAAATAATTTTAAAATAAAGTAACCTTTTATACCTTTGCAAGAGTGCCCATCCTCTCCTCTTATAGAAGGCCCCCAACTATACCATCATACCCACACATATCAAGCCTTTGGCTCAGCCAAAAGCTGCCCATTTTTCCTCTCCACATCCCTCTCTAACTCCTAGAAGCCTCACTTTGGGCAGAAGTCTTCCCAAGGAAGCCTTTGAGCTCAAATCAAAGAGAGATACCTGATTTTAAGGTAATATCTTCACTTGTGTTCTTTTGTTTTATTTTGCTTCTCCAACCCCTAAAATATTTTTATTCATTTATTTTGTAACAAATCCAGTATCTTAAATATACTATGATGTTGTTATTATAATTATTCGATCTACACTTACACATACATTCATCTAATGGTTAAATAACATACTGTTTCTGTGGATGGTGAAATTCTGCCTCACGAAACGATAATTGTTCAACACTCATATAGCACCTTCAAAGGTGGCCATTAAGATGTCACTATATTTATATATGATATATAATATGTTTATGTTTTACTTAATATTCTGTATTTTTCATTTATGGAATACCTTTATGGTTTCCATTATGGGTAAACGCGATATCTTCATTTTAGGAAGTGCGGACTACCGCCCCCTCAAAGTGATTTGATTCATTAATGCCATATGTGGGATGTATAAAGGATGGATTTAAATTTATTATATATGATTTATGTTACATATATATGATTAATATAATTCTGGAATTAAAATATGCATATCTCTCATTTAGTTTTAATTCCATTAATATGACATAGAAATGAAAGTAGCGTTCATGCGTACGTACGACTTACCATCTCCATGAATGGTGCATTTCAATTCTTACCTCTAAATGATTATGTAATATTATAAATGCATGTATATACTGGATATATAAGAAATATATGGCATCTACATCATGAATATCGTTATTGTGATAAAGGATATTTGACTACGTGAACAACTTGTAAATATAAGAAGTTCACTTTTGACTCAAGTACCAATGGTCAACAAAACGACCATTATTAACTTAAATAATTACATAATGTTCATAACATGGTAATAAGTGATATAAAAGGAATAATGTACATGAAAAAGGTTCTTAAGCTTGTAGAAATTAACTCAAGTTTATTATTCATGACATTAAAGAACGATCGAGTCAAGTCGGACCCGAGGTAAGGGAATTTCTTAACCCAATTTCCGTTCTTTGGGTTAATCTCATACTTTCAAATTATGTCATGATATTATTATGTCATATCTTGTGTTTATAATTTATTTATGTGTACATATAGTGAATACACATAGTAAATATTTTTTATTTAAAAATTATGTTTGTATGGGAATTTGTCTCAATCTCCTTTCATTGAGGCATATTTTGTTTTATACAAAACTTTATTTTATACGGTGTATAAACCCCTTTGACTTTTAAGATTATTCAAAAGTAATATTTTTATACGAAGCGTTTTAGTAAACAACAAAAGGAATGTTTCTTTTCGTACATATGCGGAGATAATGTATTCTCCGCCACCGTTACCATTATTTGAGTTTCGGCTTCCTCTACAAGACATACCTTTTTTTTAAATGAAAAATGAATAACATGTTTTAATTTTCTTTTATTTTGGTATTGAAAATCGTTTTCATAATGTTTTTATTATATCAATGTGTTTTATTGATATCTTGTGATTGAAATGTGGAAATTTTATGTTTCCTTTACGCATGTTTTATGTGATACGATTATGTTATGGTTCTTGGGAATTGTTATGAAGACGGGTGGTTCTGTGATAAACTAAGGGCGGGTGAGCCCGATATAGCTCTCCAATGCATTGGGTAACGCAAAGGAGTGAAACTTTAAGGTTTCTCCGAAGAGATTTAGGGAATATACTGTGATTGGTATTCCAAACGTAACCAAGAGGGTTACTCCCTACGTAAGAATGTTATCAATGGCTCAAGTTACCTTTATGTATTATGATTTTTATGATTTATTCATGATTTGATGAGGTATGTTAAAGTGCCTATGTTTTATAGGTAAAGTATGATTTCATTCTTATGTATATATGAACTCATGTTTCCTTTCCATATTTTATAACCCTTACTGAGCTTTTTATGCTCATACCAAGTTTTTGAAATGTTTTTCACAGGTCAAGGGAATGGTACATGATATGAGGATAGTGTCAAGGAAGTGTCAAGAAAGAATCCATGTTTTATTTTGAATATGTTTCCGCTGATGGGGAAAAATGAATACTATCTTTTATGTAACCACTTTGTTTAAATGTGGAATGTAATGCAAGTTTTTTGATCCAATTCTCTAAAACTCTAAATCTGAAAAGACCCTCAATGTGTAATCTTGTAATAACTCAAGATTATGTAATGTTTAAGGATGAGGCCATATAGTTGGTATCAGAGGTCAGTTTAGAATACTTTAGGAGTTAGAAATTGTTAAATTATAAATTAATTTATGGTATGATTGAAATGATATATCATTTAAAGCTTACCATGTTCCCTCGCCTAAGATATTTCTGTGTTAAGAATGGTTTTTCATAGAGGAAACATAACCGATTTTCTGGGAAGGAATACAGAGTGAAATGACCTTTCAAATCAGTATCCTGAGATGGTTAGAATCAAAACTAAACAGTTTGTTGCAGTGATGGCTCAGTTGACTTAGGTGAAAAATATTGGTTGTTTTTATTGATGATATTTTGGTGTTTTTTAAAAGTAAAGAGGAGCATGAAAGTCATTTAAAGGTTATCTTGCAAACCATAAAAGAAAAGAAACTGTATGGAAAATTTAGCAAGTGTGAGTTTTGGTTACAACAAATTTATTTCCTTGGTCACATTGTTTCAAAAAATGGCACAACTGTTGATCCTACTAAAATAAAAGTTGTTAAAGAATGGACAATACCCACAAATGTAACCGAGATCCGTAGTTTCGTTGGTTTGGCAGGTTACTACCGAAGGTTTGTTGAAATTTTTTCATGGTTATATAGTCCAATGACTAAGCTAACTCAGAAGGGTGTTAAGTTTATCTGGACAAAAGAATGTTATGATTGTTTTCTGGAGTTGAAAAAAAGATTGGTGAATGCTCCAGTTTTGGAACTTCCTTCCAGGAATGGTGATTTTGTTATATACAGTGATGCTTCATTGAAGGGACATGGTTGTGTCCTTATGAAGAATGATCAGGTAATTTCTTATGCTTCACATCAGTTGAAAACTCATGAGGTAAATTACCCTACACATGATTTGGAATTAGTTGCTGTTGTTTTTGCTCTAAAAATTTGGAGGCATAATTTGTATGGAGTAAAGTGTATAATATATACTGATCACAAAAGTTTAAAGTATATATTCACTCAGAAAGAATTGAACATGAGACAAAGGATATGACTAGAATTAATCAAGGATTATGATTTTACAATTCATTACCATCCGGGAAAAGAAAATAAAGTGGCTGATCCTTTGAGTCGAAAAAGTAATTCTTCAACAACAATGTTGCATTTGGAACGTGATCCTTTGGTTAAGGATTTGATGAAATTTGGCATAGAAGTTGTTGGTGCAGGATGTCATTCTTTTTTGTTTCAGGTATCAGTGAAATCATCTCTATCAGACAGAATCAAGCAAGCACAGAAGCAAGACAGTGAGTTGCAGAAAAAGGTAGAGCTGGTTCAGAAAGGTAAGTTGCCTGAATTCAACATTGGTAATGATTGTGTTTTGAGATTTGGGAAGAGATTGTGTGTTCCTTGTGATTCACAGTTGAAGAGAGAGTTGTTATGTGAAGCTCATAGTTCTCTGTTTTCAGTTCATCCTAGCAGTACTAAGATGTATAGAGATCTGCGGGAGTATTACTGGTGGGATGGAATGAAAAGAGATATTGCCGATTTTACAGTGAAGTGTTTGACATGTCAACAAGTTAAAGCATAGCAGCAGTTACCGAAAGGGATGATTCAGCCTTTACTAGTGCCAGAGTGGAAGTGTGAGAATATATCCATGGACTTCGTTGTGGGATTGACGAAGACACCATGAGGTAATAATGCAATCTGGGTTATTGTTGATCGCTTGACTAAATCTGCTCATTTCCTTGCTATACGAGATACTTTTTCCATGGATCAACTTTCCTGTTTGTATCTTAAAGAGATATTCAGGTTACATGGAGTTCCTCTTTCAATTTTATCTGACCGTGATCCCAGGTTCACTTATAACTTTTGGAAAGGCCTTCAGAAGTCGTTGGGTACTGAATTAAATTTTAGTACAACTTTTCATCCTCAATCAGACGTGAAGTCAGAATGAACAATTCAGAATTTGGAGGAAATGCTACATGTTTGTTCGATGGATTATCCGGGAAGTTGGGACCAATATCTTCCTTTGGTTGAATTTTCATATAATAACAGTTTTCATTCCAGTATATAGATGGCACCATTTAAGGCTTTATATGGGAAGCGGTGTCGAACTCCAGCTTTCTAGGATGAAGTGGGTGAAAGGAAGTTTATGGGACTAGAATTGCTAGAAGAGTTGGCAGAAATAGTTAGCTGATATAAAAACACATGAGAACAGCACATAGTAGGTAGAAGAGTTATGCGGACAATACGAGGAAGGATCTCTCTTTTAAGGTAGGTGATCATGTTTTTTCTCAAAGTTTCACCATGGAATAGTGTGATGCGATTTGGTAAGAATGGAAAGTTGAGTCCAAGGTTCATTGGACCATATGAAATTCTGGAGAGAGTTGGATCAGTTGCATACTGAGTGGATTTATCTCCGAGCTTATCTCAGGTACGTAATGTTTTTCATGTTTCCATTTTAAGGAAGTACATGCCAGATCCATCTCATGTTTTGAGTCCAGAGGTAGTTCACCTGGAAGAGAACCTATCTTATGAGGAACAACCGGTCCAGATTCTAGACCACAGGGAGCAAGTGTTACGGAATAAGGTGATTCATCAGGTAAAGGTTTTGTGAAAAAACTACATGATTGAAGAGGCAACAAGTGAATCTGAAAATGAAACGAGGTATAAATACCCCACTTATTCGATAAGTAAATAAATTGCGGGGACACAATTTTCTAAAGGGGGAAGGATGTAACATCCCAAGTAAGTAATGAATAATATATATAGTTATCTATGTCAATTTATGAATTATATAGTGTTTTAGAGGCTTAAAATGAGAATAAATCCAACCTAAAGCATGAAATACACTAATATTTTTAAAAGATTGTTTTACTGCCTTTTGATGGAAATCCATTTTTAAATAAAACTTTTGACAATTTTATAATCTCTATTTGTCAAAATAAACATATTATTTATGATTGGGACATTGAAATTTACATTGGATAAATTTTTGGTATTTTTCTGACAATGTTCATTTTTTAATGAATAGTGAAAAATACTGCATTTTACATCAAAACTGCTTTTTCATCTAATTTAATTATATGGTTAGATTATCTTTTTAATTGGTCTTAAAGTGTAATCTGAATTTATTTTTACCATTTAATCCAATGGTGGTCATTAGGATTAATTTCAGTTTGGAATTGAACATAAACTAATGCCAAACTTTGCATAGATATTGTTTCAAAAAACCCGCTATTTGTTTTGACAACGGGAATTATTTTTAAATTAATTATTGCAATTTCTGTGTTTGGAATTTGGTAAAATGGATTCAATATTTTTAATCATAAGGTCCAAATTATGTAATTAATACACTTTTGTTTTTGGACATTATGAATAGTAATGACGGTAATTATCTTTAATTATCTGGATTAATGAGTAATCGGGTAGTTAAGGATAATAAAATAATATCATAATAATAAAAAATGACACAAACATGTGTCTTAATTATACTGGTTGTCTCATGGCCGACCATGGGATGCCTTGTGTCAAACTTGGGGACCCCATGGAATCACTTTTGTGGGAAAGTGACTTTTTATCTTATTATTTTTTTAAAGAAAGTAAATATAACAAAGAATGTATCACCTGAGTAAAACATTTTTAATTTTGTCTACATAAATGATATTTTGGACTATAAATATTAATCAGAAAGGTAAAAATATTTCCTACATCAAAGTATTTGTTTTAAAAATTTTAGACATTAAATAAATTAAATTATTTATGACATCATGATGATGCAGTGATTACCTCATTATTTAACGATTTAAATAAAATGAAAATATAATGTAAAATATAAGACCTACACTTGTCAAAAAACCTATTGGATGGGTGGATTTCGAACCCTTATCACCATATCCTCGAAAATTATAATTGTGGGACCTTTTAAATCCGAAAATCATTTTAAAATAAAGTAACCTTTTATACCTTTCCAAGAGTGCCCCTCCTCTCCTCTTATAAAAGGCCCCCACCTCTACCAACTTAACCACACATCTCAAGACTTTGGCTCAGCCAAAACCTACCCATTTTGTCTCTCCACATCCCTAAATAACTCCTAGAAGCCTCACATTGTGATGAAGTCTTCCCAAGGAAGCCTTTGATCTCAAATCAAAGAGAGCTACCCGATTTTAAGGTAATATCTTCACTTGTGTTCTTTTGTTTTATTTTTCTTCTCCAACCCCCTAAACTCTTTTTATTAATTTCTTTTGTAACAAATATAGTATATTAAATATAATAGGATATTGGTATTAGAAGTATTATAGCTACACTTACACACACCTTCATCTAATGGTTAAAGAACATACTGTTTCTGTGGATGGCGAATTTTTGCCTCACGAAACGATGATTGTTCAACACTCATATAACACCTTCAATGGTGGCCATAAAGATGTCACTATATTTATATATGATATATAATATGTTTATGTTTTACTTAATCTTCTGTATTTTTCATTTATGGAATACCTTTATTGTTTCCATTATGGGTAAACGTGATATCTTCCTTTTAGTAAGTGCGGACTACCGCCCCCTCAAAGTGATTTGATTCGTTAATGCCATATGTGGGACGTATAAAGGATGGATTTAAAATTATTATATATTATTTATGTTAAATCTATATGATTAATATAATAATGGAATTAAAATATAAATATCTCTCATTTAGTTTTAATTCCATTAATATGACATAGAAATGAAAGTAGCGTTCATGCGTACGTACGGCTTACCGTCTCCATGAACGGTGCATTTCAATTATTACCTCTAAATGATTATGTAATATTATAAATTCATGTGTATACTGGATATATATGAAATATATGACATCTACATCATGAATATCATTATTGATATAAAGGATATTTGACTACGTGAGCAACTTGTAAATATAAGAAGTTCACTTTTGACTCAAGTACCAATGGTCAACAAAACGGCCATTATTAACTTAAATAATTACATAATGTTCATAACATGGTAAAAAGTGATATAAAAGGAATAGTTTACTTGAAAAAGGTTCTTAAGAAAGTATAAATTAACTCAAGTTTATTATTCAGGACATTAAAGAATGATCGAGTCAAGTCAGACCCGAGGTAAGGGAATTTCTTAACCCAATTTCCGTTCTTTGGGTTAACCTCCTACTTTCAAATTATGTCATGATATTATTATGTCATATCTTGTATTTATAATTTATTTATGTTTACATATAGTGATTACACATTGTAGATTATTTTTATTTAAAAATTATGTTTGTATGGGACTTCGTCTCAATCTCCTTTCATTGAGGCATATTTTGTTTTATACACAACTTTATTTTATACGGTGTATAAACCCCTTTTACTTTTAGGATTATTCAAAAGGAATATTTTTATACTAAGAGTTTTACTAAATGACAAAAGGAATGTTTCTTTTCATACATATGCAGTGACAAAATCTTCTCTGCCACCGTGACCATTATTTGAGTTTCGGCTTCCTCTACAAGCCATACCTTTTTTTTAAATGAAAAATAAATACCATGTTTTAATTTTATTTTATTTTGGTATTGAAAATGGTTTTCATAATGTTTTTATTATATCAATGTGTTGTATTGATATCTTGTGAATGAAATGTGGAAATGTTATGTTTCCTTTATGCATGTTTTATGTGATACAATTATGTTATGGTTCTTGGGCATTGTTATGAAGACTGGTGGTTCCGTGATAAAATAAGGGCGGGTGATCCCGATATAGCTCTCTAATGCATTGGGTAACATGAAGGAGTGAAAAGTTATGGTTTCTCTGAAGAGATTTAGGGAATATACTATGATGGCTATTCCAAACATAACCCAGAGGGTTACTCCCTACGTAAGAGTGTTATGAATTCCTCAAGTTACCTTTATGTATTATGATTTCTATGATTTATTCATGATTTGATGAGGTATGTTAAAGTGCCTATGTTTTATGGGTAAAGTATGATTTCATTCTTATGTATATATGAACTCATGTTTCCTTTCCATATTTTTATAACCCTTACTGAGCTTTTTATGCTCATCCCAAGTTTTTGAAATGTTTTTCACAGGTCAAGGGAATGGTACATGATATGATGATAGTGTCAAGGAAGTGTCAAGAAAGAATCCATGTTTTATTTTGAATATGTTTCCGTTGATGGGGAAAAAATGAATACTATCTTTTAGGTAACCACTTTGTTTAAATGTGGAATGTAATGTAACTTTTATGATCTGATTCTCTAAAACTCTAAACCTGAAAAGATCCTCAACGTGTAATCTTGTAATAACTCAATATTATGTAAGGTTTAAGGCTGGGGACTTATAATATCTCATGTGAGATGGTATTTTATAATGATTTGTTTAGTAATATTTTGATATTGAGGTTCCTTAGACTGAGAAATAACACCGTTATTGTCACAATATAGCTCAATTTATCTCTTCCTGCTAGTAACCACTCCATGTTCAGAAATGAACTTCTTGGTCCAAATAGCTTCCTTCACAGGGTCACATTCACCAATGTATTTTTATTCTTCTTTCGAGTATATTATGATATCTTATTTGGAAAATTTCCAACTAACTTATACACTATTTAGGCAAAACTAAAGTCCTTATTGAGAATTCATATCACCTTTATTGGATTGGAAACTAATATATGTGTAACCCTTTACAAATAATACATCCTATCCTCTAAATACTAAGAACATGTCCTTAGTTTTTTCTAATTACATAAGGATGTTTCTCAAAAAAATATAGTGACTCTCACTAGGATGGGATTGGTATCTAATTTTTATGATCACAACATATGACAAATCAGGTTGAGTATATAACATTGAGTACATGAAAAATCCTATGGAGGTTGCATAAAGAATATTATCTAACCTATCTAACTCTTTATATAGATGATAAATCTTACTAATATTTGTTCCATGAAATACTATTAAAGACCCCTTTTTAGATTTCTCCATCCTAAACTGATTTATCACATTACCAATATATGTGGTCTAACTCAGTCCAATCAACTTCTTAAATCTATCACTATTGATCCTCATATTGAGTATGTAAAATGCTTCACCTATTTCTTTCATTAAGAAACATTTAACTACCCACACCTTCATAGAGTGAAGTCAAGGGTTATCATTTTCAATGAGAAATAGGTCATCAACTTATAGTATTAGAAATACTACTATTATCCCATTAAGCTGCTTGTATACACATGAAGCATCTTCATTATTTATTACACCAAACTCTTTGATTTCATCATTAAATTGGATATTCAAACTCCAAGGTGCATTCTAAATTCCATAAATAGACCCTTGAAACTTTCAAACATTATCATTCTCATTTGGAACTCCAATTCCATTAGGTTGTATCATATACAAATCATCATCTAAATTCCCAATAATGAATGTGTTTTTGACATCCATTTTATATATCTCATAATCATAATGATCAGTATGGCTAGAAAATTCCAAATGGAATTTATCATAAAAAAATGGTGAAAAGAACTCTTCACAGTCAATACCATGAATTTTTTATAACCCTTTTCCACCAAGCATGCTTTATTAATATAAAATCTATCATCCATGTTAATTTTCTTATAGAAAACCCACTAAAACCCTATGGGTATCACCACTTCAGGTGCATCTATGAAGTTAAAAAATAGGTTAGTGTACATGGATATTCTCTTAGATTCCATGAATTTTAACCATTTTTCGAAACCCTAACTCTCAATGGCCTCCTGGTAGGAATTATGTTCATCTCTTATAGAAATTATTTCATCATCATTTTCCATGAAACGTTCATATCTACTGGGTATTCAATTAATGCTACCGACCTTCGAGGTTCTTGTGTAAATTGAGTCAATTATTCTTCCACATCTATTTTTGGATTCAGATCAACTTCTATCTCAAAAAAATTCCTATTTATTGGTCTTGAATTTCTCTAAGTTAAATTTTCCACCCATTAACTACTCAGTCCATGTGTTTTCTCTCTTGGAAAATACTATATTATTCCCAAAACACATTGTGTTCCGTGGAATGACAAAAATAATATTCTTTAGTTTCCTTAGGATAACTAAAAAATAAGATATTTTCTAACTTAGGGCCTAGATTATTAGAATATAGTCATTATAGAAGTTCATTGAAACCCCAAATCCACATATAAGACAAACATGGATGATTCCCATACCATATCTCATAGAGTTTCTTTGTGATTTCTTTAGATGGAATGTGATTTACAAGAAATAAAATAGTCTCTAGAGCATAACCACAAAACTAGATAAGAAGGTCACAAAAACACATTATGAATCGAACAATGTAAAACAAGGTATGATTACTACTTTTAGATACACCATTCTGTTGTGGTGTTCTAAGAGGTGTGAGTTGTGAAACGATTCCATATTCTCTTAGATGAGTTATGAATTCATGTCTCAAGTATTCACAACCTCGAACTACTTGGATTACTTTAATACTCTTTCCTAGTGGATTTTATACTTTTTATAAAACTCTTTAAACTTTTCAAAAGTTTCATACATGTGTTTCATTAAAAACATATATGAATACCAACTAAAGTCATCGATAAAAGTAAAAAAGTACCTATAACAACATTTTTCTTGTTTACTCATTAAACCATATATATCACTATGTATAAGATCCAATAGTCTACTATCCATCTAAAATTTTCTACCAAAATGTGAATTTTTCAATTTCCCAATAAAAAATATTCTCATGTACCAAATGATTAATAATCGAATGAATCCTAAAATCTATCTCTATGGAGTCTTTGAACCTGTTTCTCATTTATGTGTCCAATGAGATAGTTCCAATGGTGGATGGGATTAGAATCAATCATAGAATTTTTTATTAATTTTATACATAGTATTATCTTATCAAGAATATATAAAATGTTAATTATATTCCCAATGTGATATAACATTTCATTATTATATATAGAACAAATATTGTTCTTAATAATGAATAAAAATATCATCTTTTCAAAAAAAGATACAGAAATAAAATTCTTGTTTATGGTTAGAACATTATAATAGTTTTTCAACTATAGGAACAATACAATTTTTAATATCATATCATATGTTTAGAATTCTAGTGTATCAACTTTTTCTCCATTACCTATATGTAGATCTACTTCAAGATTCTTCAATTCCTTCATATCTCAGAGCCTATGTTTGTTAGCCCAAATTTGTGACACACACCCAATATCTAATACCCATGAGTCAGAGTTGGAGAAATTAATCTCCATATAATTTTTATTTGTGTACTCTTTATGTTCCTCCTTGATAATTCTTCCCAATAATAGATATCAGTTTTTAACTATTTTATAGGACATACCTATTAATATTCTGAATATGATTAGTGTGAATTATGTCATAATATACAAAAAAGGAATATCACCAGGTGAGTGCCATCTATTATATATTTTCATTATAGTATTTTGATGAAATTCCTCCCAAAATATTTATGACCACATACATCATATCTATTTAGCAATCCATGATCCATATTTCACTAAGAAAATGACCTTGTTATGGCATGAAACTCAACACTTAGTTATTTAAATAGGTTATCATCTGAATAAAAACATTATTTATTATTATATAAATGTGTAGATAACCCATTATCCAAATCCATCATATGGATTCAATCAATAATATTCCTCTGGTCTCACAACCATCGGGGTTTCCCAACTATGTGTAACCCAAAAAAAAAATAAAAAAAATCTAAAACAAGACAATCTAGGTGAACAACACAATGTCATGAAACTACCCATTGAATATCCCTAATTAACTCATTACTTTCATTCCATACAAAAGATAATCCTGGGTCACCCCTCTATGGTGTGAACTACCTAGTTGGATGATCGAGGTATTGAAAAGTGTCTATTTATAAGGAATATCACAATTAATATTTTTGGGGATTTCTTTTAAGGTATCTTAAATTTAATATACAAAATATATATATATTAAATTCATGAATATTAAATCATATGTAATTATTATCATATCATGTTTTATTTCGATTCTATTTATGCATGTTTCTAATAGTTTAGTTTTGAAATCCATATTAAAACCACAAAATTAATGTGTTTGCACAACACTAATGTGTAACTCTATACACAACCCACAATTTTGTGTCAATCACCCAAAAATATAAGTCAAGTGTACACATACATATCTAAATTTCTCACATGCATAAGTTACATGAATGCTTCATGTAATGCACAGAGTAATGTGAAATTGAAAAAATGACATGTGCAAGCCCGAATAAAGAGATATCTAACCCCATTAACTTTATTAGCCATGGAAAGCCTCTTGGAAAGTAGGTGGTTTGAATCCAAGTACATCTACCAGGGGATACTTTACTCAAGAGAGAATTAAATTCATGAATATTCTAACAACTTATATGTACAAACTATTATCACCAACTAGTCTCAAGCTTATAACTAAAATTATAATCCAATGTGAAGGTAGATAAAAACTAAATTTTTTGATATCAAATTTATCATGGTATGCAAGGATCAATTTTAGAATAAATTCATCATATAAATTTTGGAATACAATCATTCAACAAATAAAAAATATACAACTATAAATAAAACATGGAATAACCATTAAATAATTGAAAAATTCACATATTTAAACATGAGATAATCAATTATGAACAATTTTTTAAATAAAATATAATTATAAAACCTTTTATAATTTCATCATTAAAATTATGGACATTATAAAATTTTGAAAATAAAATATCTATGTTTTTTCAAATATGAATTCTATCATATTTATCATAATAGGGTATTTCCCTCTTAAATATGTAATATTATATGAATTATAAACTATTTATAATCCAATTTATTTTATGTAAACCTTTCACACATTCTAAATATAAGGTAGTTGATTATTATTTATACTATGATCATATCAATTACCAAAACACCTTGTGATATAGATTAAATAATATCCAAATAAATCACTTTTAATTTGAACAATTTAAAATTAATTAATTATGAACTAAACATGAATATTAGACAAATTTATAAATAAAAAATTGATATATTTTCCAAAATATGGGACATTTATTAACTACTCAAAAATAAATTCTAATTATAAAAGTTTTATTAATTATTAAGAATATAAACATTTTATATTCTTTTTTATATGAACTATTTTAAGTTTTATATCAAATGACATTTATATGATATTCCATGAATTATAAACATTTTAGAATTCAATATCTGTTATATAAAAATTTTATATTATCCAAATATCATATGTGTTGTAATTTATAAACACTTTATAAATCACCTTTTATGATTTATAAATAAACCATTTATTTCAATATCCTAAAGCATGCCATTTAATTTTTCAAAAGGTATGAAAAAATATTTATAAATTAACAATAAAATTTTTATAGTTAATTAATTATAATTTTGTTATAAATTTATTTAAATATTTTAAAATACATTTTTCATTATTTATAAACAATTTACAAGTAATATAATTCAATTCAAAATTGAATTCTCTTGATTAAAATAAATACTTTATTTATTTTAAAAAACAGGTGTAATAAATATAAACTTTTAATCTTTACCAAAAATTAATAAAACAAATTTTATTAATTCATATTAATGTTATCCCCATTTTATAAAATATTTTATAAATAAGGAAAAAATAAATAATTAATAAACTTTTTTGAGCCAGGGATTCATTTGTTTTCAATAATTCAAAATGTGTTGTGGATAAAGTGATGATATTTGGAAAATTATTATGGATTCACTTGGCGGCATTGGATGTCATGTTTAATCAATTTTCCATTTTAAATATAATGATTGTTGAAGTTATCTTATCTTCCAAGACTTGTGTCATTATTGAAACTTTTTTACTAAAAAATGTAGAATAAAAAGTCCATGACATATTTTTTTCACAAGGAAGTTGAATTGATGGTGGGAAAGAAAAAATATAAGACCATGCTTGAATATATTTACATTCTATACATGAGGAAATTTTTACTTATGAAGGCTAGTAATTTCATATTATAATTAGATTATTTCTAAGTATTTTAATGTGCATTATATAAAAAAATGTGGCCAACCAAGTGAGACACATAGTCTAATTAAACACAACATATGTGGTAGGAGGAAATCGACCACATGGGGTAATCGACCCATGCATACCTCAGGGGGGAAGAGGAGCAGGCCTATGTTTCAGGGTGGAAAGCGTGCACACCCATGTATAAAGAACACTTGAACTGTGTAAAGGCCCATAGAGAGTGGGTGCATAGTGCACACCCATATGTAGTAAATCTCGTACTCTATGGTGTGAAGGGTGTACATGTGTTGATCCTCATTCGCTAGATCGAAGTAGTAGAAGGATGGATTGAGCAATTAAGTATGCCTCAAATGCTATAGAAACTAATGTGGGACCATGACAACATAGGTACGATTCCATCATTTAAAAATTTATACATATAAGCATAGTCATTTGAACTGGCTCCATTTTTTGTCTTCCTCCTTCCATGATTGTAGGAATCTACAACAAGAGGTTCTTCTTCCATTTATGAGCTATAATTATCATTCTATAAACAATGGTCACATTCACATTAAAAGAAAATCCATGATGATCTTCTAAATTTAAGGTGACCTTGAAGAACATTCCACACATGATATTCTTGAACTACCATGCATGAATAGTTGTAACCTGATTCATTACTACACCATTGATGAAGCTAAATTATCCAGAAGAAACAAAAGATGATAAATAAAAGAGGTACATTTGAAATGAGTGGACATGCATGAAGTTATACCTGCATGTATGTAGAGAGAATTAAAATGGGTGGTAGTGGCATGAAAGGAATGAATATGGTGTATCTGAGAGTTTAAATAGACTGAGTCCTTGGGAATTTAAATATTCATATGTTTGAAATGATGTATGTGGATAATGGGTTGTGGTATTTGTTATACATCCTGAAGAAATAGAAAACCTGAAATCTTTAGGTGTTTTTATGAGTTTGTGTGATATTTACATTCTTTAAGAAGGATAAAGAACCTGATAATTTGAGTTTTTATTTTCCACATGAAATGATGGTTTTCATGTTATGATATAGATGTATGCATGAATATGGGGTGTGTATAAGGTAACAACAATCTACATGAAGAATGATAATATAATTGAACCCCTCAGATATTTAAGATGTATGTATCCATGCTGGGTTAGTTGTGGGTGTTTTCTTATCTATATGAAGAATAGGGGAAAATATACCCATAATAATTCATAAGTATTACTAGTGAGATGCATGAATAATAATACCCATTTTATTTTGGGTATTTAATGTGAGAAAAAATATTAATACCCATATCATTAGGTATTAATATTATAAGGAGGAATAAATGTTTTTTTCATAAAAAAATTAAATGGGGATTTAAATGGAGATATTAAATCACGTAATTAAATGAGTCATTATCACTAGCACAATATTGTGTATAAATATGTGCATAAAGTTGAGGAGAATAATTATTTAGAATTTCAATATCCTTTGATATCCCAATACATTGTTGTACCAAATAGAGAATGAGTTTGAAGTCGAGTGTCTATTAAAGAATAATTAAATTGGGTGTATGAGAATTCAATGATTGAGGTGCATCTAGATTTCATCAAATATATATGGAGTCTTCAGAAAAATAATTATGATTTTCTTGAGGATGTACATGAGCAAGTGTGATTCAGAAAGCTTTTGGAGGAAGACCAACAAATCATCTTTAATTGGATCATCCTTTAATAAAGGTGATGTCTTCCAGCTGGTTTTAGGAGTGGGTGAATTCTTTTGATTAGACATGGGAGTATAAGGAGTCTCTTTATTGGATATTAAGTAAAAATTATTTTGGTTAGAGAAAAAATCAAATAGAGTATCTAAGTTGTAGATAAAGAAATAAGTGTTTTAGTTGGTGCTAAAAACAATTGTATTTACATATTTGATAATGAAGAATCCATGTTAGGGGATCTAAAAAACATGGTAAGGAGTAGAATTTTTTTTCCAAACCTTGTAAATAATGTGTGTTGCCTTATCTTATTCTATTTCTCATCACAAAGTGAGACTAAGACATATCATCGAGTGTATCGAGAACCATAACAAGTTCAAGAAGTTTAATTCAAAAGAAAGATCTTATATAAATTAAACCAATGATTCACCCCTCCCTCTCAGTGCTAAATCCATCATGGGGCTCTATAGGTGATAATAGGGGATAAGTCACCTATATTGATCCATTAAAGTGTTTATAACGTGAAACGTTTTTGAAATGAGTGAGTTACCTGAGATGAAGATTTCTAGAAAGACTCATAAGAATAGAATGAAGAGACATGAAATGAAGATGAATAAGAAATCTATATTAAATGTAAATACACCATTGACCGAATTTTATCAAAATGGTATATGTTGTAATAATTATTTCAATTATTATTATTTAGAAAAATCAAAGTCAAGCTATGATGATTATGGATTAGTTAGTGATCTTCATTATATATTAAAATAACTTCTAAGGAATATCCCTAGAGAAGTGGTAAAACATTATTAAATGTTTCAAGGGTATTCTATATGAAAGACTACAACTGGAAGACATGGCTAATTCCATAGAAGAGGAATTGGTTAAAAAGGTTTATTTATACAAAACTCTCCCAAAACATGTGAAAGAAAAGGATGAAACAATTTCTCTTTTCAATGAAAGGTATGGTGGAGTTATTCAGGGATTGAAAAGAAATGTTTGAGAGAGTTATTTCTTTGAGATTGTATTTGTTAAAGGTTTCCAGGTATTATTTCACAAGGTTTCCATGGTAGTAAAAATGATCAACTAGAAGATAAATATAAGACAATAAAGGATCCTAACAATTATTTCAAGGAGTAAAGAAAAAATCATGTAGAACAAATGAATAATTTGAAGGATGATTGGGATGGAAAGAAAAGATTAGTTGATAATGAGAATAATTCCCTCAATAAGAAGTGTTTAGATTTAGAGATGAGATTGACAATTTTGGAATCACCTCAAGTTGGAACATTCCATATAACTGAAAGAAGTGATGTTTCCACTCCAGTTTTTATTAAGGGTCATCATTCCGTAAATAACATAAATAATCCTCTAAGAATAAGGGTTCCCATAATCTATAAATTTTTTTATGTACAAATGATGTTTCAAATACTGGTATTGGTTTTAAACCAAACTATGGGAATGTATCAATTGTGAAAAATGATGTTAAATCCAACACATCAAGGGTGGATGTGAAAATTAGCATGAATAATATTTCTATAAGAAGTTTCCTAAAGAGTGATTATTCCACTAAATAGAAAAAAGGGTTCAAAATCTATGATTTTTTTTTCAAATTATTCCATAAAATAATAGAAGAATGATAATAGGATATTCTTTATATTGTTGGAAATTTGGACACAATCCATCAGAGTGTTGAAAAAATATGTAAATTCATGAAAATAAAATGAATCCTTATTAAAGGGGGATAAAGGATAAAAAAACAGAAAATAAAACTCAAAGACCATCTTCTATATCAAAGGGAGATTCTAAAATTGAGATGAAAAAATGTATTCCCTAAAAAATAAGTGGCTAAAATGTAAGGCATGATAAATCTGGACATGTTCCACAGAATTTTTTAGAGTTTCTCACTAAAATTAAAATAAAAACACCTGATCCATAATGTTCTAAAAAAGAAATAATATAAAAAGATAATTCACTCCAAGGAAAAACTAATATTGGGAGAAAATAATAGTCCAAGTTGAGAGGCAGTTCTCAATATAAATGTTACTCCTAATGAACAAAATGGTTCGTCCTTTTTACCTATCATTTTATGTGTTTTAAGATAACAAAAAAATAATTTAAGGAGATGTTTGAATATATAAATGATGGACATCATGAAGAGATACTATATCATATTGTATACAAACTTCATTAAAATGGAAGAAAAAAGTGCATCCCTTAAGATGGAGAAACATTGATCATGAATGTGAAAACCATGGGGAAAATTAAAAGAGGAATATCAATGTATTCCAATCACCCTCTCATACCTTATTATTAATTTTATTATTATATCAATTAAGGTAGGGTTCCTGATTGATATCAATATGAGACAAAATAGAATCTATATCTTTTTTTATTTGAACTTTATGTTGTGATTATTAAAGTATGTGTAGGATTTGGCATTGTATTGATAAATCTGATTACTTAAAACCCCTTTAATTCAAATTGAAATTTTAGAGCATGATTTTACATGCATGATTTTTTAAGGACATCCTGGAAAACCTTGATCATTCTCTCTTTTATTCTACACTGGGTTATCCCATCTAAAACTAGAGATGATTAACTAAAGGCCCTTTTTTAAAAGACCCATGAGAGATCATACCTCTCTTATAAGTGACCTATAAATTTTCATATAAAGAAGAATATCATGTTTTTAAGAAATGGATATGTCGAGAAGAACCCCCACATATCATTTTAATATATTGTTAAAGGGGGAGAAATATTAGAGAACACATATTGTAATATCCCTACCTGAACTACTACATCCAAGTAGAGAGCTACATGACCTTAGGTATGCATCCTCATATGTAAGTGGCTAATGACTAGTAGCAAGGATCATTGCATGATTGTGGGGGGACTCTACCCTCTATATAAAATCATAGAAAAATAATAAATAAACAATATTAACAATAAATAATCAGTGTAATCATGCATAATAGTAAAAACAAGATTTCATATAAATAAACAACTCCCAATGTGGGAATCATATCGATAAATTTAGCAAAAGATACAAAATAGATAAAAAATAAATAAACATTTGCAAGTGATCTATAGTCTGTCTTTTCCTTCTTTGGTTCCATGCTCTACTGTTCAACTATCTACTAGTGGACCCTTTCCCTTCACCGAATTTGGGGTCAAGAGATATACAAGCTCACCAAAATACCCAAGTAGGGTGTGAGTGAAAAGACTCAATTGGACACCAACAATGTGTCCTTAACAAGTTTTCACATGAATAAGAGTGTATAACATAATAATGTATAAATTTTCATAGAAGAAACATTTAAGAAAATCATTTTTGCTCTAACTAAGATGCTAGAAACCCCAGTTATACCAACTTCAATTCCATGTTAGAAAACATCAGAATAATCACAGAAACCTTTTAACATCATGTAAGAGTTGGTGTACCAGAACCAACTGATTGAACTTTGATTGGATGGAAATTTAATTTATTTAAATATTAAACATCTTATTACATATTGTTCATTGTTCTACATGACTATGATGTAATAATGTTCTAGAGTATTTGTTGCATTGATATGGTCATGGAAGTTCCCTGATATGATGAGAACCTTGAAATTCTATAACAATATTCTTAAATATAGTTCTATGGTTGGATGAAATACTATGATGGGACACATAGCATGTAGAAAATCAGGTGAGAGTACTCATGAGAAGATGAGACTTCCTCTCATGAAGTTCTCACTTGGTAATCTCCAAGACAGAATATTATGAGAACAGATCCGCTAGTAGGAATTCCGCATGTTTTGGTGTCATCAGATATTTCTATCTGCGAACATGTATATTGATACTTAGACATTAATATTATCATTAATACATGTCATGACTCACATAATTTGATTTTCTGAAGAAAACCGTCATGTAGAGAGTTGGCAGGAAGTAGGGTACGTAGGGTGCATCTTGGGTGGCATGTTATTAATATATAAGTCGATGAAGGATTTTTCCCTTCTATTTATGGAAGTTGATATCTTAACCCTTTGATTGAAATAGAACCATCACATGAAATTCCATGTCCATGGTGTAACGATGAGTTTATTTCAGGTAGTCAAAGAAATACGTATCAAACATAAAGTTTATGACACTATCATGAAACCTGCTTAATGAGATATTGTGACAAAACGATTATATTACATAGTGAGAATTCATATGTGGATGTTGTTTTTGTGACTTTAAGTTCTTTCTCTAGGTTCCTTGACTTGTTTCTAGATAGTACTCTTGGAATTTAGGAAAGCCTACCTAATGCTAACAAGAAAGAATCCTAGAGTGTCACACACTAAGTGTTTCTGGTGGTCTCGGTAAAATTATATTTGAATTTAGTTAATAAATATTATTCTCAAGATAATGGAATAATTTTATTCAAGTTAAAATCATTTCAAAAATTAAATAAATATTTATTCACCGGATTGTAGGTAAAATATATTTATTTATTTTATTGAACATTTAATAAATAATTATTTACTAGTTTGTAAATAAAATATTTATTTAAGATAATAATTTATTTATTTATTTATTTAATCGGGTGTTCAACAAATAGACGTAAAGTTTGAGATGACCAAGGCCGGTCAGGTAGTAAAATAATTATTTATGAGATGATAAATAATTATTTATCTCGTTGGCACAAATTAAAATAACATTGTTATTATTTTGTGACACATAATTTTATTTATAATTCCATTTTGCGCATGTTGGTGCACCATAAATAATGATGTGGTATTATTATTAATATCATGGATTTTCTCTAAGGGTATGAATGCATTTAATTGCTGTTACACAATTAAATATTGTAACTGAATCCCCATATCAATAAATAGACACATATGTCTATTGTGACATGAACTGAACTGCACACCCGGTGAATTGAGAATTTTTGGTCTGAACAATCTCTCTCTTGAATCCTCTTCCCTCCCCTCTCAAGAATGAGATAAATTCTTCAAGGATAAAGAAAAATCAATCAATAACGACTGACACAAGACACTCTCTTCATCGCGCTTGCACCTGGAGAACGAGCATTGTCGATTAGAGGCCATTGGAGCATGTGCAGATCAATGCTAGAGGGATTCTAGTTTGGATCCTTGTAAGTGAAACAAGATAATCTGAAAGGGTAATTACAGATGATCAACATTATTAGTGAAGAAAATACTGAATATCCAATTATTATTTTATTTATGGAATTAATTAAATTAATTATAAACATGATGTACAAGATCCACTCTAAAGGTTTCGGGTATCTTCCTTCTTTATCTAAATCTTTTATTCTATTCCATGGAGACTGGCATTCATCGTCGTATTGATCCCATAATAATCATTGATCATAGTAAAAATAAAAGTTGGGCTCCATCCCAACGTTCTTACACTGCACTCGGAACCTTCAAGTGGTATCAAAGCGGTTACATCATAGTTTATAATTATTTAAATATTTTGTTGATGATTTACGATTTTAATAATTTAGTTGTTTCAATTCATGATTAATTGTTCTGCAAATATGAATCTCGAGATCTATTCCTCATCTTTCTTTTCTCATTCACCATACATTAATGATATTTTCTTTTAATTTTTATTAAAATAAAATAGGGGATCTCATCTGGAGGTTCCAAAGGTTCTCGTATGTACAACACAAAAACACATGATGTGTATTCAGCAGTACACACCGTGTATCCAAGGTTCAATACACCGGGTCTGGTCTGCCAAACCATGTTGTGTCATTGGAGTTTTTATAATTCTTAATGACTCTATGTGTTGACTAGGAATAGGTGGCACATAGTTTCCAGATTACATGCCAGGTGGCCCACTGGACACAACGTGTAGTCCCTTCGGGTTAGGGTTGGACCATTAACCCCGTACATGGCGTACCCGACAGGAGACCATGTAACAAGGAACTACACAGTGTGTGGCCTACTGGACACACTATGTACTCTAAAGATTTCTGAAGTACACTCACTCACTATTTCCCTGGGCATGTACTTTCGATGGATGGGGAATACTAGTACAAGTCATTTAGTTGGAAATACACATCCTGTACTTATCCAAATTATGCAGATTTATTAAAATTTATTATTATGTTATAAAAATCCTTGAGACGTGTACCATCGTGTATGCGTAAAGTTGAGGCACATAAAGTGATAGGGTTTTTATATACATGTGTTTAATTTAACATCTCCGTAATGTTCATTTCTACTCATTGGGTAGTTATGAATAGGAATTCATCATTTTTACTCCACGGTATATGTTACATACAAATATAATTTTAAATGAATTTATTTTTTTTAAAATTATAATGGATGATAATCTCAAGGAAATTTAGAAAAGGGTTTAAGATAAAAGGATTGATTAATTAAAGATGATAATTAATTGATTAGAGTGTGATTTATCCTAAATAAGAACGATTAAAGAATTGAATGCTAGTTTTATTTAAGCATAAATATCGTTTCATGTATGGATGATCATGAGCTAGACCAGGACCTTTGTATGTGGATGGTTTCTTTTAATTTTTTTATTTAAATTAAATTTGTCGGGCTATGAGCCTTCTCATCATTAATATATATGGCCTGTGTGCCCAAGCTTTCTTTTATTTAAAACCCATTTTTACCCCTCACCTATATGTGAGTTAAAAAATGGCATATGTAATGGATGGAACTACCAAGATAGTGGAGACGGTTCAAGATAGAGCTAAGACGAAACCAATCCCAGGAGATACAGAGGTGGACTGGTGGAAAGCTTTAAACATGAACCCAAAAGGTTCAAGATGTTTCTCCCCTAGGTCAGGGTTAGTTTATCAACATCTAGATAAAATAACCATTATAAAATATCATGATCATTATCTTTATTTTATTTCTATCAGTTTCATGGTTTATCATTATGGATGTGTTTTCACAATCACATAATTAATGAATTAAAGAAGCATGCAAGATAGAACTAAAATAAACTAGACTTATGAGTAAATATTATCAATACATGGTTAATAACTTAAGTAAGTTCCACTTAATATTAAGAATCATGTGATTTTTATAATAATAAATTCATGTGTAAGAGATAAAAATCCCTCAAATAAAATATTAAGTCAAATTAATCCTTCTGTTACTTGATTATGGGCAAAAATCAATAAAACTATGTGTTTGACCAACCCTTGTTGGGGCACTTACTTTTTTACTATAATTCCTTATGAAAGGTTTCGGGTTTACCTAATAATATTACATCCAGAAGAGTATCCATTTCTAGACATGGTTCAATATTGGAGGCAAGAGTTGAGGAAATCCAAAGTTAGGATTTCAGGATTGGGGAGTCCACTCAACAGATCAAGGAGCTTCAAGCCCATAGTTGGAAAAGACCTAACTACCTAACTACCTAAATACCTTCTAATAGCTTGACCAACCCTTGTTGGGGTTATGAGAATGGGAATATGGATCATTTCCACTAGAATGTCATGTCAACTGGAGATTCTGATTTCAATAGTGAGGGACATTGGGACTTGATAAAATAGTGGGATACTTTATAAAAATTTATTATTTCTCATAAAATGTAATCAATAAAGTACTAATGATATGCTCTTTTAATTGTAGAATAAAACTGACAAGCTCATCGACCACACTATCCCTGTGATCAATTCTAGATAAAGACAACATCCTCACTAGCAGTAACTTCCAGGAATGGTTTAGATTCCTTTGGGTTATCCTATGCCATGAACAGAAGTATTACATTCTAGAGTCAATATTGCCTAATCTGCCTGCCAAAGAGGTGAGTGATGAGGATTTCCTAGTCTTTGAAAAACATATGAACGACACAGTCGATGTTCAATGTTTGATGCTATCATCCATGTCTAGTGAGCTCATAAAGTCTAATGAAAACATAGATGTTTATAGAATGCTTGAGAACCTTCATGGTTTTTACCAGGAGAGAGAAAGATAGGAAAGGTTTGAGATCTCTATGGAACTCTTTTAGAGTAATCTTGGAGAAGGAGCCCCAACTGGGCCTCATGTATTCAAGCTCATTGGATAAATTGAGTGTCTAGAGGTTCTAGGGTTTAAACTCCCTAAAGAACTGGGTACCAGTCTCATTCTAGCATCAATACCTCATAGCTTCTCTAATTTTCTTGCCAATTTCAATATGAACAACATTGAGAAGTCTCTATCTAATATTCTTATCCTCATTTTCCAAGTGGAAAAAATATGAATCGCTTATGTCCTTATGGTGAATACGAGGAAAGGTAAGGAAAAGAGATTTCATCCCAAAAATTATTCATGACCTTACAAGAAAAGGAATATCAAATGGGAGGTAAGGGATCATGAGGCTGTTTGTTTTTCATGTGGCAAGTAGGGCCACTGGAAGAAGAACTACACCCAGCCTAAGAAGTAAGGGGAATCTTTAGGTGCATTTTTTATCAAATGCAGTCTATCTATTTCTATAAATTGGGTATTAGATACAGATTTTGGTTCTCACATATGTATCCAAATATAGGAACCAAGTAAATTTAGGAAGATTGACCTAGGGGAGGTAGATCTACAAGCATCCAATAGAGCTAGACTTACTACTATAGTTGTCAGGGACTACCACCTCACATTGCCAACTGGAATGATCTTGTTGTTAAAGGGTTGTTATTATGTGTCGACTATTACTAAGAACAATATTTCTATATCCATATTAGATAGAAAATGGATTTGTTTTAATTTTTTTAAATGAACGTTTCTTCTTTTACAAATAAATAATTTTTTTGGTAGGGAACATTTATACAACAGTCTTTACATGATGGATTACACAAACAATGTAATGGAAATCGATAAAAAAGATAATTCACATAACTTATACCACACCCAACTTTGGCATCACCGATAAGGTCATGTAAATGAGAAACGCTTGACAAAGTTACATCAAGATGGATATTAATATTATTTCAAACTAAAACCACTTGGTCTATGTTGTGCATGTTTACTATGAAAAATGACTGCAACCCCGTTTAGTGGGAAAGGTAAAAGGGATAAATAACTTCTTGAATTGGTTCATACTAATGTTTGCAGACCATTTATAGTTAAAGCAATGGAAGGGTACTCATACCTCATAAATGTTACTAATTACTTTAGTAGATATTGATATATCTACTTAATGAGGTATAATTCAGATTCTTTTGATAAGTTCAAAGAATACAAGAATGAAGTTGAAAAACCAGATTAGTAAGAAGATTAAGAAACTCTGCTCAAACTGAGGTGGAGAATAACTTAATCAAGAATTCATTGATTACTTATGGGGGTTTGGGATCCTATCCCAACTCAATCATCCATACATGCCCTAGTGGAATAGTGTGAGAAAAAGGAGGAACTGCACCCTGTTAGACATGGTGAGATCGATGGTGAGTCGTGCGAGTCTTTCATTATCCTTTTGGGGATATGTGTTACAAACAGTGGCACACATACTAAACCAAGTACCAAATAAATATATAAATGGTATTCCATACAAGTTCTGAAGTAGAAATAAATCCATATTATTGAATTTACATGTGTGGGGAAGCGATTCATTTCTTAAGGCCTCTTCAGGTAACAAACATACACCCTGAGGCACAAAGTGTACCATTATTGGATACCTCAAGGAAACAAGGGGATATTACTTATACAAACCCTCAGAAAAAAGGTTATAGTAGAAAGGCACACCATATTAATTGATAAGGAACACATATCCAAAAGCGATAGTGGGATAGAGATAGACTTTGATGAAGTTTAGGCTCAAGGTACACCAGAGTTGGTATAAGAACAGATTCCACAAATCCCCATGGAAGAAAGAACTGTTCCAAAGACACAAGAGCTGTGTAGAATTAAAAGAGAGGTTAGAGAACCTGAATGGTATGATTTTCTAGTTACTAATGATGGTGACTCATTATTAGTTGATAATAATGATCCTCTAAACTAAAAGGAAGAAATAAGTGGCATAGATGTTGTCAAGTGGCAAACAACCATGAATTCTGAAATGGATTCCATGTACCAAAACCAAGTGTGGATTTTGGTAGATCCTCTAGTTGATGTAAAGTCAGTTGGTTGCAAATGGGTATTCAAGAAGAATCTAGAAATGTAAGGAAAATTCAACACCTATAAGGAATGACTAGTTGCAATAGGGTTCACATAGTTTCAAGGCAATTACTAGGATGAAACCTTTTCACCAGTTGCAATACTGAAATCCATCAGAATTCTATTAGTCATTTCCGCTTACCATGACTATGAGATTTGGAAAATGGTTGTCAAAATATACTTCCTTAATGGGAACCTTCATGAAAATATCTACATGACACAACCTGAAGGGTTTATGACTCTAAAGGATGCCAATAAGGTAAGAAAGTTGTATAAATCCATTTATGGATTAAAGCCAGCATCTAGGTCATGAAACATTTGTTTTGATGAATCCATAATGAAATTGGGTTTTATTAAGAATAAATGTGATCCTTGTGTCTAAAAATGGTTTAGTGGGAGTGCAGTTTTTTTCCTAATAGTATATGTTGATGATATATTACTTATTGGAAACAGGATACCTGTATTACAGTCTGTTAAGCCATGGTTGAATTAATGATTCTCTATGAATGATTTGAGTGAGGCAGTATATATTCTTTGTATCAATATCCATCATGATAGATCCAAGAGATTGTTGGGCCTAATTCAAAGTACATACATTGATAAGATACTAAAGAGATTCAGTATGGAACAATCCAAGAGGGGATTGTTTCCAGCATCACATGGAATTCATTTTCCCATGAAAATGTGTCCTCAGACACATGGGGAAATAAGAATAATGTCCTGGACTCCATACACATCAGCGATTGGGTCAGTCATGTATGTCATGATATGTACTAGGCTAGATGTCTCCTATGTATTGAGTGTGGTTGGAAAATATCAGGTTGACCCAGGTGACTACCATTGGATGGCAGTCCAGACTATACTAAAGTATTTGGGTCGTATTAAGGATATGTTTCTAGTTTATGGAGGAGATGAGGAACTAGTCATCAGAGGATATGAAGATTCTAGTTTCCAGACTGATCATGATGACATGAAGTCACAAAAAGGATACATATTCACTTTTAATATAGGTGCAGTGAGATGGAAGAGCTCAAACCATAGTCTGGTTGCAGATTGTACAGCAGAGTCCAAGTATATCGCAGCTTCTGAGGTAGCTAAAGAAGTAGTTTGGAAGTGAAGCTTCTTCTAGGAGATAGATATGATACCTAGAAGTAAATATCACATCAAATTTTACTATGATAATACTGCAGTGGTAGATCTTGCAAAAGATCCAAGGTCACATCAGTGGATGATGCACATACTTCAGAGCTATCATCTCTTGAGGGATTTTTCTCAGAGTGGTGAAGTAGCAGTGAGCAGTATTTTTATAGAAGACAACGTGGAGGCCCACTTGACTGAAGCCTTGACTCAGTAGAAACATGATCACTATGTGAGGTCTAGCAGACTAAAATTGATAGGTAGTTGGCTCAAGTCCATGTTGGAGTTTGTAAGAGTGGGTGTCCTAGAACAAACTATTTGTATGTTGAATACATGGACATTAAATGTATTTAAATATTAAAGATATTATTACATATTGTTCATTTTTCTGCATGACTATGATGTAATAATGTCCTAGAGTATTTTTTGCATTAATAAGGTCATGGAAGCTCCCCACTATGATGAGAACCTTGAAATGATATAACACTATTATTAAATATAGTTCTATAGTTGGATGACATACTATGATGGGACACATAGCATGGAAACTGTTAGGTGTGGGTACTTATAAGAAGATGGGACTTCCTCTCATGAAGTTCACACATGGTAATCTCCAAGGTAGGAGATTATGAGAATAGACCCGCCTGTAGGAATTCTGCATTTTCTGGTGTCATAAAATATTTATATATGTGAGAATGTGTAATGATCCTTAGAGTTTAAGAATATCATTAATACATGTCATGAATCTTGCACTTTGATTTACTGATGAGAACCTTCACACAGACACTTGGTGGGAAGTAGGGTGCGTTGGGTGCGTCATGAGTGGAAAGTTATTAATGGATAAGTCGAGGAAGGAATTTTCCCTTCCATTTATGGAAGTTGATATCTCGACCTTTTGATTGAAATATAATCATCACATGAAATTCCATGTCCATCATGTAAAGATGATTTTATTTCATGTGGTCAAAGAACATGGTATCAAGCATAAAAGTTGATGACACTATCCTGAAACCTGCTTGATGAGATATTGCGACAAAGAGATTATATTACACAGTGGTCATTTGTATGTGGATGTCGTTGTTGCGAATTTAAGTTCTTTCTCTTGTGTGCCTTAACCCGTTTCTATATAGTACTCTTGGAATTTAGGTAAGCCTGCCTAATGCCAACAATAATGAATCATAACGGGTCATTCACTAAGTGTTTCTGGTGGTCTTGGTCAAATTCTATTTGAATTAAATTAATAAATATTATTCTCAAGACAATGAAATTATTTTATTCAATTTAAAATGATTTCATAAATTAAATAAATATTTATTCACCGGATTGTGGGTAAAATATATTTATTTACTTTATTGAAAATTAAATAAATATTTATTTACTAGTTTGTAAATAAAATATTTATTTAAGAGAATAAATTATTTATTTATTTATTCGGTGTGCAATAAATAGAAGTGGAGTTCGAGAGGACCAAGTCCGGTCCGGTAGTAAAATAATTATTTTCAAGATGATAAATCATTATTTAACTAGTTGGCATAAATTAAAATAATGCTACTGTTATTTTTTGATGCAGAATTTTATTTATAATTTTGTTTTGCGCAATATGGCGCATCATAAATAATGACGTGGTATTATTATTAATTGCATAGGTTTTCTCTAAAGTTATGAATATATTTAATTTCTTTTACACAGTTAAATATTGTAACTAAAGTCCCATGTTAATAAATAGACATATACGTCTATTGTGCCATGTACCAAATTGCACACCCGGTGAATTGATAATTGTTGACCTGAAAAATTTCTCTCTCAAATCCTCTTCTCACCCCTCTTAAGAATGAGATATGTTCTTCAAGACCTAAGAGTAAGTGATTAATAATTAACAACACAAGACACTTGATTTTCCGTGCTAGCACCCAGAGAACGAGCAGTGTCAATCGGAGGCCATCAGAACACGTGCAGACCAATGCTAGAGGGATTCTAGTTTGGATCGTTGCAAGCACATGAAGATAATCTGGAAGGTTTATTTTGGATGATCAACATCATCAACGAAGAAAATATTGAAGATACATGTATTATTTTTTTATGAAATTAATTAAATTAATTATAAAAATGATTTACATGATCCTCTCAAAAGGTTTCAGGCCTCTTCATTATTTATCTAAATCTTTGATTATATTCCATGGAGACTGGCGTTCATCATCGTATTAAACTCAAAATAGTCATTGATCATGGTAAAAATAAAATTTGGGTTCTGTCCCAACCATGCTTCTGCTACACCCGAAACCTTCACGTCAGAGATAGCCTAAAACTACTCAATAGACATATAAGCTCAAGCCTCTAGGTCAAACCACACTATGTCATCATGCCTCAACATTATCTCTAATATGGTCACATAAACCATCATTCCCCACTATTACCACATAGGTATGATCACTCATGATCATCTTGACCCATGTTCATCAAACATGGTTATTATCACTCATGATTGTGAATCCCCCAGGTCAGGACACACAAGTCCATCATGCCCCATCATCCACCTTAGTCTCATTATCAAGTCACTTGCAGCATATGAATGCACTCCCCCTCCAGGGATATCAAGCTACTATGAGACCACCAGTCACTTTGGTATCATGCATAATAAAAAAAATATAGAATATACAAAGAATATCCCAAGGAAATAATGGTATCAGACATAACATATCATGAGTGTGAGAAAATCCATAAAGAGACACATGTAAGCAACTCAACTTGGTCTAAAGCACATGAACATGCATAATCATTATATTTCAATCAAGAAAGTCAGATGGCTACACACACACCCACAAGCATCAGATAATAAGCATGGGTTAGTCCAACATTAAACAAATATAACACTAATATCATATACATGGACCTAAATCGTAAGGAACTTCTTACCTAAAATTCATTGATGCTAAAATCATGTCTATCGATGGTTTCATCACCCGAAACATATTCACACATCAACCATAATATGATTTCACACCAAGGACTCGTAAAACCAAAAACCAGTAATTTTATTTTTAGAATAAATAAAATATTATATGCAATAATACTTTCTATCTCCTAGATAATTTCCAAATTATTATTTTAGGTCAACGCATGCACTCAAAAAAATACCCTGAAGAATAATTATAAACCAAATAATTATTATTTGGTAATATAAATACATATCCTTTGATAAATTTCATAAATTATTCTTTTACAATCATCCTGTGGTAATTTCATGGAAATTATCCTTTGATTAATAGTATGATTATATTTTGATAACTTTTCTATAGATTGTCCTTTGATAATTTAGGGTAATCACCTCTGGATAATTTTTTATAATTATCATTTGATAACACACATAATTATCCATTGATTATTTTTATAATCTTTGTCACATGAAAATTCCCCCATAACTAACCTTTCATTAATTATCTTCTAATAGTTTCTTATAAATTATCTTTTTCTAATTATATTTTGATAATTTATTTTAAATTATCATTAAAAAATGTGAAAAATATGATTAAAAATACCTCGCTACCATAAAAAAATAAGGATTTAGATTCTGCTCATAGAGATGAACCCAATAGCACCGATGACACATCAATCTGATCACTATTAGAGAAGTTATCAAAGAGTGATTTTTGAAAAATATTAAAATAAAATAAAATAAAATATTATGGAGGGAGAGAAATTATAGGAATGTTAGTAAGAGTGAGGTGTGAGGTGTGAGGTTGGTTCTCTTATACGTATTCCTTTGTATCCCATCCCCTATTTTATAATGTATTTTTTTAAACATCAATTAATACATTTTTATCTCTCTTAATGTATTAAATGGGTATCATATTAAATTCCCCATTAATTTCTCCATATAGTACCTCAAACCCATATATCTCATGCGATTATTTACAATAAAACCCCCCATTTTAAACATATTAAATCATCTATTTAATGTATATTAAAAATTCATATATATAAATATCAACATTATACCTACACACACACACAAATCCACATATTCTTATATACACCTATATATATGAATTTATTTAACCCATTTATACAAATTAGACACACATACACATCCATATATACACCTCCACATGTACATATATAAATATATATTTAACCCATTTATACATACACAATTTAATTATCCACACACAAATATCATTTTACCCAATTTATTAATAACAACTACTACAAAAAAAATATTTTTATTATTAAATATCTCACATCATTTCCACCATTAACAATTTAAAAAAACATCCATTAAAAACTGAATAGTTAATTAATATATTTATTAGCGACATAATTTTATTTATTTATCACAAGTTATAATTTTGAAGTTTTTACTTTGATCCCCAATAAATATATATAGATAGAAAAACATCACTCATAATTTAAGGGAATTTAATTACACATGTAATTTTCATTTTAATTTCTTCAACACAAATAATAATAATAATATAATTATTATTACTTTTTTTGTGATATATTGAAATACCCGATGCAAAAAAAATATATATTTCCATACCTAGGGTAAAGCTCAAATTCCTTACCTGATGGTGGTCTCTTATTTCTCATATAATACAAAATTTAGGTTATATTCTATTATTTTTGGAAAATATATAATTAAAATATGAAATAAATTATTCTCATGTTCGATTTGACCAAATTCCCAATGAACACATATATTTTTTCATTCATAGGATAATCCCTACATATCAAACATAATGGTGGTCTCATATTTCCCATACAAGACAATGTTTAAGAAATTTTAATTTTTTTGAAAAAAAATAGCACACATGAATAATATAATATATTTAATATTTTTCTTAAAATCATTATCAATGATCTGCATGCCTCATAATTCCATCCTAACTCAACATCTAACTCTTAAAATATTCCATAGAATATTCTAAAGTGTTTATAGATCATTTATCCATACTTCAAGCCTTTAAATCGTCTATTAAGTGATTTTTATTGAAAATTAAAAATTTTCAAATTAAAACACTCAGTAATTATTTAAAAAGAGGGTTTTTGTAACATCCCAACCCAGATCACCTCTCAGATGGTGGCCAGACTGTTGGGTTACATAACCTCAAGTGCATCTCCCAAATGCCAGAGGCTACCAACTAGCAGCGAGGGCCTAGGGTGTGTATGTGGGGAGACTATTCCCTCATAGATCAGAGTTTCATAACGGTATAATATTGTAAAAGTAAAATAAAATAGTGGAAGTAGTAAATAAATAATTGGAAAAGCCGTGGAATACCATATTTATCAGTTTTATAGAAGAGGCCAGTGCCAAATTATCAAACAGATGAATGTATGTCATGGTAATGATACATAACCCAATAATCAATACAAAATTATTAATGACATGGTGAAAAATAAATAAAGATCTATAAAGCCCCACATGCGATCTCCATGAACATCCTGAGCTTCAGCTCGGTCACTTGCTCGAAAATCCCAGATACAGATAGCACAATATAAGAAATCAATCATGGTCCACAGTCCTGTGAACAAGAAGGGTCTACTCGGGTACTTCAGTGCAATGGTGGCCTGAGTAGGCTGTGAGATATAAATCTCAGTAGGCTGGAAGCACCACTGTCTAAACCAATCCATACAATTCAAGGTAAATTAATAAGTGTTCCATATAAATTAAATAGTGAGTGATAATAAATGTAAAATAACAACTTGGTTCAGGTTCCTAAATGGACGCCATTCCCATACCTCCTGCTTCACACTAAGCAGGGAATATGAAATGAGTGCCTATAATAAGCAGGATGTATATATATAAAAGGATAGAAAATATATGGTAGAAAAAAAGGAAACATGCCCCAAATAATCTGCTTTAACATTGGGTCTAATTTATGTATCAATAAAGAGTGTCATAGGACATAGAAAGGTTTCACAATCCACAAGGTAAATTAAAGGCTGCATAAATAAACACCTTCTCCACATCAATATTATTATTATGTACAAGTTGTAGAGTTAGAGTCTGAGCCCATACCGAAGGTATCACTATGGTAAATTCTTCAATTAATCCAATTCCACCGAGCCTATCCAAGGCAATCTTCTAAAAGACCAAGTATCGCTTGTGGCATGGATTTATCATGAGTCTGTCCTGGTATCACACAGAAGGGGTCAAGTATCACCTGAGGCATGGAATACCACTTTGCCAATGGGTCTGTCCCTGAATGTCTCTTTGGGAACCAACATCACTCATGCGTATGTTAGAAGCTCGTGGAAACCCACATATAGCAAATCCTAAGACAGCGTCTTCCTGGAATAATCTATAACCAGTCAGGAATGGAGAGTCCTTATGTAGTCCTTAATATAAAACTCTTGTTGTCTCATTGATATAAATTTAATTAGTTTTCAAGGAAGCAGATTCCACATGATATTCATATATAATTGCAACAAAATAATATGTGAAACTCAAAGCCACAAACTAATGATCATTCTAGTAAAGTAGTTATAGCCAAGATAATTTATCAGTGAATATAGAAAAAACACAAATATCACTTTTATAAAGGCACAACAGAATAATAATTTAAAACGGAAGAAGAAATCATGAGGCATAATTTAACCAGCACAACCAAAGGTTCATTTTTCACAATTTTCGAAAATAATTTATTTAATTTAAAATCAACAAAAGAGATCATGCAACATGTGAAATTAATTAATTTAATTAATTCAGGGCTAACAGAAAATACGCCAAGAACATCGGCACACCCAAAGGGGTATCTAAAGATGTTGAAACAATTTAAATAGGTTAGACTGCTTTACAAAAAGGTTTAAAGGTTAATCAAATCAATTTATTTAATTTTGAACGGGTAAAAATTGACATTCTCAGTAGGCACCGACGAGCAACACAATGTTTGATTTAAATGACACGACTTAATAAAGGGAAAGCGAGTAGATGCCCTACCTTGTACTCATAGAGGATCCTACACTCCACAAATATCTTTGATTTGACCTAAAACAGAATAAACTAGATGATTTTAGAAAAACATAAATTGTAGGTAAAATACTTCCACAACGGATTTAGAATGAGATCGAACGATTCTTGGTACGTGATGTTAGCCCTACCAAGAGCTTAATAGAAAACCAGATGAAATCAAAATCAGAGGAGAAATGAGACTATAGTAGGCTTTCAAAGGAGAGGGAAGGGAGGAGGTACACCACCTAAAGGGGGGCACTACATGGGTGAAAAACCAAGAGAGGGAGGAGAGGAGGAGAGAAAAAAATAAAAAAAATAAAGGAGAAAAAAACAAAAAAGGAATTAAATAAATAAATTAATAAAAATAAAATGGTGGAAGAAATGAATAAATTAATTAAAATGGGTTTAACCCATTTTATTTTTTTTAATTTCTCTCCAACCATTTATATTTTATTATTTATTTTAATCCATCTTCAAATTCCATAAATTTTCTTTAAATTATTTTTGTTCCTTTTTAAATCATTTAAATTATTTTTAGCCCGAATTCAGTGCTAGAGCATGACGTAAAAATATTACACAAAGCCCAAGCAATAATTTAGTTAATTTTAATAGTTGACTAGGACCCACAACAGTATGCGCAAGTGCGCACCATGGGTCGCTTTAAGAATTTGGGCTAAAAATTTAGACACATTGGTTTAAGCATAGCCATTACAAGCATCTATGTAGGAAATTAATAATATTTTATCTAACCCAATAATAAATATTCACCCATATATATACACACGTGTTATACATATATATATATATACATATATATATATATATATTCACATACATACACCCTCACATGTATATATAACTATGTATATATTTAATCCCCACATATATATACCTTATATATATATATACATCAATGTTTTTGTCCCAAACTAATAATAATAATAATAATAATTATTATTATTTAATAAAACTAATCAATGATAGAATTAACAATTTAAAAAGAACAACCATTAAAAAGGGGATAACCATTATTAAATTAATATTGATTGAGCATTTGTATTTAATTAGAAAAATTAATTATATCACATTAATTACATTTCCCAGTTATTATTTACACCGCGACACAAATATTTAATTATGGAAGTATATTTTTATTTTTTTTCTTCAATGAAAATATTAATATTAATAATAAAATTATTATTATTATTTCTAACTGCCCAACAAAAATATTTATAACCCAATTAAATTATATTTATGTGTGATCTGACAAAACGTTCGATGATAGAAAAAATTATACCCTTCCTAGGGTAAAACCGACATCCAGAAACTATCGATGGTCTCAGATTTCTTATAAAATGCACCATTTGTGAGAAAATAATTATTTATTATATAAAAAATGGATTAATAAATTAATTAAAAATAAAGAGGGTATTATCACATGCGAGGTTTCCAAACACCCGACGTGCATCAATGTTATACCCTTCTTAGGTTAAAACTGGCATTTCAGACCTAACTATGGTCTTAGATTTCTCATATGATGCACAATTTGAGAGTTATTTAATGTTTTTTTGAAAAGAAACACACTTGTGTATGAATAAATATATTTAATATTTTTATTCTATCAACATCGATAGTCTATTGGTCTCGGAATCCCATACTTTCTTAACATTTAACTTTGAAAATTTTTCATTGAATATTTCAAAGTGATCAAGAAGGTTTTTACCCTTTATTTAATTTATTTTTATTTTAATTTTAATCTAATTAACTTAATTAAATTTATTTATAAGACACGGTACAGTTTCATCTATCGAAAATAAAAAGTTCTGATGCTATATTTTAAAATCATCCATTCCAGCTAACGAAAAAAATTTAATTTCCTTCACTTTTTCGTTTTGTTTAAAACAAGGGACATTAGAACATTCCCACCATAGAACTTATCATCCCTGATAATCTTTCGGGAACAACGTAACTCCCACCCGATATATAGGGTCATGAAGTCTCATGAAAAAGGTCATGTTGTGTCTCCAAATTCCCAACACACATTCAAACATTGGTTAGGAAAGCGACACCTAATCCATTAAGATTTGAAACAATTCTCATTTTCCAACTGAAACATCGAGACAGTACTTATCCAAACTCGTTTAGCTAGAGACATGACTATGTCATCATCTTATTAAAAATCTGGTTAAATTTAATTCCCACCTTATGCTTTAACATTTCAATGGGGAAAATTTCGAGTCACGACACCTTTCACCGTCATAATTTCCTACACAACATGCCCTTAAGCGTTCAAGTGACACTTCTCGCGTGATTTCTGAAACAGAATAAACGGTCAATTTCCATATTCTTAAAATCTAAAGTCAAAATATCTTTTCATGAAAATCCATGGATGAACCAAACCAAAATCGTCTCATCTGAGGATGTGCTGGAGAAAAAAAGTCCTTCACTAACGGCTTCATTGAACAAGGGAGAAAACTAGTCGACTTACTTTAGCCAACCATTTCAGAAGGCATCCAACTTAGATGGATGACATTATAAAAACAAAAAAGTGATGTATTCTTAAAAGGTATATCACATTTACCACGAATACATCCACATAAATTCATTCCTGACTTTCAATTATGTTTCTTGATTTAGGTATCATCGATCCAGATAAAATGTCTGGGGTAACCATAGATTTTCATAGCAAGAGTGAAAGGAACTAACAAAAGTTAGTACATAATCCTTTTTACTAGTGAGATGTTGGTACACGGAAAAGTTTACCACATTAGAACATTGACCAAGCCTAGAGCAGTATCAGCTAAGTGGTCATGTCAGAAGAGACGTATTGTGTACAAGAGTTCATTCAATGCATTCCTACATAAAAATATATGGATCACTCAAGACTAACCAAAGCCTCGATATGAACCACACGTTAGTGTGAAACACTAAGAAAACCACCCTAAACAATCCCAAAAACTTATAATGCTTTAGCATGGAGTAATACGGATTCTCTCTTAGTGCATCAAGGATGAAGGCAAGATAGGGGACATGCTCGTCACTTAAGGATGAGTACACTAAGGGGATTAGAAGATTAAAAGAAGGAAAATGTTTTAAAAAAGGCATGAAAACTCAACCAAACTGGCCAGCATGTCAAAACACTCGAGTCTCTGGAATTCATCATGAGCATTAGGAAGAACATGATTCATTTAACACAAGAGTCACTCTACTAAGGAGATGACCCGAGATGTATTTGACATCACAAGGCTTAACGATTACACTGAACTCATCCAGTTTATAACAACATTAATCATTCAACGACACTGTATATGTGAACCTATAATACCCCAAGGTGATAAAAAAGTAATATTACTTTTAAATCAGAGTACGATGTACTGAGCCATCCATCACTATAGAGAAGAGAGGGTTGAACAACCTACAAAGCAACTGACCATACCCGAGACATGTCTAACCCACTAGAAATGAGCATTACCTGGAGCTCAAGAACGAAACAAAATTCAAGGATAAAATGATCACTCATCCAAAAAGGGAGTAATTTCAAGCAGGGGGTTATGAATAGAGACAATAACACATGAAAGAAACCAAAAGGTAGAAAATCATGGCATTTTAAAGGCTTTTGAGACATAATGGTGCTACCTACCATGGTCTTGCCCCTAATAAAGAACAAGTGCCAACCCTATATCTAGGTCATAACAATAGAAAAGCCACTAGGATCCCATTTAATTGCAACAAATTACATATCAAACAAGAGAGCATGTATTTACAAGCAGTTAACAAAGATAAACATGATGTAATTATAGAAGCTTGAAATTTTAATCACAGAGACATGCTAATATACACTGAAGTATGATACAAGGAAAATATGTTAGTAAACAGGCAGCATGGAAATAGGATGTCATGCTAAAACTATCACTGAAACATGGTATCTAAATATGCATCATAAAGAAATACAAGACATGGAATATAAGTCAAAGCACTCAATCATATCAGAAGACAACCTGTGAATGCAACAACATGGCATAGCATATGCATGACATTTGAATCCTTGTGTGTCTATTATGATGAATGTAATGCTTTGCCCTTTACTTAACAAGACAAGGGTAAAATACCATAAACTCCATAAATCTATAAGCAGTGGAAATTACATGAATAACTCACGGTGAAATCATATCAACTGTAATATCGAAAAGCATGAACAAAAATCCTAGCCTTGGCCACTTGGTCATTACCCATACGTGGGGAGATAAGTACCTAGAACGACTATTAACCAAGCACTGACACATTCCTAGTATCTTGTCTACCAACCCAAAACAGTAATACGAAGGAAAAAAATCACCTTTGATACCACTTTGTAACCTCCTGACCCAGCTCACATCTGAGACGATGGCCAGACTGGTGGGTCACATGACCTCAAGTGCATCACCCAAATTCAAGAGGCTACCGAATATTATTGAGGGCCAAGGTGTGTGTCTATGGGGATACTATGACCTCATAGATCAGAGTTTCATAGTAGTATAATATGGTAAAAGTAAAAGACAACTGCAAAAGTATTAAATACATAATTGGAATAGCAACAGAAGACAATATTTAGCAATTTTATAGAAGTTTCCATTGAAAAATTATCCAATAGATGAATGCATGTAATGGTAATGATACATAACCCAGTATGAAGTACAAAATTCTTAATAACACGGTGCAAAAATAAATAAAGGACCCAAAAGTACAATGGGTGATCTCTATGAGCATCCCGAGCTCTAGCTTGGTCCCTTGCTCCTAAATCTCAGATACAAATAGAAAAACATAATCAATCAAACATTGTCCATAATCCTGCAGACAAGAAGGGTATACTAAGGTACCCCAGTGCAATGGAGGCCTGAGTAGGGTGTGAGATATAAATCTCAGTAGGTTTGCACCACTGGTGTCTAAAGCAATCCACACAATGCAAGGTAAATTAAGAAGTTCACCATATAAATTAAATGGTGAGTGATATAAAATTTAAAATAACAAAATGGTCTGGGTTCCTAAACAGACACCCTTCTCATACCTCCTGCTTCCACCTAAGATGGGAATCTGAAATGAGTACCTGTAAGAAACAATATGTATATATATAAAAGGCTAGAAAATAGATGGCAGACAAAAAGGAAACATACCCCAAAGCATGTGCTTTAACTTTGGGTCTAATTTATATATCAATAAAGAGTGTCACAGGACATCAGAAACGTATCAAAATACAAAAGGGAAATCAAAGACTATATAAATAAACAATTTACACACATCATCATTATTATTATGTTCAAGTTGTAGAGTTAGAGTTCGAGCCCGTCCTGAAGGTATCTCTATGGTATATCCTTCAATTAATCCAATACCATCGAGCTCATCCAAGTAAATCTTTAGAATGACCAAGTATTGCTTGAGGCATAGATTTTTCATGAGTCAATCCTGGTATCGCAAAGAAGGGGTCAAGTATCACCTAAGGCATGGAATAGACACTTTCACAATGGGCATCTTCTGGAATGTCCCTTTGGGAAGTATTATCACTCATGAGTATTTTAGAAACCCATGGAAATACACATTTGGCGAAGCCTAAGACATCATCCCCCTTGGTAATGTGTAACTGGTCAGGAACAGAGAGTCATTATGTAGTCCTTAATACGGAACTAACATTGTCTCGCCACCATAAATTTAATTAGTTTTCAAGAACTAAGATATCATAGGATATGCGTTTATAATTTTCACAAAATAATACGAGAAACACAAATCCACACACTAATGATAATTATAATCAAACAATTACATCCAAGAAAAGTTATCAATGAATAAAGAAAAAAATGAACATATAATTTTTATAAAGGAACAATAGAATAACAATTTAATAAGGAAGACAATATCATTAGGCACAATTTAACCAACACAACCAAAGGTTCACTGTTCATAGTTATCTAAAATAATTTATTTAATTAAAACTCAACAAAAGAGATCACAAAACATGTGAAAATAATTAATTTAATTAATTTGGGGATAATGGAAAATAGGCCAAAAACATTGGCACACCCAAAGGGGTATCCAATGATATGCTTTACCTTGTACAAGTAGAGGATCCTACACTCTACAACGATCCTTCATTTGACTTAAAATAGAAGAGACCAAATTATTTTATAAAACCCCAAATTTCAGGTAAAATTTTTCTATGAAAGATTGCACAATGGATTTAGAATGAGATTGAAATATTCTTGGTGCTTGATGTTAGCCTTACAAAGAGCTTCAGAGTGCACCAGATGACGTTGAAATCGGAAGAGAAATGATACTGCAATGGGCTTCCAAAGGAGAGGGAAGGGAGGAGGCACACCACCTAGGGGGGACCCTACATGGGCAACACATAGGGAGAGGGAGGAGAGGAGGAGAGAAAAAAAATAAAAGAAATAAAGAAAAGAAAAGAGAAAAAATAAAAAGTAATTAAATAAATTAATTAATAAAAATAAAATGTTGGAAGAAATGAATCAATTAATTAAAATGGGTTTTCCCCATTTTAATTATTTTTAATTTCTCTCCAACCCTTTCTATTTTATAACTTATTTTTATCCCTATTAAAATTCTATAAATTTTCTTTAAATTATTTTTATTCCTTTTTAAATCATTTAAATTATATTTAGCGCGAATGCAACACTAGATCATGAGGTAATCTTTTTACAAAGGCCTTAGCAATTATTTAATTAATATTTATAGCTACCCAAGACCTACAACAAGGTGTGCAGGCGCGCACCCTAGGTCACTTTAAGAATTTGGGCTAAAAATTTAGATGGTCCATGACTTGGTTTAAGTCGAGATGTTACAAGTATTTATGTAGGAAATTAATAATATTTTATCTAACCAAATAATACATAACCACCCATATATATATATACATGTTATACATATATATATATACATATCTGTATATTCATATACATACACCCACGCATGTAGATATAACTATGTATATATTTAATCCCCATATATATATACCTTATATATATACATCAATGTTTTTGCCCCAAATTAATAATAATAACAATAATTAAATTATTATTATTTAATACAACTAATCAACGACACCATTAACAATTTAAAAAAACCATTAAAAAAGGGGACAATGGTTATTAAATTAATATTGATTGGGCATTTTTATTTAATTGGAACACTTAATAATATCTCGTTTATTACATTTCTCATTTATTATTTACACCGCAACACATTTTATTAATTATGGAATTATATTTTCATTTTTTTCGTCAACAAAAATAATAATATTAAGAATAAAATTATTATTATTATTTCTAACTACCCAAAATAATATTTACAACCCAGTTAAATTATCTTCAGATGCGATCTGACAAAACGTTCTATGCTCGCAAAAGTTATACCCTACCTAGGGTAAACCCCACACCCCAAAACTATCGGTGGTCCCAAATTTCTCATACGACGCAATATTTTTGAGAAAATAATTATTTTTTATATAAAAAATAGATTAATAAATTAATTAAAAATAAAGAGGGTATTATCACATGTGAGGTTTCCAAACACCTTATGTGCCTCAACGTTATACCCTTCCTAGGGTAAACCCGACATTCTGGACCTAACGATGGTCTCATATTTCTCATACGAAAAACCCTTTGAGATTTATTTCATTTTTTTTGAAAATAAACAAACACATGTATGAATAAATATATTTAATATTTCTATTATATCAATATCAAGGGTCTATTGGTCTTGGAATCCCATGATGACTTTGCATCTAACTCTGAAAATATTTCACTAAATATTTCAAAGTGACCAAGATGCTTTGTACCATTTATATAATATATTTCTATTTTAATTTTAATCAAATTAATTTAATTCAATTTATTTAAAAGACACATTACAATGTCATCTGTCGAAGATAAAAAGTTCTGACACTTGGTTTTAAAACCATCCTGTCTAGCTATTGGAAAAATTTAATTTCCTTCGCTTTTTCATCAGAATAAAAACACAGGATGTTACTATTTTATTATCCTTAAAAAAATTTAGATGTTAAAATTATCCCCCTCTATCGAATTATCATCCCTGAAAAGTATCTCTAGCGATATCATTCGAATAAATCAGGCCACTGAGTTCAAACATCAAATTCCTGCTCTCATGTCTCTAAAACATGAGGAGAATTAGGAACATATCTAGGTAATATCCTGTCTCAAGGATGACACAAGGTTCTCCTATGAGTCTACCATTAACCCAAGGTAAAACCTACACAGCATTAATCATGGTCTCCATCCCTAAACATTAGTCCCAAATATCATATATATAATAACACAACAAAATTATTAGGTCAATATATTAATCCTAATAAATATATTTCACAAGAGCATGCAAAGACAGATATATCAAAAAAAGTTAAAATATCTTTAATAGATAGAATAAATATAGGAATTTAATTAATGAATTACTATGAAACACAACAACAAGTATACATATATAGTAGGTGAACCTATGTTCATAGTCATGATACATGAACATACATGAAATCTAATAAATCAAATATCAGTTATGGGTATATCACATGAGATGAATTTAATCAACTGTAACAAAAAACCAAATTTTCCATAGTTTATGGATACACAGAGGTCCACTATGCAGTGTTCACCATACACTTTTATAGTTTCCCCACTCGATTAACAACTACCTTATCTTCTATATACCCTATCCCAAATCAAGGGGAATAGAATAAAAAATTTAGATAGTGATGTTCCTCTAATACCATTTTTTAACATCCCTTCCTGAACCACTAGATCTGAGCTAGGAGCTATGGACCTCATGCACCTCCCATTATGTAAGAGGTTTCTAACTAGATGTGAGGGTATAATTTAGATAGAGGAGAGATTGTACCCTTTGTATTGATTCATTGTATAATGATAAATAAACTATAATATCAATAAATAATCAGAGTAATCATATGGAATAGTGAACTAAACATGTCATATAAATAAACAACATCCAATGTGGGAAGCCTATCCATGAAGTAAACTACATATACATAAAGGGATAAAATAATAAATAAACATATGTTTCTCCTCCATATTCTTTATTGTCCTGCTCCATCTCCGTGTTCCACTTCTCAATCATCCACCATAGGGCCATTTCCCTTCACTAAATCCCAGTTCATGAAATCTATAAGTGCACCGAAATACTAGAGTAGAGTGTGAGAACAACGACTTAGTAGGAAACCACCAATGCATGCATAAAAAGTTTCCACATACATAAGAGTTTAAAATATAACAATAAATAAATTTTTACACATGAAAAAATCAATCTGAGTGTTCATGCGCTTACAAAGCTACCAGATACCCCAGTTATACATACTTTGTAGCCATATCAGAAAACATCAGAAAAATCATAGAAATTTATCAATGTTAGAGCCAAACTCATGCTTTTAAATAGTTTTATAGGAACAATCCTTCAAGTAAAACCACACTAGGTCATCATGCCTCGATGACATCTCCATGTTAGGACGCATATACCATTATGACACACTATTGTCAATTAGGACTGATCACTCATGATCGTCATTCCCCACAATCATCACAAACATGTCTAATCAATATTGATCATTATGCCTCTAGTCTAGCCAAACTAGGCCATCATGCCCCCATCAACCATCTTGATCTCATCATCAAGTCACATGCAGTGTCTGAACATGCTCCCCCTCTATGGCTAACGAGCTACAATGAGCCATCCATTTAATTAGGTACCATAAATAACACAATAACATAGAATATACCAAGAATATAGTAGGGAAGTAATTGAATCAAATATAACTTATCATGTGTGAGAGAGAATCCATACATACACATAGGTAAGAAACTAACAAGGTCTAAAGAACTTCAACATGCACAATCATAACATGTCAATCAAGAATGTAAAATGGATAAACATGCACCCACATGCATCACATAACGAGAATGTGTTATCCCCACATAAAACACATATCATTGTAACATCATATACTTGACCCCAAATGGAAAGGAACTTCCTACCTCAAATTCTTGGATGCCAATAGCTAGTCTGTCGAAGGCGTTATCACCCAAACTACATTCACACACCAACCTGAATACAATTAAATGTTAAGGAATCCTAAAACAAAAATTACCTATTTTAATTCTTATAGAAAAAAATATTACATGAAATAATACTTTATCTCTCCTAGATAATTTCCAAATCATCATTTTTGTTCAACACATGTTCTCACAAAAATACACTCAAGAATAATTATAAACCAAATAATTATTCTTTGACAAAATAAAATAATTATCCTTCGATAATTTTATTAAATTATTATTTTAAAAATATCCTATGGTAATTTATTTCAAATTAAACATTAAAAAACTGTGTGATTATCTATTAAAAACATTTATATAGATTATCCTTTGATAATTTAGTACAATTACCTCCTGATAATTCTTGATAATTATCATTCAATAATACAAATAATTACCATTTAATAATTTTAATAATATTTATCACATGATTATTCCCATATAAATAACCTTTAATTAATTATTATATGATAATTTTTTATAGATTTTTATTTTCTAATTATATTTTGATAATTTATTTTAAATTATCCTTTAATGTTTTTGAAAAAAAAACAGATTGAAAATTCCCCACTACCTTTAAAACTAAAATTAGGATATAACTTTTTCTCATTGATATAATCCCAACTACACCAACAAAATTCCAATATGATAAATATTGGATAAGTTATCAAATATAGAAGTTTTAAAATAAAATAAAATATTATATAGAGGGGGAGAAGTAAAAAGCATGTAAGTAAAAAAGATTTGTGATGGTAGTTCTCATATATATAGTCCTCTTCATCGCATTTCACCTTTTAGGTAGTGTTTTTTAAACATAAATTGATGAATTATTTTCTCTCTTATTGTACTAAATGGAAACCACATTAATTCCCCATTAATTTCTTCATGTAGTTCCTCAAGCTGATATATCTCATACATTTAAAAAAAAATAAACCCCCCCATTTTAAACACATTAAATCATCTAGTTAATAGATATTAAATAGTTACACATATGTATATATATATATATCTGCATTATGTATATACACATATATTAATATACACATATACACCCATATATATATATATATCTAACCCATATATATATATAATTATCCTATATATATATGATTTAATTTTCCACAAACAAATAATATTTTACTCAATTTAATAATAATAAACCTTTCAATAGATATTCCATTATTTTTTAAATATATAATAAAAATATTAAATAAATTATCCCCACATGTGATCTAACCAAATGCCTAATGCACAAAAATGTTATTTCACACCTAGGATAATCTCCAAATCCCTGATCTAATAGTGGTCTTGGATTTCCCATATGAGATACCATTTGGGAGATAATTCATTATTTTGGGAAAATAGCTCACATGCGTAATATAATATATTTAATATTTTTATTAAATCAATTTGGAGGGTCCACAGGCCTCAAAATTTCATAATAACTTAGTTCTTGACTCCAAAAACATTTCATAGAATATTAAAAAGTGTTAAAATATCTTTTACCTGTTATAAATCCTTTAATTCTTTTACCAATTGTTTTTTGTTTAAAAATTTTAATTTTTCACAGAAAAATACACATAAATTATTTACAAAGAGGGTTTTATTATCCTTAAAATTTTTAAAATGTCACATATATTGTCGTTTAAACATGTGAAGATATTTCAAAAAAAAATAAGAGGTAGATATTGTTGACCCAAAGTTGGATTTTTTGTTAATAACTTAATATGTGTTGGTGGATAAAGTGATGGTGTTTGGAAAAACGTTATAAATTCACATGATGGAAGTGATTGTCAAGCACAAGAAATTTTCTATGTTAAACCTGAAAAATTGTTAATGTGTCTTAGGTTCTTAGAATTTTGTCATTATTGACCCTTTTTTTACTAAAAAATGAAGAATAAGAAGTCCATGAAATATCTTTCATTGCATGAGGATGTTGAATTTATGGTGGAAATGAAAAAATATATGAACATGCATGAATATATTTATGTTTTATACATGAGGGAATTATTTTTGAAGAAGGCATAAGATTCCATACTATACTTATATTATATCTAGGTATTTGAATTTACCTTATATAAAAAATGGGGCCAACCATGTGAGCCACATGGTTCAACTCATTCCCACACATGTTGGAGGATGATGTAGACCATGTTGGGGAATTATCCCATGCATTCCACATGGGGGAAGAGGGGAAGGTGCCTATATAATGTTGAAAATAGATCACACCCATGTATAATATGCACCTGGACCATGTATAGGCCTGTAGGGAGTGGTTGTATAGTCCCCACATGCATGTGATGAAACCCACAATGTGGCGTGTGATGGGTGTACTATTACTGATCCCCCATCGCCAACTTGAAGTAGCAGCAGGAGGGATTGAGTAATTAAGTGAATCTCAACCATTGGAGAAATTGACGTGGGACAAAGGCAGTGTGGGTACTATTCCCCTATTTAAAAATTTACACACATAATACCAGTTTTTTGATCTAGATTATATGAGCTGTCCATCCACTATCTACCTTCATTAATTATCGAAGGCATATGAAGTAAGTGAATATTCTTCCATTGATGATCTATAATTATCTTTATATCAAATAGAAGGTCATAACCACTTTAAAATAAAATTCATGATGATCTTCTGAATTCCAGGTGAGTTTGAAGAACATTCCACACATGATATTAATTTATTTCCATGCATGAATAGTTGTAACCCATTGTAGGATTCTGCCATTGATGAAGAAAAAGTCTTTTAATAAAAATATAAGATAATAAATACACAAGGTATGTTTGAATTCAGTGTACATGCATGCAGTTACACTTTCATGCATGTAGAACGAATTAAAATGGGTGGAAGCAGTATGAAAGGAAAGAACAAGGAATATTTGAGAGTTTAAATAGCCCGAGTCTTCGGGCATTCGAAGCTATGTATGTTTGAAATTATGTATGTAGGGAATGAGTAGTGGTATTTTTTATACTACAAGATGAAATAGAAATATTGTAATCTTTGACTGTTTATATGAGTTCATTGATATTTGAATATTATAAGAATAATAATAAACCTGAATATTCAGGTATTTGTAGTAGGAATGAAATGATGAGTTACATGATCTTATATGCACACAAGCATGAATACAGGGTGTGCCATGAATAATAACAAGATATAAAAATAAGAAGAATATACCCAAACCTCTTAAAAATTTAAGATACATGCATCTATGTTGGGTGAGATGTGAGTGTTTTCATTTCCTCATAAAGAAGAATAAAAAATATAACCATAGTAATTCATGAGTAATTTCAATGAGATACATGAATAATAATACCCATGGTCTTTGGGGTATTTAATGTGATAAAAAAATATAATATCCACATCATTCAGGTGTTAATATTTGAAGGAGGAATAAATGTGTTTATTCATAAACACATTTAAACGAGGACTTAAATGTATAATTCAAATAATGTAATTAAATGAGACATTATAACATGAAAAATATTGTGTATAAATAAGATCACATAGGTAATGAGAAAAAATGTACATAATTGCAATATCCTTTGAGAACCTGATACATTATTGTATCAAAGAGAGAATTATTTTAAAGATGAGAGTCTATCGAAGAACTATCAACTTGTGTTCCTGATAATTCTATGATTGGGGAGAATACAAATTGTACCAAATCTAAAAGGAGTCTTGAGACTAGTAATTTTTATGTTCTTGAGGAGGTGCATGAGCTAGTGTGATTCAGTGAGATCGTGGAGGAAGATCAATAGATCATCATATAGTGGATCAACATTCAACAAAGATGAAGTCTTTTGGTTGGTTCCTGGAGTATGTGAAGTCTTTTGTTTAGATCCAGGAGATGAAGGAGTCTCTCAGTTGGATCTTGATCAAGAAATCATTTATTTAGATCTAAAAGAAAATAGATTTTCTCGATTGGATCCATAGAAATAAATTTTTTAGTTGGAACTAAATTAAAATAATATTTACTTTTTTAATAGTGAAGAATACATTTTGGGGTCTCTAAAAAACATGGAAAAGAGTAGGCCATTCATTTTTGAACTATGTAAATGTCATGTGTTTCCCTCTATTTTTTTATTTCTACAAAAGAAGTGACATTGTGAGATATCACTGATTAGGTTGATAACTATAACAAGTTCAAGAGGTTGAATTAAATGGAAAGAATTTATTGTGGGGAATGGGTGTATAAAATGACAATTCATTTGGAACTATTCAGATAAATGGTAACAACACCACTTCATGTGGAGCTTTTACTAAGATTCAAGAATGAAACTTCATGTGTTGTTCATCAATAAAAAATTAAGGGAACAGTGCCACTTCAAGTGGTGCTCTAATTTTCACTGCCTTATAAAAAGGTGAGCCCACCATCCCTCCATCCATCACAATGATGCCTAAAGCACCATAAGAAGCCATGTGACTCTCCTCTGAATCCCTAACTACCCTCCACTCTAAATCCCTCTCCCTTTCCTCATTCAGGCGCCACCCTCCTATATTGAAGTCATTCTATTTATAATTCAATTTTTTAATATTTTAATTAATTTATTCAATTGTTTAGTAATTAGTTTATAATTATTTAATAGTTAATATATTTTAATTAGAACATAGTATTTATGTAATTGTAATTAGTAGTTAATTTAATAGTTTTTTTCTAATTAGTAATTTGTTAATAATCATTTAACTCTAATTAGTAATTAATTTATTAGTTAATTGATAATTACTAATTAAGTTAAAATAAATTAATAATAATTAATAATTAACTAATAATTAGTTAAATGGAAGTACTAATTAACTAATAATAAATTTATAATATATGTACAATATAAATAATAATAAATTATAAATATCAATTAATTATGATTAGTTGAATATTAAATAAAAGAATAAAGTTTATTAGTTAATAATTCATTACTAATTAATTATAATTCTAAATTAAAAATTTAATTAATATATAATTATAATTATTTATTGATTATAATTTTATGAATTAAAAATGTTAAATATTAATTAATTAATTATAATTAATTAATTGTAAATTTTAATTAGTAATTAAATAACAGTAATTTGTAATTAAGTATTTATATTAAGTAATTAGAAAATTGTAATTAGTAATTAATTAAAAATTAAAAATTAAATATTTTTAGCAATTAATTTTTATAATTATTAATAATTAAAATTAAAATTCAATATAATAACTAGTTAATTATATATTTATTTATAATTAGAAATTACATAATTAACAATGAATTATAATTAATAAGTAAATCATAATTATTTAAATAGTAGTAATAATTAACTATTTATAAATTTATAATATATATTAATTAAATAATAATAATTTATAATTATCAATTAAATATGATGGGTTAAATAATAAATAAAAAAGTAAAAGTTAAATAATTAATTATTTTACAAGAAAATGGTTGAACCATAATGCCCTAACCAATTTATTAAAAATAGAAAAAAATCAAAATGGTAGAAGGGAAAGAAGATACAAAAATGAAAAGACAATCATCCAACTCAAAATAGAGTATGCATGGAATGATGAGAGAGATGTATGCCCTAACCTCGAGGATGTCGTCCCCTCCTCAGATTCTTAACTTGCTTCCATGGTCCAACACCATTATCCTAGGGGGAATCAATAGATTTAGCTCATAATTCCTCTACTTCTAAGGAACCCACACATTGCTAATCATTCAATTCATTGAAATCAGAGGCAAGAAAGTGAAATAGACTAGGAATAATAACCCTCCTTCTCAATGACGAGGAACATCTTCCTACATTCAAATAGTAAAAAGAAGGTATCATGCACACTTCCCTAATATATTCTCTTAGAGCATCCTCATACATAGTATTATAATCAACTGACGCCATCCACATTGTCAAAGGAACTTCCTGATATGATACAACAGCCATAAGATCAGAATTCCTTGAAGTTATGACATTGTGGCTGACTATAATGGGACTCTCAAGCACTGTATCATTTGAAATTTCATCCTATACAATATGATTAATACTAACCTTGGTACATAATAGAGAAGCATCAGGTACAATCACCTACATGGTCATGGGCACTACATAATCCATTCCCATTTTAGAATTACCAGCAACCGAAACAATAGAAGGGGAAGGATTCACTAGTCAAGGTGTTCTGGAATCATTACTGGAACTCTGAAAAATGGTTTAGGCCAAATAGATTGGGGATCCATTAGAACCATGATATGCACTAGTAAGAGAAGAGACAGATCCTTTCATAATTTTCCTTGGGTAGGATGCAATAAATTTTTATTTTTCTTTACCTTTGGTAGTGGAAAATAAATTCTCCTGACATATCTCTGAATTGACTTAAGCATGGGTAGCTAGTTTATCATCATATTGACTATGTTTAGAATTACCAGTTTCCTTTTCTACCATAATAAAGAGAGCAACCTTGAAGGAGGTCCCTGCATGAGTCATTTTCCTATTGTCTTCCTCCTCTTTGACAAAGATTTCCTAAGACATTGTATGATATAAATAAAGATTAAATATAGGTTAATCCTCATTGGTTTCATTCACTAGTAGATCGTGTGCTTACATTGAGGATTCAGGGGAATCCAAAGAAGTATTCCCCATAGTCTGATGATCACTTTCAGGACTAATGAAAATATATTGAGAAGCACCCAAGGTCTTTCCAGCATAGTGACCTAGACCCACCCCCTGTATTACTAGTCATGCTATATTATTTTCCCTTATTGTGGAAGTATTTCTCTAAATTTCCATTCATATGACAAAAATCACAATGAATATTTCTCCTGAAATTAGATTTCTGGTGGGCTATCACCTTGTAGTACAGAACAAATGAGGTTTCTTTTCATAAATAATTCTATAAGGGGATTTGTTCATAAGGGTTGAGATAAAAACCCTGACAACTAATTTTGAACAAATATCAACCTCCAAAATAAAATGGAAAAATGGCCAAATTTGATGCTCTTAGTTTCTTTGTACATTTTTATTATGAATCCAATAGAAAGTTTGATAAAATATAGAATTCTCGGGTACCAAAAAATCCAGTTGAGCCCATAAATTTTATCTTGTAACTAAAGGGAATAATTCCTTTACTTAAAAGGATTGAAGGTATTATCCATTTTCTATATTTACAAAATACCCAAGCATAAAGGTTAAAGATCTGAACCCCTAAGCCTTGGATTTTAACTCCTTAAAAGGGAAAACAAGATGGAAGTAGCCATACCCTAATAAAATATATCTCCAAGTACTAAATCCTTATGTAGAGAATAGATGAGTAATTAAATCACAAGTCTTCCATATATTAGAACCCCTCATAATAATTAAATGATAAATAATGGAATTTTTTACCTAATTTCATCCATTCCACAATGGAATCCTCATTTGCAATCACCTGGATAATGATGCATGTCTTCTTAATCTTGATAGAGTATCATCCTTAAGATGATAGATGAACTGATTTTGATCTTCATCAGCTACTTTGGTTGATGCAATTCCTCTCTATTCTCCAATGGATCCACGTGAAGGACTGATATTAGTAGTCAAACCATCCTTTGGGCAAGCCGTAGGCCCTCCAAATAACATATTAAAGTCGAAATAATGCATAAGAATGGTGATTTTAGAGAAAACTATGATCTTGCCACCGTCTCAACGGAGAGGCTCTTTAGCCCCAATCTGCTTCACAATCTTTATAAAAGTTAATTAATTAAAAATAATTAATAATTAATGATAATTAGTAAATCATGATAATTACTAAATAAATTTACTAATTAATTATAATTATTAATTTCTTATAAATATATGAATTATATTTATTAATTATTAAATTAATTAATTGTAATTTGTAATTTTGTAATTATAATTATTAATTAAATAATAGTATTTTGTAATTAAACATTTATAATAAGTAAATAAATAATTCTAATTAATAAGTGATTAATTACTAATTAGTAAATATTATTACCAAGTAATAGAAATAATAATTAACAATTTATAATATGATTAAAAATAATAAATAAATAATTATATATTTATTTTTAATTTTAAATTAAATAATTAATAATAAATTACTATTAATAAGTAACTCATAATTATTTAAATTTTAGTACTAATTAACTAATTATAAATTTATAATATATATACTGATGAAAATATAATAATTTTTAAATATAAATTAATTATGATTAGTTAAGTATTAAATAAAAGAATAAAAGTTAATTAATTAGTAATTAATTACTATTTAACGACAATTAAAAAACAATGGTAATTACTAATTAGTGATAATTACAAATTAATGATAATTACTAAATATAATTAATAATTAATTTTAATTATTAATTGATTATAAATTTATGATTTATAATTATTATGTATTAATGAATTAATTATATATAATCAATTTTAATATTTAATTATGTAAATGTAATTAGTAATTAAATTACTAAAATATATAATTATGTATTTATAATAAGTAATTAAATAATTTTCATTATTAATTAATTAATTATTAATTCTAAATTTCTTTAAACAAGGTGGGGTGAGATCCCCTTTTATTAAGAATGAAATGATGATGAGGAGGGGATGGGATCATACAACAACCTTCCCTCATCAATAAAGCAAAAAAACTCCAACTCAAAAATGGCACAAGCCAAAATATTTCCAAACCACACAATATTGTCAGGTCTTAAGAAAACATCCATTTCAAAAATAACACAGCCAATCAAGTCACCCATGAGTGACTGCTCATGCTGTGAAAGGGGACACATCTTCCTCATCTATGAGGATAATGTCCCCTTCTCCCTGACTTAGCCCATTTTCAAGGCCATGAATCATTATCATTGGATTAAACTTCTAAGGCAGCGTTTAATTCTTCGGATTTTGAGACATTCATGTCTCTTTGTTCATCCTCTTCACTACAGTTAGAGGAAATAAGTTTAAGTGGATTGTGAGTGGGAACATTAGCTTTGTTTTGATTGGTCATTTCCTTAGGTTATCTTGTTACATTAGATTTTATAAGACTATACTAGTCCTTTTCTGAATTTTAAGAGCATCTGCTAGTCATCAGAACATTGGTAGCCATGAGGGACTCTTATTTGTTGACCTGAGTCCCAAACCCACAACATTCTAGTGTGACAGGAGAGTGGTTAATCTAAATTTCATTACAAATATTCAGAGTAGCAACAAGAGGCTACACATACCCACTTTCGGTTGGCTTGATAGAAACTGAATGCTCAGAAGCCACTATATGGTGCTGAAAAGTCCCCACAGTTCCTTCACAAATTGTTGACCTCTACTTCCTAATATCCAATATTTCAGTAATCATATCAAAAGGATGGAAAACCTCACCAATATTTATAAGAGAATATTGAGGCAAAATAATCTCAGAAAGATGTGCAAAATATTTAGATAATTTTTTAAATATCATAGTGTCAATATATTTTTTAATAAAGGAAAAAGGTGCCATAGAGGAGGTGGTATAATGTTTCACATACCTTGGAACCATCTCTTGGATAGAAACATCAAATGAAACAGACATGAACTTATTATTAAGTGATCCAAGATCATTCTTACTCTTCTCAGAGATTGTCCTTTTCATAGACAAATGATCTTTCAAAGTGAAAGAGCCTCTCATAGTTTTAAATCTAGTAGGGACATCAGCTTCTACCTTGTTTTTTCCATTGTAGTGCTTAGAACACACCAAATTATCCTCCTACAACAATTACAGATCAACTGAATTTTGTAAATCCTCTTTAATTTCATTGATATCTTCAACCTCAATGTTAGTATTATCCATGCCTTCAACCATAGGAAGTGGTTCCACTGCATCATCATCTTCATTAGCCCAAGAGCCTTTTGTCTTCCCCATGAGCATGCTAAGGCATGATTGAGTCTGAGAAAAAGTAATTCCTATGGTAGTATGATTTTTTGAAACTAATTTGGTATAAATATCAATAACCTAACCATCCCTAATACCACCAGTATCCACTTTCTGCTACCTCGAAACTCTATCATAAATAGGTTCCTTCCTGAATGGACCAAATGCCTTCAATTTTTATGGTTTTTTGATAATACCCCTTTTAAGGTATGATGGGGAACCCTTACATAGACTGTAAGCTTAGACACACATTACATGACCGAGAGGCCTTTGTGGAATTCATCCCAAATAGACTACTTGAAACTATACCTGCCTAGAAAATATTTTGATGTCAGCTCTCCAGCTTCACATGGCTAGTTGGCTAGTTGTCCTCGGAAGAGATGCACAAGCCCATAACCAATGGAAATTATGTATCCTCTCATTATTCCATCTACGATTATTTATTATTTTGTAAATGTGCCTCTTTCTGAATCCTCATCTGGATCCTTGTTCCTTGAAGTCTTTCTAGTTGCATCTGCATTACATATGGCCTAAAGGCCTTACTGGCCTGAAGGCCTTGGGTGGTCTGAAGGCCTTGCAGGACCTGAGGACCAAACCGATGTTCTTAAGGATGAAATGGAAGAATAGATCCCACTACTATAGTATGACATATTACCTACTATAGTACCTTCTACAGTGTCTGCTATAGTATTTCTACAGTAACCCATAAATATGCCTCTTCCCAGAATTTAAGGGATAATCATAGTAATATCTATACTATGAAGGACTAGATCTCATGCACTCTCATGGGGGGATAATCCCTCTAATAATATTCACTTTCCATGAATTTACACTGAAAATCTATCTCCATGTAACCTCTCAATTGGAAAGTATCACAAGTCATGGATTTAAGGAAGTTTTCCTTGGAGTGTCAAATAATGTTACAAGAAAAAAACAATAGTTTCCTCTCATATTCAATTCATAAATTAATGTCATCATTATGAATCAATAAAATCACTTTTTCAATCGATGTACTACATAAATCCACTTATACCAAGATTCTAGCATAGTCCCATACCTTGCTAACTCAGTTTATTTATCAATACATATTGGTACTCCTATTTCAGCTGCAATAACATATAAGATTTGATGATGCCAGAGGATCTAGGAAAAGACATAGATTCTTATCCACACCCAAGAATAGAAATTCCGAGCTGAGAAAGGGTCAAAATCTATTGACCACTCATGGGCATGGAAGGATCTCTGCTTCAAATATAATGAACCAAGACATCATGCCCTCTATAATAACTCATCAGAAGGAAACAAATAGTTGGAGAATCCACATCCAATTGAAATGAATTTCTAATCAATAAATCTCCAGAACAAAGAGAAATGTCTAACCATTTCATCTAAGATAAAATATTTAGATCCTCTTGAAATAAGAATTCAAGCAATAAGAGAATAGTTTCACACCTCCAATCTTTCTGAAATGGCATCAAAATTCATAACAACATGTGAATTTATACCTTTCATAATAATTATTCCTTTCACTAAGTCTTTGAATGAGGTAATTGGATGAGAATCGCAAGCCCTAATATTCTGATATGCCTCATCCATAACATCCTGATTACCCTTGTCAAGGGTAAACAATAATTTAGCGGCCCAAACCAAATGTTCTTTGGTTGAATATTAAAGAGACTTTCTTTACACTTCGTCTACCGAAGAAACCCTGTCGTGAGAGGTAACATTGAAAATACGAGACATTCTCGATGCCATATAGGATTTATGTGAATCATATGAACCATTCCCATTGAGGATATGAGAATCCAAGAATTGGGGAATAGTCATGCCCAAAAACAAATCCTAGGTGGCTTAAAATTGGCCAAGGAGAACCTACAGAACCCGAATCCCCTCTATTAATTGTAATTAGTAATTAATTTAATTTAATTATTAATTAATTAATTATAATTTTTTATTAATTAAGACTATTTTATAATTAAATAAACATAATTAGTAAAAAAATTAATGTAATTAGCAGTTAAATAATTGTAATTAGAAATTAATTATTAATAATTAGTATTTATTAATTTTAATTAGTAATTAATTAATTAATTTTAATTAGTAATTAAATAACTATAATTATCAATTTCATAACTATAATTAGTAATTAATTTAGTATAACTTAATTTTAATTAGAATATATATAATTGTAATAATTAATTAATTCATTAAAATTATTCAAATAACCAATTAATAATGAAGTTCTATTTAATTTGAATTAATAATTAATTAAAATTTAATTAATAAATGAATATTAAGAAAATAACTAATGAATGAATGGTTAATTTAATAATCATTAATTATGAAGTACTGATTAAGTAATGATTAGTTACTAATTAACTTTGGATGAATTGGGAATTAAATAATAAATAAATATTAATTAACATTATATTAACATTAGATTATTTTATGATCAATTAGGTCTAATTGCACAACGATGAGGCCTACAATCATAGATGATTTGTCACTCTCATGAGATCTACCTTAGATGATTCATACCTTATGGCTCACCTAGTTTGATACTCTTTATGGATATGTTTTAGATGATTCACAATCTCTTTATAAACCACTAAACATACCTTTAGGAATATTAAAATTTGTTCTATGAAATAATAGTGTCCTATTTTAGGATATAATAAGATGTTAAAAAAATTAAATAAAGTAAAGATTATGTGGTTATCTAAGTAATGGAATCCTTATCTAGATACAATAAGTGGATGTGACTCTGGAAAATATGTACCTAGGGGTATCAACCCCAAAGCGGATGATTAGGCTGGACTCAATTATCACATGGTACATGAAAATGGGCCTTGAAGAACACCTGGTTTACCACTCCCTAGGGATATTCTTTAGATGATTCACATTCTCTTTATAAACTACTGAACATACCATTAAGAAGATTAAAAATGATACAATTTAACATTAGTGTCATCTTATTGGATATAAGAAGTGTTTCTAAATTTTTTGTAAAGTTAATATTATGTGGTTATATATGAAATGAAATCACTTTCTAGTTACTGAAATGGATGTGGATCTCATGAAAAGGTACCTAGAGGTAACAACCCGAAAAGGGTGATCGAGCTAGATTCGATCATCGCCTGGTGCATGACAACGGGCCATATTGCACACCTAGTTTGCCACTCACAGGGGATATGCTTTAGATGATTCACATTACATTTAAAAACAATGGAACCTACCGTTAGTAAGATTAAAAATTTTACTATGAAACATTTTTTTAATCTTTTAGGATATAATAATGCATTATAAAATTTTGGTAAAGTAAATATTGTGTGAGATTCCAAATAAATTTTAAAAAAATTGAAATTCATATTTTTTTTCTATGATCATATTTAATTAATAATTATTTTTTATTTTAGATAAGACGATATGGTAGACTATATTATTGAAAAAACAAAATAATTGAGGTTAGAAAGGGATGTAGTTATAGTATACAACTAGAAAGATTTTTGATTCTTAAAGAGTGTACAACATTAGAGTCTTTTCAAAGAAAAATTCATTGAAAGTTAAAAATGATGTTGAATCAATTCATATGGTACATCATATATAGACATTCGTAATTTGATGATAGGTTGTGGTATGTAGCCTAGTAATGCGAAACAAGTGGGCCGGGGTGGGGCAGGCCAAGCCCACGTGGGTTTGAGCCCATGCGGGTTTGTCTGAAAAATCCCGTATATAATGCGAACAAAAAAATCGAAGCCCTCTCTGCCCCACATAAGCCAGCGGGTTTCCCGTGGGTTGCCTACATTTTATAAAAATACTATTTTTAATCATTTAAATATTGTATTTTTTTCTCATTATTAATTTTATTTGTTGGAAGAAGTATGAATTTACTATAGATAAAGTTTTAAGAGATGTGATGAAACATTTTTTTATGGGTTAATGGCGTCATGTGTCGACATTGATGTGGTGGTGAACTGTTGCAATGAAATTAGGTGAGTGATCAATGAGGGGCAAAAATGATGATGTTGATTTTGTAGTGATGAAAATGTCTACACCTATGAATGAATGATGACACTTTAAGCAATGACTGGTTTCAGAGGAGGCTATTTGGGTCTCATGAGGACCTTTCATGTTTTCTTAATAACAAAATTAAATTAAGTAATAACAAAATTAAATCGGTCCAAAAAATATTATAATTATAATAACTATTTTAGAATAGAAACCAAGTTAATAAGAGATGTGTTCCATTTTTCAAGAGGTGCGAGGACACACCATGTGAATATGGTTAATAATTACTTTATAAATATTATAATATCATATTAAAACAATAAATATTGACCTATTTAAAATTCACATGTAAATTACTGGTGAATTTGTATGATCATTATATTGAGAAATCATATGTCATGGTTTAATCATGTTTTTTTAAACTAAAATGAAAAATAAGAATATATTAGACAAAAAAATTTAAATTAGGTCTGCGAGTCAGCCCGCACCCATGCGGGATCAGCCCCCTTTGGCTAGCACCTACGTGGGCTCAACCCTCATTGGCCCTTTCTCTTTGCGGTAAAACTTTTTAGGCCCACCCCACCCCGTATTTTCCCCATACCTGCAAAGCCCACGGGTTTCATGCCCATTTTACATCACTAATGTAGTCTATCTAGTAACCGATGATGATGACTGAGAAAAACTACTGTCATTGGATAAGTATCAACCTAAAAATAAAATGATGAAGTTGTAATCACTATAGATACAATTGATGTTCCATAAAAATTAGAGGTTGTTCCACCACAATATCATGATAAAATTGCATATCCTTATGTTATAACACTTCAAGAAGTTCCATCAGCAATATTAGTTGTTTCATCATATCCCCAAGCCACAGTTTCATATCCTCAAGTTGTGATGTCTCATAGAGGAAGTGATGTTTCCATGTATAGTCCTATAGATAATTTATATATTCTAGTTGATAATTTTGAGAATGATGAAAATTTAGAACAAGAACGTGATGATGATTTTGAATAAGAAAACATATAGAAGAATGTTTTATTTCCATATCTATGAGCTTTAACCAACCATTGAACCATCCTCCACCATATGAATCTTGGTCGACCAAAGGAATGAAACACTTGTCATAATTTTATTATTCAATTATTACCCATAGTACATAATTTCAATGAAATATTAGTGGAAAAAATCAAGCATTGCATGAAGGTGTTATATATAATCTAAGAGAGTTTGAAAGTATAAAATTATTGAGAATGTGACAAAACAGTATTACATTGAAATAAATTATAGTTATGTTGTAAAATAGATAGAGAGATATAATTAATTGATATAGTGGGGAAAATATGCTCCAGACCATCAAAAGATTTTGGGATCTGTAATTGATAATAATTTTCACTATTTTCACATTACTAGATTTACCACACACACATGTTTGAACACAAGATTTTTAAATGAACACTAATAATTAGATGCTGATTTTAATTCAATGATTATTTGTTGAAATGATAATAGCATGTTCATACGTTCCGGTCATTCTAATGGTAGAGATAATCAAATATTATTTGGGCTATCAAATATTTTACAGGATAGCATGGGTGGATTGAAAGTAGGCTATTGTGAAATTTTATGGTGATAGGGATGAATCTTATCCAGTTTTACCAAAACATATGAAGGGTTTACACTACAACAATAAAGTTATCAATCAATTACATACTATTGAATATATTGACCAATAAAACCAATTTGATTATCATATGGTGGTGTTTTATAGATTTTTGTGGACTTTTTTATCATGTGTGGCTATTTTAGAAAGCGTAAGTAGTTTATATAGATTTATGGAACATTTCTATATGGAAAGTATACTAGAAAATTATTGATTGTTTCCACACAAGTTGGTAATATATCATATTTAACTTTGGCATTTTATATTATCTTGAAGGAGAACATATCATATTTGATCTAGTTCCTAGTTAACTTAGAGCGTTTTTATGGGATCAAAAGATATTTTTCTTTTTTTAGATCAGCATCAAGTAATCAAGGAGGTAGTACAGTATAAGGTTTTATCATGTATACTACCCTATATTCATCATCGATAATTTATTTGTAACATTGTCAGCCATGTGTGAAATATGTTCAAGGATAGGTCTATGAATAAAGAAGCTGTAATTTTTTTATGAATATCCTTTTAAAAAAACATTACCATCATTATTTTCAAATTCATTTAGATTAGTTTTTATTTTTTAGCATATGAGCCTCAAAAAAAAAGGATGAAGGACCATCTCAATGATATTCATAGATCTATTATGTATGTTTATTTATACATGATGAAAATTGAAAATAATAAATGGTCATTGGAGTATGGTTATGGGAGAATATATGAACATATGATGACTAACATCATTGAATGTATAAATGTTTTTTCAAGGGAGTTCAAAAATTAGAAATCACGTGTAATTAAGAATATTAGATTATATTTTAATTAGAAGAGATACAATTATAATATTATATTATTATAATGTTTTAAATATAAATTTTAGGTTTGGGAAAAGAGACCATCTATCACACTGTAATGTATTTCTCGGAATGAAGAAATTAGGTTGAAGAGGTTCTAAATTGAGGTACGAGATATGGTCACCATTTTTAGTGAAAGATTGATAGAGTTCTTCAAGAGGCTGTAAATTTTCAAGTTCATTCATTTGAATATGGAGACCAAATATTTCTAGTTACTAATACCTATGATCCTATGATTGGTACCAATGGCCTCGTGCTATTAATTTTACTAGAGCAGTGTTACTATGATTGTGGAAACTTTAAAAAATTACAATATCCTTGCAAACATATGATCACAACATACACTTTTGTATGCGTATCTTGGGAACAATTCATTAATCTAGTTCATAGACAAGAGAGTATTAAAAAATTCTACAGTTATCCGTGGATGCCTATTAGGGAATATTAAAATTTTGGCCTCTTTGATGGCATACCAATTCTTTTACCAAACTTTACCAGGATATGACCAAAATGGAGGCCAAAGTTGACTCATATTTGAAATGAGATGGATTACCCCACAGAAAGGGAATCTACATAAAGGCGCGACATATGCATCTAAGAAGGTCACATGAGGACACATTTCCTTAGACATATATGGAAATCATATAACAGTTAAAACAAATGATGTGATCTATTAGTTAATGTAAAAGTTTTTAAATGTAATTATTATTTTTTAATTATCATCATTTTTTAGTTAGAGTACAAAAGTCAAGAGGGAGTCGAAATCAGTTTCCAAATAAAAATATGTATTAAAACAATTTAAAACTAAAATCTATAATTTATAAACACATCCAATTAACTAAAATAATATATTTATATTTTTTTATCTTCCAAAAATATTCTGAATGGTTTGATCAAAAATCCGTTATAAATAAGTGTGAAAACACTTTCTAACTTTTGAAGCTAATTTATAGTTTCATGCCTCTGTTTCTATGGTGTTCTCTATAAGAGTTAATATCCTTTTATCCATAATATTTAATTTAAATTAAATATAAATCCATATTAAAGTACATATGTGGTTACATGAAAGGAGATGCTTTATTTTTATGAAATTCTTTTAAAAAAAATTAGAAAATATTGTATACCAAATAATAAAACTTGGTATAAGTTAAATATCTATTAACATTAATGTCAAATTATTCATATATTTAGATAAATAATCCTCTATTATCTTCCTAGTAGTTTCACATGTCACACGATGTGTTGGTGAGGGGACCTGTTAGACATCTTATTATTTGAATGGAACATCATTCTTATCATGATGCACATCCAACATTCATTTTTTCATACCTCAGGAATTCAAGATTTTATGGATTCATCAAGTATGACTTCAAGAAAATTGATAACCATTTGATTATTGCACTGGTTGAGATATGGAAGTCAGATACACACACTCATTTCATCTTCTTGAGGGTTATATAACCACTAAATAATGGAAGCCAGCAACATTATCAGTCTACCCATCTATAGATAGGTAGTTATGGGTGCCACTATTTCCAACTAGTGTCCAATCATACACCATCTTCTTGATGTTGAATTCATCAGAATACCATGTATATTCTAGAAATCCAACTTTCACATGGGGCGTCTTGATGATCATTTCTTCATCATTTCTGATGATTCAGACAATGAGATAATTATTCGGTATACACATGCATATATTATGCGATTGATTAGAAGTATGTTGGGTGTGGACCACTCCAACACCTTGGAACACATGATGTACCTTCCATTACTCAGGGATCTTGAGAATATGGGTAGATACTATTGGGGATCTTATACATTATCATAAATGTAAAGATGTTTCAATACTAGTGGTTGAGATGATGTGCAATATATTGTAGGGTGTATGGCTTGGTACAAATGTGGGCCTAGGATCATTTTCCATCCATCACTCCTAGAGTTTTTCACCACTTACATTTCTCCAATTTTAGGACTTTCCTCAGGGATAATGGTATGTTTAAATCATTAGTTAGGGTTATTTAGTAATTTTATTAATTTCCTTTTGAAACATACTTTATATTAAATGTTTTATTAGGTGGAGTCAAGATAAGTGTTATGTTCATACTCTGAGGCATCGTGTGTATATCACTTGGCAGATATTTGACATTATACAATACACTGATGTAAGTTAACCATTATTTTTTTGTATAAAAATTAATATTTTTATTAATTTTTAAAGATATTTGAATGTTATCTTAGAAACAACATATTTAAAATTTATGAATAATTTTTTGAGTTTACAATTTTGTCTTTATAGACCCTGTATAAAAAATTTTTCTATGTGTCACTTCCATCATACTACATAGTTATGGTCTATGATCATGGTGCAGTAGTGTCACACATCCACCTCTACATCATTGAGTGGCACCAACTAGACCGATTCATATGACTGTTTTTATATATGTAGCACATCTCAATTGCACCATGACCTGTTGATGGGTTAAATTTCATAATACTTATAGGTAGATAGATGACAAATTGGTTGCAGTTTCATGAACTTTATATTGATTATTGGGAAATTCTTTCCCAATAAGGTATATTTATTCATGAATAATCCACTAATGCATTTAGTTTAATGATTAGGGTGATTATGAAGATTGGTACCGACAACACATGATCATGTACCTCACACGTCATGGGATATGCACTCAGAAGTTAGTATGTTTTTTTTATGATTTTTATATTTTTTAGCTCATATTTTTTATTAATTTGAAGGTTGTTTCATTTGTAGTCATACGCCCTTGATCGACTTATATATATCACATATCCTTATGAGTACGAATTTTTTTTGCAAGATATAGTTTTCCCGAATCTAGCGGCTCTCATAGATCCTATCCATTTCATATGTGAGAGTTTCTATGATGAGGATCCAAAGTTAAATACTGATCCACATGCTCTGGATGAGACACCTAGGGATTTTGATGTCCCTTTTTTCATGTTGAGGATGATTTACCACCACCGTTGCCGCCAGTCGGAGGACAAAGGTGAGGAAATTACTTATGGAACTGCTGAGGACACACAGACAGTTTTTCAAGATATGCTCTTAAAAATGCTGATGTACCATAGAGATATAGTCATGCATAGAAGAAATATGATCTTTTAGACATGAGATAGGTTTATGTGCCACATATTACTACTCATACATTTGATATACCATTTCTATATTTGTTGACTGTGAAAAAATGGGACATGGGTATGGAAACACAGCTTTTAGTAGCCCCCACTTCTGCCAACAATGACTTATTTGATATCACACTTTCACCATATTTAGGAAATTTAGGTACATATGGCTCTATTTATGGCGCCGAGAAGTCCTCCACATATGATGTTGGGTATTCTTCTACAGACTAACGTGAGTAGGCACCTATATCACCAAAAGAGGAGGAATTCAAACCTATAGATAGGACACCAAAGTGACTGAGATGTTGGACACAGAGTGGGAATGAAGATCATACATCAAGTTTTGGTACTAAGGGGCATCACTGTTGATTTATTTAGGTGTCACGTTGTATATATTTAAAACCCTATTTATTGAGAAAATTAAAATCTTTTTTAGAAAAATAAAAATAAATTTAAAAATATTATAAACAAAATCTAATTTATATAAACTATTAATAAATAACAACAAACTCCTAGAATTTTTATGTTTCACTTAGATTGTACTTATAGTTTATATATTATATTCTTTCTATGTCAACTACTCATAACATAACATTTGTAGTTATAAATTATTGTGTAATTTCTTTCAATACTAAAAATGGGATCTATACCTTCAACGTTGATTTATTTGGTTTCTATAGATCTAATTTAGAGTAGTGAAAGGAATGAAAAAAATTGTATGTAAAAATATTATATTTTAAAATAATGATATTTTGTGACATTAAAATTATATTTCATTAATTTTTTTTGAAAAATTATATTTTGTTTTAATAATTTATTATTTGTTTAGTTAGTATGAAAATTTTCATTTATATCGTATTTATACTTTATAATTTATAGACATTCAAAGTCATATACTTGTAACAAAATTTTGTTTCTTTTCGGTGACATTGAAAGGGAATAAATTATAATGTTTAAATAAAATCTAAATGAAACTTTTCACACTGACTAAACATATAATAAATTATGAAAAAATGCAAAGAAAGTAAAAAATATAGTAAAAATCATAATTTACATGAAACAAATATTATTAATTAAAAACATTACATTTATAGTTTACATAACATATTAGAATATTTCTTATTAAGTTTTATATAATTAATTAAATTATTATGATATGTTATTAATTATTTTATTATTATTGAATGTTATTAATTTATATATATATATTTATAATAATTAATAAATATATATGAATTTTAAAAAATAGTTATATAATTATAAAAAAATATATTTAAATAATTATAAAATTATAGATAATATATTCAAAGAATAATTATATTTATTATATTAATAATTATATATTTATATTTATATAAATAAGTTTTTATTTAAAAGTATGAATATATACATTTATTTATAATTAAATTTATAAAGACAAATTTATAATTCTTTAAATTTATTTATAATTATATAAATATATATTTATAATTATAAAAATATATATTTATTTATAATTATATACATTTAATTTTTTTATTTTAAATTTTTATTTATAGTAATTATATTATTAAATATTAATTATATTATTAATTATTCAATATATAAATTAAGATGCATTTGCATATAAAAATAAATAAATAAATAAATATGTTTAATTTATTTTTAATATATTTTAATAATTGTAAATATAAATATATTTATCTTTATATAGTTATAATTATTTATTTACAAATAAATTTAAAATATATTTATATAATTATATTTGTACCCCCTCTCTCCCCATGGGACTAGCACATGCTCATTTCCTACCAGACTCAGACACTGTTCATATTATGCATAGGGCGATTCAAAGCAATTCTATTAGCTGGGGAACGTGCATCGCACTCTGGGCCTGGCGAGCCCCCCTGGTGGGAGGTGAGAATTACCCTTACACACATTTTGTGGAAGGGGTGTAGACAAGTTATATAAGATGGGAGCACTTCCTTTGAAGGTAACATTGGCGATTAGGGTTACATGGAAATGGGATCCGATTTGGAGTGTTATTTTGATCAAAGGGAGGTTTTTATTTTCACTACAAAGTGGGTGGAAGTGGCTATAACAGTGAACGAAATCATGCCGTCTTCAGAAACCATTGCTTCAATTGTTCAACATATGGTGAATTTCAAAGATCCAGTTCTCAGATCTTGCATCTCCCTCTCATTCAAGGGAATAACAAGGGAGGTTGATGATGGATCTGATCTGTGTAGGAAATGGTTGTGCTCTACAGAGGATGTTTGATCCCCGACAATTCTAGATATTCCAATTTTTTCTTCAAAGGAGGTTGGAGACGGACCTGGGTCTCACAAGGTGTGGATGCACTATATAGAGGAGAATTGAGGCCACATGATGGATAATACCTCTATAACTTATGTGTATGTAGCTTTCCATTTTATAGTAGAGGATAATATTGATCTTCCAAAGGAGGCAGAGGTTGGACCTGATTTGCACGACACGTGATTGTGATATTTAGAAGGGGTTCATGATCAGATGGATCTTTGTCTATGGATCTTTGATATCTTCCCCTGAAGGCCTTGATTTCTGATCAATTATTTTAGAGTTGGTGATCTATTCCGAACTTGAAGAAAAATATTTCAAGGAATGAAGATTTTTATTTTGTTGAAGATAACCTTAATATTTTTTTAGAATAGGATGGAGGCTTGTAAACACTTGATTATCACATGACTCACTCCATAGTTGAATGGAGATACTTGGAAGATGGAGGATTTGAGAAATCAATTGCTGTAGGTTTGAGGATTTAGTGATTGGAACATTTTTTCAGTTGGAATGAGATATAATAATATTACATTCAATTCACAGGACCTTAAGCTAAAGTCATGGAGTTGCGGTTATGTCAATATCAAACATGGTATCCTTAGATTTCAGGATTGGGATCTCTAATTTGATCCAAATCAGGACAAGAACTATGTTGTTTAGTATTGTATTAGGGTGTGAGGGATGAATTGGTTTATTTGGCATCCAAATATTCTCTGGGATGTTGCTTTTTCTGTAGGTACGCCTATTAAATTTGATGAGGAAACTATGATGGTTAGGTATGGGCATTATTCCAGAATTTTGGTTGAAATTTATCTAAATTAAACTTTAGTAGAAACAATCTATTTTGTTCCTGGTGTCTCTAAATTTGAGATTGACATTGAATATGAGCATGTACCTAAGTTCTTCTTTAACTGCTATTGTATTATAAATGTTACAGAAAGTAATCATAGAGGTTTGAGATTCAATAATTGTAAAAATTTTGGGAACTGGGTTGAGAATTACTAGAATTAAATACCTATTCTTAATGTATCCAAGCACGCAGATGGCAGGAAGGGTGAATTAGGGAACGATGGAGTAGAGGGTTTTGATCCTCTACAAACCATAATTTTTCGGCATGTAAAGTGGAATAGGATCACTGAGCCTTCAGATACTGGTGCACTTTAAAATGTATATTCTTTTGCTTAAGTGGTTTATGGTGATAATTTTGGTGGTGATAGGACTTATATACACCCAGATACAATTCTTTCTAAGCGGGGGCATGTATATGGAGGTTTTGGTGTCTTGACTAGAACTCAAGGCACCTCTAGGGAGAATCTGTTGGGTTCGGCTTAGTATACACTACCTTTGGGACTACTGTTGATAAGGAAAAAATGCATATGTTCAATGGAAATATTGTTGTGGATGATGATGGATTTTAACTGGTCCTTCCAAGAAAATCTAGTTCATCCAATGAACCTGAAAATATAGTAGACCAACTCTCTATTTAAGGGAATGTTCTTCAAGTTTTTGTTGTGGTGGATCTCTCTACTACTGGTATTGGTGAGGATCATTTCAAGTAGCATGCCCATGAGGAGGTAGACATGGAGGATAGAGTAAGTGATGATTAGCTAATGCTGAAGGGAATTTTTATTCCCCTAATCATATATCCTCTTAGGCTGTTGATAATCAATAAGATTTCATAGTGTTTTGACCTCTAGAAATTACTGAGGTAAGATCTTTTGATTCCAAGGTTTCCAGAAAGGATATTATAAATTAGGAAAGGGGAAATAGGTGGATGATCTTGAATGAAAATGTGGATTGGTTTTATCCATCTCAATTTTATATGTTTATGAAATATAATTATGATTCTTTGGGAAATGCCTCTCTCATGGAATAAGAGGCTATAAGGGAAAAAATTTCGATCCTCCTATGTATTATGAGGGTGAGAGGTATCCCCAAGGCCTTATAAATGAAATGGAAAAAAGGTTTGAATTAATGTTTGAAATTACCTTTGAAAAAATGTAACTTGAGGTTTTTGAATACATGGATTATTTGACTATTCAAAAATTATCATCAATCAACATTGAATATGGCTATTAGTATAATCTGAGGCTTGACTTTGATGATATTTCATTGAAATATGTGAGCAAAATTATTCATGCAGACTCTTTGGATTCGTCATCAACTGATGAGCTTGTGCTTCCCCAATGGGCCAAGTCATGGTAGAGAGGGTGACACCCAAAGAATAGAGGTTAGTATTCAAGGAATTTGGGATCCATAGGGAGTTTTATGAGTATTTGACCTTTTTTTCATTATTTGTGTGTTTTTCTAACGTTGTTGTGTCACACTCTTCTTTATTTGTTCTTTTGTTTTTTCTTAAAATATTTGGTAGGTGTGGGTTGGATTTATAACCTGCACTCTAACCTTTTTGAGTATATATATCAAGATTAACTATTTTTATTATCGGGAGTTGAACACCACATGAACTGGAATTTTTTAATTCCCCAAAAAGAGCCACTTCATGTAGTGATTTTACAATTTATTTGTAAACTGAAAGATAAACTAGCGCTTCAAACACCCATTTTGAAAAAATAATAAAAACCTAACTCCATTTAATTTTATAAAAACACCCTTATATCAAATTTTTCAACATCTTCTTCATCAGAAAAATAATACATCACAAACCCAATGATGGACGTGTAGATTACATACATCTGGAGGAAGGGAAAGATACATTGAACATACATATAGTTGGAAAAAAAATACGTTACACCAAAGTGATTAAAGAAGAAAATGTAGTGATAGGTGTGTATATATATATATATAGTTAATTAATTCATTTTTGTACCATGGGTGAGCATGGAAAGCAGGGGTGGTGTGGATTTGATGTTTGTTTGTTTGTTTGTTTTCTCCTTTATAATGAATTTTTTTACACTCTACCTTGGTATTCTATCAATTTTTTATAAAAAATCTATTTATAAATATAAAATTAAATATGAAAAACTATTTTGTCTTATTTATCCTTTTTAATTGGTTTTGTGAGTATTTTAACTTATAGGTTTTATGGATCAATATTAATTAGTTAATGAGATAAAATTTTATCTAATTAGAATCAATTCAATATATTAATACTTCAATTATTTTTTAATGGATTAATGCTTCACTTATACACCTTAATAATTAAAAATAATAATGAATGATTAGTAATAACTAAAAATTAATAATAATTAACAATTAAATAATAGTATACAACATTATCTAATGTCTATATTTATGAAATTTTCATAAATGTATTATGTGATGTCTAAATATTAGAGTTTTTCATCTATTTACTAAATATTAGTATAATTAATTAAAATTATTTATTATAATGATTATTAATATCATATCATTCATATAGGAAGTTACATGCTATATATTCCCATAAGATTTAGTTTTTTTATGCTAATTCAATGATTTGTTTTTGGGATATAAATTAATGATATATATATTTCACTCATGATTTATAAATATTAGGTGTTCAGATAATATTAAAATTAAGATAATTTATGAGTATTAATTAATGGATAGTGGTAATTTGGATAGAAATAAACCAATCAATGGATTTTACTACTGTAAACGAGGTGATAAATTGGCTACCTGTCACACCATAATTTCCCTTGCGCTATATTCTATTTTTATCTAAACCTTAACATGAAAGAGTATCATGTATGTTATGTATGATATGAATTTTGATACATGTGATTATTATTGAATTATATTTTGGTTGAGTAGCACAAATCATTAATTGTATAAATTATTATACATTAATATGATTACACTATATTACTTTGGTTGGTATAATATGAAAAATTAAATCTTTAGAAGCATGTATACATGAATGGAATACATAAAATAAAATAATAAAATAATATAAATATCCATTTGGTATGAATTATCCCATAATAAATGTAATAATATAATGTAGATAAGAATATTTTCCTATAGCCAATGCCACAATAAAAATATTCAAAACAAACTAGTAGTTTCTAATGTTGGAATAACTCATAGACATTGTGTTTATTAAATATTTTAATGGGATAATAAGGGATAATTTTTTCAATTTGATGAACTTTGATAGTCAGTAAAAAAAAATATGAAAACTATTTTATCCCCATTTAAAGATTCATGTCTTTGATAATTATGCCTCAATTAGTATTCAAGTACCCTCCATTAAAATCACAGCAGAAGAGAGAGTAAGTAAATAATAAAAATATTTTAAGGAGGATAAAATAAATTAGATTGAATGGATCGATGTATTTTTTCTTCTTTTAGAATTTTATGTATCTAGATGTGTGATTAATAAATATTTTAAATATCATAAAAATAAATTTAAATAATTTAAATTTGTTATCAGAGAATGTTTTGAAATCAATGATTTTTTATACTTATGATTAATATATGTTGTGTAAAATTTAGAATTCAAAATCAAGATTACCTTTATAAATACTCATGTAATGGATTTTCTAGATTTTTTTCTTACTTTTAATCACTGTTTATGATAATAATAGTGATCTCAGTAGTTTATCAGTAATTAATTACAGTGCATTGGTATTTTGAAACTACTACAATTGCTAAAATATGGGATTTATTATTATATTTATAAATGTTTTAATTTTTATATTCTATATTTTAATATATTTTTTTGAAATACAAATAATTTATGAAATTTTTTGAAGTCCAAATATGTTGTGAAATTTTCTAAATCAGGATATTAATATGGATTTTTTTTGAAATCCGAAAAGGCTATCAATTTTTTGAAATCCTAATACTCTGCCTCTCTCATCAAGATTTTATAATTTGATATATCATTTTATAAATTTATTATGATTATAATTATTTAAATAAAGAGATTTTATGATGTATTGTGTGTGAATTTTTTAATTAAAAAAATGATATTTTATTATTTGAAATAATTATTATAAGTATTAATTTTATGCAAAAACAAATTAATGAAATAATAAACATATTTGGGATTTATATTTATTAAAATTTAATTTTAATTATAATTAAGTTTTTATTATGATGTTTTATATTTGTAACATTATAATATTAAATTTTTTAATCACCAAAGTGGTCGAATAATAGTGTTTAAATTGTTCCAAAATTATGTGAAAATAATATATATTAATTACTCATAAATTTTATAATATTATGATATTTTATGAGTAATTTAAATTCATTATTAAAAGATATTTATTAATTTCCAAAAGGAAATTATCAGATTCTAATAAATTATGAATATAATTATTGGTGATATATATGAATTATGAGATTTATTTCTATATCCACAAATAATAATTAAATCTAATTGATGCATGTATTTTTTCCAAATGAAGTTAATTTAATTAGTGTCAATTATGATTGTGTATTTTTTTATTACCCAAAGGATAACATTAATACATATTTTTTATGGTAAGCAAATTTTTTGAGTCAATGTATTTTAATTATTGTTATAAATATTTCAAAGTATTAATTTTAAGCTTCTATTTATTGCGGTTAACTTTCCGTCATCATTTTACTCGCATGCATCAATAGTTCTGATATTTAATAGTCTAAATTTTTATTAACAGAGTGAGAAAATACAATTTCACATTAGTGTATTGGATCTTGATTTAACACTTTGTGTATAGAAACCGACTACTATAATGGATGAAAATAATGATAATGATAGAATATATTATGCAACATGGTAAATATTGAACATGTCAAATATTATATTCATGAGAATGATCATAGAAAGTAACATCCTTACTGATCTCCCTAAAATTGAAAGTGCTAATGAATTTATGAAATCTATGGGGGATCAATCTCAAACTGCTAAAAAATATCTTTTTGGGACATTAATAAGTACATTTACCACCATAATGTTTTATAGTTCTCTTACTATGCACGTAACATCCCTGCTCAGGTACCACGCAACAGTACTCCGAGTCAGTTTTCCACATGACCTCAAGTGTGACTCCCCATATTCTAGAGGATTCCGACTTATAGTGAGGGTATGTTAAGTCATTCATGGAGAGACTATACCCTCTTTTATCATAGGAAGAACCAACATAAAGAAAAAAAACAGACCGTAAGTGAAAGCATATATATATAATCAAAACTATACCAATATCACCAGATAACCAAAATAGGAAGCACATTACTCAACTAAAATGGAAATATGCAATGCCAGTATAAGTGTCAAGTGTCTACAAAATAACAGAAACAAAGACACTAAATCCCCCAAGAAGATCCCAAACCACGTCTGGTTCCCTCACACATCTCCAATCCGAGTCAACAATCTAACCTAGGGACTTTTTCCTTAACATGTCCTGCAAAAACAAAATCTATTCAGGTACCAATCAGGACACCTGAATAGGGTGTGAGTAAAAATCAGTAGGCCACAACCAAAGGTGTCTAAAAAAATCCAGTTGACAACCAGTGTATACAGATGTATAAAGAAAAATAATTACAAAGAATAATTTAACAATTATCACATTATCATATTAACCACATAGACTACCAGGGTTGAATCATCTCACACAATCAATTCATGATCTTTATACACATTTATCTTTAGTGTATAACTCCATGTATAACACTCAAAATTTCATCAGTGTATAATTCCATGTCTGACACCCATAATCTCATCGGTGTAGAACACCATGTCTGACACCCAAGATCCCATTTATTATTATTTATTATTGGTGTAGCACATCTTGTCTAGCACACCAATTCTCAAAAATATAGATAGATCTACCAGTGGTGTATAATGCCATATCTAACACCCAATATCCCATTGGTATAGAACACCATGTATAACACCCCAAAAATCATTCATTCATTTATGTCATTAGTGTTGAACTACATGTGTAACACCCCAAATCATGTTCATTCATTTATATCATTGGTCAAAAACGCCATGTCTAACACCCCAAATCTCGTTCATTAATTAATTCATAAATTAATTAATCAAGTATGTTAATTAATTCAAAAACTAATTAACAAAATCAATTTCCCATTAATTAATCCTACAATTAATTTATCATTAAAAATCTCAATGGTCTATAATTAATTAACCTATTAATCATTCCAAACCACAATAAAGTCAACTAGATAATTAAATCTACATTTAATTGTACCAATTGCTTAGTAATTTACATTGATAATTAGTTCACTAATTAATTATCCTTACTTCCCATTTCAATAACCAAATTCAACTATCATGATCCCATCATAATTAATCCTCACATTTAATTATCTTATTCAATAATCCCTAAATCCCAAAAAATCCCAAATTTATTTATTAATTAATTTCCCACGTCAATTAATTCAATTAAATATCTCAATTTATAAAAAAATATAGACATAATATAACTTTAATATAATAAAAGAAATCATGATTATGGCATTTAAAATTTAGACCACCCACCTTGATTCATTGATGGACATTCACTCAATAGAAATCCCTAAAATACGAGCAACACAACAATATAGATCCGATTTCTAGATCTAGATCCCTAAATCAAGATCAAAGATTTAAATATCTAATAAATCTAGATATATATCTCACTAATTAGTTTTATATATAATAAAATAGATGATAAAATCCACCAAAATATTTGGATAAAAAGGAAGAATAGATAGAGAAAGGATTGGGACGATATCCACTTATCTGGAGAAGAGCAGATTATCGATTCGGGCTTTGAATCTTGAAGAATGGAGATTGAAAATCCTTGGAACCCCTCAAAAAAGCTCCAGAATCACCCAAAACTCCTCAATACCGAGAATAAGTTTAAATAGGGGTGTTTTGGAGGATAAAGTGGTTTTAAAATTAAATTTCATATTAATTAAACTCGCACACACGGTTTGGGCACATAGTTTGACAAACCGTTCGCCAACCATGCAGACCTCACTGTCCAAGGTTACACACTTTACTAGGTCTGAGAACATGGTTTACCAAATTGTGAACCAATCATGTAGACATCACTACATGAGATCACAGGATTAGTCGGGTTGGGGCACAGTTTACCCGACCAAGCGCAAACCATGAACATACCCATTTTCACAAATTTTCTTAAAAACTCTACCCAAACACTCCCTAGGTCATAAATCCATACAAAGGTACTTAAATAAAATGAAAATAACTTGAATTTTTACTCGATATAAATCTAGAGAAATGTTGGTATCTTACATTCTTCCCTCCTTATAACACCTCATCCTCGAACTACACTCCCAAACATCTCTAATATTCTGAGCCAAAAATATTGGGCCACTAAGCCCATATATTTGCTTCCCTTTCCCATATCTCTTCTTATACATGCCCATGTTTCCATTATACATGAACTATCCGGATTGTATTTCCCCTAAACACATTCACACTGTGATCCAACACACGTATTAGATGCTCCTCAAAGGACACATCTATCTCAAGCTTTAAATCGTCCACATCGATCACTTGATAATGGTTAGGGTGATAGTTCCAAATTTGTGATACATGGAAAAAATCATGCATAATGATGTATTTTTGTGGAAGAGCTAATCGATATTCTACTAACTCAATCCTATCCACAATATCTAATGGTCCAACTAACCTGGGTGCCATCTTTCCCAGCCTCCATATCCTATGGTGACCCAATCTGGGTGACATATGAAGGAATTCACGATCACCCTCTGTAAACTCTAAGGGTTGTCTCCATCTATAAGCATATGACTTTTTCCTACATTGATACAAATCCATATGATTTTGAATCAGTTATACCTACTCTGACATCTATTGCAAGAGACTCGGTCCCAACAACTCTGACTCACCAGCATTCAACCAACATAGCAGGGATCTACCTGGTATGCCTTAAAGGGCCTCATATGGTTCCATCTATATAGTTTCTTGATAACTGTTGTTATTGGAAAACTCAACTAGAGCCAAGTTCTATTCCCAAAATCCACTGAAGTCAAGAACACTTGCTCGAAACATATCCTCAAGCACCTGTATAGTATATTCTGACTATCCATCTATCTATGGGTGGAAACTCGTACTCAATAATACTTGTGTGCCAAGCGCTTTCAAAAATCCCTTTTGTTATTCGATCCACAATGACCCAAATAGCACCATTCTTCCTAAGTGTCTTAAGAAGTCCTATCACAAAGTCTATGTTCATGTTATCCCAATTCCATTCTAGAACAGTCAATGGTTGTGGTAAGCCTCCAGGTCATTGATGCTCTGCCTTCACCCTCTGACAGGTGACACATCTTGTCACAAACCCTACTATCTCATTTTTCATGCCTAGACACCAAAAATATCATCGTAGGCCATGTTATTTTTTTTCACACCTGAATGCACTGCCCACTTTAAGGCATGAAATTCCCGCATGAGCACCTCTCTCATGCTTGTAGGAACAACAACTTGATTCCTCACATATATGATCTCATCATCATCTTTATTCCAGACAAATGGTGTCTCCCCACCTTCAAAACATTCCCTCAAGGTCAAGAACTCTGGATCTTCATACTGCCTATCCTTGATCCATCTCAAAAGTGTCAACTCCACGAAAATTGATATGAGTGTCATCTACACATTCCTCTCCCGAACTACAATGTTCATCTCAGCTAGAAACGTCATCGTCTTCCTCTCAGCAGTAGACCCATTAACTGGATGAGTCCAAGTTTTCCTACTCAAATAGTTAGCCACATTGTTTCGTTTTTTGAGTGTATATGATATCTCAAAATAAAAATATTGTATATACTCAACCCATCTCTGCTGTCAAAGATTCAAATATCTTTGGTAAAATATGAACCATAAGATCTTGTGGCCATTATAAACTGTAAAATTTTTACCCAAGAGGTAATTCCACCTACACTTCAAATAATAAACCACTATTTCCAACTAATGGTCATGTTTAGATTAATTCTATTCATGTGGCTTCAACTGTTGAGATGCGTACCCAACAACTTTATCCCCTTACATCATCACAAGCTCTATGTTCTATCCCAGAAGCATCACAATACACTGTGTAGTCTTCACCTGACTCGAGTTCGATCAATATTGGGGCGGATGTCAAGTGCTTATTCAACTCCTGAAAATCCACCTTGAAAGCCTCATACCACTCAAACCTTACTTACTTTTTGTTCAATCCCAAAAGAGTCACTTTCAAATGGGAGAAGTCTTAGATTCATATCTCATAATAGTCATCTAATCCTAAGAAGCTTCGGATATCGAAACAATTATTGTGTTGATCCCAAGAAACCACTACCTCCACCTTATTTGGGTCTACTAACACACCTTCCTATGAGATATTGTTCTCTAATATGTTTACCCAGTCTATCCAAAATTGACACTTCAATATATTTCCATATATTTGATTCTCTCTTAGTGTATACTGGATGATGTCAAGATGTTGGGCATGATAGTCATGAGTCTTGGAGTATACCAATATTTCATCCACAACACCACCAAAAACTAATCTAGGTATGGGTGGAATATCCTATTCATCAAGGCCATAAACACTACTAGCGCATTTTCCCACCCAAACGACATTACGATAAACTCATAAAGTCCATACCTACTTCTGAAAATATTCTTTAGTATATTAGAAGTTCATACTCTCAACTGATGATACCCTAATCTAAAATTAATCTTTGAGAACACACAAGATCCCTTTAATTGGTCAAACCGATCATCGATACATAGAATAAGATATCGGTTCTTCATAGTCATTTTGTTTAAATTTTGGTAATCAATACACAATCATGAACTCCCTTTAGCCTTTAAAAAAAAAGGTGATCCCCAAGGTTATGTATTGGACGGATAAATACCTTATCCTCCAACTCCTCCAACTGAGTCTTAATATCTTGAACCTCATTCGGTTCCATTCTATATGGTGGAATAGATATTGTCTCATCCCATGGCATGAGATCAACAGTGAATTCCACATCTATCTCTGGTGGCTTCCCTAATAAGTATTTAGGAGAGACATCCTAAAATAGTTCCACTACTAGTGGAAGGACATCTTGCCTAACACCCCCATCATCCAATAATAGACAAGAAAATTGGGTTGTGAGCTCTCCTAGTTGCTGAGTAATTGGCCATTCTCAGCCTACCTAGATATTCCACTCTCCATGACGAATATACTGGTCACCCTTAGGAGATGTAAATGTAACTCTCCTATGGTAACAATTGATGTGGGCTCAGTATGACACTAGCCATTCCATACCCATTATCTAGTCAGAGATCATCATATCAAGAACATAGAGATCCCATAGGAAATGATATTCCCCAATATCTGGTGAGCATCACTTGAAAAGATATATATCTCTACACCATACACCCAATGGTGTATCTATAGTCATAACCCCACTCAAAAACACCACCATTAGGATCAAAACATTAAAATTTTTAGAAGATATAATGGAATGAGAGGAACTAATATCAAATAAGGAAATACCTAATGTAGAAGCTATGAAAATATCACCTCTCACTGTTGATGTCCTAGCCTCTCTATCCACAAGTATAGGTTTCACTACATGAAACTATCCCTCCCCTCTTCCATGTGATGCTATCTGACTACCCTGAGTTCCACTGCTCTGATGATAGGGGCATTATTTCCCAAAAGTACCCCATACAATGCATCTACCACCTTTTCCAGATGAACTCCAGTTTCTAGACTGGTATAGTGTAGAATACCCCTTTCCCACACCTTAGTTTTTCCTAGCTCCACCATCACTACCTAGCTACCTTGGGTTCCTGCAGAACCTCTATAGATTCCCCATATTGTCGTAGGCTTGACACTCTAATGGATGTTAGGAATAACGTTTTAAAAAGTTTCACGACCTACCACACTAGTGGAAAAGAACATGGGTAATATCCTGTGTAATTGATCCTCCTGAATGACCACTCTGCTTCCCACCACCCTGGATAACATTATCAAAACATCGCTTCTTGATATCAAAGGTTTTACCACCTGATCATTCAACATGAATAACTTTCCCTCTATTGGAATCCTCTTTCAGGCTCCCCTCATAAATGAGAGCCTAATTTACCACCCCAGTAAACTTATTTTGCCTGAAAATATTCACTTGAGACTTAATTTAATATTTAAGTCCATCAAAAATCATCTTGTTGAAGTAGCCTCATCTACTACCAAATCTAGAGAATAAAGATGCAATTCTGTAAAGAATCTAACAGAGTTGATCATTGATAGATTCACCTGAGTCAGTCTCATGAACTTAGCTGCTCTTTCCTACCTCAGTGTCTCTGGGTAGAAGTGTTCAAATAAATTATACTAAAAATTATTCCAATCCATTCCATAAAACTGACCAGTCCATGCATGGATGTCCCACCAATGTTTCTCCTGACCACACAACATGTAAGCTTCCAAATTAAATCTGTAATGAATAAGAGTCTCTAGGTGGTCAAGTATAATCTGGATAGGCTCTAACTAAAATCATCTTACTCAGGTACACCCTCTCCGATGAAAGTTATAGGGTGCTTCAACTAAAACTTCTTTATAAAATCAGACATGCTCTTCACTACCCTCCCTAGGTATCCTTCTATCAATTGCATGAAATGAGTAATTTTATCTCATAAATACTCTCTAACTTCCTCACCCGTCACTATCGGTGCCTCTGGTTCCACTACTGCAGGATCATTCACCACCATGTCCTCTAGTCGTCCTCTCAACAGGCGTTATCCTGGAGGCATGTCTGTGAAAGTCCAAACACACATTATTGGACATGACTCACAAAGTTAACATGATTAAAAAAACTGAATCATAACAAGATACAAAAAGTTTCTTCCCCCAAGTCTCACCACACGTTCAAAATCTAGGTGTTATTACTACCCTTAACCACCAAACACCTAGGTTTAATTAACAAGGGCATCACATTCACATCTATCAATTTTATCTTCTAGACAAAAATTTATTATTTTCTTTCCTCATTTTATCATTTTACCAACTATTTCAATTTCACATTAGGCACTATTTTCATTTAAATTCTCCAAATTGAAAAACTAACTAAGTTCAACAACTTACCCATAGCCCTTTTCCCATGCCTACCTAAAATAATGAAAGTTAAAAAATGGTCTTGAGTGTAAAAAATGATGCATGCAGACTCAATCTCATGCCATTCTTGTCCAAAAGTCAATTCTCATAAATTTTAACAACAATTATCATAACACAACATCACTGAAGGTGAAATAATATTCAACTATAAGAAAAAAAGAAATAAAAACAATCCCATCCTGAGTACTTAGGTTTTCCCCCATACATGGGTTTTCAAATCCCATGCATGAACACATTACCAAGCCATAACACTTCCTAGTCTCTTATCTAACTTTCCACAAATATTAGGACAAATGAATAATAAAGAAAACTTGACCCTCTGATACCACTTAGTAACGTCCTGGTTGGGGTGCCATGCAACGATACTCTGAACTGATTCACCACATGAACTCAAGTGCGCCTACACATACTCCAAAGGGTTTTGAATAGTAGAGAGGGTTTGGTAAGTCATTTGTGGGAATATTATACCCTCTTTTATCAGATTAAGCACCTGTGGAAAAGCAAAAATAGACCAAAAGAGGAAGTATATATATATATATATATAATCAAAACCATACAAATATAACCAGATAACCAAAACATAATGCACATTAATCAACTAAAAGGGAAATATAAAATGCTAGTATAAGTATCAAGTGTCTACAAAATAATGGAAATAAAGACACTAAAGATCCTAAGAAAATCCCGAAGCACATCTGGTTCCCTCACCCATCTCCAATCCCAGTAAGCAATCTAACCTAGGGACTTTTCCCTTAACCAGTTCTATAGAAACAAATTCTATTTAGGTACTGATCAGGCCACCCTAATAGGGTGTGAGCACAACTCAGTAGGCCACCACCAACAGTGGGTAAAACAAATCTAGTCGACAACCAATGTATGCATATGTATAAAGAATAATAATTACAACACATAATTTAATAGTTATAACATTATCAGATTAACCATGTAGAACATCAGGGTTGAATCATCTCACACAATCAATTCACAATCTTTATACACATTTTTATTCAGTGTAGAACGCCATGTATATCAATCAAATTCCCATCGGTGTAGAACTATATGTCTAACACCCAAAAACTCATCAGTTTTGAACACCATGTCTGACACCCAAAATCCCACTATCTTATTATTTATCATTAGTGTATCACATTATGTCTAACACCTCAATTCTCAAAAATAAAGATATATCTATCAGCAGTGTATACTGCCCTGTATAACACCCAAAAAACCATTGATGTATAACACTATGTCTAACACCCCAAAACATGTTCATTCATTTATGTCATTGGTGAATAATTCCATGTATAACACCCCAAATCATGTTCATTCATTTATATCATTGGTGTAGAACACTATTTCTAACATCAAAAATTTTATTCATTAATTAATTCATAAATTTATTAATAAATTCCATTAATTAATTCAACAACTAATTAACAACACCAATTACCCATTAATTAATCCTAAAATTAATTAAATATTAAAAATCTCAATGGGAAATAATTAATTAACCATTGAATTATTCCAAACCATAAGAAATTCAAATAGATAATTAACTTGGCATTTAATTATCCCAATTCCTTGATCATTTACCTTGATAATTAATTCATAATTTAATTATCCTTACTTCCCATTTCAATATCCCTATTCGACTATCACGATACCATCATAATTAATCCTCACATTTAATTATCATTTTCAACAATCCCTAAATCCCACAAAATCCCAAGATTCTCAATTAATTAATTTAAAAAAATATTTAATTAAGTTAAATATCTCAATTTATAAACAAATCTAGCAATCCTACAACTTTCATATATGATAAGAAATCACAACTATGGGATTTAGAATTTAGACCGCACACCTCGATTCATTGACAGATGTTTTCTCAATGGAAATCCACAAAATCTAAGCAACACAAAATTGTAGATCTATGTTCCAGATCTAGATCCCTAAATAAAGATCAAATATATCAAGATATAATAAATCTAGATCAAGATATACAATCCTAGATCAAGATCTCACCAATTTGGTTTAGATCTAATAAAAAAGAGGAAAAAACCACCAAAATATCTGGATAATAAGGATAAATAGATTAATAAAGGTTTTGGAAAAGATCCACTTACCAGGAGAATATAGGATATTCGATTTGGTCTTTTAATCTTGAAGAAAAGAGGTCGAATGGACATGGAACCCCTCTTGAAAGCTTTATAATCAACCAAAACTCATCAAGCCTATGCCTAGGTCAAAATAGGGGTGTTTTTGGGGCTCAGGTGGTTTTAAAATTATGTTTTGGAATAATTAAACCTGTGTACACCATTTGGGAGCATGATGTGAAAAACCGTTCACCAACCGTGTGGACCTCAATGTCCATGGTTGCACTCTTTCTTCGGTTTGGTCACATGTTTTACCAAACCATGCACCAACTGTGTATACCCATTTTCAAAAAATTTCTTAAAAACTCCACCCAAACACACCCCAAGTTATAACTCCAAATAACAGTACATAAATAAAATGAAAATTTCATAAATTTTCAACCGATATAACCCCATAAAAACCCTAGATCATACATTCTATGCACATTATAACAACCCGTCCTTGAGATTCACTCCAAAACATCTCTAGGATTCCAAGCCAAAAATATTAGGCCACCAAGCTCGAATATCTACCTCCCTTTCCCATGTATCTTTGTGTACACGACCATGTTTTCATAATACAAAAACTACCAGTACGGTCTTTCCCCTCAACACCTTCTCACTACGATCCAACACACATATTGGATGCTACTCAAAGGTCATATATATCTCAATCTTTACCCCATCCACATCGATCACATGATTAGGCTTAGATTGATACTTTTGAAGTTTTGATACATGTAAAATTTCATGCATAGAACTTTATTTCTGTGGAATATCTAATTGGTATGCCACTGGCCCAATCCTCTCCATAATCTCTAATGGTCCAACAAACCTAGGTGCCTGCTTTCCATGCCTCTATATCTGGCGATGACCCAACCTAGGTGACACCTGAAGGAATACATGATCACCCTCTATAAACTCCAGGGGTCGTCTCTGTCTATTATCATACAACTTCTACCTACTCTGAGCCATAACCATATGCTTACGAATCAGTTGTACCTTCTTTTATGTCTCTTACATGAGACTTAGTCCTAACAACATTGACTCACCAGCCTCTAACCAACATAGAGGTGATCCACATGGTCTACCAAAAAGAGCCTCATATGGTTCCATTTGTATATTTTTCTAATAAATATTGTTATATTCCAACTCCTCTAGATCCAAGTGCTTTTCCCAATATCCTCCAATGTCAAGAACACATGCCCGTAGAATATCCACAAGCACCTGTATAGTACATTCTGACTACCCATCTTTCTATGGGTGGAAATTCATAGTCAATAATACCTATGTGCCAAGTGATTTATATAAGCTCTTTTTCATTCAATCTACAATAAACCAAATAGAATTGTTCTTCATAAGTGTCTTTGGATGTCCTATCACAAATTCCATGGTTATGTTATCCCACTTCCATTCTAGAATAGGCAATGGTTGCTGTAAGCCTTCAGGTCATTGATGCTCTTCCTTCACCTATTGATAGGTGAAGCATCTTTCCACAAACCCAGTTATCTCTATTTTCATTCCTAACCTCCAAAACTATCATTGTAGGTAATGATGCATTTTCATCACACCTGGATGCACCACCCACTTCGAGGCATGAAATTTTCACACAATCTCCTCTCACATGCTCATAGGAACAACAAGATGATTCCTTAAATAGATGATCTCATCCTCATCAATATTCTGGTCCAAAGGTGTCTCCTCACATTCAAAACTTTTCCTCAAGTATAATCACTTTGGATCCTAATATTTCATGTCCCTGATCCATCTCTAAAGTTTCAAATCCATAGAACATAATACGAGATTCATTTACTCTTGCCTCTCCCAAACCACAATGTGCATCTCAGCTAGAAACATGATCATATTCCACTCAGCACTAGAGTCATGAACTACCTAAGTCTTTGTTTTCCTACTCAAAGCATTAGCCACATTTTTTCCTTTTCCAGGTGCACATGCCAGCTCAAAATTAAATACTACATATACTCAGCCCATATCCACTTCCAAATATTCAAATATATCTTGAAAAAATATACCGTAAGATCTTGTGGTTAGTATAAACTATAAAATTTTTGACCAAGAGGTAATGTCGCCAGCACTTCAAAGCATAAACCACAACTTCCAATTCGAGGTCATGTGTAGGAAAATTCCATTCATGTGGCCTCAACTGTTGAGACCCATATGCCAGAACTTTATCCCTAAGAATCAGCACAACTCTAAGTCAAATCCTAGAAGCAACAAAATAAAATGTGTAATCTTCACATGAATCAAGTAGGATCAATATTGGTGGTGACTTCAACTACTTATTCAACTCTGAAAAAGCCTCCTCGTGAGCCTTAGACCACTCAAGCCTTACTCCCTTTTTTATCAAGTCTGAATGTGGCACTATGGAATGGGATAATTCTTAGATGAATCTCATGTAATATCCAGTTAATCTAAAAAATATTTAGATATCGAAAAAATTCTTGGGACGATTCCAAGAAACAACTGCCTACACCTTCTCTGGGTCTCCTGACACACCTTCCTCTGAGATGATTGTCCCCAAGAAGTGTACCCAGTCTATCCAAAACTGACACATCGATAGCTTGGTGTATAATTGATGCTCTCTTAGTGTAATCTGTATGATGTTAATATGTTGGGAATGATCTTCATGAGTCTTGGAGTACACCAAGATGTCATCCAAAAACACCACCTCAAACTAATACAGGTACAGGTGGAATATCCTGTTCATTAAGTCCATAAACATTACTGGTGAATTTGTCAACCCAAACGACATTTCATTAAACTCATAAAGTCCATAACTGCTTCTGAAAGTAGTCCTATGTATATCATAAGTTCTTACACTCAACTGATGGTACCCTGATCTCAAATCGATCTTTGAGAACACACAATCACCCTTCAATTGGTAAAATAGATCATTGATACGTGGAAGTGGATATCAGTTCTTCATAATCATTTTTTTCAACTTCTGGTAATCAACACACAAATGTAAACTCTAGTATGACTTATTTTCAAACAAAATAGGTGATCACAAGGATGATGTACTTGGATGGATAAATCCATTATACTCCAACTCCTCCAACTGAGTCCTAAGCTCTTGAAATTCAGTTAGTGCCATTCTGTATGGGGGAATAGATACTGGCTCCACCCACAACATGAACTCAATAGTGAATTCCACATCTCTCTCAAGTGGTAGCACTAAGAAGTATTTAGGAAAGATGTCCTAAAATAGTTCCACTACTGGTGGAAGGAAATATTTCCTAACACCCCCATCATCCAACAATAGACTAGCAACTGGGGCCATAGTCTCTCCCAATTGCTAAGTAATTGGACCTACTCGGCCTTCCTGGATATCCCACTCTCTACGATGAATATACTTGTCAACCTTATGATATGTAAATATAACTCTCCTATGGTAACAGTTGATGTGGGCTCAATATGAAACTATCTAGTGCATACCTGTAATCAAGTCAAAGCCTATCATATCAAGAACATAGAGATACCATAGAAAATGATATTCTTTGATATCTATTGAACATCCCTTGAAAATATAGATATCTCTAGAAAATACTCAAAATGCTATATCTATAGTCTTAATCCTGCTCACAAACTCCACCGCCAGGCTCAAACCATTAACAAGTTTAGAATATATAAATGAATGAGAGGAACCAATATCAAATAAGAAACTAGCTAATGTAGAAGCTATAAGAATAGTACCTCTCACTGTTGATAGAACAACCTCACTATCCAAAAGTGTAGGATTCAACGCATGCAACTATCCTACCCCACTTCCCTGTGATGTTGTCTGAATCCCCTAAGTTTCATTACTCTATTAATAGGGGCATTCTTTACTAGAAGTACCCCATACACTACCTCTACCTCCTTGTCTAGAATAAATCTTGCTACCATACTGGTATGGTTAAGAATAACCCGTTCCCACACTCTAGTTCTGCCTACCTCCACCATCACTACCTGGATTCATCGAGTTCCTATAGAACATCTATAGATGCCCCATCTTTCCGCAGGCTTGACACTCTACTGGAAGTCAAGAACAATGTTTTTGAAAGTTTCTAGTCCAACCTGACTGGTGGAAAAGAACATGGGTAAGATCCTGTGTAACAAATCCGCATGACTAGACACTTTGTTTCCCACTGCCCTGGATGAAATTCTCAAAACGTCACTTATTACTCTTGAAGGTCATACCACCTGACCATCCAATAAGAATCACTTTCCTGCCATATTAATCCTCCTTCAAGTTCCCCTGAGAAATGGGAGACTGACTTACCACTTATGTAAACTTATTTATCATGAACATATTCACCTGAGATGTAATTAAAAATTTAAGTCCATCCTAGAACCATCTTGCTGAAGTGGCCTCATTTGCTTCCAAAGTTGGAGAAAAACATTGCAAGTATGTAAAGATTCCATCATAGTCCATCAAAAAAATTTCCCTTGATTAAGTCTCAAGAAACCAGCTTCTCTTTCATACCTCAGTATCTCTGGGTAGAAGTCTTCAAATAACTTCTCCTGAAAATCCTTCCATTCTATACCATCAGCTTGAACAGTTCTCACTTGGAGGTCCCACCAACGTTTTACCTGACCACATAACATATAAGATTCCATATTTAATCTCTTATTAATAGGATTATCTAAGTGTTAAAATATAGTCTTGATAGACTATAACCAAATAGTAATAAAAAATAAGAAGAGAGAAAATTAGACCCTCTAATATAGCTTTGTAATATCCCGACCCGGGTACCCCACAACTGTGATCCAATCCAGTTCCCCACATGGTCTTAGGTGCATATCCCCATATACAAGAGGGTGTTGACTAGCACCAGGGGTCTAGTAAGTCATTTGTGGGGAGACTACACTCTCTTTTATCAGAGTAAGCACCATAAAAAAAATACCAAAAGCAGAATCATATATATATAATGAAAACTATACCAATATCACCAGATAACCAAAATGGGAAGAACAATACTTAACTGAAAGGGAAACATGCAAAACTAGTATAAGTTTTAAGTGTCTATAAATGAATGGAAACAAAGACACTAAATCTACCAAGAAGATCCTGAAACATGTCTTGTTCCCTAACCCATCTCCAATCACATTCAAAAATCTATCCCAGGGCCTTTTCCCTTAACCTGCCCCTCAAAAACAAAGTATAATTAGTTACTATATGGCCTACTGAATAGGGTGTGAATACAACTCAGTAGGCCACCACAAAAAATGTCTAAACAAATCCATTTGAAAACCACTGTATGCATACGTATAAAGAAAATTAATTACAATGCATAATTTAACAGTTATTGCATTATCATATTAATCACGTAGACTATCAGGGTTGAATAATCTCATACAATCAATTAAAAATATTTGTACACATTCATCTTTAGTGTATAATTCCTTGTCTAACACTCAAAATTCCATCAGTGTAGAATTCCATGTCTGACACCCAAGATTTCATCAGTGTAAAATGCCATATCTGACACCAAAAATTCAATTTCTTATTTTTTATCGTTGGTGTAGAACATTATGTCTAACACCCCAATAATCAATAATATAGATAGTTTTATCAGCGGTGTAGGATACCATGTATGAAACCAAACATTCCATTAGTTTAGAATGCCATTTCTAACACCCCAAAAACCTTTTATTCATTTATGTCATCGGTGCATAATGCCATGTCTAACACCCCAAATCCCGTTCATTCATTTATATAATTAGTGTAGAATTCCATGTCTATGACCCCAAATCCCATTAATTAATTAATTAATTCCTAAATTAATTAATCAAGTCCATTAAATAATTCAAAAACTAATTAAAAAAAATCAATTTCTCATTAATTATTTATACAATTAATTAACCATTAAAAATATTAATAGGAAATAATTAATTAAACAATTAATTATTCCAAACCACAAGAAATTCAACAAGATAATTATATATACATTTAATTTCCCCAATTCATCAATTATTTACAATGATAATTAATTTACAAATTAATTATCCTTACTTCCCATTTAAATAAACCAATTCTACTATCACGATCCCATCATAATTAATTTTCAAATTTAATTATCTTATTCAAAAATCCCTAAATTCCACAATATCCCAACTTTCTCAATTAATTAATATTCCACATTAATTAATTAAATTAAAGATCTCAATAACTAAACAAATCTAGAAATCTTAAAATTTTTATATATGAGAACAAATCAAAACTATGGGATTTAGAATTTAGACCACCCACCTCGATTCATTAACAACCATTCTATAATTATAAATCCCCAAAATACTATCAGTACAACAACATAGATATGAGTTCTGGATCTAGATCATAAAATCAAGATTAAAGATATCGAGATTTAATCATCATATATCTAGATCTACAATCCTAGATCTAGATCTCACCAATTAGGTTTATATTTAAGAAAGTAGAGGATGAAATCCACCAAAAGATTTAGAGAAGAAGGAAGAATAGATGGAGAAAGGTTCGGGATGAGATCCACTTACAGGGAGAAGAGCGGATCTTTGATTTGGACTTTGAATCATGAAGAACAGAGCTAGAATGGCCTTGAAGCCCCTCTATAAAGATATTGAATTGCCCAAAACTCATCAAGTCTGAGCCTAGGTCAAAATAGCTGTGTTTCAGGGGTTCTAGTGGTTATAAAATTAAATTTTGGATTAATTAAACCCATGCACATGCTCTGGGCACATGGTTTGAAAAACTATGTGCCAACCGTGCAGACCACACTGCCTAGGTTCGCATGGTTATCTAGTATGGGTGCATGATTTACCCTAACTATGTGCAAACCATGCACAGACCCATTTTCACAAATTTTATGAAAAAATCCACCCAAACACACCCCATGTCACAACTCCAAATTAAGGTTCTTAAATAAAATGAAAAGTACCTGAATTTTTTCCTAAGATAACTCCAAAAATTCAAAATCTTATAATACAAGACCATGTCATTGAAATTAAAATAATTGTGTCAAGAATTTAGACATTTGGAATGGAAGTAGCTGAAATTTTTCTTGTAAATGTTTTCCTAAAATCATTACCATCTGAGTATGGACCATTCCAATTGAACTAAATCATCATGAAAGATAAATGGAATGTCCATGAATTGCACAATATGTTAGTTCAATAGGAATCATGGTTAAAGATCCAAGGAATCCACTATTTTCATTATACTCATCATAAAGTAGAAAAGAAGTATGGTATAATGAATCATAGAAAAGGAAAGGGTCCATTTAAAGTCAATGAGTCCTCGATAAATAACTAGAAGAAAAAACATAAATATAATTTACATTTATATGGAAAAGTTGGACATTTCAAAATGTATTACCTGAAATTAATGGCACATTTTAAAAATAAAGGTAAGAAAAATAATTATACATGTTTTGATTCAAACATAGCCGAAGTTACATATAATACATGGTGGATTGATTATAGTTGTACGACTCATGTTTCTAATACAATGTAGGGATTCCTTTCACCCCAAATCATAATCCCAACTAAAAAGTTCATTTTCACGGGGAATAGAGTAAATGTTCTAAGGAAGGAGGTTGGGAATTACTATTTTATACTTGATATTGGATATAGTTTTGATTTATATGAAACTATTTATGAACCATGTATTTCTAGGAATTTGGTTTATTTATTAAAACTTGATGCTTCCAGATACACTATTAATTTTGGGAATAGATATTTTAGTTTGTTTAAGAAAACACACATGATTGGATCAGGTTTATTGTATAATGGTTTATATAAGATAAATCATGATAATCTGTATATTGAAATTCTTATGACCTTGCATCATAATTTTGGAAATAAAAATGGTTTTGTAAATGAAAATTCTACTTATTTGTGGAATAAATTTTTAGGTCATATTTATAATGAAATATTAGACAAATTAATTATGATTCAAATCCTTCCAAATTTAGATTTTATAGACCAAAACATTTTCGTGGATTTTATTAACATAAAACAAAAAAACACCCAAATAATGGTTCCACAAGAAGTGTTCAACTCCTTGAGATCATACATACCAATATGTGTGAACCTTTTTATGTCAATTATTTTAATAAATAAAAATATTTTATCACCTTTATTGATGATTTTTCACATCATTGATATGTCTATTTATTGCATGAGAAATCTCAAGAAATAAATTCTATGGAAATTTATGTAAATAAAGATGAGAAGAAATTAGATAGATAGGTGAAGGTAATAAGGTCAGATAGGGTTAGTGAATATTATGTAAGATTTGATGAAGTTCAATAAAACCCTAGTTAATTTGAAAATTTTCTAGAAAATCATGGCATATGTTCCCAATACAATATTCCAAGTACACTACAAAAAATGGTATAGTAGATAGTCACAATAGAACATTAATGGATATGGTTAGGATCATATCAATAAATTCATCTTTACCCTTATCATTGTGGATGTATTCCTTAAACAATTCCATGTATTTGTCAAATATCGTTATTAGTAAATTAGTTCCAAAGACTCCATTTGAACATTGGACTTATAGGAAATGTAGTTTAAGACACCCATATATATGGGATTGTTAGGAGGAAATAAATATTACCCCAAAAAATGCAATATCAATGAGTATATATTTCATTGGTTATCTAGGGAAATTAGAGGGGTATAGATTTTATTTCCCTAACCATAGTATGAGAAATTTTGAGACTATAAACATTAAATTTATTAATAATGGTGAATCTAGTGGGAGTCAAGTTCCACAAAATTTGGTAATTAAGGGGTTTAGAATTAAAGTTCTATTTTATCTTAGTCAAACATCACATGTTGTTGTTTTTTAATTTATTTCATCACAAAATAATCATATAGAACAACAATAGAATGTTTCCCAAATTCATAATGAAGAAATGGTCGAAAATAATAATAAATGGTGATAAGATACTACCAAAGGGAAATATGTTTAGCTAATTCTAGTGATTATGTAATATATATATATATGAATGAGATAGAATGTGATCTTGGCATTTATAATGATCTAATTTCATATTATCATGATATCAATTGTGATAATATTGATAAATGGATATATTACATGAAATGTGAGTTGAATTCCAATAAAAAAAATAAAGTATAGAACTGTATGGAATTTAATGATATATTTATGAGAGTTGGATGTAAATGGGTCTTAAAAAATAAATATTACTCTCATGGTAACCTTGAACTTTAAAGGATAGACTTTTTTATAATGTATTCACTCAACAGGATGGTATATATTATAAAGAAACATTCTCATTATTATTTAAGAAAGATTATTTTTGATTTATCATAGAATTAGTAGCTCATCATGATTTAGAGTTACATCAAATGGATGTTAAAATAGCCATTATAAATGGAAACTCAGAGGAAGATGTTTACATGGATCAACCAATGGGGTTTTCCATTGAAAGAAAGGAACACATGGTATGTAAATTAAATAAGTCAATATATAGACTGAAACAAGATTCATGATAATGGTATATTAGGTTTTATTATACCATTGAAATTTTGAATTTTAGGAAATCATAATTGATCAGTGTATATACTAGAATATCAATGGGATTAAATTTATATTCTTTATTCTATATGTTGACACAATATTTCTTATTGCAAATGACCATGGTATATTATGTGAGACTAAGAAATTATCCTCTAATAATTTTGAAATGAATGACATGGGAGAAACCAAGTATGTGATTATAATTGAAATATTATGTTATATAACTCAAGGTTAATTAGTCCTATCTCAAAATTCATACATTAATAAAATTTTAGAGAGTTTTAGGATGAAAAAATGCTTTTCATCACTATTTACAATTAAAAAAAAGTAAAATTTAATCCCAATCAATGTCCCAAAAATGATTTGGAATGAAAACAAATGGAAGAAATTTCTTATGTATCAATTGTTGGAATCTTAAAGTATTCTAAAACATGTATAAGGCCATTTATTAGATTTGTATTTGGTATGTTGGGAAGATACCAAATCAATATTGGACTGGATCATTGGAGGGCTACAAATATAATTTTATTGTATTTGTAAGGAACAAAGGATCACATTCTTACTAACAAATGATCCTATGTTATTGAGCTGGTTGGGCACTGTAATTTAGTATTTTTTGATTGTCTTGATATAAGAATGTATACTTTTGGTCATGTGTATCTTCTATCCAAAATATAAGTATCATGGAAACTTACAAAGAAACCAGTCCTGACTTTATTAAACATGGAATCTGAATTTGTAACATTATTTGAGGCTATAATTCAAGGTAAATGGTTGTAGAACTTTATTTCATGACTTTAAATTTCCAAAATTATCTCAAAGACCTTAAATTTTCTTTTTTGAAAATACAAAAATAGTATAATTTTCAAAGAATGGATGATATTACAAAGGTTCTAAACACATGGAATTAATGTACTTTTCTTTTAAGGAAGATGTTCAAAAATGTAAGGTGAAAATTCAACATATTAGCATAGATATTATGATTGTAGACCATTTAATGAATGGGTTTCCACCCAAGACAATTTTTGGACATATTGAAAGTATTTTCATTTCTACTAAGTAGGTTTCATTCTATGTAATAGTTTTTATGTTTATTTTAGTAGGCACTTGAACTTTTAAATGTTTTGATCATGCTTTATGTTTTTATAATAAGTATACATAATTGAATTAAAAAATGATAAAAGGTAGGTATAAATAAATAAATTATCACCCAATGATATATATATATATATATACCATTTTAATTATCAAAAGGAAAATGTCAATATTGTAGTACATGGAAGGGGATATATTAATAGAAGATGTATGACCACCATAAATCATATAGACATCATACTTAATTATTTTTAATGTTTTATATATAATATAATAGATATTAATGAATATAATAAATGATTGAATTTATTAAACATCATAAAGTAATATTGCATGAGTTAGGAGGAAATATTTTGTTTAATAAATATTATAATGGGATAATGAGGGATAATTGTTTCAAATTTTTAGACTTTGATAGTTAATTAACATATTTTCATGAAAAATATTTTATCCTTATTTAAAGGGTTTATTCTTTATAATTAAGCCTCAATTATTATTTTGGTATGATCCATTAAAATTACATTGGAAGATAGAATAGAAAAGGATATAAATACTTTGAGTAGGATAAAATCATGGAGATTTAATGGATCAAGGTATGTCTTATTATTTATAGAATTTTATTTATCTACATGTGTGATAAATATAGATTTCAAAGACCATAACATAAATCAAAATATTTTACAACTTATAGTAGAAAACTAACAATATTAGTAAATATTTTAGATTGTGTGAAACTAATTGATCTTTGTAAAATAATTCATGACTAGTTATAACCAAAAATTGGCCAGTAGATTCAGTGAATTATTTATATACATCTATAATATTAAGAGAAAGGATATGGAATGTAGAATACCAATTAAATAATGATAAGCATTGGATAAAATATTCAACATTATTCAACCAATAGTTTGATAACTAGTTAATATAATTAAATGCATATATCTCTATTATTTTGCACATGATACTGCTACACCACAATATAGATATATGATAATTTCTTAAATAGGTCTTTCATAAGATTATGATGTCATTATGTATTTCATGGAATGAGAAACCCAATGGGATTCTCAATAGAAGATTTGTGATCAATTTATCAATGATGATGTATCTGATGATGGAACAAGATGGGAAGACACTGATGAAGAGGAAGAAGAGTGAGTATAAGAAGAATTTAGTTGGAATCCAATGGTTATAAATGAGAAATAATTAAGTGTAAACCATATAACACTATTTTCACAGTGGATTTAATAGATTTCGTAGTTGTTGAAATATATGCACTAAAGAATATACTAAAGCATGGTAAGATTAACCGCACCATGTTTTGTGTTTAGTCATGGTTCTTGATACAACATCCAAATTCTTATATTTGAGTTATATGGGATATCATTATGATTACTCTAATACACTGATTATTATGTTTCATTTTTCCATTGATCCATAATGTGATGATTTATAAAATTATTATTGATTGTTAAAGGGGTTTAAAAATCATGTCATTGATAAAGGACTATTTTAAGTATTTATAACTATAAATCCCAAAGTTATACATTTCATAACATATGAAATTTTATGACTCCAATAGTATCTTTATTTCAAGGAAGGGGTTCTATGAACATAGTTCATAGACCTCATTGGATAACACATGGTTTCATTCACTATAAGATGAAGTTTTCCCTAATCTATTCTTTTTATCCACTTCTATGGAGTAGGTAATAGCACCATTTTTTTTTAAAAATGGGTCTTAATGAATCATTTGATGATTCCAGTAAACAGTGAAAACTTTTTTAGGTATAAAAATATTGGTTTCTTCTAAGATTACTAAATCAAACTTGCTATTGTATAGGATACCACATAAATAGTGAGGTACAAGTTGTTTTGTGTTATTTTCTACATTTACTGATTCCTCTCCCAATAAATTTTTTTTCATAGGTTTTTTGATTTATTATACTATATATGGGTATGTATATATCACAAAAAAGCCATTGGTGGTATTAGATCCCTTGTTGGTGAAGAAACTATAAAATGAAATTCAAAAAAATAAAAATTATTTGGTGTTTCCTAAAAACCATGACAATGTTTATCAATCCACATCATGGTTTACATTACTTTTTTAAAAATATATATGGTATCTAAAAACACATAATAGTTAATTTATTCATTCAAGAAAAATGGTGTAATTTTTGAAAAAAATTGTGGTTTTCTTATTGTAGAACAAAGCATCATTTTTAAGCATTATTATGCCCTGAATTCCTATCCAAACAAACATGGTTTATATAATTGGGATTCCCAAATCGAAAAAATTAATGATAAGTATTTATTAGTCTTGGTTTATGGTATGGATATAAAACAAAAAATTACTTGTTCCTATTAACCACATCATCGTTCAAGATGAGACCTTTGAGTAATTTCTATTCAAAATGTCTTAAGAAAAGAAACCACATCATGGTGCTTGGTCATGGTTTTTTTAATAAAATTAATGTAATCATTTTCTCAAAAATATTCACCGAAAGAAACCAATGTGACTTCAGACAATATAAAAAATGATTTAATAGAATTTAAAAGAGTTTAATTTTTTTATATATCATTTTAGATATTTCATTATTTATTTGAAAAATAATTATTTAATATTTATGTTTATAAATTATTTATATTATGAATATTTTATGTTTTATATTACATTATTTTTATTTTTTCTTATAATTTTTATTCCATTATATAAGAGTTTTATACTAGATAAAAATAAAAAATTCAATTTTTATTCAACCGAGACTATGATATTTTATTTTAGTTATGAATTCAAAAATAAGGGTAGGTTATGGTTTATGAATATTTGGTGGTAGAGTTTCAATTCCCAAAACGAAATAACTCAATAGTATCCTAGTTGAAAGCCCATATAACCTCAGGTGTGCCTCCATATATGCCAGAGGATTCCAACTAGAAGCGAGGGCCTAAATCATAAATTGGGGAGACTATAAACTAAATATCATAATCATAAAAAACAAATACATAGTCAAAAAACATCCATAATATTAATCAATGCATAATCCAATAACAAATAAACAAAATATAACAAATGAAATTTTTTCACATGAGTATACATCCCAACAGATCAACCACTATGCCAAAAACATATACAGAATAAAAAAAATTAAAAAAATTATTGAAGTGGTTGTTGGGGTTTGTTTCCTAGGACCAATAGTTTTTAATATGATTACAAGTATATTTTATGTGTTTCATACTAATAAAACATATTATTGTATATTTTTCATTATTCTATATAACTCTAATGTCATAATGTTCTATATTATACATTACATTGATAAGGTTATAACAGTTCCCCATTATCATGAGTACCTTTAAGTGTTATGATGATATCCATGAATACTATTCTGTAGTGGGATAACATACTATGATGGGATATACAGTACATATACTATCAAGTGTGAGTACTCATAAGTAGATTAGGATTCTTCTCATGATGTTCTCAAATGGTAATCTCCAAAATGGGAGATTATAAGAACATACTTGACAATAGGAATTAAACATGTTTTGGTGTCATCATATATTCCTATATGAGAGTGTGTGTAACGATCCTTATAATTTAATATTATCATTAATTCATATCATGACTTACGCACTAATATTTTTTGATGAAACCTATGAAAATATATGTTCATAGTGATGTAGGGTATGTTGGTTATTTCACAATTGACATGTCATTAATGGATAGGTAGAGGAAGGATTTGTCCCTTCCAACTTTATGGAAGATAATATATTGGTCGTCTGATTGAAATAGAACCATCACCCTAAATTCTATGGCCATGGTGTAATGGTGTGTTTATTTTTTATATTAAAATATATATATATATTAAGAATATAGGTAGGTGGCACTATTGTGAAACCTAATTGATGATATGTTGCAACAAAAGGATTATATTACACAATGTGAGTTCATATGTTGTTATCATTGTTACCACATTAAGTTCTTTCTCTTGGGTTCCTTGACCCATTTCTATATAGTAATCGTGGAATTCAGTCAAGGTCTCTTAATATTGATGAGAAAAAATCCTAAAGGGTCTTGCACTAAGTCTTTTTGATGATCTCAATTAAATTCTATATAAATTTAATTAATTGAATAAATATTATTCTCAAGACTAAGAGAAAATTTTATTCATTTTTATTGATCAAAAATATTTATTGATGAATAAAATACTTAATTAAATATTTATTTTGTTTTTTAATAAATTCTAGAGGAGTTCAAATAGACTAAAACAGTGTTTAGTGAAAAATATTAATTAAAAATGCTGTCAAATAATATTTTTTATTGCCAAATATAGAACATACCAAAAAATAATACTATTATTATTATTATTATTATGATACATTGGGTTTATTAAATTTTATAATGTTATTTAATGGCCAGCATGAGACTAAATAATTATTTTTAACCAAAACCCTTACTTTATAAGTAGACAATGATGTATATTGTGTGGATTATCAGTGTGAATTCAAAAATAGAGAATTATTGCATAAAAAAATTTCTCTCAACAACTTCTTCTCTCTCCCTCTCAAGAATGAGAAACATAAGATAAATTCCTTAAAGATCTAAGGATGATTGATTAATAAAAACAAAACAAAAAAATTGATTTATTGGGATAGCACCTAATGATTTATTTGTGTTGCATAGAGATAAAATAAGAATGTGTGGATCACTTAGAGAGGGATTCTATCCTTAGATCCTCACAACATAGTGAAGTCAATACAAAATAGTCTTTCGCATGATCAAAATTCAAATCAAACAAATATTCTTAACCCATATATTCATTTCCTATGATATTGATTAAATTAATTATAAATTTTACATGAAGAAACCTTGCTTTTTGTATTTATTATTGAAATATTAAAATAAATTTTAATATATCACCCACCACTGCATGCATACATTGTGCTCAGAATCAACAAGCAGTATCAGATCAGACACATTTAAATTTATAATTATTTATTTGATTTTTGATCCATACACAATTGTGTTTAAATTTTTATTTCATATCATTTTTTCTTTAATTAAATATTAATTGACATGTTATCAACATATTAATATTGTTCATTATGTGTTTCATTTTCTTAATGGTCTATAAATAGATGAAGAATGACTGAAGATGCCATCGGAAAATGCCATTTTTTTATGGTAAGACAAGGTTACATGGAGTGCACCCAGAGTACACGCCGTGTACCCTAGTACCCTGCACATATCCATGTCATAGGATACATGAAATTCCTTGTAGTTATTATATGTAGTGTATACTACATATTAAACAACCAACCTAGCACATGGTTGTGAGATTACAAGAAATGTATATAGTGTTCACACCATGTAGCCTAAATGGGTTAGCGATATAAATCACAGAATTTGTGTGGTAATTATACACAGTTAAACCATGGGACATGCCAATGAGCTCGTACCTGAGTGGTAAGGGATCCTTCTTGGCATCCAAGAGACTCAGGTTCAAAACCAGGTGGAGACGAATTTCCGGTACTATAGTAGTACTGTAGCAGTCATTTTAGCAGTTATTGTTCGGTACTATAGCAGCCAGAACTATTCACCTAATTCGGGCTTTCGGTCCACCGGTTTGGGCCTACGGGTCTCAAGGGCCTTCGATGTTAGAGTTTGTGTCCTAATAACTAACTGTTTATACTTTGATTATATGAATATACACCTACTATATATTGTTCACTGTTCTTCATGACTATAATATAATAATGTCCTGGAATATTTTTTGCATTAATAAAGTCAAGGAAGATCCTCTCTATGATGAAATACTTGAAATGATACAACAATATTCTTAAATAAAGTTCTATGGTTAGATGAAATACTATGATAGGACACATAGTATACAAATCGTCATGTGTGAGTACTCTTAAGAAGATGAGAGTCTCTCTCATGGAGTTCCCACTTGGTAATATCCAAGATGGGAGATTATGAGAACATACCTGATAGTAGTAATTCCACATTTTTGGTTTCATAAGACATTTTTATCTATGAGTGTGTGTAATGGTCCTTAGACTGGAATATTATCATTAACTCATGTCATGACTCGCGCACTTAGATTTACTGACAAAAACCGTCACAAAGACAGTTGGCGGGAAGTAGGGTACGTTGGGTGCGTTACGAATGACATGTTGTTAATGGATAATTTGAGGAAGGATTTTTCCCTTCCATATTTATGGAAGTATATATCTTGGTCCCTTTGATTGAAATAGAAATGTCACTAAAATTTCATGGCCATGGTGTCATGATGAGTTTATTTCTGGAAGTCAAAGAATGACAGATCAAGTATATAGGTTTATGACACTTCTATGAAACCTACTTGATGAGATATTGAGACAAAGGGATTAAATTACATGGTAAGAATTCGTATGAGATGACACTTCAATGTGGCTTCAACTTCTTTCTCTTGGGTAACTTGACCCGTTACTAGATAGTAATGTTGGTCTTTTGGCAATCCCGCCTAATGCCAATGAGAAAGAGGCCTAGAGGGTTACACACTAAGTGTATCCAAGTATCTCAAGTAGAATAAAGATTATTCCCATATGTGGTTTAATAATTATTCAAGGAATCCTAAATCATTTTAATGTTGGAGGAAGAATAAAATTAAAACAAGATATACACACCGTGTACATTGAATGTACACGCCGTGTAGTTTTCATTTTGGAAAGGAAATGAAAAACAAGTACACGCCGTGTATTAATGATTACACACCCTGTAGTTTTTCCAATCTGGATTTTGAGGAAATAATTTCTTTTTATTAAATGATATTTATTATAATCATCATGGGTTCATATCAATGAATTAATGGTTCGACATGGGGGTTTTCAATAAGAGTTAATGAAATAATTAAAATGCGTAATGTGTTTATTTATTGTCATAACTCTATAACATCAAACCCAATTATAAATATCCTCACAACCCCAAAACTTTTCCCTAATAATTGTGCACAACAATTTTGGAGAATTCTTTCAAGGATAAAAGAACTCCTTCCTCCATGAATTCTCTCAAGACCGAGAGAGATCCTCCTCTATCAGATCAAGGTGATCTAAGGCGGACAACGCAAGAAAATGCTTCTCCATGCTAGCACCGGAAGATTCCTTTGGTGATGTCCAAATATACGTGGTGCACGTGTAGATCACCACTAAAGGAAGTCTACACATGGATTCCATGAGACAATGATGAATCACATCGGAACCTGATAAGAAATATCAATGAAGAAAGAACGCCATAAAACGTACTTCTTGTTAATTAATTAAATTAATTATAATCAACATGTGATGATCCTCCTTTGTGGTTCTGGGAATATTCTTCTTCTTTGTTTATTTCTGTGATTCGATCCATGGAGTCTGACATTTATCCTCGTATGGATCCCAGATTGATCATTTCTAATGAAAAAAAGTCAAGTGGGCACATCCACCCACGAGATTCTGCTGCTCCCGAGACCTTCAAGTGGTATCAAAGGGAGGTTACAATGTTGATTATAGTTATTTAACTTTTGTTGATAATTTATGTATTTATATTTGATTCAATTCAAGATAAATCATTCTATAAAACATAATGAATGAGATCTATTATTCCACCTTAGTTTTTTGATTCACATCATAGAAATGACCTTTTAATTTTAATTTTGATTTAAATAAAAACGAAGAACTCATCCAGGGGAGCCGCTTATTCTGTCTATACAACACAGGAATACACAGTGTATAGTGAAATCTCCATGCTGTGTACTTAGTTTCAACGAACAGGTACTGGTCCACCAAATGACATCGTGTGAATTGAGCATACATAAGTTTTTTTAATACAGCGTGTTGACCAGAACTGAACAATTCATGGAAACTAGAATGCACAGTGTGTATGTTGAATCAACACACTATGTAGTCTGATCCAGCCTAGGTGAAACCATGTACAAGGAGAAGCCATGTAACCGAGTACATGAGATTTCTAGGCTGGTAACCATGTAACAATTAAGTACATATCATGTTAGATTAATCTACACGCTGTGTACTCCAAAATTTCCAAAGTACAGAAAACATGCCATGTCCCCGGCATGTACTTTGGACAAATGTTGAAAACAAATACATGCCATGTAATATAGCCTACACACCGTGTACTTTCCAGAAATGGAATTTCACCAGGTTTCCTTCAAAGTACAAAGACTCGTACAAGGAATATGGATGAGAAGAATCTTAAGGAAATTCAGAAAGGAATTTAAGATTAAGATTTTATTAATTATAAGATCATAATTAATTGAATCCAAGTGCGAATTATCTTAAAGAAAATAATTATTAAAATAATTTGAATGCTAAATATGCGTAAATGTCATTAAATGCTATGGACGATCATGAGCTAGACCAAATACTATTTGTGTGTGTATGGTTTCATTTAAATTTATTTAATTTAAATTCATTGGTCTACGTGCCTTCTTCCAATAAAATGTAGGGCCTATGTGCCCATGGTTTCTTTAATGTAAACCACATGTAATGGAGGATCTCCTAAGCCAGAGGAGACGGTTCATAATCCAAAGTTGAGGCGAAACTAACCCAAGAAGATACAAAGGTTGACAGGTGGGAGCTGCAAAACATTAACCATCGAGTTCAAGGTGTTTTTCCCTAGGTCAGGGTTAGCTTATCAAAACCTCTAGATAAGCTAACCAATAGAAGCTCAGGATCATGCCATCTTATCTTATTTTTGTCTACTTGCATGGTTTATTTATTATGTATGTGTTATCACGATCACATACTTAATGAAATAAAAAAGCATGCAAAGACGGAATAAAATAAAAACTGGACTATGCGTAAACATTATCAGAAAATGGTTAATCACTTAAGAAAACATCACTTAATATTAACAAGCATGTGATAATGTGAAACTACGCATAAAGGATTGAAATCCATCAAATACCATATTAAGACAGACCAACCCTTCTGTTACTTGATTAAGGGAAAGACACAATAAAACTATGTGTTTGAACAACCCTTGTTGGGACACTTAATTTTATAAAGGAAGATCTTATGAATGTTTCATGTTGACTTAAACATTTTACTTCAATAGGAGTATCCCTTTGTAGACTTGTTGTAAAATGGAGGAAAGTGTTGAGGAAATCCAAGTTAGGATTTTAGGATTGGGTAGTCCATTCAACAGATCAAGGAACTCTAAGCTCATAGTTGGCAAAGACCTGCCTACCTAAATACCTTTAAATAGCTTGAACAACCCTTGTTGGGGTTATGCGAAGGGGAATATGGATCCTTTCCACTAGAATGTCATAGCAACTAGGCATTCCAAGTTCAATAGTGGGGGCCATTGGTACATGATAAAATAGTGGGAGAATTAATAAATTCATTTATTATTTTTCATAAAATTTAAGAAAAAGGCACTGATAAATATGCTCTTTTAATTTGTAGAATCAATATGACAAACTTGTCAACCAAATTTTCCTTGTGATCAATTTTGGATAAAGATAATATCCTCACTGACAGTAACTTTCAGGAATGGTTTAGGGGCCTTCAGGTTATCCTATTCCATGAACGAAAGTTTTACGTGTTGGAGTCCTCACTTCCTGATTCACCTGCCTATTGGGCGAGTGATGAAGATTTCCTGGTCTATAATCAACATTTGAATGATGCACTCGACATTAAATGTTTGATTTTGTCATCAATGTCTAGTGATCTCATGAAGTCTCATGAAGACATGGATTCCTATAGAATGCTCAAGTACCTTTGGGGTCTATACCAGGAGAGAGCAATATAAGAAAGGTTTGAGATATCCAAGGCTCTATTTCATAGGAATCTTGGAAAGTGTGCCCCAGCTGGGCCTCATGTAGTCAAACTCATTGGCTACATTGAGCGCTTGGAGGTTCTAGGGTTTAAACTCCCCAAAGAACTGGGTACCGATCTCAATCTTGCATCACTCCCACAGAGCTTCTCTAACTTTGTTGTAAATTTCAACATGAAAAACATTGAGAAGTATCTATCTGATCTTCTGACCCTCATTTTCCAAGTGGACAATGAAATGAAGCATGAAAAGCCTTATTTCTTTATGGTGAATAAAAGGAAGGGGAAGGCAAAGAGCTTTAAGACCAAAGCTTCTTTAAGGCCTTCCAAGAAATGGAAGATCAAAGGAGAGGCAAGAGAACAAGAGGATATTTGTTTCGCATGTTGCAAGAAGTGCCACTGGAAGAAAAACTTCACCCATCCAAGGAAACAAGGGGAATATTTAGGTGCATGTGTTATCGAATTAAATCTATCTATTTATACCAATTTGGTATTAGATACTTCTTGTGGTGCTCACATCTGTATCCAAATATAGAAACCAAGAAGATTCAGAAAGATTGAACGAGGTGAGGTGGATCTTCGAGTAGCCAACGGAGCCAGACTCGCTGTTGTAGCTATTGGAGACTACCACCTCACATTGCCTACTAGGATGGTCTTGGTATTAAAAGGATGTTATTATGTACCCTCTATAACCAAATACATTATTTCTGAATCTATATTATATATTGATGGATTCATCTTCATGTTTGGAAATAAATGTTGTTACTTTGATAAAGATATCATTTGTTTTAGTAGGGAACACTTATATAATGGCCTTTATGTGTTAGACTACACAAACCAAGTAATGGAAATCAATGACAAAGTTAATTCACATGACTCATACCACACCCAACATTGGAATCATCGGCTAGGTCATGTCAATGAGAAACATTTGACAAAATTACATCAAGATGGGTATTTAGATTATTTAAAACTAAAACCACTTGGTGTATGCCATGCGTGTCTATAAGGCAAAATGACCAGAGCCCCATTCAGTGGGAAAGGTGAAAGGGCTAAAGAGTTTCTAGAATTTTTTCACACAGATATGTATAGACCATTTACAGTTGGATCAAGGGGTGGGTTCTTGTACTTCATAACTTTTACTGATGATTTTAGTTGATATGGATATATTTACTTAATTAGGTATAAGTCAAATTCTTTTGATCAGTTCAATGAATACAAGAATGAAGTTGAGAACCAGCTTGGAATGAAGATTAAGAAACTTCACTCAGATAGAGGAGGATAATATCTTAATCAAGACTTCATTGATTTATTATGGGAGTTTGGAATCCTATCTCAACTTACTCCTCCTTACTCACCTCAGTGGAATGGTGTAAGTGAAAGGAGGAACCACACCCTGTTGGACATGGTGAGATCAATGATGAGTCATGCGAGTCTTACATTATCCTTTTGGGGATAAGAATTACAAATAGAAGCACACATACTAAACCAAGTACCATCTAAATCGATAAATGGTATTCCATACAAGTTATAGAGTGGAAGAAAATCCATGTTATCAAATTTACATGTGTGGGGTAGCGAAGCATTTGTTAAGGCCTCTTCAGGTAAAAACATTGTACCGTGAGGCACAAAGTTTACCTTTATAGGATATCCCAAGGAAACAATGGGATATTACCTATACAAACTCTTAGATAAAAAGGTTGAAATGGTAAGACATTCCATATTCCTTGAGAGGGAGCACATATCCAAAAGAGATAGTGGGATCGAGATAGACTTCGATGAAGTCAAGGCTCAAGATACACAGTAGTTGGTACAAGAATAGAGTCCACAAAGCCCCATGGAAGAACAATCTATTCCAGAGACACAAGAACTATATAGAAGCATGAGAGAGGTGAGAGAACCAAAACGATATGGTTTTCTTGTCACTGAGTATGGTGACTCATTATTGGTTGACAATGATGATCCTCTTACCTATAAGGAAGAAGTTGAAGGCACAAATGTTTCCAAGTGGCAAGAAGCCATGAATACTGAAATGGATTCCATGTACCAAAAACAACTCTGAATTTTGGTAGATCCTCTATTTTATGTAAAGCCTGTTGGTAATAAATGGGTATTCAAGAAGAAACTAGACATGGAGGGAAAATTCAGAACCTATAAGGCATGATTGGTTGCAAAAGGTTTTAGAAAGTGTTAGGGAATTGACTATGATGAAACCTTTTCATAGGTTGTGATGTTGAAATCCATTAGAATCCTATTGGCCATTTCCACTTACCATGACTATGAAATTTGGAAAATGGATATCAAAAAAGCATTCCTTAATGGAAACCTCAAGGAAGATGACTACATGACACAACCTGAAGGGTTTGTGACTCCAAAGGATGCCAACAAGGTATGCAAGTTGCAGAAATCCATTTATAGATTAAAGCAAGCATCAAGGTCATGGAACATTTGTTTTGATGAAGCCGTAATGGAATTTTCCTTTGTTAAGAATGAATATGATCCTTGTGTCTAAAAAAGGATTAGAGGAAGTGTATTCGTTTTCATAACAGTATATGTTTATGACATATTTCTAATTGGAAATGAAGTACCTATCTTACAGTCTGTTAAGGCATGGTTGGATAAATGATTCTTTATTAAATACTTGGGTGATGTAGCATATATTATTGGGATCAATATCCATAGTGATAGATCCAAGAGAATGTTGGGCCAAATTCAAAGTATATACATTAACAAGATACTGAAGAGATTCAGTATGGAACAGTCCAAGAGGGGATTATTGCTAGTGTCACACAGAATTCATCTTTCCAAGAAAATGTGTCCTCAAACACATGAGGAAAGAAATAAAATGGAAAGGATCCCTTACACATCTATGATTGGTTCAGTCATGTATGTTATGCTATGTACAGGGCTAGATGTTTCTTACACATTTATTGTGGTAGGCAGATATCAAGCTGATCCAGGATATTGCCATTGGAAGGCAGTCAAGACTATCCTTAAGTATCTGAGGCGTACTAAGGATATGTTCCTGGTTTATGGAGGAGATGGGGAACTAGTCATAAGAGGACATAAAGATGCTAGTTTGTAGACTGATCAAGATGACATAAAGTCACAGACTGGATACATCTTCAGTTTGAATGGAGGTGCAGTGAGCTGGAAGAGTTCAAAGCAAGTTGTGGTCATAGATTCTACAGCAGAGTCCAAGTATATTTCATCTTATGAGGTTTCTAAAAAAGAAGTATGGATGTGAAGCTTCGTCTAAGAGATAGATGTATCACCTATCAGTAAAGATCCTATCACACTCTATTGTGATAATACTGCAGTGGTAGCACTTGTAAAAGATCTAAGGTCACATCAGCGGACAAAGCACATACTTCAGAAGTATCATCTCTTGAGGGATTTTTCTTAGAGAGGTGAAGTTGTATTGAGCATTATTTCCATAGAAGAAAACTTGATAGACCCCTTGACTAAATCTTTGAACTAGAATAAACATGATCATCATGTGAGGTCTAGCGGACTAAAAGTCGTAGGCAGTTGGCTCTAGTCCAAGTGGGAGTTTGTTAGAGTTGGTGTATTGAGAACCAACTGCTTATACTTTGATTACATGAACGTACCCTTATTATATATTGTTTATTGTTCTGCATGACTATAATATAATAATGTCCCGGAATACTTGTTGCGTTAGTAAGGTCATGGCAGATCCCCGCTATAATAAGAACATTGAAATTCTATAACAATATTATTAAATAAAGTTATATGGTTGGATGGAATACTATGATAGGACACAGAGTATACTGACTATCATGTGTGAGTATTCATAAGAAGATGAGACTCTCTCTCATGGAGTTTTCACTTGGTAATCTCCAAGATGGGATATTATGAGAACAGACCCACCAGTAGTAATTTTGCATGTCTTGGTGTGATCAGACATTGCTATCTATGAGCATGTGTAATGGTCCATAGACTGGAATATTATCATTAAATCATGTCATGACTCACACACATAGATTTTATGATGAAAACCGTCATGAAGACAGTTGGGGGGAAGTAGGGTACGTTGGGTGTGTCACGAATGACATGTTGTTAATGGATAAATCAAGGAAGGATTTGTCCCTTCCATATTTATGTAAGTAGATATCTCGGGCCCTTTGATTGAAATTGAACTTCCGCCCTAATTACTTGGCCATGGTGTCATGATGAGTTTATTTAAGGAATTCAAAGAATGTCGGATCAAGTATATAGGTTTATGACACTACCCTAAAACTAGCTTGATGAGATATTGAGACAAAGGGATTAAATTACACATTAAGCATTTCTATGAGGTGTCACGTCAATGTGGCGTCAACTTATTTCTCTTGGGTGCCTTGACCTGTTGCTAGACAGTAATCTTGGACTTTAGGAAAGCCCGCCTAATGCCAATGATAAAGAGGCCTAGAGGATCACACACTAAGTGTATCCAAGTATCTCAAGTAGAATAAAAATTATTCCCATATGTGGTTTAATAATTATTCAAGGAAGCCTAAATACTTTTAATTTTGGAGGAATAATAAAATAAAAATAATATATGCATGCCATGTACATTGAATGTACACACCGTGTAGTTTTTATTTTTGGAAAGGAAATAAAAAACGAGTACACACTGTGTATTAATTATTACACACCGTGTAGTTTTTCCAGTCAGGATTTTTAGGAAATAATATCATTTTATTAAATGATATTTATTATAATCAGTATGGGTGCATGTTAAGGAATTAATGATTCGACATAGGGGTTTTCAATAAGAGTTAATGAAATAAATAAAATGTGTAATGTCTTTATTTATTGTCATAACTCTATAACCTCGAACCCGATTACAAATATCCTCATAACCCCAACACTTTTCCCTAATTGTTGCGCACAAAAATTCTGGAGAATTTTCTCAAGGGAGAAATAACTACTTCCTACAAGAATGCTCTCAAGACAGAGAGAGATCCTCCTCCATCGGATCAAGGTGATCTAAGGCGGACAATGCAAGTAAAGGCTTCTCCACGCTAGTACCCATATATTCCTTTGGTGATGTCCATAGATACATGGTGCAAGTTTGGATCACCACTAGAGTAAGTCTACACTTGGCTTCTGTGATGCAATGACGAATCACATCGAAACGTGGTAAGAAATATCAACGAAGAAAGAATGTCATAAAAGGTATTTCTTTTCAATTAATTAAATTAATTATAATTAACCTGTGATGAACCTCCTTTGTGGTTCCGAGACTATTCTTCTTCTTTGTCTATTTCTGTGATTTGATCCATGGAGTCTGGCGTTTATCATCGTATTGATACCAGATTGATCATTACTAATGAAAAAAGTCAAGTGGGCACATCTACCCATGAGATTCTACTTCTTCGAGGACCTTCATTCAGGTCATCAAAGGCCTTTGGGCCATAGGGCCTTTCAGCCACAAAGACCATGGAGTAGCCCAGTTCACACAGAATAGGCCCCAGAAGAGGATCAGAGCAACAAGAGTAGCAGCCACCAGAAGTAGAGCTAACTGGATTGGAAGAATGAGAGGGTATGGAAGCCGCCATCGGGACCATGCACCGTTCAACTTTGTACAGGGCAATTCTATCCGGTTAGCAATGCAAGGCGGGCAGCTAGGTGATCAATGACACAGAAGCTGGGGAGGGGAAGTTCTAGTGGGTTGGGCCTATGGGTCATGTTATGGGCATGGTATGCCTCTGGGCCTTTGGGTCATGTCTTCCGGGCCAGTCAGGCCTTGTGCCTTGGGCCTATCGGTCATGTTTGGGTTCCCCTTCAACCCTTAAAAAGGGTATTATCCATATAAAATAAAAAGAAGGAATTCAGTCCATTTAGGCTCAAACCATGTGACACTTAAAAACTATAGAATTATGATATAAAATAATGTTTATGTGGTTTATATGACATGTAGTTCATTAATTACCATATCCAAGATATACACTAAGTCCTCATCAAATTATTAAGACACACAAAATTAGAGATACATGGAGTTTAGTTGGCCTATACATGTTATGTAGTCTCTCTCCCAAAAACACCGTGATTCTTTCAACATGTTTCATAGCCAAACAATATTCATACCACATAGTGTGTATCTGTCATATACACACCATGTGATCCTACCGAGATACACGATGAAGAACCAGGCAAGTATCTCGGGCACACCCCAAGAGCATAACACGATGTATAGATGGAATGGACACACATTGTAGTTTGGATGTGTCAACATGCGAAATCCCCAGGTGTGTAACTTGAAAACGTGAAAACTGAAGAATAAGACGTGTAGCTAGAATACACATTTCATAGTGTCTAAATTAATGGCAGAGTTGAAAATTACATTAAATTAAAAACTTACAGCATTAAAAACTTATTTCTCGGATTGTAACTTTATGTGTTTGATAGTTTAATAAAGGTTTTATAAAATTTTAAATTCTCAATTAATTTACTGTAATAAATCTACAGCTCTTGGTTGTGCCATTTATTTTCCATTAATTAAATTTTTAGCTATCTCCAAAGGATATATATGATCAGTAAGATAAAAGGTAATTAATTAATTAATGCAAAAATGTTTATCTTAATAATAAACAATGAATAAAATAAATAAAATTTATGTATTTAATTTTTTCATATATGTTTCATGTATGAATGTTCATGAGATAGACTAAGACTAGTGTATTTGTTGGTATTTACTTAATTAAATTTAATTGATGAGTTTGAAATTATTTATTATTAAATTAAATTTTAGGGCATGTGAATCATCCATATAGAAACTTAGTATTCTCATAAATAGATATTACATAATTTTAGATGAGTATTCATCACATAATAATAGTACATGATTGAGGATCATAATAGTTTTGTTTATTTGGAAACATGGAACATAATCTTCTAACTTGGTGAAATATCTTCAATGTTTCCCACAAAGATCACCCCATTTAGTACATAAAATTAAAAAATTTCTCCATAACTTCGTGATCTCAGATGATCAGTAAGTATAAATAAAGAAGACACATAAGTGTAACATGAACATAGGGGCATGAGAACATGAGAATAACATTTGAAGATCGTACCCTGCATATCAAAGATCATACACATGAGTAATTGAATAAATATTTGTAGATCATAAGAGATGAATCATAAGGGAATCAAGAGAATAATCTATGAGATTTTATCATAGGAATAAGACATGGAATTATTCAAGAAACATAAACATATAAAATGATTACCATAGTATTTAAGGCTCACTACCAAGGTTGTATTAGTAGAATGGGGTCATTCCCAAAACCTTCTTAGTATTAAATTTTCACTCCATATACCATATTAATAGTCAAGGTTCAATCTCAATACCATCTTATTAGTCAAGGTTCACTCCCAAGAACAAATTAGAAGACAAAGTCCCTTACTAAACCATGTTTACTCCCCATTATAACCATGTTTATCTCACAAGATATTAATATTTAACCAATAAATTGGATAGAGATATAGGTCCCATCTATCATATAATGAAATAATACATACATGTTTCACAAGATAATAAGGCATTAATCATATCATGACCCATAAAAAGAGATGGGTTTTATAAAAATCATATCATAACCCATGAAATGAAATGGGTATCAAAAAAATCTCACCATATCATAACATGTGGAAAATATAAAGGTTTCATAATCATTTCATTATAGCATAACCCATGAAAATAAGTGGGTTTCATAATAGTTCTATCATGGTATAACCTATGGAGGGGAAATCGGTTTTTGAAAAAACTTGTCACCATAAAAATAAACTATTTCGAGAAATAATTAGAATGGTGTCCTTGGATAATATCCCTAGTAAAACACAAACTATATCAAATTATGTCATCTTAGATAGAGAATGATTTTTAAATATGACTTGGAATATTTCTTACATAAAAAATCCTTTATTTGAATATAAATTTTAGAACATAAAGTATTTTTAAAAGTCCACTTCTTTGAAAACCGCATTGAAAATTTATAAAAAATATTTTAAGATCATTTAAAACATTTCTTGAGGAAAATATATGTCCACTATGAGAGATTATTTATAAAATTTAAAACCTTTTGAGAAATATTTTTTATTTTAAAATAACATTGAAAATTTATAAAGGATTCTTCAAAAATAACTTAAAATACTTTTTAATCATTAATCTTTTTAAAAAGTACTCTCATTAAAAATATTTTTTAAATACAAATATTTTAAAAATATTTAATAAAAAATTTCTTTTGAAAATATTCCATAAAATTTACCAATAAATCTTCAACGAATGGAGTGGTCTTGATTTAAGAAATATTATAGATTTTTTTGATCAAAAAAGACAGAAATATTCTATTTTAAAAAATTCAATAAAAGGTAAAACATGGGTAACAGTTTATTTTATGAACCATTGAAGAATATTATAGAATTTTTTGAAACATTTTTATAAAAAACTCTTTTCAAATAAAACATATTTCCGATATAAGGGAGAAATAATGTCGGATTATCATAAAATAATTTTCATAATTATATTAAGTAAAATATTGTAGAAAAATGATACCATAAATTGAATATATAATGAATAAATGTGATATAATAAAACTCATGATAAATATTAATATTAAGATCATGAGATTTCAATATTTTATACTTAATTGTAAATAATCCTGATAAATGATGAGATTATAACATAAAAACCTTACAACTATGGTAACCTCAAATCATAAGACCAATGATGAAATAACATAAAATGAAACATAAAATATCATTATTATAAATTAATTCATGATATTAACTGAAAAATGGTATTTATATACATTCCATGAAGGAATATAGGCTCATAACATAATGTATGTCTCAAAGAAGGAAAATTGAGACAAAAATTCCATACTAATTTGGTAAATTGTGAACTGTAAAAAAAATTAAAGAGAGATAGTGAAATGGAAATGTAAATACCAATATATTGAAGTATAATCATCATAATATATAATAATTGTTATTATATACACCACATAAAATAATCATTTGGTGAATATGGCTTGTGTCTCAAAGAAAATAGAAGTGAGACGGAAATCCCTTAAGACTTAAGTAAATTTTGATTCATGATATCCATGAAATAATAAAATTAATTGAAACATTGAATATAATGAAATAAATTAAATTCATTATATAAAATTTCATAGTTTATTATATTCACCACACAATAGAAATCAGTAGTGAATATGGAATAAGTCTCACTGAAACAAAAGTAAGACCAGAAATCTCATTACCTTAAGTCTTGAAATCTTTCGTACTCATTAAAACATATTGTATAATAAATATAAGTTTATTATAAATCTATTATAGAACCATTTTCATATATATATATATATATCATATCATATATTATTTCATTATGACCATTTATTACCCTCTTATCAATGATTTCTTGTTAAAGTTACATGTCAGGTAATAAAATATTTGTTTTTTGTATATATTTTGATTCTTTATTTCATATCGTAATACTTTGATCATGATTTAATCATCTCTAAAATGTAAACCATAATATAAATATAATATATATTCATTATATAAGAATTTATACTAATCCTTAAAATTTTGTAATAAGAAATGAAATACACTGTTCATGGAGACTGTAGGTTGTATGTACACGTGAACATTATTTCCATTTTATTATCATATTTAAAGAATGAAAATTAAATGAAATATATATATAATAATTAATATATAATTTTTAATTCAAATAAATAAAATAAGTTTATTAAACCCATATTTAATACATTCCATGTAAAGCGTGAATGAATCACATCACTTCATGAGGTGGTAGTTCATCGTACACACAAGCGACATTATCGTATTCCCATAAAATGGAAAGCATGAAATTATGTGTGATATAACAATTAAATAATCATAATAATATAATTAATACCATAAATATTATATATAAACAATATTTATATCATTATTACCAACCTTGAGAGGTTGTAATGGAAAAATGAATGACAATGGTTCACAAGGCGTTAGTCCGCCATACACACGAATGATGATTTCATAACCCATTTGATGGAAGTGTGTGTGTTTTTTTGGTAGTACACATAATATAACAACATATTAGTATATTTATAAAATTTATTTTATTATATAATAATGATATAAAAATAATTTAAGGGTTTTTAGGAATAAATAAAACAAAAAATTTGTCGATGAACTTTACTGCTTCTTTGGGTATCTCCTTTTGTGGAGTGGAGAACTTGTATATTCATGAAAGTGAGAATTTCTCCACCTTTCTCCAAGTAAAGTTTCTTACATAGTGGAGAAATATATAAAATATAAGGTATGAGGTTGAAATATTTCTAGATAATTTGTGTTGTATAGGTTTCTAGGTCATTTTCCCCTTTAGTATAATGTTTAGTCCCTTGGTAAACTCGTTCTTCTCTTAATCACTATGATTAATTTTAACTACTTTAACTAATCATTATGGAAAAAAATTAAGTTGGACTTAGTATAAATTATAAATTATGATTATTAAAAATATTTAATCCATTTTTTAAAATTAAATTCACATAAGTAGAAAAAATTAATTTTGATTTAATCTCATAGATGTGTCGAGAAAGTGGATTTTTAAAGAAAAAAGTTAATAATATTTTAATGTTTTCTATATAAAACTTCAATATGAAATTGATTAAAATTAACTAAATTTGACTAATATATATATATATAATTTAACTAATTATAATTTATAACTAATTTAAAATATAATTTAAATATATAAATAATTTCTACAAAAAGGTGGTTCTCAATTAAAATTCTGTATTTTTTACTATTCCTCAAAAAATGAATCTTTTAAAAAAATACAAAAAATTAAAACTAAGGTAATTTTTATATAAATATTTTAAAAATTAACTTTATTTTTTCAAATATAATGTATAAAAGTGTAAAAATTTATTTTTGAAATAAATGTTCCATTAAATTGTGGTGAAACTGCCTTTCAGAAAAAAAACATGTTTTTATGCGTAAAATTGAATTTATTCTTAAATATTACCTATAAAAACACAAGATTAATGTTAAATATTTGATCAAATATATAATTTTTAATTTTTTTTAAATAATTCTCAATATTGGTTTTTTAATTTAATGAGATAAAACTTGTTTGTTCGTAGAAAAATTGTTTTTCATAGAAGGAATTTATTTATTTTCAAATAGTTCTTACTTTCATTTAAAATTAATTGGTTACAAAATAATTCATTTTATAAACATGAATAAACTAAATTTTCATAATTTATTTAATCCTTTTCATATCCACCATTCTAATATTTAGCTGATATCCATAATAATATTTTAAGGATAATTTTAATAGTATATTGTAGTTCAGTAAAACATGGTTTTTCATGTAACACAATCTATCAAAGGAATGAAGTTTTTTGTGTAACTCAAGGAAATATAGTGTTTTGTGTACCAAAATCTGAACATTTGGTTTTCTATAGAACAATATCATCTTGATTTTTTATATAAATCAATGAAAACTTGGTTTAGAATGAAGCACAAACCATCAAAGAAGTTTTATTTACTAGAAAAAAAATTAATTCACAAAAACTTAGGGTGTTCCATTCTACCCCCTAAAAATGAATTTCTCCCTCAAAATTAATCTAGGACATAAAATATTTAATAACGGAATTTTATTTTCATAGAAACATACATAATTAAAATTAATAGTAATACATCCTTTAAAAATAGAATTTTTGAAACATAATGGTTTTTTTCAGTAACTCACAACTGCATTTCCCCATAGGATAACATAGGTGGGAAGTGAAGAATTGGATATTAAAGATAAAAATAACACCCAAATACTAATGGGGGTGATGTAGAACATGGTCAGGTGAAAATTAATGATTCAAAATCCATAAACCAAAGAGGATTGAAAAAGGTCATTGATATCATAAAAAATGATGGTAACATGAAAACATTTTATTTCAAGACCATTTTACTAAAGTTAAATAATTCTCAAGGGAAGATATACTTACTTGATTTCATTCCAATCCATAAGAAAAATATCACTGTAGGGTTTTTCCTTGATCAATTTACACATCATCCATTACTCTAAGAATTTAAGGTGAATATTTTATGCCTGATGTATGAACGGATCATAATACCCATAGAAAGAATGATATCTCATTCTGCCAATCATTAGTTATCTTTAGAACATAATAATTATCATAGTTTATGCATAAATATATACATGGTGATTTAATACATTAATCTCTAAAACCTCATATAAAGTTCAACATAAACCATTCCATAAATGGATAACCTTATAACACTTCCAAAATTCAGAATTTATAAATAAGGTCACTTAATTTTCCAAACTCAACTTTACATTATTCCTCCAAATATCATTAATAGTCACTTAATAGTAAAATGAGAAATATGTGAATACTAGGGTCATATATCCTCTTAAAGCTTGGTAAAAATAAAAATTTCCACAAATATCTCTTAAAATATCCTTAATCTTGATAAACTCTTTTAACATGAAACCTAGAGATGGGGTGTCTAAAATTTTGAAATTTTATCAACATTAAACTTATAAAACCATGATGGTATCGATAATACTTAAATTAATCATACCTAGAGACATATATGATTCCAAAATATAATTCACCCTTTAATACATAATTTTTTTTTCTGGAACCTTGTCTTTATCCTTATATTAATAAAATATTTTATTATATTTTATTTTACTTGAATCCCTATAGAGGGAGATAATTACATGAAATTTCACTATAGCATTAATAATAATATTTTAATGGGGATTATTCACAAAAAATAAAACAAGATATTCCCAACTAAGGAGGGGAGGATAAGTGTTTCCTAATTTTCATGATTCACTACATCCATTATGATTTCATAAGATTTACCTTTGTCCTTTTTCCTCAGAGGATTTTGTGGGTTATCATCCATATTAGACATTGGACTGGGTCATTTATTCTCATAATTCCCAAACTCATTGCACTTGAAAAACTAGAGTGTGGTTGGTTCATTAGTTGTAATTATATTATCCTATATTTCATTAACCATATCACTAATCATATTTAGACATCCATGGAATTTTTACTTGAATTTTCACATTTAAAAAATCTCTAAGTTTCATTTAAATGATTACCATGATGCATATTCCCACATTTCTGGCACCCAGATGCCAGTAATTTCTTTCCACCATTTGAGTTTTCATGAGTCTCGATCTTCCTTTTCTTATTAAAACCAATGGAATGATGGGAAAATCTAATTTCTATTTCTACCTTCAATTTACATAGAAACAATTATTCACATCTACTAAATTCTTTAATAAAAATGGGTTTTTAATGACTTTGTTACATTCGACTAAATAATCAATCAATTTACCTTTTAGGACTTATGATTAAACCAGAATCATACCTTGAAGGTCTTGTAAAATTATCTTCATAGGTACCAATAGATTTATCATCCTTTTTCTAAAGCTCAAGTAATTCCTTCTCCAATGTTTTTTGAATACATTAGAACTAATTTTTTCTTGTTCCTATGTGTTCTTAAAAAGAGTCCAACACTGATCTGCTTCACCTTTCAAATGATAAATAGCTAAAATGGATTTTTGATTCTCCAATAAATGAAGGATGTAAAATATATATTCAGTGGTACTGATTCATTGGTCATCAAATAGTGGATCAATGGAACCACTAAAAGAATATGGAATTTGCCTCATGAAGGACTCAACGAAACATTGTATCCTTCGTTCTTAATTTAGAAGTTCAACATGATTCACGGATTGAGATAGTTTTTTTAAAATATCAATAATATTTTTCCTTATAGCTCCTATATCATTTGGTTTCCTAGGAGTAAAATCATCTAATTGTACTTTTCATTTAGAATTAACATGACTTCTTATAATTCCAATTATTGACTATAACAAAAAAATCATCATTTAAGAAATAATAATCAGGATGGGGAACCGCATAATCATGAGAAATCACTTATAGGTCGTCTAAATCCTGAAACCTTCTTTAAAATATGACACCTTAGGTTTATCCTAGTTCATTTTTAGTCTCTATCTATTTAAATCCTTAATTATTTTTCATAAAGATTTTATGAATTTCAAAATCATATTTCCCAAGAGTGTCAGACTAGGTGTGAAGTAATGCATATTATCACACACCAGTTTCCAATTGAGTCTAGATCAATATGGTATTTTCATGGTTTTTACCCAAATGTACATCTATCCAAGATCCACAGCCACTTGTAGTATCTAGATATTGTTGTAATTTCTTAAAATCCACTCCAGCAATCCTTTACAAAAATTCCAAGACATTTTCCTATAGTTTGATTCAGTATTAAACTTATACTTGGTGACATACCTATAAATATACTTATAAATAAGCATAGGTATATCAATAAATTCTTTTTATCCTATTTTCAAAAGGTTGACTAAAAATTTCCTTTGATACAAACAATAGAGACCTAGGATTCTCATACATGTATATTACATCATTTTTTTATAAATATTCAGCACATTACAAAAGTACATTACTGAGGATCATAATGGTTTAGTTTATTTGAAAAATTGGAGCACAATATTATAATTGGTTAAAGATATTCAATGTTTCCCATAATGATCTTCCCATTTAGTACTCCTACTAAAAAAACTCTCCATAACCTCGGGAAAGGAATCATATGAAAGGCTGAGATCAAATGATTGGTAAGGTTAAATAAAGGAGATATGTAATAATAATATAAACATAAGGGTTTTAGAACATGATAATAACATTTTAAGATCCTACCATTCACATCAAAGATCATACAAATGAGTCATGGGATAAATTTTAGCAGATCATAAGACATGAATCATAATGAAATCTATATTATAATCCATGAGAAAATAAACTAGAAATCAGACATGAAATTGTGGTAGACACATAAACATATGAAATTCACTTACAAGTCTAACTTATTGGAATTATTTAACTCCAAAAACTATATTAGTAGTCAAGGTTCACTCCCAATACCATATTAGTAGTCAAGGTTAACACCCAAGACCATCTTATGGTCAAAGTCTCTTACTCTCCACTCCAGCCTTGTTTATATCATGACATATAAATATATACCCAAGGAATTGGAGGGAGATATAGGTCCCACCCATAAAATAATTAAATGATAAATATATTTTTCATAATATAATAAAACATTATTCATATCATGACCCATAAAATGAGATGAGTTTCATTTACATCATATTATAACCCATGAAATGGAATGGGTATCGTAAACATTTCATCATATCATAACCTGTGGAAAATAGATAGGATTAAAAATAATATCATCATAGCATGAACCATGAAAATAATTGATTATCATAAGAGTTTTATCATGTTATAACCCATATAAGATAAACAGGTTTCATAAACAACTTAAAATCACAACCATAAACCATTCAGAGATATAATAAGAATGTTATCCTTGCATAATTTCCCCGGTAAAACATAAACTATATCAAAGGATGTCATTATAGATGGAGAAGTATTTTTAAATATAACTTGTAACATTTCTTAATTAACATAACCTTTCTTTGAAAATCACTTTTAAAACATAAATCATTTTTAAAAATAATTTTCTATGAAAATCCATTGGAAAACTTATAAATAATATTCAAAAATAATTTAAAATATTTCTTGATAAAAATATAATTATCATTTATAAATATACATTTTAAAACTTATAACCATTTTAAAACCTTTTTCATTAAAAAAACCTTGAAATTTTTATAAAGTAACCTTTAAAAATAAATTAAAATACTTTTTAAAGAAAAACAATTTTAAAAATTAATTTTTTTTAAAATAAATTTATAATAAAATTAATTCCAAAATATTTAATAAAACCATTTATGTTGAAATTTTTAATTAAAATTTAAAAAGTAATCATAAAAAAATTGAGTGGTCATGATGGCATATAATTTTTTACATGATGCATAAGTAAAAACAAATATTCCTTTCACATTGTCTATTGAAGTTAAAAGAGACTTGATTAGAAAATGATAAGAAGATTCATTTTAAAATAATTTTTTAAAAGTAAAAAATGCGTAAAAATTAATTTTATGAATCATAGTATAAAAGTTTTGGAAACATTTTTAGAAATAATTATTTTGAAAGAAACTAGATTTTTAAATAAAGAGAGAAATAAAGAAGAATTTTCATAAAATCATTTTCTTAGTTATATGAAGTACCAAAGAGTGGGAAAATGGTACCATATATTAAATATATCATGAATAAAAATAAAAGAATAAAACTAATTAGATATATTGAGAGGTAGATCATGATATTTCAACATTTGATACTTAATCATAAACAATCTTGATAAATGATGATATTGAAACATAAAACCCTTACATCTTTAGAAACCTAGAATCATAAGCCCCATAAAATAATAACATAAAATGAAACTTAAAATATAAATTAGATAAAAAATTCATTATATTACCTGTCAAAGTGGATTAATATGTACCTTTTGAATTAATATAGGTTCATAACATAACATATATATCAAAGAGAGAAAATTGGGAAAAAAATCTTTTACTGATTTGGTAACTTTAGAACTGTAAACACCATGAAATATAGATACTAAAATTGACATATATATAAACACAAATTGAATTATAATCATCATAATATAAAATAATTTCCATTATATAAACCACATAAAATAAACATGTGTTGAATATGGCTTGGGTCTCACATAAAATAAATGTTAGATAAAAATCCCTAACTACTTGAGTAACTTATGAATCATAAGATCCATGAAGGAATAACTTCAATTTAAACATTTAATATAATTAAATAAGTTAAATTCATGATATAAAATTTTATGGGTAAGTATATTCACACCAAATAATAAATGAGTGGTGAATATATTGGAATTCTCATAGAAATAAAAGCGAGATTAAAAATCTGATTACCTTAAGTCGCAACTTTTGTCATAATCATTAAAACCTAATATATAATAAATATAATTTAATTATAAATATATTATATAACCATAATTATATATATAATATAATATATTATTTCATTATGAACATTTATTACTCACTTTTTAATGATATCATGTTAATGTTACCTCTTGCGTAATAACCACTTTGTTTTCATTATTTATTTTGATTTGTTATTTTTGGTCCTCTTACATTGATCATGATTTAATCATATCCAGAATGTTAAAATTTTTATAAATATAATATATATTCATTATATATGTATTTAAACTAATATATATAAAAAATCAGTAAATTAATTACATCATCCATGGAAAGGACAGTTCGTACATACATATGAACACTGTTTCTATTTTCTTATCATACTGAAAGAAATAAAGGTAAATGATATATATATATATATATATATATATATATATTAATTCCAATATCATTTTTATTTCATATATATCACAAGTTTCTATTAAACCCATTCTTTATTTTATTTCATGTAAGTATGAACGAATCACTTCAGTTTGCGAGGTGGTAGTCTACTGTAGACATGAGCGATGTTATCATATTCCCACAAATGGAAAGCATGAAGGTATGTGTAATAAAAAAAATTAAAGAATAATAATATAATTAATATATTGAATATCATATATTAATATTAAGACCATTATTATTCCCATCCTTGAGATGTGGTGATGGAAAAAAGGATGACATCGGTTCGTAAGAAGATAGTCTGTCGTACACACGAATGATGATTCCATAACACATCTGATGACAGTGTGTTTTTTAGGTATTACGCTTAACAAAAAAACATCTCAATATATTTAATATACTAAGGTGATTATATAATAATGATATAAAAATAATTTAATGGGTTTGAGGAATAAATAAAACAAAAATGTTTGTTGATTAACGTTACCTCTTCTTCAGGTATCTCCTTTTTGTTTGCACCAAATGAATTTCTTGGTTTTATTTACACCCAATGTAAGGATCCTATGATTAGAGGATGAAATTTTTATGTTATTTGTTAAATTAATTTCCAATCCAATTTTTTTTATGGTGTTAATATAGGGGGAGAGTGGGTGTCCTTTTATAAGGGAGGTGAGTGGAAATCAGGTAAATTTTTGAAAGAGAGAATTATACCAATGTTTTTACATGTCAAGAAGATTAAATAATGGAAATATAACTATAATATATGGTATAAGTTATATAATTTTTTTTTATAAAATGGGGTTTTAAGAATTTTTTAGTTAATTATTCCCTTTAAGTTTAAAGTTTAGTCCCTTTATAAACTTGATTTTCTCTTAATCATCATGATTAGTTTTAACTGCTTTCACTAATAATTTTTGTAAAAATTTACGTTGGAATTGTTATAAATTATAAATTATGATGATTCCAAATATGTAATATTTTTTCCAAATTAAATTAACATAAGTGAACAAAACAAAGTAATAATTAATCCTGCATACATGTCGAGAGAGTAGGTTTTTAAAGAGAAAATGTTCAAAAGATTACAAAGTCTTGTATATCCAATTTCAATATGAAATTGATTCAGATGAATTAAATTGAATTAATATATGCATAATTGAACTAATTAAAAATTAAAACTAATTTAAAATAAAATTTCAATATATAAATAATTGGGGAAAATCATTTTTTAATGAAAATTTAGTATTTTTCAATATTCAACAAAAAATGAAACTTTTTAGAAAAATATAAAAAATTCACCCTAAGATAATTTTTACATTATTCTTTAAAAATAGAATTTATTTTTTCAAAAATTATTTATAAAATTTTCAAAAACTATTTTTAAAATAATCATGTCATTAATAGGCGATAAAACTACCTTTTAGAAACATACATATTTTTATGCATAAAATTGGTTTTATTCATTTTTGTTGTCTTGAAAAAATATAAGATGAATATTTAGTAGTTTATAGAATATATAATATATCCATTTCATTAAAATAATTCATAAAAAGTTTTTTTGTTTAATTTATAGATATAAACCATGTTTGGGAATATAAATATAGTTTTTCAGAAAAGGAATTTCATTATTTTCAAGTAGATTCTATTTTAATTTCTAATTTAGTGGTTCCCAAAGAATTAATTATATAAAAATTAATAATTTTTTTTAATAATTTAGTTAATCATTTTCATACCCCCTATTCCATTTATTAGGTGATAACTATAAGAATATTTTAATAATAATATTAATATAATGTTGTAGTTCAGTAAAACTCAGTCTTGAGTTTAACACAAGCTATTAAAGGAACTCGTTTTTTGTGTGTAACATGATCCAAACATAGTGTTGTGGGTACCAAAATATAAACTCAGTATTTCATGTATCACAATATTAACATGGTGTTTCATATAAAGAAATCATAACTTTGTGTAGCATACAACACAAGCCATCAATGAATTGTAATTTATTTGAAAAAAGAAATAAAAAAACTCAGGGTGCTACAATCCCTCCCTCCATTATTTTATAGGACGTACATTACCAAGGATATTGATTTAATTCCCCTGTAACTAATCATTTGGTTCCTATCACATGTGTGTGGGTCATAAATTCATGTATATAATGGATTATCCCACGGCGTGTAGAGGAAATTCAAGATGGAACCATTATGATGCCAACTTAGGTGGAACACAGGTGAACATGTGGAATTATGTATTCATGCCAAGACCAAAAATTGGAGTAATTTCCCCTATTTCATAGGTTTATTTAATGTTAACTCATTAAATCAATCATTATATAAATATCATGAACATGTTATTTAATTATTTATTTTTTCTATCTATGAAATTATTCAGTTTATGGATGAAAGATCACGATGATATAAATATATGAATTAATGTAAAAATACATAATTTAAAAAAATATATTATACATAAATGTTTTATCCAGAATGGTTAATTAATTAACTGACATAAGCCCCATCGTTGGTGGTGGGGTGGTAAGGGTTTGGGGGGTGAGGGGCAGGTCGCGGGGTCAAGTCCCTAGGCTTGCGATTTAATGTAATTTTATTCCTTGTGTGTGTGCCGCTTTCACTGTTGTACCAAATTTTTATAATTAACTAACATAAATTTAATATTAATATGGCATGTAAAGGATAAAATTGGAGGCAAGTGTTATGGAAATCCAAGTAAATATTTCAGTACAGGGGAGTCCACTAAATGGATCAAAGATATGCAAGCCCATAGTTGGAAAAGAACTACCTACATAAGTACCTTCAATTTGATTTAAAAACCCTAATTGGGGGTATGAGAAGTGGAATATAGATCCTTTACACTAGAAGGTTATAGAAACTAGTCATTTTATGTTTAATAGTGAGGTATATTGGGAGTAGATAAAATATTTGGAGATTTAATAAAAAAAATTAATTTATTATTTCTAATAATATTTAAAATCATGTAAAGTACTAATAATATGATTTTTTAAAATTTTATAATAAAAGGAAAATCTTGTCATTCACACTAACCCTATTATCAGTATTGTATAGATAAAATCTAGTAACTAAAAAACATCTAGGAGTGGTTTAGGTTCCTTTGGGTTGTGCTACACCATGAATGAAAATCTTATATTCTAGAATCCACAATGCTTGGTCTTCCTACTAAGAAGGTGATTGATAAATATTTCCTTGTGTAAAAAAAACATATGAACAATGTGGTTTATGTTCAATTTTTTATGCATTTATCAATATCTAATGAACTCATGATGTCTCTTGAAAGTATGGACACATATAGCACTCTTGAGAAGTTATGTGGTCTTTACAAGGAGAGATAAAGATAAGAATGGTTTGATATTTACAAGTCCCTATTTTAGAGTAATCTTGTAGTGGGTTCACCAAATGGGCCTCATATAGTCAAGATCATCAAATATATTGAGTTCCTAGAGGTTCTAGGTTTTAAAATCCCAAAGGAACTTGGAACTGATCTCACTCTTGCATCACTCCCTCAGATATTTTCCATCATTATTGTAAATTTTAATCTGAAAAAAATGGATAAGTATCTTCCAAATATTATTACTCTCCTTTACTAAGTAGGCAACGATAAAAATAATGTAAATCCTTCCATCCTTATGATGAACAAAGGGGAAAGGTAAAGAAAATATCCTTAATCCTAAATATTCTTCACACCTTTCAAGAAGAGAAATATAAAGGGGAATGAAGGGGAACAAGATGTTGTTTGTTTTACATGTGGAAAGAAGGGCCACTGAAAGAAAAACTGCACACAACCAAAGAAGCAAGGGGAAGATTAATGTTCAATTTTTATCAAGTGAAATTTATTTACTTCTATAAATTATTTATTAGATAAAACTTTTGTTTATCACATACTTATTTAAATATATGAACCAGGAATATTTAGAATGATTAGTCGAGGGGAGGTAGATCAATGAGTATCCAACATAGATAAACTTGATACTGTAGATATCAGAAAATACCACCTCACATTTCTAACCAGAATGATCTTGGGTTTATAGGAGTGTTATTATGCTCCATATGTTACTAAAAAAATTATTTATGTATCAAGACTTCATATAGATGGATTTATTTCCAAATTTGGAAATGAATGTTTCCTATTTTTTAAATATGTATTTTTTATGGTATGTCTAATTTAAATAACGGTATCTATGTGTTGGATTACACAAAGAAACTAATGGAAATTTATAATGAAACTAATTCACTTGACTCATACCACACCCAACTATGGAATCACTGGTTAGATCATGTATAAGAAAATTGTTTGACTAAATAATACCAAGATGGATATTTAGATTATTTTAAACTAATACCTCTTGGTCTATGATATACACATGTATAAGGTAAAATGATCAAAGACCCAATTTGTAGAAAAGGTGAATGGGGAAAAGTGATTCTTGAATTAGTTTAGATATATATGTGTGGACTATTTTATTTTGAGGCAAGGGGTGGCTACTCATAATTCATAAATTTTTCTGATGATTTTAGTAGATATTGATATGTATACTTAATTAGGTATAGGTCATAGTATTTTTATAAATTTAAGGAATACAAGAATGATGTTGAGAACCATCTTGGTATGAAGATTAAAAAAATTCACTCAAACTATGGTGGAAAATATATTAATAAAAACTTCATTTTTTACTTATGAGAGTTTGGGATCCTATATTATCTCACTCCTTATAAACCTTAGTGTAACGATGTATGAGAAAGGAGGAGCCACACCTTTTTAGACAGGTTCATATTAATGACGAGTCATTCAAGTCATCTGTTATCCTTTTGGGGATACCCATTATAAATATTAGAACAAAAACAAAACCAAGTACCAACTAAAGTGGAATATGGTATACCATGACATTTATTGAATGGAAAGCAACTCATGTTGTCGTACATACATGTTTGGAGTTGTGAAGTGTTTGTTAATGAATCTTCAGGTAACAAAATTTCACCTTGAGGTATAATGTATACCTTTATAGGATATACCAAAGAAAAAAAGGGATATTGCCTATATGAACCCTCATAAAAAATGTAATAGTGTCAAGATACATTATATTCAATGTGACATAAAAGATATCAAAAATTGATAGTAACAGAAAGACATACCTTGATGTATTTGAGGCTCAAGGTATAAAATATTTTTCATTGGAATATATTTCACGAATCCCCATTGAAGAAAAAACTATTTCATATACACAAGTACTCTATAGAAGTAAATGGTGGGTTTTGGAACTAGAGTGATATGGTTTTATATTCACCGAGGGTGGGGACTTGTTATTAGATGATTATAACTATCCTCTAAAATATAAGGATGTAGTATGTAGAATAGATATTTCTAATTGGAATGGGGGATATGATTTCTGAAATGGATTCCATGTGCCAAAACCAAGTCTAGATTAAGGTAGATCTTCTAGAAGATGTAATTCCCATTAGTTTCAAATTGGTATTCAAGAATAAATTAGACATGGGAGGACAAGTTAGTACTTATAAGGCATAACTGGTTGTAAAAGGGTTAAAACAGTGTCATTCCATTAACTATAATGAAACCCTTTCACCAGTTTACTACAGAAATCCATCATAATTATAATTTAAATTACATCTTAACATGAATATGAGATTTGGAAAATGGATTTAAAATTATATTTCCTTAAATGGAACCTTTAGTAATATATCTATAAGACACAACCCAAAGGTTTTGGGACTCTAAAGGATTCTAACAAGATATTAAAATTGAAAAAAAATCCATTTATAGATTAATAAAATAATCTAAGTCGTGAAACATTAGTTTGGATACAGTAATAATAAAATTTAGTTTAATAATGAAGGAATGTGATCCTTGTGTCTAAATTTTTTGTAGTGTGAGTGAAATAATTTTCTTAACAGTATATTTTAATGAAATATCACTCATTGGAAATTAAATATTAGTCTTACAGTCTTTTAAGGAATGGTTGAAAAAATTTCTCTCTATAAAGGACTTGGGACAGAAAACATATATTCATGGGATCAAGATCCATCATGATATATCCAAGAGACTATTCAGTCTGATTCAAAGTATATAAATTGAAAAGTTACTGAAGATATTTAGTATGGAACAATTAAAAAAGGGTATTGTTTCTAGTGTCACATGGTATACATAATTCTATGAAAATGTTCTCTCAGACACATGAAGAAAGAAATTAAATAGAAAGGACTATATACACGTTAGTGATTGGGACAATCATGCATGTTATGATATGTACTAGGATTGATGTCGCCTATGCATTAAGAGTGGTAAAAAGATATCAAGATAACCCAGGTAAACACCATTAGAAGGATGTTAAGACTATCCTTAAGTATTTGAGTCATACTAAGGATATATTCTTGCTTTATAGAGGATATAAAGAACTAGTCATCAAAGGATATGCATATTCTAGTTTCCAAACTGATCAATATGACATGAAGTTAGAAGCGGGATATATATTTACATTGAATGGCGGTGATATGACCTGGAAGAGCTCAAAGAAAGCTATGGTCATAGATTATATAGTATATTCTGAGTATATTATCCCTTGTGAGGAAGCTAAATAAGTAGTATGGATGACCAACTTCATCCATTAGATTGATGATCATATAACACTATACTCTGATAATACTATAATGGTCGATCTCACAAAATATCCAAGGTCACATAAATGGTTAAAGAAAATACATCATAAGTATCATATCCTGAAGGATTATTCTCATAGAGGTTAAGTTATAGTTAGAAGTATTTCTATGGAAAAAATAGGGTAGTCACCTTGACTAAATCATTAACTTATTAGAAACATGATTATCATGTGAGGTCTAGCATACTAAAAATCATAGTTAATTGGATATAGTCCTAGAATGAGTTTGTTGGAGTTGGTTTACTAGGACATACTATTTTTACATTTTTTTATATGTATATTCATTGTATTTAATCTTTATTAAACATCTTGTTATATATTTTACATTTTTATATATGACCCTAGTGTAATAATGTATTATATTATACATTTCATTAATAAGGTCATAACAGTTCCCCACTGTGATGAGAAACATGATGTTCTATGAATATATTTTTAAATAATGTTTTGTGGTTGGATAATGTACTATGATGGTACATATAGTACATAGACTTTCATGTGTGAGTACACATAAGTTGATGAGGATTCTTCTCATGAAGTTTTTACTTAGTAATCCCTAATATGGGAGATTATGAGAACAAACCCGCCAATAGAATTGTCTCTTATTCTGGGGTCATCAGATTTTCCTATCTATGAGCATGTGTAATGGATGTTGTACTTTAATATTATAATTATTTCATGTCATGACTCATTAAATTATATTTTTTTGATGAAAACCATTATGACATATGTTTTCCACAAGGTATAGTATGTTGGGTATGTTTGGATTGGCATGTCATTAATGGAAATGTTGGGGAATGATTTATCCCTTATATAATTATGGAAGATGATATCTCAACCAATTGATTGAAATATAACCATATCCCAAAATTAAATGGACATGTTGTAATGAAAGTTTTATTTTAGATTGTAAAAAATGTCAAATTGATCATATAGATTGGTGATACGATTGTGTCGCCTACTTGATGAAAAATTGAAACAAAAGGATTATATTACACAAAGAGATTTCATTTGTAGTTTTCATCATTGTGATGCTAAGTTCATTATCTTGGGTGTATTTACATGTTACTAGACAATAATCTTGGGCTTTAGGCAAGCCTGCCTAATTCCATCGATGAAAAATCCTAGAGGGTCGGAGACTAAGTATTTCAGATAATATTGATTAAATATTATTTAAATTTAATTAATGGAATAAAGATTATTCCAAAGATAGAGTGGTAATTTTATTCACGTTTATTTAAGTAGAATATTTTTTTATGAATGAAATATTTAATAAAATCTTTATTTAGGTGATCAATAAATTCTATAGGAGTTCAAGCATACCAAGACCATATCCGGTGACAAATATTAATTAAAAATACCATTAAATAAAATTTTTTATTACGCAAGATGGCATGCACCAATGAATAATAATAATAATAATAATATTATTATTATTATTATAAGACATGTGTTTTATTGATGTTTATAATGTTATTTAAGGGTCAAAATTTAATTAAATAATTATTTTTAACCTAAAACCCAGTTTTATAAATAGATGATTATGTTTATTGTCTGTATTATCGGTGTTCAATAAAAAATAGATAAATGTTTCACACAATGAATTATATCATGACTTCTTATTCTCTATCCCTCTCTAGAATTATAATCACGAGAAATATTCCTTCAAGGACGAAGGATGAGTGGTCAACACAAACAATGCAAGACAATCGATTCATCATGCCCTCACCTAGATACTGATTGACATCTCTTTGAGGTCAAAGAAGCATGTGTGGATAACCACTACAAAGATTATATCATTGGATCCTCATAGAATAATGATGGAAATCCAAAATGGTATATTTAAATGATAAATATTCACATTAAAGAAAGATCCTTATCCCTTTAATTCTTTTCTTCGGATATGAAATAAATTAATTATAAATTTTATTTGAAAGATCCTCTCTCTTGGTTTATGAAATTGAAATATTGAAATAAATTTTAATATATTTTCAACCACCACATGATTCTATTGAACCTAGAACTACCATAGGATCTACTACCGTCGTCGAGTATCACCTTAATCCCTATCTCAAAACCTGATGAGATCCCCTAGCTTTATCTACAGCACATCATCTACTTAACCAGAATTCATACATAATTGTTGGTCACCTCATACATCATGATATCCGTACTATTAAGGTATAACGACCCATACTTTACATACATTGTTAATACTTCAAAATTGAATCATACTTATTACAACATATAACAAAACCATGAAAGGACCGTATAGGTATAGTGTCTTTAGAAACTGGGAAACATAAACAACTGGTTTATAAATCATCTACACTGTCTCCCATTTATTTCATCATATCTATAGTCCCTTTTTGGCATATCTTACTTAATACCCTTCTTCCTGACCTGGGAAAAGAAGAAATACAAAAGGGTGAGCTCAAATGCTCAGTAAGGGTAAACAAAAGAAATATAAATTACATCAAATTAATAAGAACATAACATTTAGAAAATCTTATCCGGCAAAAGAGATCATAATTTCATAACATGGGATAAATCATGGTAGTGAAATGTAATCCCAATAATCATAACTTAAAACATGAAACTTTGTGGCATACACACATAATCATAATGAATAATTTCTTATTATTCAAGACTCATTTCAAAGACTATCTTAGTGGACAAAGTCCATTTCTGAACTGAGTTCACTCCTCGTTTCAGTCCTGTTTCACTGAACCAGTTTAACCTACCATTCCGGCCATGTCTATCTCATGAGATATAAAATCTTTACCCAATGCATTGGAGGGAGATATAGGTACCACCCATCTCATAATGATACCATTATTATGTGTGCCAAAAAATCCTAAACCATACATCATAGCATAACCAATGTAATAAAAATGGAATTCTTAAACATCGTGACATTATAAAACAATTCATATAAGATAAAGGAATTCATAAAAATAATTCCATCACAACATAATAAAATCTATGTAATAATAGGGATAGAAACAGAACCCTATATTATCTTATATGGAAAATAATTTTGATAAAACACTTGAACTCCATTCTTGGGGAAAATATCCTTTCTACTTCAAAAACACTTTTCTTTTCTTAACATGTCATACAATTCTAAACTAAAAGAAGTTGATTAAAAATAAACTTGAAAATTTGTAAAGGAAGCTTCTTGGAAATTATGTTTTAAAAATCAATTCATGCCGTATAAGTTAAAAAAAACATTCTTCTCATACTTTTTTCGGAAAAGTCAAAAAGTACCTCGTCCAAAAAATGACAAAAGACTCCTTTAATATCTTTTACTAAAAACTCACCAAAGGGTAAAATTGGATTTTAACAATTGTAGGTGGATGAAAATAATATTACATATTGAGGAAACATGGATGTGGATGATAAAATACACCCCAGTAAATTCCAAAGTATAAAAAATCATGGATAAAAATGAGATTGTGATATTTCCCTTACCTTATGTCCGATTTGCTTCGTAAGTGTCCGAACCTCTTCTTCTTTGGACGCGCCTTTTGAAACCTCCTATTAGGGCACTAATATTGGTCTTTGAAGAAGACCAGAACCTCTAGGATGTTTCTAGGGAAGTGGGGAAGTGAAATGGGCAGGGATTGGCCGAGCTTGAAGGCTCAAATTGGTATGAGGAGGAGAGGGAGGAGGTGCCCTTTTATAAGGGAGGAGAGGAGCACCTTTGGAAATATAAGAAATATTAATTTATATTAAATCCAAACCCCACATAAAAACATCCAAAATGACTCATATCAGAATATTAGATGAGATAGGGTTGTAATCTCATCAACCAATAAAATTTAGACATGTTAGGAATTTATTTTAAACATTATCAACTTGATTTATTTTTATTTATCAATTTAATTTTATTTGTGGTAATAACATTCTAAATTTTAAATTATTATAAATAATTACATATGTGTTGTGAATTTTCGATAATTTGACACTTTATTACATTTTCGACCATATAAATATAATTTTTAATTTTTAAATATTTTTGTGATTTTAAATTTTTTTTATAATATGTTATTTTTATAAAATAACAATAGTGTCAATTTTGACACTATTTATTTGTTTGAATTTAAATAAAATATATACAAGAAGATATGTTCAAACTAAAAGATTTAATAGATTCATAAAATGTCATATGTATCTAGAAAATTAGTGGATCACATTAAATAGTTCATATAATATTTATTTTAATATTTTTAAAACCATTTATTTGATATTTTAATTAATAAAATAATTTCAACATCACTATTGTGTCATAATTAAGGATAATTATCTAATCCCTAAAAATTATAAATAAATTTCTATGATGTATATAATTGTATTAGATTTCTGTAGACTATTCATGTTCGAAGTTTCATTATGTTTATCACCAAATTAAAATTATTATACTTATAAGATTTAAGAAAGTGACATGTTATCACATTCTTTTCTTTTAATAATAATTAAATTATTTTCATAGAAAAAAACCCATTAAATGAATATAATCTGACCCTAAGGTGATATGGGTCGACGTTTAGTCATCCAATAAGATTTTGGCAGGTGTTAGGGTAATTTTATAATCTTATAGTTACCCTTAATTACCCGATTTACCTTTAACTATGGTAAATAAAATTTACCGTAGTTACTATTCATAATGCCCAAAAATAAAAAGTAGCCTATTAACATAATTTGGACCCACTGATTCCGAATATGGAATCCATTTTTTAAAATTCAAAACATATAAGTTGCAGTAATTAATTTAAAATAAATCCCGTTGTTAAGAAAACGGGTTTTAGAAATTAAAACATTGCCAAAGATTGAAATGTTTTTACCTATGAATTCAATGTGAAATTAGTGCTAATGACATACATTATATTAAATGGTAAAAATATATTATATTTATACTTTAAAACCATTCAATATTATAATTTATTCATATCAATTATCTTGATGAAAAAAGTTATTTTTAATTAAAAATTAGTGTATTTTTACTATTCATCAAAATATAAAAGTTATCAGAAAAATATCAAAAATTTATCCAAAGTAAATTTTTATACCCTGATTCAAAAGAATAATTTTATTTTGTGAAATTGAACTTATAAACATGTCAAACACTAGATTTAATGTGGGTGCGCCATCAAAAGGCGGCAAAACTGCATTTTTAAAAAAATACTTCTTTTATCTAAAAAAACTAATTTTTCTTTCATACCTCATTCTAGAAAATGTATAAGTTGAATAAAAATGATATAAAATTCAAAATTCATTTAATACTATTCAGAACGGCTAGTTTTAATAATATTTTAATATTATATCGTTGTTTTGTGAGACTCGGTATTGTGTACGACGCAAGCTATCGAGGAAGGCTGCGGTTACGTGTAAACCAAGCCAAGCTAGTGTTGTGTGTAGTGAAGGATTGCATTGATGATTTATTTTAAAAAAAATATTTCTCATAAAAGTCTCGGGTGTTACATTCTACCCCCCTTAAAATGAATTTCGCCCTCGAAATTCGTCACTTTGTAACAAACAGATGAGGATACCTCTCTCTCATCATATCCTCAAGCTCCCATGTAGCTTCTTCTAATTGGTGGTTTCTCCATAAAACTTTCACCAAGAGAGTGGTCTTGTTCTGTAGGACTTTTTCTCTACGATCCAGAATCTCTATCAGTTGTTCTTCATAAGAAAGATCTTGTTCCAGAGGTACAACTTTTGAGCTGAGTACATGTGAAGGATCATGTATGTACTTTCTCAGGAGAGATACATGGAACACATCGTGAACTTGAGAGAGATTCGGTGGAAGCACCAATCGGTAAGCTACCTTCCCAACACGATCCAGAATTTCAAAAGGACCAATATATCTAGGGCTCAACTTTCCCTTCTTTCCAAATCTCATGACCCTCTTCCAGGGAGATATTCGTAAGAACACTTTATCACCCACTTCAAACTCTAGGTCTTTTCTGCGGTTGTTGGCATAACTTTTCTATCGAATCTGAGTTGCTCTTATGTGTTGTTGAATAGATCTCACCTTTTCTTCCATTTCATCAACGAGATCAGGTCCTAATAGCTTTCTTTCTCCAAATTCATCCCAGCAAGTTGGAGTCCTGAATTTCTTTCCATAGAGAGCTTCATAAGGAGTCATCTGAATACTGGAGTGAAAGCTATTATTATAAGAATATTCCACCAAAGGTAGGTGTTGATCCCAACAACCATTGAAATATATAGAGCAAGCTCTCAATATATCTTCTAGAGTTTGAATTGTTCTCTCAGACTGACTGTCTTTCTGAGGATGATAAGCAGTGATGAAACTCAACTCTGTATCCAGAGTATGCTGAAGACTTCTCAAGAACTTTGAGGTAAACCTCGGATCCCGATCAGATATAATAGAAAGTGGTAATCCTTGCAATCTTACCACTTCCTTTACGTATATTCTGGCAAGATGATCCATAGAAAAATCCTCTCTAATAGCAATGAAGTGTGAAGATGTTGTAAGATAATCAACTATGACCCAGATAGCATTATTGCCTTTGGATGTTTTAAGAAGTCCGGTGACAAAGTCCATTGTGATGTTTTCCCATTTCCATTCAGGTATGGGTAATGGTTGTAACATCCCCTTATACTTCTGTCTCTCAGCTTTAACTTGCTGACAAACCAATCACCGAGAGACATATTCAGCAACATCTCTTTTCATGCCATCCCACCATAAGTACTCTTTCAGGTCCCTATACGTCTTTGTGCTTCCCGGATGAATAGAGAATGAAGAACTATGAGCCTCATCCAGCAGCTCCTTCTTTAATTCGGGGATGGGAGGAACACAAACTCGATTCCTGAACTTTATTATCCCATCACAATCAAGGTTGAATTCAGGTACATTTCTCACCTTATTTTGTAACTCTACATCTTCTTTCTGTGCCTCTTTAATCTTCACATGTATAGATGGTTGAACATTCATTTGAGAAAGATAATATTTTTCCCCTTTCATTATAATTCCAAGATCCATCCTTTGTAAATCCATAAATATTGGATCTTTTGTGATCCTCATCATGGATAAGCTAGCATGGTCTTGTCGACTTAATGCATCTGCCACTTTGTTTTCTTTCCCAGGGTGGTAATAAATTGAGCAGTCGTAATCCTTAATCAGCTCCAACCATCTTCTTTGGTGCATATTTAGCTCTTTTTGTGTGAAAATATACTTTAATATTTTATGATCAGTATAAATATCACACCTTTCTCCATAAAGATAATGCCTCCAAATCTTTAATGCAAAGATTACCACAGCTAACTCCAAATCATGATTTGGGTAATTTTTCTCATGGATTTTCAACTGTTATGAGGAATAAGCTATCACCATATCATTTTGCATAATAACTCACCCCAATCCCTTCTTGGATGCATCACTATAGATCATAAACCTTTCTCCACTACAAGGCAGTGTGAGTACAGGTGCACTGGATAACCTTCTTTTCAAATCCTTGAAATTCTCTTCGCATTCCTCCATCCAAACAAACTTAACTCCTTTCCGAGTCAACATGGTGTGTGGATTAGATAATCATGAAAAATATTCCCCAAAACGTTGATAATATCTAGCCAAACCAAGAAAACTTCGGATCTCAGTTACTGTTGTTGGTCTCGACCATCTTTCGATAACCTCTGTTTTTGCTGGATCCACAGATATCCTCTCTTTTGAGATTATGTGACCCAAAAATGATACTTTTTGAAGCCAAAATTCACACTTGGTAAATTTGGAATAAAGATTCTCCTTTCTCAGGGTCTTTAATATAATTCTCAAGTGATCTTCATGTTCCTCCTTTCTCTTTGAATATACAAGAATATCATCTATAAAGACTACCACAAACTGATCAGGATAGTCTCTAAAGACTCTATTCATCAGATCCATGGAGATATCAGGGGCATTAGTAAGACCAAATAGCATCACTATAAATTCATAGTTTCCATACCTTGTACGAAAATCCATCTTTGGTATAGCCTCCCTTTTGACCCTTAATTAATGATACCCTGAACGAAGATGAATCATGTAAAAGTATTGAGCTCCGCGTAGTTGGCCGCATAAATCATCAATGCGTGGGAGATGATATTTGTTCTTGATATTGATCTCTTTATGTTCTCGATAATCAATGCAGAGTCTCATTGATCCATCTTTCTTCTTAACAAATAGAATAGGTGCTCCCCAAGGTGACGCACTAGGGCGTATGAATCCTTTATCAAGATTCTCTTGGATTTTCTTCTTCAATTCCTGCAACTCAATTGGGGCCATTCTATAAGGTGTCTTTGAAATAGGTAAAGCACTTGGTATGAGTTCTATTGAAAACTCAACTTCACGATTTGGTGGAAGACCTGGCAATTCTTCCGGGAGGACATCGTCAAACTCTCATACAATGGGCATATTCTTAATCGTGAGTTTCTCACCAACCATTTGAGATAAATAACCTTCATTTAGTGGAATAAATACCCATAATATGGAAGAAATTTCCACTGGAAGGTTATGTTCATCCTTGCATCGATAGAAGATCATAGATTTATCTGGAATATGAAATGTGACTACCCTTATTTGGAAATTGATATGAGCTCCATATAAAGAAATCCAATCCATGCCAAGAATCACATCAAACTCCACTATAAGAAGGATCACAAGATTTCCAGGAAGCACTTTCACACAAACATCAATCAGAGAAGAATTATAAACTTTTGATGCGACTGTTGTGCCATTAGGGGTTGTCACAGCTAACTCAACATCTAATTGTTGAGGTAATACAATGATACCCTTAGAAAATTCTTCAGAAATAAAAGAGTAGGTGGATCCATAATCAAATAAAACATTTTCTACTTTAGAGTGGATGGTAAGTGTACCTTTCACCACATCGTTATCGTACTCCACTTCACTGATAGAAATTGCATGTGACTTTCCTTTGTCTTTAGCCTTAAGAGTTTGTTGACGTCGTCCATCATGATCAACCCTTGGATTTGGGCATTGATTGGCATAATGCCCCATATCCTTGCACTTGAAACATTGAAGTGTAGTAGGTTTATTCTTTGTATCCCTCCCTTTGTTTGCATCATTAGACATCTTCTTCCCATCATTGCGGCATTAAAATGCCCGATGACCTTCCTTTCCACATTTGAAACATTTACTTGTCCCTTTAAGACAACTCCCTCCATGTTTCTTTCCACACTTTGAGCATAAGGGAAAGCTCGTCTTCTATTCAGTGTGCTCTTTAGATTTTCCTTTGAATTCCATTTTCCTCTTCTTATCAAACCCATATGACTGATGGGTTACTCCAATCCCCATCTCAACTTTGAGAGCACATCGAACAATTTCCTTGTAGCTATTGAAGTCCCTTATGGATAACGCCCTTCGAAGACTTGGTTTTAAGCCACTAAAGAATTGATCGATCTTACTCTCAGGTTGGATAATAATCCCAAAAGCGTACCTTGCAAGTCTTGTAAAATTTGCTTCATAGGTACCAACAGATTCATCATACTTTTTCTTTAGTTCAAGAAACTCCGTCTCCATCATTGTTAGATGAATACAAGAGAAATACTTATTGAAAAATAAGTTCTTGAACTCATCCCATTCCATGGACTTAATTTCATCCCTTTTCCTCGTATTCTTAATAAGATTCCACCATTGATCAGCATCACCTTCCAAACGATACACTGTTAAGATGACTTTATCATGTTCAGAACATTGACGAACTGAAAATATCTTTTCAGTGGTACCGATCCATTGTTCAACCACTAATGGATCAGAAGACCCGCTGAATAAAGGTGGACGCTGCCTCATGAAGGATTCGACAGAATTTTGCTCCTTCCTTTTCTCATTCGGAAGCCCCGCGTGATTCATAGCTTGAGAAAGTTGCGTGAGCATGGCTACAAGATTTTTCATTCCAACTCCCATAAAGTTTGGTTTCTCAGGGGGACAATCATTGCGTTGCCCATCGCATTCCGCATTAACACGGTTCTTTCGGGTTCCAGCCATTGACTAAAACCAAGAAGAATAGTGTGAGCAACACTAATTATACTAGGAAAATCACATAATAAAGAATAAAATTTCACACTTAAGGTATTATCCTAGGTTATTCATGGCCATTTCTAAATCACTAAAATTGTGTTCTATGCTTAGACTTATCCTTAGGGTTCTTACTAAGGCTTCCACATCCTAGTTCCCAAAGGGTGACTATACCTTTCCTCTGATACCAACTATAACGACCCATACATTACATACATTGTTAATACTTCAAAATTTAAGAATACTTATTACAACATATAAACAAACCATGAAAGGACCATATAGGTATAGTGTCTTTAGAAACTAGGAAACATAAACAACTGGTTTATAAAGCATCTACACTGTCTCCCATTTATTTCATCATATCTATAGTCTCTTTTTGGCATATCTTACTTAATACCCTTCTTCCTGACCTGGGAAAAGAAAACATACAAAAGGGTGAGCTCAAATGATCAGTAAGGGTAAACAAAAGAAATATCAATTACATCAAATTCATAAGAACATAACATTTAGAAAATCTTATCATACAAAGGAGATCATAATTTCATAACATGGGATAAATCATGGTAGTGAAATGTAATCCCAATAATCATAACTTAAAACATTAAACATTGTGTCATACACACATAATCATAGAGAATCATTTATTATTAGTCAAGACTCATTTCCAATACTATATTAGTGGACAAAGTCCATTTTTGAACTGAGTTCACTCCTCATTTCAGTCCTGTTTCACTGAACCGGTTTAACCTGCCGTTCCAGCCATGTCTATCTCATGAGATATAAAATTTTTAACCAATGCATTGGAGGGAGATATAGGTCCCACCCATATAATAATAATACCATTCTTATGTGTTCCACAAAATCATAAACCAAACATCATAGCATAACCCATGTAATAAAAATGGGATTCTTAAACATCGTGACATCATAAAACAATTCATATAAGATAAAGGAATTCATAAAAATAATTCCATCACAACATAATAAAATCAATGTAATAATAGGGATATAAACAAAAACCTATATTATCTTAGATGGAAAATAATTTTGATAAAACAGTTGAACTCCATTTTTGAGGAGAATATCCTTTCTACTTCAAAAACACTTTTCTTTTCTTAACATGTCATACAATTCTAAACTAAAAGAAGTTGATTAAAAATAAAATTGAAAACATGTAAAGGAAGATTCTTGGAAATAATGTTTTAAAAAACCATTCATGCCGTATAAGTTAACAAAACATTCTTCTCGTACTTTTTTCGGAAAAGTCAAAAAGTACCTTGTACGAAAAACGACAAAAGATTCCTTTCATATCTTTTACTAAAAACTCACCGAAGGGTAAAATTGGATTTAAACAATTGTAAGTGGATGAAAATAATATTACATATTGAGGAAAAATGGATGTGGATGATAAAATACACCCCAGTAAATTATAAAGTATAAATAATCTCGGATAAAAATGAGATTGTGATATTTCCCTTACTATAGGTCCGATTTGCTTCGTAAGTGTCCGAACCTCATCTTCTTTGGACACGCCTTTTGAAACCTCCTCTTAGGGCACTAAGATTGGTCTTTGAAGAAGACCAGAACCTCTAGGATTTTTCTAGGGAAGTGGGGAAGTGAAATGGGAAGGGATTGGCCGATCTTGAAGGCTCAAATTGGTGTGATGAGGAGAGGGAGGAGGTGGCCTTTTATAAGGGAGGAGAGGGGCACCTTTGGAAATATAAGAAATATTAATTTATATTAAATCCCAACCCCACTTAAAAACTTACAAAATGACTCATATCCAAATATTATATGAGATAGGGTTGTTATCTCATCATCCAATAAAATTTAGACATGTTAGGAATTTATTTTAAACATTATCAACTTGATTTATCCTTATTTATCAATTTAATTTTATTTGTCGTAATAACATTCTAAATTTTAAATTATTATAAATAATTACATATGTGTTGTTAATCTTCCATAATTTTACACTTTATGACATTTTCGACCATATAAATTTTAATTTATAATTTTTAAATATTTTTTTTATTTTTAAAAAATTTTATAATATGTTATTTTTATAAAATAAAAATAGTGTCAATTTTGACACTATTCATTTATTTGAATTTAAATAAAATATATACAGATGATATGTTCAAAATAAAAGCTTTACTAGATTCATAAAATTTCATATGTATCTAGAAAATTAGTGGAGCACATTAAATAGTTTATAAAATATTTATTCTAATATTTTTAAAACCATTTATTTGATATTTTAATTAATAAAATAATTTCAACATCACTATTGTTTCATAATTAATGATTGTTATCTAATCCCTAAAAATTATAAATAAATTCCTATGATGTAGATACTTGTATTAGCTTTCTAGAGACTTTTTATGTTCAAAGTTTCATTAAGTTTATCACCAAATTAAAATTATTATACTTATAAGATTTAAGAAAGTGACATGTTGTCACATTCTTTGGTTTTAAAAATAATTAAATTATTTTCATGAACAAAAGTCCATTAAATGAATATGATCCGACCCTTAGGTGATATGGTCGACTTTGAGTCATCGAATAAGATTTTGGCAGGTGTTAGGGTAATTTTATAATCTTATAGTTACCCTTAATTACCCGATTTACCTTTAACTATGGTAGATAAAATTTACTGTCGTTACTATTCATAATGCCCAAAAATAAAAAGTAGCCTATTAACATAATTTGGACCCACTAATTTTGAATATGGAATCCATTTTTTAAAATTCAAAACATATAAGTTGCAGTAATTAATTTAAAATAAATCCCGTTGTTAAGAAAACGGGTTTTAGAAGTTAAAACATTGCCAAAGATTGAAATGTTTTTACCTATGAATTCAATGTGAAATTAGTGCTAATGACATACATTATATTTAATGGTAAAAATATATTCTATTTATACTTTAAAACCATTAAATATTATAATTTATCCATATAAATTATCTTGATGAAAAAAGTTGTTTTTAATTAAAAATTAGCGTATTTTTACTATTCATCAAAATATAAAAGTTATCAAAAAATTATCAAAAATTTATCCAAAGTAAATTTTTATACCCTGATTCAAAATAAGAATTTTATTTTGTCAAATTGAGCTTATAAACATGTCAAACACTAGATTTAATGTGGGTGCGCCATCAAAAGGCGGCAAAACTGCATTTTTTAAAAAATACTTCTTTTATCTAAAAAAAACAAATTTTTCTTTCATACCTCATTCTAGAAAATGTATAAGATGAATTAAAATGTTATAAAATTCAAAATTCAGTTAATACTATTCCTAACAGCTAGTTTTAATAATATTTTAATATCATATCATTGTTTAGTGAGACTCGGTATTGCGTACGACGCAAGCTATCGAGGAAGGTTGCGGTTGCGTGTAAAGCAAGCCAAGCTAATGTTGTGTGTAGTGAAAGATTCCATTAATGATTTATATAAAAACAAAATATATCTCATAAAAGTCTCGGGTGTTACATAAGGTCTTATGACAAGATAGTTTTATCAATAGGTAAGTATACACTAAAAACCCATTTAAATATGGCTATCCAACTGGTTTTCCTCATGAGACACGTCGATGCATTGGTGGGATATCTATAACTATTCCCCACCCATCACTTAAATTATAGTGAATTCCTTATATATTGAATTATCAATTCAATTCATAAACAATATTCAATATCAACAAATATATTTTTTGTGTAAATAATACACATTTATCAAGGTTTTACCAAGTAAATTAAATAAATTTTATTGTAAAATATTGCATGTAGAAATGATATATGGTTTAAGAAATATTCATATCCATGATACAAATAATATGGATATTTAAGGGAAATGTAATGTCCAATGAAAAATGATCATAAGAAATTTAAGGTTTCAAGATAAATTTAATGACTACAAAATTAATCAAGATATTAAAAATCACCATTAGATATATATATTTTATAGTTAAATCATTTCATTTAAATAAGAGAAGAAAATTGAAGAGAAAAATTTAAAATAATATTTCATTAAATAATTTTTTTTTGTAAAATCATTGAAAACTTGTAGAAGAAGATGAAGGGTGTAAAACGGTTATCATAGTGATAATTTTTGTTACTGGATTATATGTTAAAATAGAAAATTACTATTGTTTTATTAAAATTAAAGTTGAAAATGAGAATTTGTGGAAAACAATAGAAATATTTATCCAAATACATTTAAAAATCAAGGATAACATAAAATTTCTTTAATAAATCATTTTATTATTAACATGGTAATTTTGTAAAAAAAATTAAAATAAATGGATATGGAATAAAAATATACCCAATCAAGAGAAAAAAAGAGTGAATTTTATTTTAAACATTCCACATGAAAGAATAAATTGTATTGAATAATTAACCACCATAAATAAATATTAATTCATGTTTAATAATTCAATAGGGAATTATGTACACCACATAAAATTAAATAACTACATAATACCGAATATGTCCTAATGGAGTATAAATTGAGAGGAAATACCTTACAATTATCATATCATTAGAGTGAGAATTAATCAATGAAGTGATTATGTGTAAAAATGAAAATCCATAAAAAGTGAAAATACAACATAATAGAATTCGAGTTCATTCCACACATAATCATGGAATGACATATCCAATAAAGTATAAGTATAACCCAATGAATGGAAATTGAGTTACGAAACCCCTTACATTAGTTCTGAATCATCACATGCATTCTTTATTTTACATAATAATAAAACTTTGTTAAATACGTACTTTCCTAAGAACATTTTCCAGTATATTATCCATTTTATTTTATCTATTACCATGCTAAATTTATTTAATTAATAAATTTTATTTATGTCATACATTTTGACGATATTCGGTTCATATCTCCAAAATGACTTTGGTAGGTTGACTCTAGTAAAAGTAGTCATAGTTCCATCATCTCATGAATAATTATAATGAAATAAATTTTATTTTTATGTATAAATTAATTTTTTTAGAACTAATAAATAAATATGATTATAGAAAATGAACTGAATTACAATCATGGAAATAGTATGTTGTATTCACGCATGAGCAATAATTCCATTTTTCAATTATTATAATAGAAATAAGGTAAGTATTGTTTTATTTTTTCAGAATGATTGTTGTATCATAAGTACCATATTATTTCTTTAAATAAACTTATATATATTAGGTATGTGATGTGGTTTTAAAAAATGAATCACATTGCTTCATGGAGGTGGTAGTACACCTATACACAAGAATGATGTTATCATTTTTTCATTAAATGGAAATGAATGAAAATATGAGATGTATTACTTTTATAGAATGGTAAATATTTCATTAATATCATATATATATACATTAAATCTATCATTATCACTATCCTTCAGATGTGGTGATGGAAAAATAATTACATCATTTTGTGAGGCGGTAGTCCACTGTACACACAAACAACAGTTTTGTTTCCCATATTATGGATGAGGATATGGATATTGGGTATGGAATTAACATAAGAACATATAAATCTATGGAACATATTGGTGTTTTCATTTTAAAAAATTTTAACAATATTTCAAGGAGTTGAAAGTGGAAATAAAACAAAAAATCATGGTTAAGAACTATACCTCTTCTTTGGAAAACCTCTTCTTGTTTATATGTAAAGCCTTTATAAGATGGTATTATAATCAAACCAGGGACTCTAGGTCATAGGTAGGGATGTAAGGAAGAGATTGGGAAAGGTCTTGGTCAATAAAAAAGGATCATAAAGTGTGGAGAAGAGAGGAGTGTGGATGTCCTTTTATAAGTGTGGGAGAGGAAACACTTGGAATTTTAAATGGAATAAAATATATTAATGTCTTACTAAAGCCAAATATCTCCAAAATGGAACAATTTTTTTAATTTTTACAATTAATTATGACCAAAAATTAATAAGGCTATATTACATAATGTTAATTATGTTGATCATTGGTGGTCGTTTTACCGAAGGTATGTTATCGGTGTCCTAAATAGTTTTACTCTAATGATTATAGTACCAGTAAGGGTTGATCCATATGGAAAAGAAGTTATTTTTTTCTTGATTTTTTAGTTTTTATTTGATTCAGTGAAGTGTACTGAATTTAAAGTTGATTTTTAAGGTTTTGAAGAAAATATGATTAGATTTTAATTTCATAGTAAATTACTTAAAGGATAAAGAAAAGCACAGGAATTTGGTTTTGATGAAAATATGGAGGGAAATTTTTCAAGGATGTGTATTTTTAATAGGTTTTTTAATAAATAAAATTTCTTATGAGGCAATGTTTTTCATGATAACCCAACAATCTGGGTTTCAATTATAACAAGGTTCCCTTTGTCTGGGTAACCTATGTCTAGAACTGAAGAAACGGACTCCTGGGTTCGTTAGTCAGTGTTTCACAATTCTTTATTTAAATTATTCTATTTTTTAGTTGGTGAATACTTCCAATGATTATGAAAGTATTCATCATTATTCTTATTTTGAGTCCTTGAAAATTCTCCCCTTGGTCTGGCTCAGAATTTCCACTAATAAAAAGAAATGATTAAAGAAGAACAAGAAAGGTTAAATAGAACAAACACAATCATAAAAACTAATCCAAATTACAACTCTTTCATCACCCAAAACCCCACAAACTAGGTGTTTAGTTACACATAGTAAAAAAGATGAAAAAAAGACCCTCGATACCTAATGTGGTCATCCCAGGAACTTTTAGGAGAGATGAGTTCTTTAGTAGAATGGTGGAATGGTGGAGTAGTGGAATGATGGTATCATGGAAGTAGAGCAACATAACCTCCTTCCTTTAGATCTTCACTAATGACTCCTCAAAGTGGAGTTCGAGGCCTCTATCTATAGAAAATAGAAGTACACAGTGTGTATCAAAAGTACATGTTGTTTAGTCTCTTCTACACACTTTTTTCATCTTTTTCTTCATCGGTGGGTGGCCTAACACGCCTTCTTTGACTTGGAACAGGGCGCTTCATGGTAGGTGGAGGTACACGATGTGTATCACCACCTTACATGGCATGTAATTTCATTCCTCGGCCACCAACTACTTCTAGAAGTAATACACGGTGTGTATATGATGTACATGGCGTATAAAGGTCATCTGGCCACATGGACGTGTAGACTTCTTCTCAGCCACCAACCCTAGAAGAGGATACATGGTGTGTATATTATGTACATGGTGTGTGAAGGATTCTAGAAACTTGGGAATGTACTTGGCCTAGCCAATCTATGTCAGAGTCTGAATGTACACGGTGTGTAAATATGTACACACCGTGTAGTTGGGAATTTTTTCTCAGTTTTCCCCTGATTCGTGTGTTTGGCCAAAAACCACCTAATAATGAACATGATCACAAAAATCAAAGTATTTTTCCACTAATTATTAGGTATTTGATGAATAAATGTTCGTATTTTCAATAAATTATATGGAAATGTATACACAAATCAGGTGCATTAAACTCCCCCACACTTAGTCATTTGCTTGCCCTTGAGAAAATCTCAACATCTGATTTAAAAAAGTCTATATTTTAAAAGGAATTTATTCAATTAATCTTAATTGTAAATGATACGTTTATAGGATAAATTTCTAAAAAAGTTACAAAATATTTTCAATTCATCAGATATTCTAATCATGCCTCATATACAATTCAATTGACTAATTTCATCCACCTTTAAACACACTTTTCAACATTTCAAAAATAAGCAATCCATTTGATGATATACCTCACTAGTAAATAACATAATCGACACTCAAGATATTTTAAATCAAATTTATGCTCAATCAAAGGTATATACACTCTATCCAAAGGTTTACAATAAATATAGTTCTCTACTTCAGAAAATTGAATTACAAGAATCATGAGGGCTTTTCAATATGGTTTAGATGTCTTTGTGGCTAAGGGATGGTAGGTAAATATGTAAAAAATAAACTCCAAGGCATGAAAAAGGTGGCTAAATTCATTAAATAACACTGCATGATATTCAAAATAATTCTCAATTTAAAATCATCTACAATAAGATCTGTCGAATGCTCTCATCAACACCATCTCTCTTAGTTGGGTATAGTTCACAAACAATCAAGTGAGTATAAGGTCCCCTTGTCTATATCATTTTTTAATTTATATATATATATATATATATATATTAAACACAGGGTACCACTTAGAAATTCCACAAATAGGGGTTTGGGACCCTTTCTACCCCAAATGAACAAGAGGCTCTCCCCCACACTTAATTTCATGATGATTCAGCGAAATGTGCCATGTACTGCCAATTCCATGTTTTAAGCTCAAGTGAATAATCATGAAAAGTTAAAAATAATTAGGGTAGGAAGGGAAATGGGCTTGTAATATGGATTTCTATCAAGGTTGTTCATGGTTTCTAGGGGCTTTACAAATATCCGATGTAGGGTAGGTCTCAAGATAAAGGGGTTAAAACAATATAACGCCTCAATAACTTTAATGTAATTCAAAAATTTCTCATGTTTTGAAAAGAAAACTTTCAAATTATAGTAGTCATGTATATCCTAAGAATCAATCAATAAAGAGTGTATTAGAAAGAATATGACAAAGGGTCTAAAATACCCCTCAGGAGTGGAATCACAAATAAAGAGACAATCAAGTCGTGACTTGTATATAAATGATTAGCCTAATCAATGTAATTATCCAAGGATTACCAGTTGTAATTTAAACTATATCAGCAATCATTTTAAAACACTTAAGCATCGAAATAAGCATGGAACCTTTAAAATTTTCCTACTTTTAGATTTATTATTTATAAATATGACTAACCAAAATATGTTCACATTTTCAAATATATATTCCAAAAATGATATCTCCTAGATGACAGTAAGGGAAAAGACTAAGGTGATTGAGAGACTCTCCCCCATACTTAATACAACCCATGGTCCACCAAGTGCCACAAAAAGGTAGAGAAGGCAATGTGGGGACAAAACAATGGACTAAAACTGGGGGAATTAATGGATGAAGTAAAATGTGAAATAGAAAATAAAACAACGAAATCTAGAAAAACAATAATCCCCTCATTTTTTAGTGAAGAAATATGTGAAGTGGTGGAGAAGTACAGCCCATAGCATTCTAGAGTACCTTTGATGGTTGTGGAGAGAGAAAACTACAAGAATACACAATAGAGATCATGAAAAAGATATCACACAAAAAAATAGGGACAATGGAAGAAATGTTCCCAAAAACCAGTCAGGGGGTCACCTTTAAAGAGGCATCATCTAGTATAGAATTAGCCGGTAAAGAAGTATCAGAAACCATAGAAGATGGAGGCTCAGAAACTACATATGGAATGGATGTTGTAGTATCCAGAGGTAGAGATCCATCGACCTATGGTAGAGATGCTGCTGAAGGGGAATCTATGATGGAGAGATCTTCAAGAGGAGCTGGGGTGGGATCTATAGTGAAGATGAGGACAGAGTCTGTGGCCACAGTAGCACCTGAAGGTGGTACGGGGGAAGCAAGAGGAATTTAAGGAGAAGGAGCCACCAGTGTAATGGTAATCCCCTAATGATGTCGAAGAAGCTCCACCATCCTCTCAATACAATCCAGTTGTTGAATAGAGGTAGTATGTTGATGAAGGAGAGAAGCCTGCTGATGCTTTAGATAAGCCAGGTGGTAGTCAATCCTGACTAGGCGGATGGGGATGGGGAGGTCATCCAATGGTGTGGAAGGGGAAGGGGTAGGAGGAGGTCTAGAAGGGGGATGGGAAAGGAATAAGGGAAGGGAGAGGAAGCTGGAAGGGGTGGTGAAGGAGGTGTAGGGGAATCAGTGGGAGCAGGAGGGTCGGCAAGGGGTGGTGGTGGGGCCTGGGTGAGGATGTAAGTGCCCCTACATCCGGACCAATCCCATGTGAATAATAATGAAAAAGTCCATCTGTTGGGGGGGGGGGGGGGCTAACCGGTCATGGGGAAGGGATGGCTCCAAAACAATGAGGTGGTGGGCAAGGCGGGTGGTGTAGAACCCACCGTTTAAGTTTCCCTGATGGCCGGTGAACATGGAATGGAAGTTGGAGAAAATAGGGTAAGGGAGGTCTGGGTAGTCCTTCTGGATGACATAGGTGAGTAGCTCCATGTCACAACTGGTCACAACACCCATATCTTCGTGGAGGGTAAAAAGGATGGTGCTAAAGCACTGGTGGGTGAAACGGAGGATAGGGTCAGAGATGTGGGTACTCTTCTGGGAAGTGGGGGTGTAGCGGTGGTTAGGCCCAGCAATATCCCTCTAGATGGTAATGAGATAAGAATGCTCGAGGTGGGTCAAGGTAGAGACAGTAGGTGGGGTGATGGGATGAGGATATAAACCACACCCTCAGCCAAACTCAGTCATAGTAAGTGAGAAAGGTCGACCACCTAGTTAAAATTGAACCACCAGGACAGAATCTATAGGCATCTCCCGGTAAACAGGCTTGTCGAACTCAAAAGATTCAGAAAACTCCAAAAAGATATCTCTAAAAATAGTAGTGATGACTTGGAATATTGTGAGTAATGGTGTGTGCTCGAAGAGATCCTCCAACTCTCCCCCGATACCCAGCTGCTGAGGGACACTGCTGTCGAGATAACGGCTGCTAAATGGGATCAGGCAGTGAGAGAAGCATCAGACTCTCTCATGCACTAGGTCTGTGACCAGAAACACCATGCAAGGGTAGGGGACACCTGTAGAGGCTGGCCCATGTGGTACAGTAGTAGGGGATGGCTTTGGGGGTGGAGTGACTGTAGTAGAAAAAGGCATGCTAGATGTGGAGGACAATGATGGATTAGTTGCGATTGAGGAGGGCTCGGGAGGTGTGGCAGCTGGTGATGAAGAAATGATGGTCATCAAAGGATCTGTGGGGGGTGGTGGTGGTGCGGTACTGGGACCAACCTCTACTAAGGCGGTGAGTGGTGTCAGGATGGCCAGCAGAGGAGTCTGGTACACCGGAAAGTCCGGAGCTGGTGTCACCGCGATATGGAGTCATATCCAAATAAAAGTGGGCCTGTTTCCCTTAGTAGTGGAGGTGGGCTGCTTCCCATGTGAAGGTTCTATGTCTTCCATATCCCAAAAAAATAAAAAAAAGGAAAAATAAAAAGAAAAATAATAAAAAGTGAGAAAACGAAAAGGAAAAAGTCAACGGTGTGTAAATCCAAAGTACATTGTGTGTAGTGTAAGAAAATCAGAATCTTTTGTGCTCTGGGTAGACATGTCAAGTGGACATGTATTGTCTAGGAAAGGATACACGACCTGTAGAAAATAGACATGTCGTGTATAGGTAAATGTTTTACTGGTTGTGTGGATGTTGGACATGGGTTGGCCTAAAGAAATTGTATACACGGCATGTGCCGAACATACATTCCATCTATGGAAACATGGTTTGCCTAGCCGTGTGGATGAGGTACTCGGGAAAGATGCTTAATGGTATACAGTGTGTACTGAACATACACACCATGTAGTTTCAAATTCTGAATTATTCAGTGTGTGTCCGTGTACAGAGGTACATAGCGTGTGTTCTTCATATCGTTCCCCTGTACTGCAGGAAAATGAACGGTCGTCCGATCTGTAAATCGACCTAAATGCCTATGAAATATTGAAATAAAGGGTGTAAAAGGGCGTACCAGGACCGAGGATCACAATGTAGTAGAAATCAGAAGCTAAAATGAAAAAAATCCGTGGATTTGGAAGTAGGGAGGCCGAAAAACATGTGGGAGAAGAAATGGAGAGATAGGGAGGGTCGCGCAACACGGGATCAATCCAGGTGGGGCGTGACTTTTATATCCAAAGTACACAGTGTGTACTCTAGCAGTCACATTGTGTACTACCTTTTTTTTATAAAGAAATATATAATATAATTATTATAGTAAATTATATAATAATTAATATTCATATTTAAAATAAAAGATATATATATAATTTATCAAAAATAAAACTATACACATAATGTATCAAGAAATACACATCGTGTGTTCTAAAATTGGAAAAATAGAAGTATAACCATTGGTCTGGTGCTTGGGGAGAGGTTCAAACCAGCGATAGGCTATTCCATACAAAATCCCTCAACCACTAGAACAAAGGTTATACCACTACTCCTATTTATTATTTAAATATATTTAATTTACAAGGCCCATACTACATGGAAGAAATAAAATGCACAGCCTGTGGTTTTTAATTAGACAAAAAGGGTTGAAGCGGGGAGATTAGTCGAGTTCCAACCCGGGTCTTTTGGATCCAGGGCTGAGACTTTTCCAATCTGACAAATTCACCTGCATTTATTCCTTTATTGTGAAAATATTTTTAGTTTATTAATGAAAGCATGGTGCACACGATTTATACCTAAATAAATGCCATTTGTTTTTTACTAAAAAGAACAAAATGATGGGAAGGTGGCGGTTCTCAGGATTCAATCTCAGGTCTTTTGGAACCGGGTTACGACCCTGGCCAACCAATCCATCCCCAGAATGGGTTTTATTATAAACAAATATATATATATATATATATATATACTATGAAAAATTACACACACGCTATGTAAAAAAAATATGAGAATAAAAAGGAGGAACCCCGTGCCGAAGGTAAGTTGGGAGGGATTTGAACTAGTGACAGCTCGGATACAATCTAGTCACCTTACCATCAACACCGACATCATCCCTATTTATAAATTAGTTAATATATATATTTATAGTAGTTAAAATATAAACAAAAATAAATCAGTGCACGCCGTGTATATAGGTGGTACACGACGTGTATCTGCTGGGTTGCCTCCAAGGAAGCGCCTTTGTTTTAGGTCGTTGGATCGACCAACATACCTCTGCTTACCTGAGATGTATGGCAGATATTGTTCCCACTATTTCTTCCATGTGATGGTAAGTCTTCAACTATTGTCTATTCACCTTGAATGATTGACCATCCTCTCAAGAAATATCCACCACTCCATGATGGAATACTCGTATGACTCAGAATGGTCCCAACCATCTTGACTTTAGCTTCCCTGTAAATAATTGAAGTGAGGAGTTAAAAAAGAGTACCTGATCACCAGGATGGAAAGATTTTTTTTGAAATCACCCGGTTGTGGATTTCTCTCATTTTCTACTAGTATAGCTTGGCGTTCTCATACACCTGCAATCAGATTTCATCAATTTCTGATAGTTGGAACTTGCGCTTCTCTTCAACTGTCTTCAGATCAAAATTCTGGGCCTTGACAGCCCAATAATCTTTTTGTTCCAACTCTATTCGTAGATGGAATGGCTTTCCATAGATCAGGAAGAACTGGGACATTCCTAGTGGTGTTTTGAAAGTGGTATGATATGCCCACAAAGAATCATCTAGCTTCGTGGACCAATCATTCCTTGAAGTGTTCACTGTTTTCTCCAGAATCTTCTTGATCTCACAGTTGGAGATCTCCACTTTTCCACTAGAATAAGGATGATATGGTTTCCCCATATGATGTTTCACGCCATACTTCTATAGTACTACTTTCATCAATGTTTTGTCAAATTGGGTCCCTTTATCATTGATCAGTACACATGGAACGTCAAACCTAAAAAATATGCGTTTCATTAAAAATCCCATGACCACCTTGGCCATGTCGTGTGTTGTAGTAGTGGTTTCTACCCACTAGGAGATGTAGTCAATGAAGAATATGATTTAATTGTTCCCGAAAGATGGGGGAAATGGCCCCATGAAATCTATGCCCTAGACGTCGAAGATATCGACCTCCAAGATGGGGTGTTGGGTCATATCAACTCTACACCCCACATTAAATGTTCTTTGGAATAGATCACAATAGTAAATAAAGGATCAAGATTCTCTATGTATAGTGGGACAAGAAAACCCAGACTATAAGATCTTTTCTATTATATGGTCTGGCCCATGATGTCCCCTAACTGATGAGACATGACAGAATTCTAGGAATCTATAAACATTAATTTTTTGGATGAAATGGTGGATCACCCCATCTCTACATGATCGTAACAAAAGATGATCTTCCTAGAAGTACCTCTTGACATTATAGACAAACCTCTTCTTCTGTTCGAAGGAGAGGTCAGGGTGGATGGTACCTATAACTAGAAAATTAGCAATATCATCATACCATTGTCTAGGTAATTCCTTGATTGAAAATAGGTTCTCATTAGGGAAATCCTCTGTGATCTTTCGATCATCATCCTTCTCCAAATGAGGCAGCTTCAGGTGGGAGAGATGATTAGAAACAACATTCTCTCTCACTTTCTTGTCTCAAATCTCCAGATCAAATTTTTGTAGGAGGAGTACACAATGGATCAATCATGTATTCACATCTTTCTTATTCAATAGGTACGTTAGTGGTGCATGGTCAGTATGAACAACAACTTTAGATAGTACTAAGTAAGAACAAAACCTGTCAAAAGTGAATAGCACTACTAGCATCTATTTTTCTGTGGTGGTTTAGTTAATTTGTGCATCATTGAGCATCCTGCTGGCATAATAGATGGGTCATAAATTTCGGTCAAACTGCGAGCCCAAAACTGCTCCCACTGTGTAGTCACTGGCATCACACATTACTTCAAATTTTTCCACCCAGTTGGAAACAATCATCACTGGATCTTTCACCAAGTGCTGATTTAGGTGCTCAAAAGTTGTAGTGCATGGATCATCGAAGTCAAAATGGAATCCTTGATCAGAAGGTTGGTGAGGGGTTGATCTATCTTCGAGAAGTAACAAACAATCATCTTGTATAGACCTGCATGCCCCAAGAAGCTACAGATGGCTCAAACAAAAGTCATAATAGGAAGTCATGAAATGAATTCTATCTTTACCGGGTCTACCTCTATCCCCTTCATTGAGATTCTATGTCCAAATATGATTCCACTCTACACTATAAAATGACACTTTTTTCTAGTTCAAAACAAGGTTAGTGTTCTCACATCTTTCCAGAACCATCTCTAGGTGTCACAAGAAAATGGTGAATGATTTTCCATAAATGGAAAAATCATCCATGAATAACTATAGGATATGTTCCACCATGTCATGGAAGATATCCATCATGCATCATTAGAAGGTGGTGGGAGCGTTGCACATGCCAAAGGACATCCTTTGGTAAGAAAAAGTACCATAGGGTCAAGTAAATGTGCTCTTCTCTTGATCCTCTAGAGAAATAGAAATATGATTGTAGCCGGAAAAGCCATCGAGGAAGTAGTAAAAGTTGTGCCCCACTGGTATTTCGAGCATCTGATCCATGAAGGGAAGGGGGAAATTATCCTTCCTCATGGCATCATTCATCTTCCTATAATCCACATAGACTCTACATCCTGTGACAATGTGTGTGGGGATGAGCTCATTCTTATCATTCGATATCACAGTGATACCCCCTTTTTGGGTACCACATGTAGGGGACTCACCCACAGACTATCTAAGATGGGATATATGATGCCCACATCCAATAATTTAATTACCTATTTATTCACAACTTCCTTTATGGGGGGGTTCAGGTGTCACTGTGGTTGTCGAGATAGATTTTATATTTCATCGAGCAGTACCTTGAGGGTGAAAATGGTAGGGTTTATGCCCTTTATATCTAAAATTTTACACCAAATATCATGCTTTCACCTCTCCAAACCTACAGAAGTGCATCCTCCTACTCTTGTGACAGTGCTGCACTAAGTATGATATCAAATGTCTGATGGTCTCCCAAATACCTCTACTTTATAGAAGACAAAAGAGGCTTCATTTCAAGTTTAGGTGCTTTTAAAATCGAAGGTACAAGTGGTTGTACCTTTGCCCGATCCAGAATATCGGGTATAATATCACATTGCCAGTAGTGGCATCCCTGGCCTTCTAAGAATTTCAGGTCCTTTGGTGCTTCATCAACTGGAATATCTAAAAAAACCAAGTCACCTGAGGTGAAAGAACATACCAGATTATCCCCTTCTCTGCTCAAGTGATCATCCACGGTGGTCACTACATAGCAGCCCTCATGCTCTGATAATTATACTTTATTGACAGCTTTGAGGACATTGTAAGATACTCTTTCATATTTTACACTAAAAATAAGAACCCCCTAATGTACGTCGATCAGTACCTTACCAGTAGCTAGGAAAAGGCCTTCCCATAATGAGAGGTGCCTCATGGTCTTCCACCATGTCGAGGATGATGAAATCTCTAGGGAGTATTATTCTGCCCACCTTGACTAATCATCCCCAAATATCCCCTTTGGATATTTGATGGATCGGCAGGAAAGATGAAGAGCTACCCGAGTAGGCTTCAGGTTGTTGAGCCCTAGCTTCTTAAAACTCCGAAGGGAATGAGGTTGATAATGTCCCCTAAGTCACAAAGGGCCTTCCCAAACTCACATGGTTCAATAGTACATGGGATAGTGAAGCTACCTATATCTTGGAGCTTGGGAGGAATCGAATGTTGTACGATCGCTGAGCACTCCTTGGTTAGGTCGATAGTGCCCAGATCCTCCATCTTTCTTTTGTTAGAGAGGATCTCCTTCATGAATTTCACATACATGGGAATCTGCGTCAGTGCCTACGCAAATGGAATGTTGATGTGAAATTTCTGAAATACTTCCATAAACATTCCAAACTAGTGGTCTAGATTTCACTGCTTCATCCTCTATGGGAAGGGTAAGGTAGGATCGAAGGGTTTTATAATATCATTTCCTTTACATTGTGAAGCCTTTTCCAGTGGGCCTTTGGATGAGTATGGGTATACAAATATACCTTCTTCATCAGCAGAGGTTATAGGTGCACCTGGATATGCTATTTCCTTATGGTGTAGCTTCTTTCCACTCTGTAGTGTGACAGCATGGACCTCCTCCCTCAGGTTCTTCTCAGTGTTACCTAGTAGTGTACCAGGCTTCCTTCCCGAGATTTGGTTTTCTAGCGGGCCAATTTGGTTCTCCAAGACTTGAATGGAAGAATCCTAATTCTGTAATCTGGTCTCAACAGTAGATATAAAAATGTTCATTAGATCCTCTAACTTTGAGGTATTCTCTTGCTGAGGTGGATGTGCAGCTGGTGGAGGTGGTGGCTGTCGCGACAACTACGAGAAAGTGTTTTGATACCCTTGCTTCTGGTAAGAGCTCTGTCGGGGTTGTTGTTACATCGGGTACTAGTTCTAATACTGGGGATGACCATAGTCGGGCGGCCGCTGGGGCGGAAGATTCTGTTGTTTTTTGCCCTAGCCTAGGTTATGGTGATCACGCGATGCCGGATTTAGGTACTGCTGGAACTGGTTCAGCCCTCAGTTTGGAGCAACATAGTTCACATTTCTTATTTAAGGGCCGACTGTAGGTCCCGGGCATTCTCCATGAGATGGTTATCACCACATTCGCTGCATGCCGGATTGTTTGCTGCATGTACTTGGGATATTTTCTTCAGATTAAGCACGTCAATATTTTTGGACACAACATCCAACTGGGCAACAAGCATAGTAGTAGTATCGATGTTATGCATACCTTGTTTCTGTCTTCCCTGCTCGGAATTCCAATGGAAGCTTTTCGAAAACATGTCTTCCAGTAGTTCTAAAATCTCTTGGGGGACTTCCACATAACCATACCTCCAACAGTAGCATCCACCATGGACTTTGTATTAGTTATCAATCCTCCATAGAAGGTTTAGACCTACATCCAAAGTGGGAGTCTATGTTGTGTTCATTTGTATAGCATTACCTTGAAACACTCCCATGACTCGTACAATGACATTGAGTCATGCTATTGGTAGTTATGTATTTCATTCCAAAAGGTCACTGTCTTTGAATGTGGGAAATATTTGGATAGTAACACCTAGGATAGCTGGTCCCAGGTGAGGATTGATTGTTGCAGAAAACCTTTTATCCAGTCTTTTTCCTTATCCCTAAGAGAGAGGGGGAAAAGGAAAAGAAAAATTGTGTTCATGGACACTCCGTGCTAGTGGAACATGTCACAAACCACCAAAAAATTGGAGAGATGGGAATTGGGGTCCTAAGTGGGAAGTCCGCCAAACTGAATGGTGTTTTGGATCAACTATATGATAGCATGCTTGATATCGAATTGTTGGGACTCTACAGGTGGACAGACGATGCCTATGTTAGCTCCGTGAATAGATGGAAGGTTGTAAACCATGAGAGTATGACATGAAGGTGGGTGCTGAGGGAGTGTAGGTGGCATGTATTTCTTTTCCTAAGGGGAGAAGTATGCCCCTGACCTGGCTGTAAAAATGACATTTGCTCCAGTTGGAACTATTGGAGCTTCTACATGCCATATCCTAGAGCAAGTGGATCTTGATGGTATCGGTTTTCATCTAGACCAAATGGTTGTTTAGCTCCTTGGAAAGTAGTTGAATCTCCTTCTTCGTTCTGTGCAATGGGATTGTTTTGGTTGTTCTTGTCCATGAGTGCTCTTCATCACCTCAAAAGTGTCCATTCGATTTCTGGGTCAAGTGTAAGAAACTCTTATAACTAAAAGTTCTTGGAATGAGTGAGGTATCCACTCATACACCTATGGACCTTCACAATACTAAACACACCAATCATAAATTAAGAAGAAGAAAGATAAATAGAAATGATATTAGAAAAGTTGTTTTTGGGAATTTTTGGTTTTTATTTCTACTAAAATTTGATAAAAACTTGATTGAAACAAAGACAAATGAAACTTCCAAGTTCCTTGGAAACAACGCCAAACATTGGTGGTCATTTAACCGAAGGTATGTTATTAGTGTCCCAAATTTTTTTACCCTAATTAGTATAATACCAGTAAGGGGTCAATACATAGGGAAAAGAAGTTATTTTTGTCCTGCTTTTCTATTTTTTACTTGATCTAGTGAAGTGTACTGAATTTAGAGTTGATTTTTAAGGATTTGATGAAAATATGATTGGATTTTAATTTCTTAGTAAATTACATAAATGATAATGAAAATCACAGGAATTTAGTTTTGATGCAAATATGGAGGGAAATGTGTCAGGGCTATGGATTTTTAAGAGGTTGTTTATTAAATCAAATTGATTATGAGGTCGTGTTGTTGATGATAATCCAACACTCTAGGTTTTTATTATAACAAGGTTCCCTTGGTCTGGGTAAATTATATCTAGAACTGTAGAAACTGACTCCTTGGTCCGATAATCATTGTTTCATAGTTCTTTATTTAAATTACTCTATTTTTGAGTTGGTTAATACATCCAATGATCATGAATGTATTCTTCGTTATTCTTATTTTGAGTTATTGAAAATTATACCCTTGGTCTGGCTCAGAATTTCCAGTAATAAAAAGAAATGATTAAAGAATAATAAGAAAGGATAAACAGAACAAACATAATCATAACAACTAATCCAAATTACAAATATTTCATCACCCACAACCCCACACACTGGGTGTTTAGTTACACATAGTAGAAAAGATGAAAACAGTACCCTTGATACTTCATGTGGTCATCACAGGAACTTCGAGGAGAGATGAGTTCATTGGTAGAATTGTGGAATGGCGGAGTAGTGGAATGGCGGTAGTATGGCAACAGAGAAACAGAACCTCTTTCCTTCAGATATTCACTAAGGACTCCTCAAACTGGAGGTTGAGGCCTCTATTTATAGAAAACCAAAGTACATGGTGTGTATCAAAAGTACATATCATGTAGTCTCAACAACACGCATTTGTAATCTTTTTCTATATTAGTGGGTGGCCTAACACACTGTCTTTGACTTGGAACATGGCGTCACCTAGTGGGTGGAGGAGCACAGTGTGTAGCGCTTCCATACACGGTGTTTTCTTTCATTCCTCGGCCACCAACCGCTACTAGAAGGAAATACACAGTGTGTATATAATGCACACCACGTGTAAAGGTCATCCGACCACATGGGTGTGTAGATTTATTCTCAGCTACCAACTACTTCTAGAAGAGGATACACGGCGTGTATATTATGTACACAGCGTGTGCAGGATTTTGGAAACTTGGGCATGTACTTAAAATAGACAATCTGTGTCTAATCATGAATGTACACGACATGTAAATATGTACATGCAGTGTAGTTGGTAATTTTTTCTCAGTTTTCCCCTGATTCATGTGTTTGGCCAAAAAGCGCCTGATAATGAAAAAGATAACCAAAATCAAAGTATTTTTTTCACTAAGTAGTAGGTATTTGATGAAAACATGTTCTTATTTTCAATAAAGTATGTGGAAATTTATACACAAATTGGGTGAATCAAACTCCCCCACACTTATTCATTTTTTCCCTCGAGCAAATCTCAACATCTGATTTCAAAAAGTCTATATTTTCAAAGGAAGGTTTTAAATTAATCATAAGTGTAAATGATACAGTCACAAGAGAAATTTCTAAAAAAGGTAAAAATAGTTTCAATTAATAAGATATTCTAATCATGTCTCATATACAATTCAATTAACTACTTTCCACCTCCTTTAAAAACATTTTTCAACCATTCAAAAATAATCAAGCCACTTGATGATCTACCTCACCAGTAAATAAAATAATCAACACTCAAGATATTTTAAATCAAAGTTATGCTCAATCAAAGGTATATACACTCTATCCATAGGTTTTCAATAAATCTAGTTCTCTAGTTAAGAAAAGTTAATTACAAGAATCATGAGGGCTTTTCATTAAGGTTCATATGTCTCCGTGGCTAAGGGATGGTAGGTAAATATGTGAAAAATAAACTCTGAGGCTTGAAAAAGGAGGCCAAATTCTTAAAATAACACTACATGATATTTGAAATAAATCTCAATGTAAAAGCACCCACAACAAGCTCTATCAAATGCTCTCATCACCACCATCTCCCTTAGTTAGGTATGGTTCACAACCCATCAAGTGAGTATATGGTCCCCTTGTTTGTATCATTTTTTTCCAAAGTTATGTTATCGATGTACCAAATTGTTTTACCCAAATAATTATAGTACCTGTAAGGGGTCGATCCATAGGGAAAATAAGTTATTTTTGTATTCATTTTCTAGTTTGTACTTGATCCAGTGAAGTGTACAGGATTTTAGTGTCAATTTTTAGGGTTTTTATGAAAAGATGATTGGATTTTAATTTCATAGTAAATTACTTAAAATATAAATAAAAACACAATAATTTGGTTTTGATGAAAATATGGTGGGAAATGTGTTAGGGTTGTGGATTTTTAAGAGGTTGTTTATTAAATCAAATTGCTTATGAGTTTATGTTGTTCATGATAACCCAACACTCTAGGTTTCAATTGTTACAAGGTTCCCTTGGTCTGGGTAACATATTTCTAAAACTAAAGAAACTGACTCCTTGGTCTGGTAGTCAGTGTTTCATAGTTCCCTATTTAAATTAGTCCATTTTTGAGTTGGTGAATACTTCCAATGATCAGTAAATTATTCATCATTATTCTTCCTTTGAGTCCTTGAAAATTATTCCCATGGTCTAGCTCAGAATTTCCAGTAATAAAAAGAAATGATTAAAGAAGAATAAGAAAGGTTAAACAGAACAAACACAATCATAAAAACTAATCCAAATTACATATATTTCATCACACACAACCCCACACACTGGGTTTTTAGTTACACATAGTATAAAAGATGAAAACAGGACCCTTGATACCCGATGTGTTCATCGTAGAAACTTCAAGGAGAGATGAGTTCTTTGGTATAATGGTGGAATGGAAGAGTAGTGGAATGATGGTATCCTGATAGAAAAGCAACAGAACCTCCTTCCTTCATATCACCACTAATGACACCTCAAACTAGAGGCTGAGGCCTCTATTTATAGAAAACATAAGTACACTGCGTGTATCAAAAGTACACGTTGTGTAGTCTCGTCAACGTGCTTTGGTAATATTTGTATCTACCAATGGGCGGCCTAACATGCCATCTTTGACTTGGAACATGGCGCCATCTGGTAGGTGGAGGTACATAGTGTGTAGCGCCGCCACACATGTCATTTACTTTTATTCCTCATCCACCAACTGCTTCTAGAAGGAAATACACAGTGTGTATATGATGTACATGGCGTGTAAAGGTTAGCTGGCCACATGGACATGTAGACTTCTTTTCAGCCACCAACTTCTTCTAGAAGATTATACATGGAGTGTATATTATGTACATTGCATGTGGAGGCTTATGGAAACATGGTCATGTACTTATCCTAGTGAATTCATGTTTAAGTCTGAATGCACACGACATGTAAATATGTACATGCCGTGTAGTTGGGAATTTTTGCTCAATTTTACCTCGATTTGTGTGTTTGGAAAAAAACCACCTAATAATGAACAAGATCACCAAAATCAATGTATTTGTCCACTAAGTAGTAGGTATTTGATGAAAACATGTTCTTATTTTCAATAAATTATATGAAAATTTGTATAAAAATTAGGTGCCTCAAACTCTCCCACACTTAGTCATTTGCTTGCCCTCGAGAAAATATCAACATCTCATTTAAAGGAGTCTATATTTTAAAAGTAAGGTATTCAATTATTCATAAGTGTAAATGATATAGTCACAAGAGAAAATTCTAAAAAAGGTACAAAATAGTTTCAATTCATAATATATTCTTATCAGGCCTCATATACAATTCAATTAACAACTTTCATTCTTCTTTAAACACACTTTTCAACCTTTTAAAAATAAGAAAGCCACTTGATGAAGTACCTCACCAGTAAATAGCATACTCAACACTCAAGATATTTTAAATCAAAGTTATTCTCAATCAATGGTATATGAACTCTATCTATAAATTTTCAAGAAATATAGTTCTCAACTCTAGAACATTGAATTACAAGAATCATGAGGGCTTTTAAATAAGGTCTAGATGTCTCTACGGCTAAGGTCTAGTTGGTAAAGATGTGAAAAATAAACTCTGAGGCTTGAAAAAGGAGGCTAAATTATTTAAATAACACTACATGGTATTCTAAATAATGCTCAATGTAAAAGCATCTGTAACAAGCTCTGTCAAATGCTCTCATCACCACCATCTCCCTTAGTTAGGTATGGTTCACAAACCATCAAGTGAGAATATTGTCCCCTTGTCTGTATCATTTTTTAATTATATATATATATATATATATATAAAGAAAGGGGACCACTTAGAAATTCCACAAATAGGGGTTTGGAACCCTTTCTTCCCCAAATGAACAAGAGACTCTCCCCCACACTCTCCTCCAAATCTCTTTTTTTTGTATTTTTAATAAAACCACTTGAGGATGAATGGGAACCACTAACAAATCATAAACACAGACAAAATCAACCAGTCTGAGAAGAATTAAAAAAAACAACTGATAATACGAATTTGAAATTCAAAATTCAAAATTAAGTCATGACGTACATATAAATGATTAGCCTAATCAATGTAATTATCCAAGGATTACAAGTTGTAATTTAAACTATATCATCAATCATTTTAAAAAACCTAAGAATCAGAATAATCATGCAACCTTTAAAAATTTCCTTCTTTTAGCTTTATTATTTATAAATATGACTAACTAAAAATATCTTCATGTTTTCAAATGTATCTTCCAAAAATGATGTCTCCTAGATGATAGTAAGGGAAAAGACTAAGGTGGTTGAGAGACTCTCCCTCATACTTAATATAGAACATGGTCCACCAAGTGCCAAAAAAATGTGGAGAAGGCAATTTGGGGACACAACAGGGGACTAGAACGAGGGTAAGTAATGGAAGAAGTAAACGGTGAACGAAAAAGAAAACAACAAAATTAAGAAAAACAATACCCTCCTCATTTCTAGGTAATGAAATATGGGAAGTGGTGGAGATGTACAGCCCAGAGTATTCTAGAGTACATGTGATGGTTGTGGAGAGAGAAAACTGTAATCATACATAATAGAGCACAGTCACAAGATATCACAAATTGGTTGTTATTTTATAGAAGGTGTGTTATCGGTGTCCCAAATTATTTTACCCTAATGAGTATATTACCAGTAAGGGGTCGATCCATAAGGAAAAGAAGTTATTTTTGTCTTTATTTTCTAGTTTTTACTTGATCCAGTGATGTGTACTGAATTTAGAGTTGATTTTTATGGTTTTGATGAAAATATGATTGGATTTTAATTTCTTATTAAATTACTTAAATGATAAAGAAAAGCACAGGAATTTGGTTTTGATGCAAATATGGAGGGAAATGTGTTAGGGATTTGTATTTTTAAGAGGTTATTTATTAAATCAAATTTCTTATAGGGTTATGTTTTTCATGATAACCTAATACTTTGGGTTTCAATTATAACACGGTTCCCTTGGTTCGGGTAACTTGTGTCTAGAATCGAAGAAACTGACTCCTTGGTCTGGTAGTTAGTGTTTCAGAGTTCTTTATTTAAATTATTCTATTTTTGAGTTTTTGAATACATCCAATGATCAGAAAAGTATTCGTCGTTATTCTTCTTTTGAGTCCCTGAAAATTCTACCCTTGGTCTGGCTCAGAATTTCCAGTAATAAAAAAGAAATGATTAAATAAGAATAAGAAAGGTTAAATAGAACAAACACAATCATAAAAACTAATAAAAATTACAAATTTTTCATCACCCAAAACCCCACACACTGGGTGATTATTTGCACATAGTAGAAAATATGAAAAAAGGACCCTCGATACCTAATGTGGTCATCGTATGAACTTTGAGGAGAGATGAGTTATTTGGTAGAATGGTGGAATGGAGGAGTAGTGGAATAATTGTAGCACGACAGCAGAGCAATAGAACCCCCTTCCTTCGGATCTTCACAAATGACTCCTCAAACTAGAGTCCAGGGCCTCTATTTATAGAAAATAGAAGTACATAGTGTGTATTAAAATTAGACATCATGTAGTCTCATCAATGCGATTTTGTCATCTTTTTCTCTGCCGGTGGGTGGCCTAACACACCATATTTGACTTGGAACACGACGCCACCTGGTAGGTGGAGGTGCACGGTGTGTAGCACAGCCATACATGGCATGTACATTCATTTCATGGCCACCAACAACTTCTAGAAGGGAATAAATGGCGTGTATATGATGGACATGGGGTGTAAAGGTCAGCCAGCCACATGGGAGTGTAGACTTCTTCTCATCCACCAACCAAATCTAGAAGCGGATACATGCCATGTATATTATGTACACAGCGTGTGCAGGATTCTGGAAACCTGGGCATGTACTTGGCCAAGCCAATCTGTGTCTGAGTCTGAATGTACATGGAATGTAAATATGTGCATGCCATGTAGTTGAGAATTTTTTCTCAATTTTCCCCCAATTCGTGCGTTTGGCTAAAAACCACCTGATAATGAACAAGATCACCAAAATCGAAGTATTTGTCCACTAAGTAGTAGGTATTTGATGAAATCATGTTCTTATTTTCAATAAATTATGTGGAAATGTATACACAAATCGGGTACATCAATTAAAAATATAGAATCCATTTTATCATATTGAATTCATAGAAGTGGTAGAAGTTTATTCAGAATCAAACACAAAAAATAAGATGAAAAATTATTTTTAGAAATATTCTTTATAAATTATAATAATGTTTTTATAAAATATTCAAATATAAAAATTAATCTAAATACCAATATTTTATTTTTAATAATGTTAAAGAGTAAATTATTGTTTGAAACCATTTAAAAATATAATTTAATTTTTTTAATTCTTGAAATAGAAATATAGCTTTAAATAAAAATTATTTTTTTACTATTCATTTAAAAATAATAACAAAATCCAAAAAATTCTAAAAATTAACCCTAAGAAAATTTTGATATTATCATTAAAAATATGAAATTATTTCTATTAAATAAAATTTCTAGAAGTTTTATAAATTATTTATAATTAACATTCTCTCAAAAATAAATAAAATCTCATTTTTGAAAAAAAAAATATATTCGATGAATAAAAAAACTTTACTAAAAATTTAGTGCTTATTTTCTTGATAATTAATAAATACATTTATATTGACTGAGGAATTAATATATATATATATATATCATAATATTTTTAATCCTATTCATACTAGTAAATCAACAACACAGTTATAAGAATCATATTTAAATAATAATATTTTATGGTTAGTTTAAGCTCAGTGTTGCATGTCATATACTCTACAAAAAATAATGTTTTTATTTTAAATTCATGGGGTGTTACATATATCCCTTTAATAAATAAAATCCTTTCAATTTGAATATTTTCATGGTAATCAAGGTTTTTAAATTTGAAAATCCCATTTTGGAATACAGGTATCATAAAAAGGGTTAATGAAACATCATCTCAAAAATAGGGAAAGGGAAATATGAAGGTCCTCTTAAATAATATAAGACTAGGTTCCCAAATAAGACAACATAACTAGGAAGTGAAAATATATACAAGTAGGTGAAATGTAATGTCTAAATAAATATGGGTAGTGATAGAGAACGTTGATCATACTAAAGTCAGTGATCATGAGATGTTAATAAATATATAACCATAAATCAATGAGGTGTGAAAAAGATCATCAATTCATAAAAAATGATTATAATAGAATAAAATATTTATTTCAATATTCTTTTCCTATATTTGAGGAATTCATTTACCATATATAATAAGAACATATGGAAATATACTTACTTGACAGGTATAATTTCATCATTTTATTAATTTCCACTAAAATATCATCTTTTTTTCCAAACGATGAGTATTCTAGAAGAATTTTTAATGCATGAAGCACTAAAATAAACTTTTAATAGATTTTATAATCTAAAAAACAATTTAAATTTATTTCTATAGTCTTTACTATATTTTAAATGGTTAACATGGTGAAAGATTATTATAAAAATGAGTATACCTTCATATGAAAAAATAACACATTAATCTCAAAAATTCAAAAAAAAATCAAAGGTTTAATATAGATTAATAAATAACCCTATATCCCAAATAATCTAAAAGACCTCATTATTAAATAATGTTGTATCCCCAAAGTTTATCACATAACCTTCATCTTACACCACCCAAAACATAATTGAATTCTTCCTAAATAATCCTTTACATTAAACCTTAAGGTCATATATACCTTGACCAAATAAAACTTATCCTAAAATTTCATTAATCACCTCAAAATCCAAAAAAATAAAAAATAATTTATCCTATTATATGATTCCTAGAATCAAATAAATAATTATCCATATAATCCTTTAAAAATAAAAATTTCAAACTAACCAAGAAATCACATAGAATAGTGGTAGGAATTGTATCCTTGTTAGCCTTAGGTTTTAGGTTCAATCGACACAGCCATGCTAGATGTGATGGGTTATCACCTAGACTAAATGTTGTGATTTTTATAAAGAATCCTATATTTTCTAAAAAATAATATGATAATCCTACAAAATAAAACATCAAATCACTTTTTAACCCCTGGTGTTTTCTATACAACTTATTTTTTTCACAAAATCAAATAGTCTTAATTGACTATTATTACTTTAACATCAAATATAATATTAACACCAAAGGTTATAAATAACGTTAAACTTATGTCCAATAATTATAAAAACATTATTCCTGAAATAACCATCTCACTAAAACATATACTAAAATAAAGGGTTTTATTTCAATAATTATCCCAAAAAATATCCTTAATCATGGTAAACTCCCATCACATAAAACCTCAAAATTGGTAATTATGACTTTAAACTTACGATCTACCTTAGAATTATCAAACCAAGGAACATTAGTTTTATCCCATATCTCTATGGAATATCATAGGGTTACATATTTTTTATTCTATCATTCGTCATAATGGTTCATGTTTAAAATTTAAATTAAGACAAGAATATCCCCCAAGTGTGTCAAAGTTGGTTCACAGTAAGTGAAAACTCGCCATGAACCAGAATGATAGCTGTAATATACTCAAAAAACTATTTTCAGTTTTATTAACCTTTGATTGATTTGTTCCAAAAACATTTCCACTTGAAGTATCTAGAAAGGGATTTATTTCATGGAAGGAAACATAATTTGTAACTTTCTAAAGAATTATATTGTTATCCTATACTTATATTTATCCGCCAAGTCATCCACATGGTTATGTTATAACAACCCTAGTTTTTATTACATACTTATTACATTATTTTATAGACAAACATAAAATAATTATACAACTAGGATCCAATGGTTTATTATCTTAGTAAAACTAGGTCCATACATAACATTTACAAAATAAAACATAAACCTTTATTTAACTACTTATTCTCTAGATTATTATTATCCCTCATGTTTTCCTTAGTACAAGTAATCATCTCAGGATATGCATGAAAAATAGGTGAGATAAAATCCCATTAATAAGGTATATAAGAACACTAAACAACATAACATGTGGTGATAATAATCATAACATAATCATCATAATCATGATAATAAGCATTAGATAAAGGAATGTAATGTGGCATTGCATAAAAATGAAACATCATGTCTTAGTGGTTAACTACCACACATAGTTGTGAATAAATATAGCATCATGTTCACACATATTTGAATTTTCTCATGAGTTACATCACATTACCCAATTAATTTGAGCACTATATAATTCTGGGCACACCCATCACATCATAACATTTACATTACACTATATAATTATGGGAACTCCCGTCACATCATAACATTTACATTATCATGCATGCCACATAAAAATTATATCAATATTTTACATAAAATAACCCATGTAAAGGATTTTTTTTGATTTTATAAATTATACATTCATAAAATTTGGGTTCCCAATTAAAAAAGTGAATAATATACTTGATATAATAATCATCAACCTTTAGTGAAGAAGAAACAATCTCGAGAAGTAAAAGGTGTGTTTTTTTGAAAGAAGAGTTCTTTTGGAAACCAATGTGTTTGTCATAAACTCAAGTAGAAAACATGTATATACCATAAAATTTAAGATAATTATTTATAAATGATATTTAGTTAATAAACATACTGAAAATGGGGTCAAAGAGGGAAAACCCAAAGGAAGAGAGTTGGCTTTGAGAATTCCCCTTACCCTTTGTCTGAATGTTTTCTTCAATTTAATGTCCTATATAATCACAATAGATTCATTAATTAAAAAATAAAAAACATTTTATAAATAAATTTTATTCCTTATGGTTTTATTATGTTCAATTTTGTTATTTTGGATGAGTTATATATTTTAATTCCATCGTTCGGGAATGTTTGTTTTCCTAGTTTTCATGATCGGTTCAATTGTATACATGAATGGAGGTTCGTGTAAAATAATGATAAATGTAAAAAAGTGTTATTATATGTTATTAATGATATTATAGAAGTTTTAATGATCTTATAAATAAATGTTTTATATTCCATGAGGATGAATCATAAGATCAAAGTTAATGATGATCGTTTTAGGTTAATTTTGGCGGTTTTTTGATCACAATGAACTCGTGTTGTTTTATCATTTAGTATTATGTATATATGTTAGTTCAAAAACATAAATATGGATATAAAATTTACTTTAGAAAATCAACCATTTAATTAATTTATTTACATTCTTGTAGGCATTAAAGGAAAATGGAAGTGCATCACCCTCGATGTCGGTAAATTGATAAATCACGGGCGACAATTTAATTTTTAAAATAAAAGAGAGATAAGGAGGAGTTTAATGTTGGATATTACATTAACATGATATAATACCAGTATATCAAACATAATGGAGTTATAATTATATTTTGATAATATAAGGTGAGGATAATTGAAGAAAATAAAGGAAATTTAAAAAAATAAAAAGAAAAAAGAATAGTATTTGGCCTCCTAGATTTATCCTCCTTGAGAACCTCCTTAGAGAAAAGGTTTTTTAATTTTTGATGAGAAAAAAGAGATTTTGTACATTGTTGAGGGATTGGGAAAAGTATTGGGTATAATTTTTGGAATTCTAAAATCTTTATTGGTGTGAGGAGAAGAAGGGGTGAGGGGTGGTATTTATAGTAGAGGAGAGAGGTGTTTTCTCAATATTATATTCATTAGTTTATTATTTTGGATCAAGACTACAAATAGTTTGAGAATTATCATCAAAAATATTAAAATAATTAATGTTATTACGAGATTATGGTGATTACATTAGTGATTACTCAAGTAATAGTCTATTTAAAATAAAATGTATTTATAGTGTAAATTACTATATTTTACTATTCACCAAAAATTCAAGTATTTCAGAAAAATACCAAAAATCCACCCTAACCATTTTTTATAATGTAGAATCAAAAAATAAACTCAATTTTATGAAAATAATTTTCAAAATATGAGTAATTTAATTTCTAATTAAAATTATCATTTACTTGGAATATACAGATTTTAAATTTATAACTGCTTTTATAACACTTTGAAAATTTACATAAGGTCTCATAAAATTATGTTAAGATAATAAGTCATCTAAATATTAATTTATTAATATATTTTATGAAAATAAATATTATTTTAAATTATTAAATTAATCATAAAATTATAAAAAAATATATATAACATTCAAAAAATGCTTACACTTAAATAATAATTTTTAAAACATTTATTTACATAGACTATGATATAATTATACCATAATTTCATTTATAATATACCTAAATTTTATTTATATATTCATAGGTGATCTTGCTATTAATTTTGTCGATGTACTATTCATAAGGATCATATTACTATTCCTAAGGTCAAGTTACTATTTCATTAGTATTGGTTCCTTAACTTCTAGAAATATTTCTTATTTCATTAATTATTATTTCATAAAGTCTTTATTATGGTCAATAAGTAAAATTATGTGATTTTTACTATATGAAATTACTATAATAAGGTATAAATTATATTGATAAAATTTTGGATCGCTACATTCTTTCCCCCTTTTGAAATTTCTCCCTCGAAATTTCATTTTACATAAATAGGTGAGGGTACTTCTCATTCGTCACCTCCTCCAATTCACAAGTTGATTCTTTATACTTATGGTTCCCCTATAATTCTATGATATGGTGGGTATTTTTGTGTGGAACCATATCTCTCCAGTGTAGAATCTTTAATAGATTCTCCTCATAAGAGATATCATCTTCCAGTTGTACCACCTCTCAGTTTAGTACATGTGACAGATATAGTATGTATTTCCTTAGGAGTGATACCTAGAACACAACATGAACTCGATCCATATTTATTGGAAGTTACAGGTGATATGAAATGGCTCATATGGGATCATGGATCTCAAATGGGATAATGTACCATGGGTGTAAGTTCCCTTTCTTTCCAAACCACATGACCCTATTCCATGGTGATATTATAAGGAATACTTTATCTCAAACATCTAAATCCAAGTCCCTTTGACGGTTATCAGTATAACACTTTTTCTGAATCTGAGCATCATTGATATGTTGTTGGATGGATTGAACCTTCTCTATCATCTCTTGTAAAATATTGAGTCCAAGTAGCTTTATTTCATCAACTTCATCCTAATAGGCTTGAGTTCTAAATCGCTTTCCATACAGAGCTTCATATGGAGCCATTTGAATACTCGAGTGGAAGATATTTTTGTATAAGAACTCAACTAATGGGAGATATTGATCTCATCCACCTTAGAATTCTAAAGATATGGATCTTAGTATATATTAGAGTGTATGAATAGTCCTTTCAGATTGACCATTAGTTTGGGGGTGATAGGCCATGATGAAATTTAATTTAGCACTCAGAGAATATTGAAGATTTCTCTAGAATTTAGATGTTAACTTGGGATCCCGATCAAAGATAATCGAGTGGAACCCCATGCAGTCTCACAACTTCATTCACATATATCTTTTAAATATGTTTAAGTGATATATCATCTTGAATAGTGATAAAGTTGGAAGTATTAGTGATTTGGTCCACCACAACCCATATCACTTTATTTCATTTAAATGAATTCAAGAAACCCATGAAAAAGTCCATAGTGACATTCTACCATTTCCACATGGGTATAGGAAATAGTTTCATCATCCCTTTTGACATCGGTCACTCTATGTTAACTTTCTGAAATATCAAACACCTTAAGATATGTTCCGCAATCTCCTTATTCATGTTATCGCACCAAAAGTTTTATCAGAGATCGTGGAACATCTTGGTGCTACCAGGATGGATATAGAAAGTTGAGATATGTACATTATCCAATAGCTCTTTCTTTATCCTGGGTGATGATAGCACATATATCCTCGTTCCAAACTATATTAGACCATCATCATCGATATGGAACTCTTTCAGTTTCCCTTCCTTTACTTCATTCACCATCTTTTGTAACTCTAGATTATCCCTATGTGCCTTATTAATATTCTCTTAGATAGATGGTTTGGAAATCATTGGGGAAATGTAGGATATATTCCCTACTATTATGATTTCCAAATCCATACATTGCATTTCTGAGAAGATAGGGTATTTTTTAATCTATAACATGGATAGAGTGGCAGGTTATTTTATGCTAAGAGTATCAGCTACATTGTTCTACTTTCCAGGATGAAAGTGAATAGAGAAATCATAGTCCTTGATTATCTCTAACCATCTACTTTGTAACATGTTGATATCCTTTTGTGTGAATATATACTTTAGGATCTTGTGATCATTATATATGTCACACTTCTCACCATAGAGGTAGTGCCTCTAGATTTTCAAGCCAAAAACCACAGCTGCTAGCTCTAGATCATGCATCTTGTAGTTCTGCTCATGGATCTTCAACTATCATGAAGCGTAGGTTATCACATTATATTTTTTCATGAGTAAACAACCCAATACTTCCTTTGAAGCATATATTTATATCACAAAACATTATCCACTATTTGGTAATGTGAGTATAGGTGCAGTGATCAGCCTTTTATTTAGCTCATTGAAGCTTTCCTCCCATTATTCCGTCCAGAAATATGTTACCCCTTTCCTTGTTAAATTAGTTATCAATCTTCAAAATCATGATAAATTTCTCACAAAACATCAATAGTACCCTGATAATCCACGAAAAATGTGTTTTTATGACACTATAGGTTCTGGTCCATTCCTTAATTTCCGTAATTTTTTAATGGTCTATAGAAATTCCATCACTTTTGATCACATATTCCATGAATGTGACTTGATGAATCCAAAAGTCACACTTTCTGAAATTGGAAAACAACTTCTCCTTATATAAATTCACCAACACAATACTTAGATGTTCTTCATGTTCCTCCTTTTTCTTAGTGTATATGAGAATATTATCGACAAACACTATAATAAATTTGTCAAGGTAACGTCTGAAGACTCTATTCATCATATCCATGCAGATTACAAGGATATTAGTAATCTTGAAGGGAATCACCAGAAAATTATTGTGACCATACCTTATATGACATGCAGTCTTCTGAATATCTTCCTACTTCACCTCTAGCTAATGATATCCAGAATAGAGATCCACTTTTGAGAAGTACTGAGCTCCTCACAACTAATCGAATAAGTCATAAATCCTTGGAAAAGGATACTTGATATTTATTGTGGTCATGTTGTGATCTTGATAATCAATACATAGCCGCATTGATCCATCCATCTTCATGACAAAGAGAATTGACGCACCCTAAGATGATGCACTAGGGTGTATGAATTATTTATTCAAGTGCTCCTATAGCTACTTATTTAACTCCTCCAGTTCAATAGAATCCATCATATAGGGACCCTTTGATATAGGATTAGCTTTGGGTATGAGTTCTATTGAGAACTCTACCTCACGATTCATGGGAATTATGGGTAACTCCTTGTTAAATACATCACTATATTCCCTCATAATGGGAATTTCTCCTAGGTTGATACCTTTTTTTGACTCAACCATTTGAGGGGGGTATGCTTCTTCATAGGGAATCAACACCCACACCGTTGAAAGATTTTCCAAAGAAGATTCATGATTTACGTTTCTATTAGAGGAGCATGGGATGGTTCAGAATATGAAAAGATATTTACTTTTCCTGAAAATTTATATGTTATATATATAATGAGATCCAATAAATTCACATTATAGATTAAAATTCCACCAAGGGAAGTATCATGAGATTCTCTAGAAGAATCTACCCACATATGCCAACAAGAAGAAGAGTCCAACACTTCAGTTTCAATGATTTCACCAGATGGTGTTTCTATAATTATCTCTACTTAATGGTTTCGAAGATTCAATTCAATAGTTCTATAAAACTTGTAAGATATAAAGGAATGCGCAGAACCATAATCAAATAATACTTATTCCACTATTGGGTGAATAAAAAGTGTACCTTGTATTACTTCATTTTCCTACTCCACTTCAACAGTAGTGATGGAATAATACTTTACTTTCTACTTTGGATTTATTTAACTTCTTACTGATTACCATTGAGGACTCAATTTTTAGTAAACTAGATGGAATAGTTCCCTTTCTTCCTATAGTTATAGCATTGAACCATGGGTGGTGCTCTCCTTTCCTCCACCACATTATCTTGCTTCCTCTCATCATTTCAAAATTCATGAGCATGGTGGAATTCTCTCACACACTTGAAGTATTTCCCAATCTCTTTGAGGTAGTTCCCATGATGATTTATCGGACATTTTTGACATGTGGTTGGTTGATTTTTCTTTCCACCTTTGTCATTAGATCCTCATGCTTGAAAATCCATCTTTCATTTCTTATCACCATAACCATAGAACTATACTCTAAAATCCATATCCACTTTGAGAGAACATTGATAAAATTCTTCATAACTCTTAAATTATCTAATTGTAAGATCCTTTAAAATGTGTGGTTTTAATCGATTAAATAATCTATCAATTTTTCTATCATTTTCTATAAGAAAACCCGAAGCATACCTTGAAATACTTGTGAAATTTTCTTCATATTCCCTAAGAGATTATCCTTCTTTTTTCTTCATATATATGAATTCTCTATCCATCTTTGTATGATGATTTTGTGGGAAATACTTTTTAAGAAACAATATCTTAAATTCTTCCCACTCCATCCCTTAAATTTCATACCTCATCTTGGTTTTCATAATCAATTACCACCATTGATCGACCTCTCCGTCTAAATGATAAATGGAAAGAGTCACATTCTCCATTTCAAAATAGTAAAGCACTGAAAATATAATCTCTATTGATTTTACCCACTATTCTACAACTAGTGGATCAGAAGATCCACTAAATGTTGGTGGTCGTTGCCACATAAAACACTTGATAGCTAGATTCTCCCTCTTAGGTGAAGGAGGACATTCCACATTATTCAAGTTATTTTTCGTAACTTGAGATGTTTGGGTAAGAATCACCATGAAATTTTGAAATCCACCTCCCAAGGTATTGGGGATGTCATTCAAGAAATCACTTCATTTTCCCTCACAAGGGTTATTGGCCTGGTTTCTCCTGGTTCTCACCATTTTCTAAAATATAAAAGGTTAGAACAAAACATAAGTCAACAAGTCATTAAAAAATAATTTATTCCTTTATGAAATTAACTATAAAGGAATATATATTTGGATCCAGTTGTTTAATATTTTATAAAAAAAATATTTTTGGGTGCATACTTACACTTAGTCCCATACTAAGGGTTTTCACTTAGTATCTCTAATCGTAATTCCCAAATTAACTAAAGCGTGCTATGATACCAACAATAACGACCCCAATTGTTTATACATACTTCTTACATAATTTTATAGACAAACATAAAATAATTACACAACCTAGGTCAAAAGGTTTAATGTATTTGGAAAACTAAGACCATACATAACATTTAAAAAATAAAAAATAAACATTTAATTAATTCCTTCTTCTATATCATCATATTGTCCTCCGTGTTCTCCTTAGTACAAGTGAACACCTGAGGATATACATAAAAAAGGGGATGATATAAAATCCCAATAAGAGTTTAGATAATAACACAAAATAATATAACATGGGGTGATAATAATCATAACATCATAATCATAATCATGATAGGAAGCATTAGATAAAGGCATGGAATGTGCCATTGCATAAAAACGAATCATCATGTCTTAGTGGTTAACTACCACACATAGTTGTGAAAAAAGATAGCATCATGTTCAAACATATTTCACTTTTCTCATGAGTTAAATCACATTAACCAAGGAATTGAATCACTATATAATTCTGAACGCACCAATCACACCAGAAAATTTACATTGCGCTATATAATTCCAGGCACACTCGTGACTCATAACATTTACAATATCATGCATGCCACATAGAACGTATATAAATATTGGACATAAAATAAATCATGGAAAGGAATGGGTTTAATTTCATAAATTATACATTACTACTCTTTGGAATCTAAAATAATAGATGGAATAACATACTTGATATAATAATCATCATCCTTGAGTGAAGAAACAATCAAGATAAGTAAAAGGTCTGTTTTTTTGAAAGAAGAGTTCTTTTAGAAAACATTGTGTTTGTAATAAACTCAAGTAGAAAACATTTATATCAAATAAAAGGTAATATAATGATTAATTAATAATATTTAAGTAATATTCATTCAAAAAATGGGGTGAAATAGGTAAAACCCAAAGGAAGAGAGTTGGGTTCGATAATTCTTCTTACCTTGTGTTCGAATGCTTTCTTCACTTTAATGTCATGTATAATCACATAAGATTCATTAATTAATAAATAATTAAACTTTTATACATGAATATGATTCATTATAGTTTTATTAAATTAAGTTATGGTATTTTGGATGAGTTATAAATTTTAATTTCATCGTTCAAGAGTGTTCATCTTCTTAGTTTTCATGATCTGTTCACTTATATACGTGAATGGAAGATCATATAAAATGTAGATAAATATCCATAATTGTTATTATATGTTATTAATGATTTTAAATAAGTTTAAATGATATTATAAAAAAAAATTTATATACCATGAGGATGAATCATTAGATAAATGGTAATAATGATAATTTTAGGTTAATTATTACGAATTTTCGATCACAACGAACTCATCTTGTTTTATCATTTATTATTATTTACATATGTTATTTAAATAAAATAAATATGGATATAAAATAAACTTTAAAAAAATCAACCATTTAATGGTTTTATTAACATCCTAGAATGCATTAAAGGAAAATAGAAGTGTGTCGCCCATGATGTCAGTAAATTGACACATCACGGGCGACAATTTCTTTTTTAAAATAAAAAGAGGGAGAGAGGATTTTAATGATGGATATTTCATTAAAATGATAAAATAATAGTATATAAAACATATTAAAGTTATAAATATATTTTTATAAGATAAGTTTAGAATAATAGAAGAAAATAAAGGAAATTTAAAATGAATTAAAATAAAAAAGAAGAGTATTTTACCTCTTGGATTTATCCTCCTTGAGAACCTACTTAGGGAAAATATTTTGGTATTTTGATGAGCCCAAGAGATACTATATGTGAGTAGGGTTTTGGGAAAATTATGGGAAATAATTTGTGCAAGGATCTAATCTTGAGAGGTGTGAGGAGAAGAGGGGGTGAGTGGTTGTATTTATAATGGAGGAGAGGAGAGTTTTCTCAATATTATATTCATTAGATTATTATTTTGGCTCAAGACTATAAATATTTTGAGAATTATCATTAAAAAATATTAAATGATTATTTTTAGTTCTATATTATGGTGATTACAACAGTTATGACTCATGGAATATTGTATTTGATATATAATGTAATTATAGTGTAAATTACCGTATTTTCCTATTCAAAAAAAAATCAAATATTTCAAAAAAATCCCAAAAAATCACCCTAACCATTTTTCAACATTTATAATCCAAAAAATAACTCCTTTTTATGAAAATAATCATTTAAATATGAGGAATTTAATTTTTAATTAAAATCATCTTCTACTTGAAAAATACCGATTTTAAATTTATAACCGATTTTATAACACATTGAAAAAAACTTAAGGTCTCATAAAATTATCTTAAAATCATAAGACATAAAAGTATTAATTCATGAATAAATTTTATGAAAATATATTTTATTTTAAATTATTAAATTAATCATAAAAGTTTAATTAAATATTTATGACTTTTAAAAATTCCAACATTTAATTAATAAGTTTTAAAACATTTATTTACTTAGACTATGATATAATTATACCATAAAATAATTTATAAGATGCCTAAATTTTATTTATGCTTTCATGGATGAGGTTACTATTAATTTTTATGGTTAACTATTTATAAAGGTCATATTACTATTTCTATGGTCAGGTTATTAATTTATTAGTATTGGTTCCTTAACTTCTAGAAATACTTATTATTTCATTAATTCTTTGTTTATAAAGTTTTTATTATGGTCTATAAGTGATTTTATGTGATTTATACTATATGAAATTACTATAATAATGGATAAATTATATTGATAAAATTTTGGGTCGTTACATTTGTTCCCTAATCTATGTTTTCTTACATATAGTTCCCAAGGTTTCTTATTAAATTATTCTGATACCAATGGTAAAAACCGTAACTCTCATAACAAGAGACGATGTATACATTATTAAATTAATATAATATATAAATGATCTCATACCGAAGGACCCATCAATTTAGTTTTCTTAAATAATTAGATACATATATGATTCCAATATTACATTGGAAATATAAAATACATAGCATATAAAATTATTTTATCCGCGATATTATTCATAATATCCTTCTTTATTTCCTAAGAAAATAAAAAAAAGCTTAAATTCTTAGTAAGAGTTATGTATAATAGAAACTATCATGAATTAATAAGGTATAATCAATATGGGAAGTTAAATAATATAAACACATGACATTTATTCAATCATATGGTCATAGAATTAATAAATGGATAATATTAAATGAAATAATCTTGTGGATAATAATAACTAAATTCTCAATGAAGGAAATCAATACTATTAGATTTCATGATCTCGGAGATCATGATATCTCTTCCCTCAAGGCCTTGTGTGAATATAGTTCAAACTATGGGTATGCATATACCAAAACCCCATTTAAATATGGCTAGAAAATTGGATTGTCTCATGAGACCTCTTGATGCATTGAGGGGCTATCTAAAATTGGGCCCCACTCATCACTACATTTCCAATGAATTCTTCTTATATTTGATGATAAATTGAATTTATAAACAAAATTCTTTATCAATAAATATCTGTATTGATTAAAAAATAAATATTTATCAATTTTCCCTAGTAAATTAGAAAAAATTTATAGTAAAACACCATATGTATAAATTATATCGAGATTAAGAAATAACCATATCAATGATAGAAATAGTATTGATATTTAATATAACTGTAATTTCCAATGAAAAATGATCACAATAAGGTGAATGATTCTAGTAAAAGTTAAAGACTACAAAATTAATCAAGTGATTAGAGATGACCATTAGATAAGTATATTTTATAATAAAATAATGTCTTCTAAATAATAGAATAAAATGAAATAAAATCATAAAAATGATATTTTATTAAATTGTTTTCTTTATAAAATCATTGGAAACTTATAGAAGAAGATAAAGGGTGTAAGTGTAACATCCCATTACAGGTATATCAGGTAAAAATTTAACCTTGTCATGGTTTTACCTTTCTTGTTGTCTATATAGGGCCAAGAAGGAATTAGGAGAATTTTAATAATGGTGAAGTCAGATTTTTGTTGGACTCTTATCTTTAACTGGAATTTTCTATAGGTTGTAGGATGATTTCACACCATTTAACTAGGTTACACTATGTGTAAAAGTTTCTAGTGCAAGTCGTGAAATACTTCACATTGTGAAAGGTTATATGAGATGAAGATATGTTTCACATCATGAATGTTTTAATTAATGGATTTTTAATCTGAGGTGATATATTTCTCGATGTACTTAAACACCATGGATTTATTGATGTATAAAGTAATTACATATCATTTAATTCACCATGAAAGAAAGTTTTAGGGAATCATTCAGGGTTTGGGTGACCATTTGGCTACCACTTTTCCTTTGTTCTCGACCCAAACTTCATATCCCGTGATTTTTGGAGACACTGTTACTACCTAATCAATCCATTCGGTGTTTGGTCTTCATTACGGTCATGGTACATCGTTCTGGTTGGGTGATCATTCCGCTTCTTCAATTCCATTGATCATGGTAATAACCTTGGGTTTCATTATTAAATCTATTACTCGGTGTTGGTGTTTTCTCGTGTCTACTTACATGATCCATTATGCAATCTCTTTTCAAAGGTCATTCCTTTTATGGTCATGGTGTGGCAAGCATTATTTCATGTGGTATATGGGTTTCTACTTTCCACCAACCCCTTATTTTATTAATTAGATCAATCTTGTGATGTGGATCGGGTTTTAGGGACTTCATAGACATCATTGGGTTTTCTTTGTTATTGGATCCCGTTGTAGGCATGTGTGACCCAAGATTTTAGGTAGGTGGTTCTGTCTCTATCCTATGTTTGATGAACCTTATTATTCATGTTTTACAAACTGATTTATGAAAAATAATTTTCCTAACTATTTTGTGTGTTTTGAAAAGAGTTTTTAATGAAAAATGGGTTTTCCCTTATTGTTGATAAATGGAAAGAAAAGTATAATTTTTAAATCATTGAAATGAATTTTTAAAATAGTTAGGAAATGGTTTTCAAATAATTGGTATGAATTGTGAAAAATGATCACATGGGTTACCTTGGGTACTTAGGTGGATGTTTTTGTATGGGGCCACCTTCCATTTTTTGTGATTATCTGGTGGTTTTATTATGGAACATTCTTCTGTTTCCTAGGAATATTTTTTGAGGGGAATGATATTGACATTGTTGGGTGGTTAATCATGTGGTATTCCTAGGATTCCTAGGTCTATGTTCTAGGAATTGTATTGTGAACTTGATTGATTTTGGTATGAGTAATATACTAGTCTGACCTATAAAGATCCTCGGTACAGATACTTGTGTTTCTATTTTTTTCATGTAATTGTACTTTAGCCTTGATATACATTGAGATATGGAAATTGTTCTTTCAAATTGATATATCATATTTTTTTAGAACTATTATAAAAAGGAAATATTTACCATGTTTTTTATAAAAACTCTTAACTACTTATCATGACATGTTTTATTTAAAATGAGCATACAAGAATTTTTATACCGAGACTTATTATGGAACACCTGAGTGGGATCCTACTGAGCCTGTTAGCTCACAACCTTCACACTTATTTGGTGTTTTGTAGACCTTTAAATGTCTTCCATTGTAGGGAAAGTCAAGGTGTTTCAGTGAGATAGTGAGGTTTCATGTCATATGGGTTGGGTAGTTAGTGGTGGGATGGTTGGAGTTCGTCCACGCCATTTCATGGAGTACCTATTTTGTTTTGTTCACTTATACTTGGACTTTTCATTTGAAGTTTTTTCTAATTTTTCAGTTGTTTCATTTCCACTATCTTGCTATAGTTAAGGCATATATTTTTTAATCTTATTTGGTCTCTTTATTTTATGTGCGTATATATACTATTCTTTTATAGGTTAGATGAAATTGTTCCCTATGGTTTGATGTTTGATGCCAGGGTGCTAATCGCCAACTTGTAGGGATCGGGAACACCCTTTTGGTTTTTTTATGATCAGGTTGGGTACTAGTGTTGAGGGTAACCCATGTCAGTTCATTACCAAACAGTATCAGAGGAAGTTTTTCCCAAATATTTCTTGTCCTGGGATGTCAGTTAGACTAGATATAGTATTGTCAAGAATTGAGAGGTATGTTGCGATAAGTGTCTGGCCAACTCTCGTCATGGTGAGACTCAAGCATCCATGGGATTTCAGGATATGTGTCCCTAGTGTTGGGTTTTGTTTTGAATATTAGTTTTTTATTAGGGGATTTCTAGTTTAAACAATGATTTAATATAGTTTCTGATCGTTTATTCTATTTTGGTATGTGATAGTATGGCTCCAAGAAGTCTTCTATGAGTTCCTCAAGAATGTGTAGGTTATGCTCCACAAGAGAATCTGCCAGTCGATCATAATATCATCAAGACTATCATATGGGTAGTTTTTGTATTTTACTAGGATTTCCATGAGTTCAAAACATAGTAATTGAGGTATAACCATGAACTGGATCAGAGAGAGATCGATCACAGGAGTTCTTGTGCGAGAAGCCACTACCCTTTAAAAGAACGAATTATCCTCAATAGGAGGAGGACTGAATGGATAAGATTGATAAAATATTAAACTTCTTATATAAACCTAATAATATTAGGGTAATTTGTGAAATGTTTATGATTGGGGCTTCTAGGAAGAAACGATGGGATTTCATGGTCTAGGAAAACAGACACGTGGACCTGACTTGGAGGGGTTTCAAAACCCTATTCATCCAGCTATTTTTCCCAGATTACATGATGTTGGATATGACTATAGAGTTTAATTCCTTATTATAAGGAGAGTGTTCGGTGTTGGTGTACACCAATTAGTATGCTGAGATGCTCTATTTTTTCTCTAAATGTGGTGAAGAATGACCACTTGAAGGATCAAAAGTACATGCAGGCTTTACAACAAGACATCAAATTGCATGTGTTTATATTAAATATTTCTACCTATGGGAGTATGGTAGATAGTTCTATGATGAAAGATATGGATATAGAATTTAAGGTTGTATTTTACACACCTTCTCTTCCATCCAGTAGAATCTTCAGTTGCACACAAGAGAAGAATAGGAATTGGAAAGATCGTTGCAAGAGTGGTGAAGGTGGGTCTTAGCAGCAAGCCTCCTCCATGGTGTCTACAACAGATAGCAGTGTTCCCTTGACTTGATATCAGTGTGTCAAGGTCATACATGCCATATGTTCTTATCCTATTATCATGAAGACATGAAAAAGTTGTGGACGCGTTGTTCATTTACTGTACTTTTATCAGGCTATGACTACGCCTCATTTTGTTCAGGGGTTTTCAACTCCAAATCCTACTGTAATGTAGTAAGAATCTTTAAATACTACATGGATATAGAATATAGTCTTATTAGTGAATCACTTTCTTATGTTAGATGAGTTTCTAGAAAAAGTTGATGCAGGTCCGGCAACAGTTAGAGGTACTATCCTTGTTGCATCTTTAGTAAAAATTTCTTTATTTGATACTGGTGTCTCCCAGTCATTTATTTCTACACTTTTAGTTGATATGTTTAAACTTATAATTGAACTTATGTTCTTTTTAATGGAGTTATAGACACCTCTTAGAAATAGGAGAGAGAAGGGGTTTTAGTGTCCTTGTTCGTTAATGGTAGCTGATACAGAGTAGGTATATGAGTTTCTCATTCTTAATCTAGTTCATTTCAACATCATAATTAGTATGGATCGTCTTGTCACTAATTGATCTAAGGTTGATTGTTATCATCAGTGTGTTTCATTTTTTTTGGACAATGGGAGATATCATGTGTTTCATGGGGAGTGGGATTAGAGATCCATTCGTGCAGGGCCTTCCCACACAGAGCTCAAAAGATTTTTGTCTACTATTGTGATTGATCCCAAATAAATTTATCATATTTTTTATCTTCTCATTATTGTTCAATACTTTCAATAAAATTCCCAGCTAGATTCGCTAGTATTCCTCCATAGGAAGAGGTAGAGTTTATGGTTAATCTGGTGTTAGGTACGCAGTTGATATCGATATATTCTTATCATATGGAACAAGAGGAGCAGAAAGAGATCAAGATTCAATTGGATGACCTATTTAAAAAGGTTTCATTGGCCCTTGTGTTTCTCCTTGGGTATCCCCTATTCACTTTTCCATGAAAGCATATGGTTTACTTTAGTTTTTTTGGACTATCGGAACTTGAACTAGGTAATGGTTAAGAAAAAATATCATTTTCCTCATGTGGATGATTTCTTTGATCAGTTGAATTAGGAAAGGTGGGTTATAAAGATTGATATTTGGTCATCTTATCATCGGCTCAGAGTTCAGAATTATAATATATCAAAGATAGTTTTTTGGAGTAGGTATGGCCATTATGAATATCGTGTGATGCCTTTTGGTCTGACTAACACTCCTTCAATTGTTTGTGGATTTGATGAATCAAATATTCCATCGATATCTTGACATTTTTATGGTAGTGTTAATGGATGATATTTTGGTCTATTTGAATCTGATCATGATCATGCGCACCATCTAAGTTTTCTTCTATAAATTTTGAGAAGTCATTGTTTGTATAGAAAGCTTTCAAAATGTAGTCTCCGGATTCAAGAAGTGAAGTTCTTAGAGAACAAAATTTCTAAAAAAGGATTATTAGTTGATCTAGATAAGGTGAAGGGTTTTTTTTTCATAGAAAGAACCATAGAATTTATTTGAGATATAGATATTCCTTGGCATTGGTGAATACTACCAATAGTTTGTTAAGGTTTTTTCTAAGCTGGTGTCACCTTTGACTACTCTTACCAGGCAAGAAGTGAAATTCACATGGGATGAAAAGTCTCTATCTTCTTTAGATGAACTGAATTATGTTCTGAAATCAGCTTCTATTCTGATCTTACCTGAGCTTGGTAAGGGGTGTGTGGTGTTTTTTATGTTTTTGGTGCTAGTTTTGAAGTTTTTTTCTTATGAAAGATTACCATGTGGAATCTTAAAACTCTCATCATATCTAACCACATGAGAATAATTACCCCACTTAATATGTATATCTCGATTCAGTCATTCATGTTCTTAAATGTTGGCTACACTATATTTTTGAGGAGCGGTTCAAAGTCTTTTTTGATTATAAGAGTTTGAGATATATCTTTTATAAAAAATAATTAAATATCAGACATAGATGATGGGTAATATACCTTCAAAAATTTGAAATTGATATCGCCTACACCCCGAGGAAGGGGAATGTCATTGTAGACACTCTTAGTAGGAAGGTTCCATTTCTGGGTATTCTAGAATCGAAGGAGGAGTGTAACCTTATGGGGTTTTCACTTAGTTTCACCTAGATGCTTAGGATGATGTTTCAGGTATGGTTCTAACCAATGTTCAGTTATCATCATCTCTCATAGAGTCTATTTTCCATAGACAATATAATTATAATGAGTTTAGAAAAGATTGAGAAAACCTTTATGGTGGGGAGACCATTTCTAGTTGGTCTCTCTCAATATATGGTATACTCCACTTTGGGAAGTGGGTTGTCGTCCTAGTGTCTTTGAGGGTTTTATTATTATTTAACTATCATAAATCTTTGTGTTCCATCCATCTAAGAACTATGAAAATGAATTATGATATGAGATGATGATTCTGGTGGCCAGGTATGAAGCGTGACATTGTAGATTATGTGTCCCCCTGTTACATCTGCCAACAGATAATGGAAGAGCAATTGAAACCCTTTAGTTTTATTTGGACTCTTCTGGTGGAGGTCTGTAAATTGGAAGAGGTATCCATGGATTTTGTTGTTGGATTACCATGTACTCTTTGAGTGAAAAAATATATATGGGTAATCGTGGATCAGTTGGCGAATTCTACTCATTTCATTCTGATCAAGGATGCCACTAAGGTTGAAGATCTGAGTAAGATGTATGTGCAAAAGATTATGAGGTTACATGGTTGTCCTTATGACTTTGTTTCATATAGGAATCCTAGGTTTACCCTAATGTTCTAGAAGAGTCTCCAAGAGTCAAGGGAAACTCAGGTCAAGTTGAGCACATCGTACCATCCATAGACAGATGGTCAGATAAAGCATGTGATTCAGATCCTGGAGGATATCCATCATGCTTGTGTCTTGAATTTTGATGGATAATGTGATACCCATCTAGGATTGGTTGAGTTTGTTTACAATAATAGTTATCAATTGTCGATAATAATTTCTCCCTTCTAGGCATCGTATGGTCTCCCTTGAAGGTCACCTCTTTGTAGTGACCCAAATTTTCATTACTGAAAATCCCTCTTGATCTAATTAAATGTATCTGTATGTTTATATAAAATGTCAACTTCTTTGGTTTTATGTTAATAATTTTGACCGTTTCTAATATAGTCGTTGAACAGTGATCACGTGATTAGTATAAATATAGGGCTTTAACAAATCCAATTTACTCAGACAAAAGAAGCGATGGCCTCATCCAATAGAATTGCTCCATACGAAGCCCATTTATCAGAGATCGGAAAAGATGTGGCATCCTTGGGCTTCACTCTTGACCAAGCCCAAGCTATGTTTCATCATGTAAAGCTCGAATGGGACCATCTACAGGAAAAGTGGAAGTTGATAGAGATTACCACTCGAACAATGTTATCCGAGTCACCCTAAGAGTTTGTCACCATCGCACACATTACCCTTAAGTCTTATGTGGTTGCTTTAAGGGTTTATGTAGCAAATCAATAGTACTATGTTCATGTACATTATTTCTTTTTATATAATAATGTATATATGTTCTTGTCATCATTGATACGTTGTAAATAGTTTTTAAAGTACAAATAGTGTTTTTAGTTATTATTTAATTAAGAATTATATTTTATTAAATTAAAGGATTTTTGAATTAAATAATATTTTAATAAAATATTATCATTAAACTAATTTTTATTAAATATAAATGATCTTATAATTTTATGAATTCAATGATAATTTTATTAAGTTTAAAAGCCATTTCTGTCAAAACCCGTGAATTTTTGATAAATGTCGGTTTTTATTTCAAAAGTAAAAATTAACATATTTATAAAATTATTTAGATAAAATAAATATTATTTTTGGAATCAAGACGTTGAAATTATCCAACAGTGAATTTTTCATAATTTTCTGAGACAGTCAAATTTTTGGGTAAAAATTAAATACCGTTTAAATATATATTGTGTTTTGTGACATCATAATGAACCAACAGTGATGTAATAAAATAATATAATCTTTATGTTCGGCTAATATATGTTTTACCATTAAAATAATGTGATTATGGGTTTGTTTGACTTACTTTTCAAAGCATTAATGGACCCCTCAAGACTTATTAAACACCTTGTCTTTTTAAATTGTTTTTCATGGGAGTGTGACTCACCTCCACATAAGCAACCCTATTATTTTAAGAAGTTCGGACTTTGGCCTTATAAAATATTTTTTTACTCTTCCCTTTGACAAAAACCATGGGAAAAAACCATGAGATAGTTTTTAGTTTGGATTAATTTAATATAAGGGGTCCCAAACCTAAATAATAAAGAATTCCCTCACATTCCCTATATAAACCCACCCAAGATCCCACTTCCTCCTCACTAAAAGCCATTGGAGTTCGTCCAACCTCTTCCTTACTCTCTCTAGAATCCTCCCAAGGTTCCCCAAGCTCCCAAAAATCCTCTCACAAGCCTCTCTCTAGCCTTTGGAAGCACACTTCCAAGTAAGGGTTTTTTCTTCTTTTCTCATATTTGTCCAATTTTCTTTAAGTTGTTTTTCCCTTTTTAATTTCAATTATGAATGTTGGGGTATGGTTTTAAACCTCCCTCACACTTCCCTCTTTATGTTTGAAATAATGGGAGACCCTTTCTCTCTCATTAAATTCCTCCCATGTACACCCATTACTATGCTGAAATTCTGAAAAGAACTTCTCTCTTCTCATTTACATTCAAGAAATACTTTTGTATCATGAATCTAAATTCCATTGAATTTTTTGGGAAATGTATCTATATGACCTCCTTACTTTCCATTACATGTAAATATGATGAGGAACCCCTTTCTCTCTCATCAACCATTTTTATGAATTCTTATGTCACGCCGTTACGCTGCCGAAATCACACCGATTTTCTAAGCCAATGCCATTGTGTAGTGAATACCATGCCCATTTGTCCATCAAGGGTATTCACCTTTATGCACATTTACTAATTGATTATAAAGTTTCATGTATTCATTCCACATTCCTTTATCATGGAATAAATGATTATGTTTTATGAATCCATGTTTTATGATCCATGTGGCACACTTATGAATGAAATGAAATGTTTAAAAAAGGGTGCGCCCTTATAGCGCTCCAATGCATTGGGTAAAGTTTAGTATCATGATACATCATGTGAAATGAGTGTTGACTCATTCTAATTAAAGTGCAACGAGGGTTTACTCGTGCTTCATGTGCAACGATAATTTACTCATTCTCCATGTGCAATGAGCCTTGGCTCATGCTAATTCCATGTTAAGTGTGGTTGCCACATTTCCATGTTATGATTATCATGATTTATCATGCCTTTATGTTCATGTTTATCTTGATATCTATTGATATTCCTATTGTCTAATATGTATTGTACTCCTCTTGTATTCCATGTTTATTCCCTTACTAGGCTTTATAGCTCACCCTTTTCTTATGCATGTCTTCAGGTTATCCCATGAAATGCTAAGTACGAGGGAATGTAGTGGTCATGTAAAGGATATTTTCAACAAAGATGTTTTATTTCATGTTTTAAGTTGTTATTTAATGATAATAAGCCCCAAAGACACTAGACCTATCGATCTTCTATTTTGTATCAACTGAATAGTTTATGTAATAAATCATGTTTAAGTTTGTAATAAAAGCAGGGTCATCATAGTTGGTATCAAAGGATAGGTTTAGTTATTTTTGGGATTTGGATTAGAAAAACCTAGTAAATCCTTAAAGACAAGACTAAGTATAATAAAAACACCCCTAATTTATTGTATGTATTGAGTAAGTGGTTTATCAAGAATATACATCCCTATCTGGATATGAGCAGGTAGAGGTGGCTCCGGCACAGATGTATCCTAGGGGTAAAACCTGAAAACACCGCTTTGAGCTAGACTCGAATGGGAACTAGGGCATGAAAACGAGCCTTGATGCACTCTTGGTTACGACACTCTCGGGTTGATTGTTTTGATAAATTCACAAGATTAGTATGAACCCTTATTAAGGGAATTAAAAAAGATTCCCCTAAGAATTTATGTTAGAAAGTAGATCATGAAAAGCCTAGAATGAAGCCTATAGACTCATTAGATAAGGAAATAAATGTTTATTTATAAGTCATCAACTTTTTTCTTTGTATTACCCTTTATGTGTTACCCCTAACTTTCCTTTTATTCCAGCCAATGGCCGGTAATAGGAGGATTCGGGCTAACAAACGATGTGAAGATCAGTGTGATGACTGTACTAATGAGATGCCCAATCCAATGGGAGCGGGAATCGCGAACTTTGTCACGCTTCTCTCTCAGCTAACTCAAGATTTCAATAGAAACACGGGTCAAGAGGAACATTCAACCCCCCTAAGATATAACAAGTCGCTATCGAGAGCTTCATGAGACAAAGGCCATTTAATTTTAGTGGATTATCCAATCCCATGATCGCTGAACAATGGATCAACTCCATTGAAAAGATCTTCTCCATACTTCAATGTTCTGAAAAAGAGAAGGTTCTCCTGGCGGATTATCGTATGGAGGGTGAAGCTGATCAATGGTGGACATTGATCAAATATATGAAGCCTAAGGAGGATATCGAGGCATTGGAATGGAATTATTTTCGAAAGATGTTTTTCGATAAATATTTTACACGCACCCTCCAGCTTAAGATGGAAAGGGACTTCCTTTCCCTCAAGAAAAAAGATGAAGAATCTATTGGAGTGTATGAGGAAAACTTCACAAGGCTTGAATGATACACTTCTGGCTTTGTCGTTACCCCCGAATGCAAATTTGACCACTTCTTTGGTGGGATGAAGCCTAGCCTACGAAAAGCATTGGTGATTCGTGACTTCAACAGCTATGAGGAAATTGTATGATGTGCTCTCATGGTCGAAATGGAGATCAGGGAATCACAGGGGTATCATGGGGATAATAACCATAAGGTGTACTTTAATGCTGGTGGTCCGATGGAAAAATCCAATGGTGCTAAAAAGATCCAGCACCCCACTTGCCAAAAGTGCGGAAAGAAGCACCCTGGAAATTTTCTTAAGGGGACAAGTAAATGCTTCAGGTGTGGAAGCGAAGGTCACCCAGTTGTTAACTATCAACAAGAAAGACCCGCGGCTGCGACAGAGGAGAGGAACACTCCTTTCGAACCTCAACGCATTGTTCAATGCTACAAATGAAAAGAACTGGGGAATTTTTCAAATCAGTGCCTTAATCCAAGGGTTTTCGGAGGTAACCAACATCCTACAAGGCAGCAAGGAAGAGCTTTTTCCATCACTTCTACCGAAGTGAACCCTGACAATGAAGTGGTGACAGGTACACTAGTTATTCATTCAAGAATAGTGAACGTACTTTTTGATTCAGGTTCTATGCATTCTTTTATATCTCGAAAGTTTAGTAGAACAATCCCAGCACCACCAAAAATCATGGAAGTGAAGATGTCGGTGAGTACAGAAAATGGGGCAATCATTGCATCCCATGAATATAACTCCTCCCCTATTATAATCTGTGGATTTAATTTCCCGAAAAACCTCATCATACTCCCTCTGGTGGAATTTGATGAAATTATTGGCATGGATTGGGTTTCCTTATATAGAGCCAACATAAATTGTCGGGAGAGGGAAATCACACTCCATATGAAGAATTGATCCCCAATTCTTTACAATTGTAAGGAGGAAGATGAACCTCCTTTAGATCCATCAACTCAAGCATAGATATTACTTCCCTATGAGAATGCATATATGGCTCAGATGATTGATTCCAAGGAAGAAACTATCCTGGAAGAAATGCTTATTGTGAGGGAATTCGCTGAAGTGTTTCCCGAGGAACTTCCCGATCTTCCTCCTAGAAGAGATGTTGAATTCTCAATTTAACTTATACCCGGGGCATTACCATTATCCAAGACTCCATACAGAATGGATTTTTTAGAGCTTGAAGAGCTGAAGAAACAACTACAGGAGAATCTGGATAAAGGGTTTATACGCCCAAGTGCTTCACCATGGGGTGCACCAGTCCTCTTCATAAAGAAGAAGGATGGGTCAATGCGGCTTTGCATAGATTATCATGAACTTAACAAAATCATGATAAAGAACAAGTATCCTCTCCCACGAATTGATGACATGTTTGATCAGCTGCGTGGAGCACAATACTTCTCCAAGGTGGACTTGCAGTCGGGATATTATCAAGTAAGGGTGAAGAAGGAAGATGTCCCCAATACTGCTTTTCACACAAGATACAGGCACTATGAATTTGTAGTAATACCTTTCGGACTCACTAATGATCCAGTCATATTTATAGACATAATGAACAGAGTCTTTAGAGATTACCTCGACAAAATTGTGGTAGTATTTATAGATGATATTCTAATATACTCCAAAACAAAGGAGGATCATGAGGAGCATTTAAGAACTGTACTAGAGACTTTACGCAAGGAGAAGCTCTATGAAAAGTACAGAAAGTGTGAGTTCTGGTTGAAGGAGGTCTCATTGTTGGGACATATCATCAAAAGCAATGGGATATCTATGGATCCCTCCAAAATAGATGCAATTGAGGGATGGTCGAGGCCAACATCGGTAACAGATATCCGTAGCTTCTTGGGGTTAGCTGGATATTATTGATGATTTGTGAGAAATTTCTCATGATTTTCCAACCCTCTTACTAAGCTAACTCAAAATGGAGTAATGTTTTCTTGGAGTGATGAATGTGAAGAAAGCTTCAAGGAGTTGAAAAGGTGGCTTATCACTGCGCCCGTGCTCACTTTACCCACAAGTGGGGAACTTTTTTTGGTATTTAGTGATGCTTCAAAGAAGGGCTTAGGTTGTGTGTTGATACAGAATGATAAAGTGATATCCTATGCCTCAAGGCAGATGAAAATCTAGGAGCGAAACTATCCAACGCATGATTTGGAGTTAGCGGTGGTGATCTTTGCCTTGAAAATCTGGCGGCATTATCTCTATGGGGAGAAATGTGAGATATATACTGACCAAAAGAGTATTAAATATATATTCACACAGAAAGAGCTTAATATGCGCCAGAGAATATGGATAGAGCTCATTAAGGATTATGACTATTCAATACATTACCACCCTGGGAAAGAAAACAAGGTTGCAGATGCCCTAAGTAGAAAGGACCCAGCGATTCTATCAATGATGAGAATTGATAAGGGTCCAATCTTCTTAGACTTGATAAAGATGGACATGGGAATCATAAAAAAGGGAACATCATCAATCCTTTCACAAATTATTTCTCAACCGTCTCTTTTGGAAATGTTAAAGGATTCTCAAAAGGATGATGTGGGAATTCAAGAAAAGGTGGAAGCTATCAAAAAAGGGAAATCCTCAGAGTTTAATGTTAATGAAGAAGTAATTGTGAGGTTCGGGAAAAGATTATGTGTTCCATCATGTCTGGAGCTAAAGAAGGAACTTTTGGATGACGCACATAGTTCAAATTTCTCTACTCAACCAGGGAGCACAAAGATGTATCGAGATCTCCAAGAAAACTTTTGGTGGGATAATATGAAGAAGGAGATAGCTGAATATACATCAAAGTGCCTGGTGTGTCAGCAAGTGAAGGTAGAGAGCCAGAAGCCTAAGGGGATGATGCAACCATTGCCCATACCGGAATGGAAATGGGAGAACATCACCATAGACTTTGTCATCGGACTTCCAAGGATATCCAAAGGCAACAATGAAATCTGGGTTGTTGTTGATCGTCTTACAAATACTGCACACTTCAATGCTATTTGGGAGGATTTCTCATTAGATCAACTGGCATGGATATATATCAGGGATGTGGTAAGGTTGCATGGAGTACCATTATCTATTGTGTCTGACCGAGATCCAAGATTCATCTCTAAGTTTTGGAAGAGTCTTCAACATTCTCTAAATACTGAACTGAACTTCAGTACGGCTTATCATCCTCAAAATGATGTCCAATCCGAGCGGACTATCCAAACAATTGAGGACATGTTGAGAGCATGCTCAATGGACTTTAAAGGAGGATGGGATCAACAACATCCACTGGTAGAATTATCCTACTACAACAGTTTCCACTCAAGCATTCAAATGGCACCATATGAAGCCCTGTATGGGAAAAGGTGCAGAACACCGACATGTTGGGATGAGGTCAGTGAACGTAAGCTGCTTGGACCAGAAATGGTCGAAGAAATGGTGGAGAAGGTGAAAAACATACAGCAGCATATCAAGGTAGCCCAGAGTCGACAGAAGAGTTATGCAGATAATCATCAACGAGACCTTGAGTTTAAAGTTGGAGACATGGTTTTTCTACGCATATCTCCATGTTAAAGGTTCATGAGGTTTGGAAAGAAAGGGAAGTTAAGTCCAAGGTACATCGGCCCCTTCGAGATTCTTGTTCGTGTCGGGGTTGTGGCCTATCAACTAGAACTTCCACCTACCATGGCCAAAGAACATGATGTCTTTCATGTATCCCTCTTAAGGAAGTACATACCAGACCCTTCACATGTACTCTCTTCTGAGGTGGTACAATTGGAAGATGATCTTTTTTATGAGGAGAAACCAGTGAAGATCTTAGATCATAGAGAAAAAGTTCTACAAAATAAGACAATTCCCCTCGTCAAGGTGTTGTGGAGAAACCACAAGTTTGAAGAAGAGACTTGGGAATCCTAGGAAATGATGAATGTGAGTTACCCACATCTATTTTAGTGTGGGAAAAGGAAAATTTCTAGAGAAAATTTTCTTAAGGGGGAATATTGTAATGAACCAAAGTTTCATTAATGGAAATCCCTCTTGATCTAATTAAATGTCTCTATATGTTTATCTAAAATGTCAACATCTTTTGTTTTATGTTAAGAATTTTGATCGTTGCTAATATAGATGTTGAATAGTGATCACATGATTAGTATAAATATAGAGCTTTAACAAATCCAATTTACTCAGACAAAAGAAGCGATGGCCTCATCCAGTAGAATTGATCCATACGAAGACCATTTGTTGGAGCTCAGAAAAGAGGTGGCGTCCTTGGGATTTGATCTTGACCAAGCCTAAACCGATCTTCATAATTTCAATCTCGAATGGGAACGTCTACGGGAAAATTGGAAGTTGATAGAGATTACCACTCAATCAATGTTATTCAAGCCACCCCAAGAGTCTGTCACCATCGAACACCTTACCCTTAGGTCTTATGCGGCTGTTTTAAGGGGTTATGTAACAAATAAATAGTACTATGTTCATGTACATTATTTTTTTGTATATAATAATGTATATACATTCTTGTCATTATTGATACATTGTAAATAGTTTTTAAAGTACAAATAGTGTTTTTAGTTATTAGTTAATTAAGAATTCTATTTTATTAAGTTAAGGGATTTTTGAATTAAATAATATTTTAATAAAATATTTTTATTAAATTAAATTTTATTAAATATAAATGATCTTATATTTTTATGAATGCAATTATAATTTTTATTAAGTTTTGAAATCCATTTCTGTCAAAACCCGTGAATTTTCGATAAATGTCAGTTTGTAATTTAAAAGTGAAAATTAACATATTTAGAAAATTATTTAGATAAAATACATGTTATTTATGGAATCAAAAACATCGAAATTATCCAACAGTGAATTTTTCATAATTTTCCAAGACAGTCAAAGTTTTGGGAAAAAATTAAATACTGTTTAAATATATAATGTGTTTTGTGACATCATAATTACCCAATAGTGATGTAATAAAATATTATAATCTTTATGTTCAGCCAATATAAGTTTTACCATTTAAGTAATGTGATTATTGGTTTTTTTGACTTACTTTTCAAAGCATTAATGGACCCCTCAAGACTTATTAAACACCTTGACTTTTTAAATTGTTTTTCATGGGAGTGTGACTCACCTCCACATAATCAACCCTATTATTTTAAGAAGATCGGAATTTGGCCTTATAAAATATTTTTTTCCTCTTCCCTTTTCCAAAATCCATGGGAAAAAACCATGGGATGGTTTGTGGTTTGGATTAATTTAATATAAGGGGTCCCAAACCTAAATAAAAGAGAATTCCCTCACCTTTCCTATATAAACCCACCCAAGCACCCACTTACTCCTCACTAAAAGCCTTTGGAGTTCGTCCAACCTCTTCCCTAATGTCTCTAGAATCCTCCAAAAGTTCCCCAAGCTCCCAATAAGCCTCTCAAAAGCCTCTCTCTAGCCTTTGGAAGCACACTTCCAAGTAAGGATTTTTTCTTCCTTTCTCATTTTTGTCCAATTTTATTTAAGTTGTTTTTCCCTTTTAATTTCAATTATAAATGTTGGGGTATGGTTTCTCACCTCCCTCATACTTCCCTCTTTATCTTTGAAATTATGGGAGACCCTTTCTCTCTCATTAAATTCCTCCCATGTACACCCGTTACTATGCCGAAATTCCGAAAGGAACTTCTCTCTCCTCATTTACATTCAAGCAATACTTTTGTATCATGAATCTAAATTCCATTAAAATTGTTGGGACATGTATCTATATGACCTCCATACTATCCATTACATGTAAATATGATGAGTAACCCCTTTCTCTCTCATAAACCGTTTTTATGAATTCTTATGTCACGCCGTTACGCTGCCGAAATCGCACCAATTTTCTAAGCCAATGCCATTGTGTAGTGAATACCATGCCCATTTCACCATCAAGGTTATTCACCTTCATGCACATTTACATATTTATTATAAAGTTTCATGTATGAATTACACATTCCTTTATCATGGAATAAATGATTATGTTTTATGAATCCATGTTTTATGATCCATGTGGTACACTTATGCATGAAATTAAATGTTTAAAAAGGGTGTGCCCTTATAGCGCTCCAATGAATTGGGTAAAGTATAGTACCATGATACGTCATGTGAAATTAGTTTTGACTCATGCTAATTCAAGTGCAATGAGGTTTTACTCATGCTTTATGTGTAATGAGAATTTACTCACGCTCCATGTGCAATGAGCCTTGGCTCATGCTAATTCCATGTTAAGTGTTGTTGCCACATTTACATGTTATGATTATCATGATTTATCATGCCTTTATGTTCATGTTTCTATTGTGATCTATTGATATGCCTATTGTCTAACATGTATTGTACTCCTCGTGCATTCCATTTTTATTCCCTTATTGGGCTTTATAGCTCACCCTTTTCTTATGCATGTCCTCAGGTTATCCCATGCAATGCTAAGTACGAGGGAATGTAGTGGTCATGTAAAGTATGTTTTCAATAAAGATGTTGTATTTAATGTTTTAAGTTGTTATGTAATGATCCTAAGCTCCAAATACACTAGACCTCTCGATCATCTATGTTGTATCAAGTGAATAGTTTATGTAATAAATCATGTTTATGTTTGTAATAAAAGCAGGGTCGTCATATCTTTGTTCGGGGGAGGTGGGTAAAGTATCTTTAGTTTGACCTTTTTTGGTCCAGGAGACATGAAAAAAGATTCAGGATGTGCATCAACATATAGTTTCAACCTAGAGTCGACAGAAATCGTATGAGGATTGGAAACATCTTCCTCTAGAGTTTTTCATTGGTGACTTGGTTTTTATAAATGTTTATTTTTCATTGGGTCATCGTTGTCTTGGAAAATAAGGAAAGTTGGATATGAGAAGTGTTGGACCATTTGAGGTCACTAAGAAACTCGAGAAGGTTGCATATTAGTTGTAATTTTTGATTTATTTGAAAGGTATTGACAATTGTTTCCACATATCTCAAATTTGGGAGTATCATCCTGATCCCACTCAGGTTCTGAGTTGGGAATAAATTTAGTTAGAAGTCGATGATTCAGTTTTAGATAAATTAGTTGATATCATTTACTATCAAGATAAATTCATTCATGGGATATCGATTCTATTGGTCAGAGTACTATGGAAACACAGATCGGATTCTCATGAGACTTGGGAACGTGATTTAATGATGAGGGAGCAGTGGCCTCATCTTTCTCTAGGGATTACATATTCCACATGACTTCTTGGGGATGAATACTTTTTATGGTGTGGAGGTGTTAACATCTTGTTACCGATCAATCAGGTACTTCTTTAACCTCATAATGGTTTTCCTTTTCTCATTATCTATATAGGGCTGAGAAAGAACTGGGAGGATAATTATAATAGTGACATCGGATATTTTTTGGACTCTTAGCTTTAACTGACCTTTTCTACATGATGCATGAGGATTTCATACCATGTAACTAGGTTACAGGATGTGTATGTATTGCTGGATACATGTTGTGAAAGACTTCATGTTGTGAAATTTTACATTATGTGAAGATATGTTTCACTTCATGAATGATTTATGTGATGTATTTTTAATTAGAGGTGATAGATTTCTCAATGTACTTAAGAACCATGGATTTCATGGTGTGTAATAGAATTACATGTCATTTAATTCCCTAATTAGAGAAGTTTTAGGTCATATTTTGGGTTTTGGGTGACCATTTGGATGCCACTTTCCCTTTACTCTTAACCATGAAATCCTCTACGGTTATTTTTAGAGACATTGTTCCTTCCTGATCGATCTTTTTAGCATTCAATATTCGTTGAAGTTGTGGTGTATATATTCAGGTGAGTGATCTTTATGATTCTTCATTTTTATTGACCAATGTAGAACCATTGTGTTTTATTATCAAATATATTGTTCTAATTTATTTTTTTCTCTTGTCTTATTCCAAGATACATTGTGTGATCTATTTCCAGAGGCTGTTCCTTTATTGGTTATGGTGTGATGGGTGTTCGTTCTTGAGGTATGTGGGTTTTCTCCTTTCCACCGACCCCTTATTTTATAAATTGAATCAGTATTGTGATGTGTATTGGTTTCTAGGCCCTTCGTAGATGTTTTGGTGTATTTATTGTTGGTGGATCTCGTTCCAGGCATGTGCGACCCGAGATTTGAGGTAGGTGGTTCCATCTCTATCTTATTTGCTATTATGCTTATTATTTTTATTTTATAAATTGATTTATGAAAAGGTATTTTCATGAATTTTTTGTGTGTTTTTAAAATATTTTTTAAGGGAAAATGGGTTTTCCATGGTTTTCGATAAATGGAAAGAAAATTGGTATTTTCAAAGAATTGAAATGAATTTTTGAAATGGCATTGAAATGGTTTTCAAAAGCATTGGAATGAATTGTAAAAAATGATCACATGGGTTACCTACATGGGTGGAAGGTTTATCTTGAGGACATCGTCCATTTTTTGTGATTAATGAGAGGTTTTTTCATGGGGATTTCCTCTATTTCATAGGCATGTTGTTCTAGGGGACTGATATTGACATTGTTGGGGAGGGGTTTACTCATGGGGTATTCCTATACTTCCTAAGTATGTGTTATAGGAACCGTATTGTGTATTTTATTGATTCAGGTATGATTAGTCTTCTAGTATGAGATATAGTGATCTTTGGTACTGATACACATGCTTTTATTTTGTTTTTCTTTGCTTTGTTATTTGGACTTGATATGTATTGAGATATGGAAAATGTGATTTGAAATTTATATAATTACTTTTATTTTAGTACTATGGTAAAGGGGAAATGTTTACCATGTTTTCTACAAAACTAATTTACTTCCTATCATGCCACATTTTATTTAAAATAACCATATAGAAATTTTTATACATATACTTGTTATGGAACACTTGTGTGGGATCCTACTGAGCCCATTAACTCACACCCTACACACCTATTCGGTGGTGAATAGACCTTTATATGTCTTACATTGTAATAAAGGGAAAGGAGTCACAATTAGGTGGTGAGGATTCGTGTTAGCTGGGTTGGGTAGCTGGTGGTGATATAGTGGGATTTCATTCATGCCATTGCATAGAGTATCAGTTTTGTTTTGGTCCCTTGTATTTGGACTTTGATTTTGTATTTTTATCTACTTTTACAGTTATTTCATTCCCTCTATCTTCTTACAGTTATGGAATATATTTTTTATGCTTCTGCAATCTCTTTCTTTTCTGTGTGTATATATTCCACGTGTTTTTACAGGTTGGGAAAAATCATTCCCTCTAGTTCGATGTTCAATTTCTGGGTTTTAGCCACCAACCTGTGGGGATTGGGAACGCCCTTTGGGTATGTGTAATATTAGTTTGAGTGCCAATTTTTAGGGTAACCAAGGTCATTTCATCACAGTAAAACTACTATGGTGTTGGGAATTTCTATTAACATTTTATACATTAAAATAAAACATTCATTGCATATTTTTATAAAAAAAGTTTAAAGTAACCCTTTTGGGAAAAAATTATAAGTGTTACTTTCATACCATGTCAAATATTAAGGATAGCATAAAAAATTTTAATAAATCATTTGAGTAATAAAATGGACTCTTATAAAATAATTTTGAAAAATATAGAAATGGAAGAAAAATATACATGATCAAAATAGAAATAAGATCATATTTTATTTTAAAAATTCCACTTGAAAGAATAAATTTATATTTAAAACCATCCTAAAATAAGATGGAACATTATAAATTCTCGAAATGAAAAGAATGTTTTCAAAAAAAGTTAGTATTTTTAATTATTCATTGAAAAATAATTTTTATAGAAAAATTACAAAAAAAACACCCTAAACTAATTTTGAAATTTTTATTTGAAAAATGATATTATTTTTAATAAATAAAATTTATAAAGTTTCTAGAAATTATTTATAAATTTTTCTCATTAAAAGAAATAAAAAACTATTTTTGGATAATACATATTTTTGATGAATAAAATGACTACTAAAAATTGAGTACTTATTTCTTAATCATTAATCAATGCGTTTTTAATTACTAGTACCTTTATATATATCATAATTTTATTAATCCAATTCATAACCACCAATTCAATGGGTAGGTTATGATGATCGTATTTAAATGATAATATTTTTTTGGTTCATTTATGCCTATTTTTGTGTGTCATATACTCTACATAACATAATTTTATTCTTTTAAAATATTGGGTTGTTAAAATCACCATTTACACCCAAGTTATAATGTTACACCTGATGTTGAACGTACCTACTTTAACCAGTGTTAGATGTCTCTAAGCATGATACACTACCACATAGGGGAAACAATTGTTGGATGTTCACTAAAAGGATATTCATATGATCTATGCCAGGGAATAAGGATACATTTATTCCAAAATACTCTTAAATAGGATCCTTTGTATACATTTATTCCAATGAATTATGGTGCATCCGATGCATCCCAAGAATACATTTCACTTAACATAACATGGTTATATTTCGTTAAGTGTATAGATTCAAAAATATCATCCCATATTGTGTCATTGGTTATGAATCATAGTGTTGATTGATGAAGGTCATGAAAATCTATTTGAAACATTCAAAAATTATTATTTACCAATGACGTGTAACATATATTGATATGGCTAATGATCTTCTTTTAATGAAGGGAATCAGGGGTGCCTATTAAAGGGGAAGAGTTAACTTTTTGGTTATATAATGATGAATAATATTCTTATTGATACTCTATTTCATCTTGAATAACCCTTTAGCACTCTGTGAAGGTGTTAGCACCCCATTGGTGGTTTGAGGTCCTATCGTTATGAATGAGGATTCGGGGTTGGTGTATTCCCATAAAAGGAGGAATCATGTTTTCACTAATTTGGTGAACCACATCAAATATACACTGAAGAGTAAAATATGTACTATTTGATAGAATAGGTTCACCTGAAATGTTCTTCATTTTCATTTCATGTTGATACTTTTGAGCATAAACTAGGTTGTACAGGGGTTTTCTTCCACTGCCTAGTTCATATGACGAACACCCAAAACCGATTAGTAATATGCGATCCTTTTTTTCAACATATCAGTATGTTCATTAAGATGTTTTATAAAGAATATGTTTGTCTTATATAAACTCAATCATCCTAGTTAAAATAATGTTTTATGATAACAGAATATTATGTACTCTTACTTGAGAATATGTTAAGAATCAAACTAATATTAATAGATACACTAAATATACAATTATTTGACAACATATCTTATATTGTAACTCTAAATTTCATTTTTATATTAACATAATATGCACTGGGTATACACATTACATTATACTTATAATATAATGTGGAGTGTTAAGAAAAATATATGTTATAGGATAACAGATCTTTCTCCACTTATTATAAAATTACAGTATCATAAATCCCCTCTTTAACATTATATTTTAAGACAATGTAATGGGAGGTGTTTTTCTTGATATTAAATTATGAGAAAACATACTATCAAGTGTGGTACCCTACTACACACTATAATGTGGGATAATATAATGTGGGGTTCAATGTTGACAATACATTAAAGGTTAATAAATCTGAAGTGCTGGTTTAAAATATTAAAAAATTATTATTTTCGAGAATAATTTTTATAGTTTATAAAATTTTTATAAATGAAAACTATTAGGGATTGAAAATATAATACATTCATGCCTAAATTAAATATAAAAAATTTATATTTTTATCTCATTTTTAGGAAAATAACTAATGTTTTTATTTATTTATTATATCCCTTTAAAATATTCTTGTTTATAAAATTTATTATAAATAGTGAATATTTGTTTGCTTAATTTATATGATAAATTGCTACTAGTTGAATTTTTATCAATATATTAAATTATTGGTATGACTTCATAACTATTAGTTTTCATTTAAATTTACCTTGGTTTGAAATTAAAGTTATTATATTAAATTTAGTAGTTAGACAATGTTTGTGAATATTAGGTTTTAGGGTTATTAAGAATTGATTTGTCTCTTGAGTAATGTATCCCAATGGAGAGGGACATAGGGTTAGAATACCTATTGTTTTATAGGCTTATTCCATGTTCAATAAAGGTGAGGGTTATATTTCTATAACAACCATGAGTTTTTAGATACATTATGCCTTTCTTTTGGACTTCTATAATTGTTTTTGAGTTATGATTTTTTAGTTGATGTCTTAGGTAAATTTAATATGGTTTTTAGGGTTTTAGAGACATCTAATGGGGTTTCTAGTTTGAGAACAGTTTGGTAAAACTATGTGGTTCTCCCTAGGATACTGTGTAGCTTATTGGAGAGGGATAATAGATGGTGCATGATTGGAACACTATTAGAGATAACTGTGAAACATTCACTATAAAACCATGTGAATTGGTACATAGGGAGAAATAAAACAAATTCAAGGCTTACCAAACCATGCATCCAAACCATGTGGGTTCCCTAAAGAGGTATCAAGCCTTATACGGTTGGTGCATAGTTGATAAACCATGAATGACAAGTAAATTAATTCAAAGTTTGGGATTTTAACCCATAACCACCCAAGAAAAATTATTTATCCTCCAATTCCTAGGGATCTCTATCCTATGTACTCTAATTATTTTTATTGGTGATCCATCTCTCTTTGAACTCCTATTTTGGTGGATCTAGAGGCTTTAGCCCATGAGAAATCATGGTAATAGGTTATTCTACCTCTTTTATTAATATTTGTTCAAGATATTTTCCCATATTCTTGTAATGAATCATAGATCAAGGTTTTCATGTTTATATATATATGAATTTTATTATGATTTAATAAGGTATTCTTGATTTATCAATTGATAGGAAGACTTATCTATAGATTGTTATCTTCACTTGATTGATTCCTCATTTGATGGTGGTGTCAGTTCTCATTGGGTAAGCCTAATTAAATTCAGGACTCTATCATGTTTTTCTTATTATACCTTCATTATAGAATCCTAATGTGATCAATTGGAACATTATAGAAATTATTAGTGTGTGGGCTTGATCCAATTGACAATTATTTACATTGGGAATCAATACTTTTTGGGTAGTAAGTACTTACCATTTTTTGGACTTTATATATTAATTATATTATATGATATGCATGCAGGAGCATGTATAGACTATAAGACCCTTAGTTGATGTAATATTCATGTAGGTGTATGTGTTTCCCATGATACTATTACTTAAATTGATATGCATGATTGTGAATGTGTGTCTTGTGAGACCCTTGATTCATATGATGTGTGTGTGGGTGAGTGTGGGTCCCATGAGACCCTTTTTTATTGAGATATACATGTGGATGAGTGTGTATTCCTTGAGACAATCATTTTATATTACATTCCTTTTACTTTATTTATAATGGATTATGTTTATATGTGTTTATGGTTTCTCTACTACTGGTTTCATGGTACCGGTTTGGTCTAACTAGACTAGTTAGTACCTTAGTGGGGGAGTGATGTCGTAGTGGTTTGAAGGTTGTGATTTTAGCTTCATGGATGAATTGTGGTAATTTTTATTTCCACAAAACAAGATTTTTGGTTGATATGTGTGGATTTGGTTTTCTCCTAAGTTGGATATTAGTTCAGCGAGTGCAAATGTTACTTTCCCTAGATCCATGATTTGGGTGGACAAGTGGAAACCATGAATTCCCCTTGAAGGTGTACATTGAATTGTTCCTTAAAGGTGGAACATAGATATAGTAATATTGGATGAATTTTTAATAATGATGTGTGGATCATATGGAATGGTCTAATACAAGAAACTATTATTTTTTACCATCCTTCCATCATGGTGCTGAAGATGGCAGAGCTGCGATTCGTGACAGCTTGATTAATGCATGATGACTCGGCACACAATTTGTTATTTATATGTTTACTTTAATTTCATGTTATACACTTATATAAATTTCTAAAAATGTGTTAAGGATTCATTTATGGTGTCCTACTAGGTTTATAGTCACACATTTTACGAGAATCTCGATGCACATGTAGATTTAATGGTGAGGGATCTAGTTAAGGGAACGGGATATGCATTGAGAAACTAAGTAAGTGAAACTTGGAGGACATGGGTGATGTTGGAATATAATTTTAAATATTGTTGCAGAGTACTTAGTTTATTTTTTTCTCTCTTTATACACTTGGATGACCTACCACACTGGAGGTCCTTCAATTATCTTGTATGACATTTGTACCATTTATTATAGCATGGTGATTTTATTCTAGTTTCTATTATGCTATTCTTGAATGTTTATTTTCACCTTGTGGTGATGATAGTGTAAAACGATTATTTTAAATGGTGTAGAATCCCCATGGAACTATTTGGGCCCTCTCCACTAGTCAATAGGATCTTACCTATGTATAGACACACAAGAGGTCTTTTAGCACTCCAAACTAAACTGAATGATTCATGTAATGGAATTATAATATGGTATCAAAGGGGGTTTCCTTTACCATATTTTATCTATTCTTGTCAACTTTTGAGTATAGTATAATGTATATAGGTTTTTTGGAACTCTGGTAGGGTTTTTTCAAAAGTTCGTGGCTAGATCATATTTAACAAACCTCTGAGTTTTCAGTAATGGGATTGTTTTATTGATTTCAGTGTTATAGTTTCATTTTCATTATAAATAATGTGGTGATATTATAGTTTTTGGGATTTGGTTTCATTCATGCATCATGACTTGGTATGAAGGTTCACATGTCAGGTATATGATTGATTTTCATATATAGTAATTAAATTAATTAAATGCCATTAGTAATCTGTGATATGTGCTACTTTGATATATATATACCGAAAGTATAATTTGTTGAGGTTATATTTCTTTGTTTTGTATATGAATATGAATATGACTGATATGTAGGTAATGGAAACTTGGTACAGGACTTGGGTAGTTATAAAGGGTTTGTTCCTTATAGTTGTTAGTATCCACCTATAATAGAAATACATTGGGTACGCCTATAAATGTCTTGAGTTGTTACCTTAAGTGAAATATTATAAGAGTTTATAAGTTTCTATTGGGAAATTAAGATAATATCACCTCAACATCATCTTACAAGACCACTTCAGGATGTGGGTCAGGATGATCTTATAGTGTAGGTAGCTCCTGTAGTGCCTCTAGTAATCCAAGAGGGTGTAGCTGATCATGCTCCAAAAGTTTATCTAATGGTTTAGGCAATGGAACCACTTCATCCTATAGTCTTTGAGATAATGTTGTTAAATTAAGAAGAGATTATAGGATGATGGTCGATTATGATTAGTATTTAAATAATCAATATCCATATCATTCTAGAGTATATAAGGACCCAAAAATTATAAGTAATGGATTGATATCATTGATGAAATATTTGATCTAGGGGAAACTCTGTAGGATTGATAGATTTTGTTAGTTTCGTTTATTGTTCAAGGACCTTCTAGGATATGGTGTAATTTCATGAACTAGGTTGGGATACATGATGGGCTAACTTGTGAGACCTTCAAGGATCTCTTATTTGAGAAGTTTTTCTTATATGCATTGAAACTGGTATGAGCTCATGATTTTATAGAGCTTCAATAGGGGAATATGTTGGTATTTACCAATTCTTCTAATTTCATGGAGTTTCCTCACTTCGCTCTTATTTTGGTTGGGAATACGGAGTAGAGGTCCTGGAAATTTGAGATCAGCCTTCATCTAGATATAAGGTTCTAGTTCTAGGGTTTTCATTTAAATAAATATTTTGAGGTTCTATCTAATTCTTTGGTGATTGATAAGTTTCTAGAAGAAGATAGAGTTTTAGGTTATCTTCCAGCTCTCAGTGGACATGCGAGTGGCATCACTAAATCTCAGTGGTCCAGTGAGTGGCATCACTACCGATGTTATGGGTGCATTTTCTAGTAATTGGAAGAGGAAATCAGAGGAAATGTGCCAAGTTAGCAGTATGAATCCATATCATAGAAGAGGTTTTCTTATCTCCCACTATGTAAGGTGGTTATGTTATATGATATAATTATATGCAGAAATTGAATCATATCAAGTTCCATCATAGTTCTTTAAAATATTTCTATCAATGTGGGATGAAAATACATCTGTAGTGCTTTTTTGTGAAGTAATAATGGATGAGTTCAGAAATATTAGACTATGGGGAAGTCAAAGGACCTCAGTAATATATGCCTACTTCATAGAATTATGTGGTTGTGTTGATTCATCATAATCGGGGGTAGTGACAGGGATCTAATACATGAAAGGTGTATGCAGTGAACCATGTTTATCCTAATGTTGGGGAGGGGTCTTCTATTATTTTATGTATGGATCTAATTACCTTTATTCCCTCTACTACCTTTTTGTTATAGGAGATTCCCATTATTTTATATCTTCTAAAGTCATTGATGGGTTAAACTTTCCAATTAGATTATCATCTGAATTTTTTCCTCATGATAAAACCCAATAGAAGAATTTAGATTATCACCACATATGTTCGGAGTGTCATGTAGTAGTTTATGGTTATGAACATTTATTATATTTTATGAACATAGAGATGACAAGATTTGATGTGATTGTTGGCATGGATTGGTTGACCAATTATCATGTGAACATAGACTGTTATAGGAGATGGTTAACTTTTACCTCTCCTAAGGGGTAAGGTCATGTCTTAACTAGTGAATGTGATTTTGGAGTAGATTTATTGGGACCGGAACTTAGCATTGTTGGATCCAGTATAATGCATGTCATGATTATAGTTCTTGGAGTAGATTAGGTAGTAGCTTCCAACTCTTTCCCTCTGGTGGCGTACCGCTACCAAGATGTATTTACAGATGATTTCTTAGGAATTCCTCCTAATAGAGGAATTGAATTCAAGATCAAACTCATGATAGAAGTGTAACCTATATAGATCCCTCCTTATCATATGGAACCAGTAAAGTTGAAGGAACTCAAGGTGTATCTTGAGTATCTATAAATGAAGGGATATATCAGACTAAACACTTCTCTTTGGGGTGTTCTAGTTTTGTTCACTGATATGGTTGATGGAAGCCTTTAGTTCTGTGTGGACTATAAAAAGTTAAATCAGGTCATAGTTAAGAACCTATACTTATTGTTGAGGACCTATGATCTATTTGTTTAGTTGAGTGGATCTTGGTGGTTCTTCAAGATTGACTTGGTTTTAAGCTACTACCAGCTCCAGTTTAGATAAGATAATATACCTACGATTGTTTTTAAGAGAAGGTATGGAATGTATGGGTATCTTGTAATTAATTTTTGGTTAAAAACATCTCCATCGATCTTCATGGATATCATGAATTCTATCTCCATCTATATCTGGACACATTTATCATTATATTCATTGATGATATCCAGATATATAGAGAGAAACTAGAGATTCATGCTTGGAACCTTGAGATCATGTAAAGTAAACTTAGAAAATATCAGTTTTATGCCAAGATTTCATAGTGTTAATTATGGATCCAATATGTTTGCTTCCTCAAG